>JAZKJV010006494.1:0-600000 GCA_037367405.1 Ottelia alismoides
TCACAAAGGAGAGAAGGAGTTTCCCATATGGTTTTTTCCCGAGGGACATAGAACACGAGAGTGTTCTCCCATTTCTTGTCCAAGACATGGATATCTTCCTGGGTTAGCCTGGCAACCAGCACACCATCTACCACGGAGGGGGCCTCAAATGCCATGCGGAACTGGGAGCCGCTACCACTACCGCAGATCTGCGCCCAAGAACGACCAGAAGCTGGGCCAGGAGGAGCAGAGGTCGAGGGGTTGGGGCGAACGGGAGGCTTCAGAGACAGGGCGTCACCAAGACCAGAGATAAGAGCTGGCACCTGCGAGGTGGAAGGACAGCCGGGGAGGACCTTGCCATGGACGGGGCGGGTGAGTATTTCCCGACAGGGGCCCGTACAATGAGAGAGGCTATGGGAGGGCCGACCAACGAAAGCTCGAGAGGCAACAACGTTCTGGGGGGGGAGGGTTGGAATGGGGCGGGTGAGGACGTCTCGAGGGTCACCAACAGTCAGAAGGGGGGAACGGAAACCCGAAGGAGGCGAGTTGCGGAGGGGGGATGGGTCGGCCTTGTGGTGGGGAGGGGATGGGTCGGCCTAGAGGTGAAGAGGTGGTAGGGGGCGGGGGGGTGTCGCGACGGCAATGCGATGGGTTAGGGTTTGAGGGAGGCGACGGGTTAGGGTTGGGAGGGGGAGGGGGCACGGGCGGGGAGGATCCATCACATTTGCTAGAAAACCTCAACTTTATGAGATGAGATTAGATGTATGAGCTTCCAATAATTCCATCTCTCGGAAAGGCATGTGCATTTCTTGCTCCCAATAAAGTCCCTCTGCAGAAACAACATTGGGAGACCAACATCTTTTAAAGATGCGGAAAAACCATTGCTGAATGATTTGGATTATTCTTGGGAGCCTCCGCAGTCCGCGGTATTAAATGTGGATGGCCAATCATCGCTACTCCATGCCCGAAGATCATGTTGCCAGGCAAAACTGACGATTTTGAAAGGTGGAAATTTGCCGTTGTCTAATGATTCGAAATTTCCTTGGGAGTCTCCACAATCTGCGGGATTGAATGCGGAATGACAATCGACGTTACACCAGGCCCAAAGAGCATGCGGCCAGGCGAAACCGACGCCGTGATTTTTGGAAGCTCCGCCACCGCTGCCGACCCTCCCGCAACTGCCTTGCTGCACTACTGCCGAACCTCCTCCAGCTTAGCCTCGATTCTGCGGACGTGATCTCTAACTGTATCCGTCGTCCCTCCACTTTCACCGTCGACCAGCCCAGCATCCGAGGATATAGTCGATGCACCCAGATCAACGGATCGACCTTCTCCCCTGGTAGCATCCCAATGGCGGCCAAAACTATCACCTCTGCAACTCCCGCCAGCAACTGCCTGATCCAGTATAGGTTTCGCCACAAAAACGGTACTCCCCTCACCCTTATCAGATTCAATCTTCCCTGAGAAAGCCTGCCATCATCAACCCTCACACACCGCCACTTGAGCAACAACCTCCTTGCCCTTGTCAAGGACATCAGGGCATCCGTCTCATCTCCGGCCAAGTCCCTGACCAAAACCCTCCAAGGAGATAAAGAAATCAAATCCTCTTGAAGGCACCCCCCGTAACCACCCCACGTCGGAAGACCCCTTTACCAGAGCCCCGCCGCCTCCTCCTTCCCCACCAGGACCCACGTCATCTCAGCACACGAAGTTTCGTCCTTCCTCGATCGGCCACCTCCACCACAGGTTCGGCTGCAGTGCGCGTAGACCAAGCACTTGAAGCAACGCATCGGCTCTCGACACTAACGTGCCCAATGCTCCAGCGAGCCACATCGGTAACAACCTCGCCCAAAAGCATGATCACTCCCCGCGCTACGAAGAACACCCTGACGAGCTTCACTCAAGTGCGGCCACCCCCTCCTTCCTTGAGCGACCCCTCTTACGGACTTCGAACCCAACCCTCCTCTCCTCCATCTTCCGCACCCATCGCTCCTTCCGCCAAATAATGAATAGAGTTGATTCATATGGATATGAGTATCCTACGCCCATGAATCTTATCATTAGATAATGATTTTCTATAATATTCTATGATTATGTATTTACATATTTTTTTTTGTTCTTTTAATTTTTCAACAAATAAAAATTAATAAATTCAATTCAACTACAAACCTATATTAAAATTTAAAAAATATAAACATCCTAACTTAGAAAAACTAAGCATGTGAAAATTGAAATAAAGTTTTATAAACTAGTTTCAAAAATATAAATAGGGTATGGGTACAATTTATCTAATTTTGAAGATTGAATTTAACAAATAATAAATTTAATTAACAAAATTAACATGGCTAAATTTGGAGATTTTATGGGAAAATCGATTTAGGTATGGTTTACATGATAGAAAACTAACTTTGTATTGTAAAAGATTGACTAGCAACTTTATAAAGTATGAGGAAAAAGCAATAACTAAAAAAAATAAAATAAGACAATAAAATAAAAAGAGGAAATCAAGGTAAGATAATAAAATATATTTGAAACATCACAGCATGCCCTCTCACAGTGATTAAATTGTAAATATCATTCAAAATCAATCCTAAATTGCTCGTTATAAAAATCTAAAATATTATATATCAACTTGTTTAATTATATAGGAGGCTCCTTATAAAGTTAGACCATGTAAGATCATCATTTACTCCAGTTTAATTCATTATGTAAATGCATCAATACCATAACGTGTACAAAGATTTCCCATAACAAATATCAGCATCACTCAAACACAACCTAAATTCCCAAGAATATGTTGATGGAGAAGAATCATATACATAATCAACCGCCATGAAGACATGATAGGAAGAACATCCAAGATATGATGATGATCGATCACCTCTTAAGACAACCATAAAATAATATTCTATAGGAAGAAGATTTTGATACAACTCTCTATGTCCTCTCTCTCTCTCTCTCTCATTGTAGTCTCTCGTTATTGTGGTGTTAGGGAGATAACGCCTCCACCCCCCTCTATACCTAATCAGATTATAAGACTTATACCATTGTTTGTAAAAGGGCTCTACGTAAAATGCAACCCAATTATTATTAGGATTATGCTTTCTTAAGGATTCTTGATCCTAATATAATTTACAAACCTAATTCTAACAACAAATGGATTTTGCTTTCAATCATTACTCTTACATTTCTACAGGGAAGAGCTAACTTATGCAAATAAGTTGAAGTTTTATTTATTTCAATTATAATTTTAATTTTCTACAAAGATAATATATTTATTTATTGCAACATTATTATAATTATTTACGAGTCATGTGTGAGACGATGTCTATAATAATATAGCAATATAATGATATTCTTTGATTATCTGCTCATTTTCATATTCTTTTCTAGTGATCTAGGACATACTGTATTTTTCGAAGTATAATAGAAAGATTCAAGCACTCAGAGGAGAAGAAGAGAGAGGGATCCAAACCCTCATATATCATACATCTCTAATAATATCTACCATTTAAATATTCATCTAGCTAGCATCTAAAATTTTAAGTTAAACCTAAAATAATAGAATATATCATATTTTAGGCAATTAAATTGTTATACATACAAGTTCTTTTTCATTGAGTCCCATGATAGATGTATAAAGAGATCATGTCATCGCATCTTCAAACTTGAATGCACTTATAACTTTAGTGTAAAGAAGCCTGTGAATTAGTTATTAAGCTAAAATATATCTTTTTTTACTTTTCTCTTCTTCATCTCTTTTCATGGTTGTAAACAAGACGTTAATTACAATGAACTATTATCCGAAGAGGTTTGGGCATGGATAAAGTAGATGAAGAATAGAATAAAGGACAAAATTATATTGCTAATTGATTTATAAAATATTTTTTGTATTTAATAATTTGATCGCAACCTCTAACATTTTGATCCCTACATATAATGGCATAAGTCTCGATAAAGATGGTTTGCAAGGATTGTCATATTATTACAAATAAACTAAGTAGTGCCACGATATTGTTATCAAAGTTCAATTGACATAAATATAAAAATCCTTTTTTGTTATCTCTAAAATAGTTATACCTAAAAAATGACCACTACCAAAAAAAATAGGCTATAGTGATATTTTTCTTCAAAATCCGTCACTAATAAGTCATTGTTAAATATATAGTGATGATATTAGTTGTTGCAAAATGATTTTTTATGCTTGCAATTAGCGACGAACATCATACATGTCATTATGTCATTCACGACAGTTTATATAACGATATGTGTTTGTTGTTATTTTTCGGAATTTTAATTAGTTGTCTCTAAATTTTGAACTAAAATTAGCGATTATTAATTAATTTTTGAAAAATAATAGCGGGTAAGTATCTCTACATGGACCATCACTAATGATATAATGAAATATAGGATATTCGTTTCTAATTTCACAAACAACAACAAAGCTTCTTCCCACAATTAAATGGGTCGGCTACGTGAATTTTTCGTCTCTGCCCAGATCTATTTTGGTTCATTATCAATCTTAAATCCAAATAAATGATATCCCTCCAGATAGTCTTATTCCAACACTTCTTGGCTCGCCCTCTCTTAACTGGCTCAACATCCCAAATCCCGCGTCTTCTAACCAGTGTATCATTTGACCTCTTTTGCAATGACTAAACCATCTTAAGCAATTTCCTCTCATATTATCTTCTACCAGAGCTTGATATTCAGAGACTTCATTTGGGTTTTATTTTATTAGTTGTAAATGAGAGAAAATATGATGTGTCCCTGTGACCCTGAATCCCAAAACAATCAAACAATTTTATCCAAATAAAAGAAAATGAAATGGATTTGCCTTTTATTAACCTGGTATAGCTCCCAAGGTTTAACACAAGGAGGTAACAATTATTAAGAGAAGGTTATTAATTAATGGAAATTAATGAAAGGCTCTTTTCTTTGCTTTTTATCTTTTTTTTCCTTTTTATGGTCTTTGTGCTTTTTGTATTTTCATGGAATTTTAATTTTTATATTTTTACGTTTTCTGCTTTTCATTTATTTAGAGATTTTTTATTTTGAAAATTTTTATTTTTTTAAACAAAGCAAACAAAGAAAATGTAAACAAACAAAATCAACCAAGCACTCTTTTTGTAATTTTCAAAAAATAAAAATATTTAGAAAATTCAAGTAAAAATATTTTTACGTTTTCGATAAATTTTTACTATTTTTATGTTTTTTCAGAATTTTTCGATTTTTTAGGATTTTAAATCAATTAAAATCAGGAACAATGCATATAGTGAAATCTATCTACTACTCTGGGTAATCAAAATATAAAAACAAATGAAAAATTTTGGAAACTAATTTTAAACAGAAGAAAATTGTTCAAGGCTTTCAAACAAGCTATATTATGTATTTTTTAGATTTTTTTGAGATTTTATATTAATTTTGATGTATTTTCTATAATTTATAATTTTTTGGTTTTTATAGAGGACTTGCAAACAAATTTTGTATAGAAATTAAAACAAACAAAAATAAAGATACATATTTTTGGGGAATTTTTCAAGATATTTTCACATTTTTATGATTTTTAAAAAGCAAAAAATGATTTTTTAATGAGTTTCTATATTATTAAAATGAGATTTTTACCCGACAGACCCTATAAACTTTGCCAATTACCTCCACGACCTTTGAAACAACCTAATTCCCCCCTCGACCTCGTAAACTTGCTAACTCTTAACCCCATGAACCCTCTGGGTAATCTGTTTCAAGCTCATGGGGGTTCTTGGGGTAATTTACAGGGTTGATGGGGTAATTACTTTGTGAAAAAGGTTGTAGAGGTAATTTAAAAAGTTTGTAAGGTCTGCCAAGTAAAAATTCTATTAAAAATAAGAGAACAAATTATTTTGCAACACAAAAATTACAGATGATAAAGTAATAAAGTAGGAACTTACACTAATTTTTATGGCATTTATAGATTAATGAAATTATTTATTCTAAGCAATTAGACAAGTAAATCAATTATTGAAATATTAAGACTGAAAAGCAATTTTTGAAATTTTTTAAGCAAACGATAACATAGCAATAACGCATGGGTAATTATGCAAAATTCATAGTAGAGCATGTAGATCAAATGGATAAACAATTGCAAGGATTACATGCAAATGAACAAATGTTCCGCGGCTAAACATAAATTTACCCAAAAAATATATCGCATGTGCAGGTCACGTGCGGGTCTTAAGTAGTTGGGAGGGGGGCTTTGTAGGGGACGTGTGGCTCAATTTCAACTATTCAATCAATCTGATCGTGTGAATCCTGTAGATTCTAGACAGATGGGGATGTTCTTCCCCTTTTCGACTTACAGGCGGCTGGAGATTCGAGGGTTGAGCGGTTGGCGCTTGTTCTTTGTGTCTCAAACTGTGGGTTAGATCGATCTGCAGGTGCTTAAGTATACCTACAGATGAGGTTGCTCGATGTGCAATCTACGGGTGCTTGATGGCGGAACACTAAGGCTTCGGATGACGTGCTTTTATTTCAAGAATAGGTGATGCCTTTCGAGGACCGTCAATCAACTATAAGTCACTGATCTAATGAAGCTCGAATGTAGAACTTATCACACTGGATCTCGTGGTGCTTAATTTGCATGTGAATCAGAGGCTCGAGGTGGTAGATCTAGGACAATTGTTACAGGAAAAAGAGAATCAATGAACAGATTAGCGCTTGGGAATGAAGGATATGCTACAGATATTGTCTAATTGGATCTTAGGCATTGAAGTCCTCATTGTGGTCCTTGATCGATGATGATCATCGATGCTCTTCGTTATACTTTGATTGCAGGTGTTGCACTCTAGCAATGATTCTACTAAGATCTCCAAGTGTTGCGGTCTCAAGCTCGATAAGACATGAAGCTCAAGATGCAGTTGAAAGTGTGTTGGCTTGAGGTACAAACCTCGACCAGATGTTATGACTAAAAGGGACATAGATGAATGAATGAAAGATTCCACCAGAGGTGAAGGACTTGGAACCCGAGCTCCAACCACCATGCGTGGCCGGAGGTGTAAATGTGTGTAACATATAGCAGAAGCGAAGGGGTTCACAGGGATGGAGGCGATGATGATCGAATGTTGGAGAAGAAGCAGAATACGATTAGAGAAGAAACAAAGAAGAGAAGAGGAAATTAGAAGATGAAAAGAAGGAGAGATCTAAAGGAGAAAACCTGGAAGTGGGATGGAGGATGTTGTCTAGGGTTGGAGCTCGAAGAAGCTCTAGGTGGTTGCGGCCTCGACGCAACAATGGAGATGTGGACACTATACACACGGCGGAGCATAGCTCTTTGCTGGTAGCTGATCTCACCAATCCTCTTGATCCTCGCTGCAGCATCCACAAATCGTCCCACCCCTATCACAAGCGAGGGAGAGAAGATGAAGCTCCCTAGATAAGATGGGAAAATGGCGGATAAACCAATTTTTTAGATCTGAGAGGTTTTATAGAGGCAAGAAATGATGAAATACAAGCAAGGAAAAGTTGCGCAAATCCATGCATAGCGAGTTGAAAATGTTCAAGAGAAAATCATGTCGTTGTATGGACAATAATTTGGTGCAGAAATCAGGTCAAATGGGTATCGGAGTGGAACTGAAAAAAGGGGAGAAAAAGCTAAATTGAGCGGAGTAGTTGGGTCCAAGTTATGGGGAGGTAGTTGACTGGAAGTCAACGATCTAGAATGGGCCAATAGGAGGAGGAGAAAAAAACCAAAATAGGGATAATGATAAATTAACAAAATAAATGAAAATAAATTAAAATAAATGACAAAACATTTTAAATTAAAAATAATATTAAAATAAATAATGTTACGATGTGAATAAAATATTTATTGTGATTTTTAAATAAATTAAATAAATTGAATAAATACGGTAAAAATAAATAAAAATTTTATTAATAGGTATAAAATACATATATATAAAACAATCCAATTTTAAATAAATTATTTTTTCAAATAAATACATAATTTAATAATTTATTTATTTACAGACTAATTTAAGAATTTTTAAATGTATTTTTATTATAGTTTAAAAAAATAATTTAATGGTACAAACAAATAGGAGTATATACAAAATAGGTACATTATACCTATATAAAAATACATTATTTTATTTTTGATCATTTTTTATTTTGTTATTTTTATTTCCATTTTATATAATTAAAATAAATATGTACAAAACATAAAAAAATTACAGCACAAATATACGAGAAATATATATATATAATATACATATATACAGTTTACCAGCAGGGTCCCAAAACCTACTTTTTGCATATTAACTTTGCTTTTTGTAAAACACTTTTTTGATAGATAATTTTACAAAACAAACTTTAAAAGTGTGTGCACCCAATTCAGAGTTCATATCGTTGAGTTATGAGGTTCAGAAAATTAGGCTTTATGGCTTTTAGATTTTGGGATTTATCGGCATTTATTCATAATCATTTTTAAGTTATATTTTTGTATTTTTGTAGGGATTTTTATGTACAATTTGAAAAATAATTAAGTTAATTGGAGTCATTATGAATTTTATAAAAATAAAGAAGGTTTGTATGCATATTGTACATATATACAAATGGATCCCAATGCCAAAACTCACACGATTTATTCTACGATTTTTGGTATTTTTTATAAATAATATTAGTTACAAACAAAGTTTAAAAGTGAGTTTGGTCAATTTGGAGTTTTTATATATAGTTATGAACCTGTGAAGTTGGATTTTGAAGGTTTTTAGGTTCATTGTATTAATTTATTTATTCATTAAATAAATTTCTAATATTTTTTATAAATTCATATATATTACTATGAATAACTTTGACGAAGGAAATATTTTTATTCGAGGTTGTTTTCTTGATGAATAAAATAGTATAAGATATTTACAAGATAAATAATGAAGAATATGTCAAAGTAAGTTTCTGGGTTTTTATTAGTTATGGACCCTATCTCCCCCTACTTTACCTCCTTGTCGACCATCCCAATATTTGGTTTGGTCGTGAGGTTTGTCTTAGTCGGTATTTATACACAACATTCCCATTCTCTTTCTTTTTCTTTTCTTCTATATTCTTTTATTTTGGTGTAAATAAGTGATAAATATATAATATTAAAAAACAAGCGATAAATGATAAACTATGATAATTCTTATTATTTACAGGTGTTTTGCTAAGGATTGTAAGATAAAATAAAAAAATGATGTTGAATCATGGATTCATCATTCTCCTATACTTTACCTTTGATAGTCCCTTAGCAAATACTTATTCAAAGAAGAAGTGAAAAAAATAAGAAAAGAAAAAAGAAAGAACTTAAAATAATTTTTATTTTTAAACTTATCTTCATAAAATAAAAGTACGGAGCTCGGTCAGAGCTTTATATTATTAGTTTGGCGGAACCTTATTGGGAAATGGATTTAAGACCTAACAACCTTCAAGTTCCACAATTATATGTTCATGCCGTCTTAACAGTCTGGTCAGAACAAGTCTACGTACGCAAAAGCTTATGACTATGAATCTTTACTTGTACGGTGTAAGTGAAATATAGCTCCCCACCTCAGAAATGGCAAAGAAACAATCCCCTTTAACAAGGTAACCCTAATTCCATGATCTAGCTACTCCTTCCTCGAGGAGCAGGGTATCCCTTCTAAGTTCAACTGCAACCGACTCAAGAAGAGAGGATAGAGAATAGAATGAACTGTAACCAATGTAGTCACCTATCCTTGGACCTTGATTAGTGTAGCCAAGTCTCAAGCTGCATGCTTTCTTGGTATGAGACGTTGAAACATATGCCTTACTTATTGCTATTTTTCTCCGACAGGATATTTTTTGGGAGAGGAACCCCCTCATTGTTTGTAGGTACTTACCTCCAGACAGAGTGGGTGATGACATTGCCATAAGGTTAGACAGAGCGGTTGGCACTTGTTCTCCATGTCTCAGACTGTAGATTAGATTGATCTGCAGATACTTAAGGATGCCTCCATATGAGGTTGGTCGTTGTATGATCTGTCGATGCTTGATGGCGCAACACTAAGGATTCAACTAACATGCTTTTGTTTCAGGCATAGATGATGCTTTTGAGGATTGTCAATCAACTGCAAGTTGTTGATTTGATGACTCTCGATCATAGAATTTATCACTCAAGATCTTTTGGTGCTTGTCCTGCGTGTGAATCATAGGCTCAAGATGGCAGATATCGGCCTATCATTACGAGAATAAGTGAATCAATGACTTGATTAGCAATTGGGAATAAAGGATAAACTACAGATAATGTTGGATCGGATCTTAAGCATTGAACCCCTCCTCGTACTCCTCGATCGACGATGATAACCTGTGCTCTTAATTTTACATCAATTGCATGTGTTGAACTCCTGCAATGGTTCTACTCAGATTTCCAAGTGTTGTGGTCTCAAGCTCGATCAAACATGAAGCTCAACCTTTAGTTGAAAGTACGTTGGCTCAATGTACAAACCTCGACTTGATGTTACAACTAAAAGAGATATAGATGATTGAATAAAGGGTTCCATCGAAGGTGAAGGACTTGGAAACCGAGTTCCGACCACCGTGCATGGCCGGAGGTATACAGGTGTGTAAGATAGAGAAGAAGCGGAGGGGTTCATGGGGATGGAGATGATGATGATCGAATGTTGGAGATGAATCAGAATACGATCAGAGAAAAAACATATCAGAGAAGAGAAAATCAGAAGATGAAAAAGGAGAGATCTAAAGAGAAAACTTGGAAGTGGATGGAGGATGTCGCCTGGGGGCGAATCTCAGAGAAGCTACAGGTGCTTGCGGCCTAGACGTGGCGGAGGAGACACAGAGGCTATGCGTACGGTGGAGTAGAGCTCTTTTCCAGCAGCTAATCTCACCAATCCTCTTGATCGTCGTTGTAGCGTCCAAAATCGTCCCGCTCCTGTCATGAGTGAGGAAGAGAAGACAGAGCTCCCCCAGATAAGATGGAAAAATGGACGATAAAACCAAATTTTCATATTTAAGAGGTTTTATAGAGGCTAGAAATGATGAAATTAAAATAAAGAAACAAGGTGTGCAAATCGATGTGGATCGGGTTGAAAATGTTCCAACGAAAAACACAGTTGTATGGAAATAATTGGGTGTAGAAATCGGGTCAAATGGATATTAGAGTGGACCTAGAAAAGGGAAGAAGAAGCCGGATTAGGCAGGGTAGTCAGGTCTAAGGTCTGGGGAGGTAGTTGATTAAAAGTCAATGATCCAAAATGGGCCAATAGGAGGAGTCAAAGGAAAAGCCAGAATAGGGATAAGGGACAAAATGACATAATAAATAAAAATAAATTAGAAAACATTGTTAAATTAAAATATTATTAAAATAAATAAACTTATTAATTTAATAAAGTATTTTATTATGATTTTTAATAAATTAAATAAACTGAATAAATAAGGTAAAATAAATAAATAAATACATACCTTTATTAATATGTATAAAATACAAATATATTCAACAATCCAATTTTTAATAAATTATTTTTGCAAATAATTACATAATTTATTTATTTATTTATATAATAATTTAAGTATTTTAAATATATTTTTATTTTAGAGAAGTTAATTTAATGGTAGAAATAAATGGGAGTATATACAAATAGGTACATTATACCTATATAATAAATACATTATTTTATTTTTGACATTTTTTATTTTATTATTTTTATTTATATTTTATATGCTTAAAATAAATATATACACAAAATATTTAAAAATATAATATGTGCATAATTATACAAGAAAATGAATAAATAAAAATATATACAATATATACAAGTATACCAATAGGGTCCCAAAACCTTCTTTTTGCATATTAACTCTGATATCAATGAAACCACTTTTATTTGATAGATAAATTCATTTTACAAAACAAACTTTAAAAGTAAGTACACCCAATTCGGAGTTCATATGACCGAGTTATGAGGTTCGAAAGTTAGCCTTTACGGCTTTTAGATCTCGAGATTTATTGGTATTTATTCATGATGATTTTTAAGTTATATTTTTATGTTTTTGTACTGATTTTTAAGAACAATTTGGAAAAAGAAATAAGTTAATTTGATTTATTGTAAATTTTATAAAAATAAAGAAGATTTATATACATATTGTACGTATATACAAATGTATCTCAATGTCAAGACTCACATGATTTATTCCACATTTTTTTGATAGTTTTAGTAAATAGTATTAGTTACAAAACAAAGTTTAGAAGTGAGTTTGGTCCATTTGGAGTTTTCTATAAAATAATTATGAACCTAGAAATTTGGATTTTGTGGCCTTTTAGGTTTATTGTATTTATTTATTTATTCATTAAATAATTTTTTGATATTTTTAAAAATTAATATATATTATAATGAACAACTTTGATGAAGGAAATATTTTTATTTGAGGTCATTTTATTGATGAATAAAATAATAAAATATAGTTACAAGATAAATAATGAAGAATATGCACCGTGAGAATTGATTTTCTTGATTTTTATAAGTTATGGACCCTATATCCCCCTACTTTATTCCTTGTCAGCCATCCCAATGCTTGGCATGGTCTAGAGGTTCAGGTCAGTCTCTATTTATTTCATATATTCAACCTTTTATTTATTTTCCTTTTCTTTTCTTCTTTATTATTTTATTTTAGTGTAAATAAATGATAAATATACAACATTAACAAGCTAGTGATAAATGATATATAATGATAATTATTGTTATTTACAAATGTTTTGCTAAGGAGAATAAGCTAAAATAAAATAATAAAGATGTTGAATCATGGATTCATCGGAGCTGCATTGACTTTTCTTCTGATCGCATCATTCTGAATCCGATCTTTTTAGGTATGACCTAACATCATCTTAGAATTTTTATTTCTGATACCGTCATTCTCTGCACATGTTTGTGGTTCACATGCCAACATTTTGATTCATATAGTATGATAGGTCTCATGATTGCTTTGTAATGCTTTGCTTTGATTTTCAAAGGAATTTTCTTATCATAAAGGATAGTAGAGGCTCCTCTCCACGTTGACCATCTTGCATTTATAATTGAGTGACATCTCCATCAATTTCCCCATCCTGTTACAAAATAGATCCTAAGTATCTGAGAGAATCTTTCTTCCGAATGTTATCATCCTCCAATCTTCAACCTCGAGTCTTTCATCATTGTTTCCGTCAATTATGAACTCCATGTATTCAGTCTTAGCCCTACTTATACAAAATCCTTTGTCTCTAAGACATACCTCCAAACCTCCAGTTTCTCATTTACTCCTTTTGTCTCGTCAATTAACACAATATTACTGACGGACAACATATACCAAGGTATCCCACCATCAACGTGACTAGTCAACTCATCCTTAATCGAAGTAAAAAAGGATTAGACTCAAAGTTAAAACTTGATGTATACCTATGAAGATGTTAAAATAGTCAGTCTTCCCAGACTGGATCCTTGCAAAAGATGAAGCCCCATCATACATATCCTTTATAAGGTTAATGTATTGGATATGTACTTGTCTCTTCTCCAAAACTCTCCACAATATCTCCTCTAGGCCTGAATAATAAGCCTTCTCCAAATCAATAAAAGTCATATAGAGGTTCTTCTTTTTAATTCTATAAATCACCATTGTTCTCCTCAATAAGTGGATAGCTTCAATAGTTGACCAACCTTGCAAGAATCCGAATTGGTTTCTTTTTTTTCGTTACTAATTTCAAGTATAAAAAATTATTTTACAACGAACAATATCGTCGCAATATGCTTAACAAGGACTAATTTAGTGGGGGATTTTGAAGAAAGGGTGACTATAACATTTTTTGTTGTAGTGGACATGCTTGTTATAGCCATTACTTTTGCACCATATTTTCTTAAAAATTCCAATCTATAATTTTAATTAAGGAGTTTTTACCTAACGAACCCGATAAACTTTGTAAATTACCTTCTCGACCATTAAAACAACGTAATTCCCCCCTCAACCCCGTAAACTTGCTAACACTTACCCCACATACCCTATGGTTACCCAGCACCCACCACCTCCTTGACCTCTGCTGACTCATCCTCCTCCTCACCAACCTCCGCCCTCACCCTTCCACTCCAGGTACATGTCCTCCTGCAACCTCGCCCTCCTCCTCCCCAACCTCCTCCCTTACCCTCCCTCGCCCTCGCCCTCTGGTTCCATCTGCGACCCTCCATACCTCTGTCCTCGCTCTCCTACTTTAGGTATATGTCCTTCCGCACTCTCGCCCTCCTCCTCCCCGACCTATGACCTTGTCCTCACCCTCTAGTTCCACCTACGGCCCACCAGACCTCCGCCCTTACCCTCCTCCTCTCGTGCCCTCGCCCTCCTTCTCTAGGTCCAGGTCCAGGTCCTCCCGTGCCCTCGCCCTCCTCCTCCCTGATCTCCGCACTCTCACCCACCCTCTAGTTCTGCCCGCGACCCTCTAGACCTTCGCTTCACCCTCCTCCTCCATGACCTCTACCCACCCGCCCTCTCTCTCGCCCTCCAATTCTGCCTGCGACCCTCCAATCCTCCCACACCCCTGTCCTCCTCCTCCCCGCTCATCGCTATCACCAAAATGGAGATGAATGAGGAGGCTTCGCCCGGCAAGAGTGAAGAAGAAAGGGGAGAGAGAGAGAGAGAGAGAGTGGAAGAAGAAGGAGGGGAGAGAAGGAGGAGAGAGAGAGTGTCAAAAAAACATACCATTGGAGTTGTTAGGATTTGATTAACTCAACTTAAACCCAAGCTAGTGATGAATCTGCATTTCATAATCTTTATCATTTATTTTAGCTTAAAATCCCTTATAAAACAACAATATATATTGATAAATCAACATTCTTAATAACCTGGATATGTGTGTAAATATTGTACATTTATTATTTTTTAACCTAAAATAAATAAATAAAGAAATAAGGGGAAATAAAGAAATAAAATGACGGTATATATGTAATAGATACAGGTTGATCCGAACCTCGAGAGAAGGTCAATACTTGACCTGATCGACTAGGAATAAAGTAGGGGGAGATAGGGTCCATAGTCAGAAAATCCAAAATATATATGTTTTGTAAGTACTTCTCATTTATTCTGTGTATATTTGTATAAAACTTACACTATTATATTTGTACATAAAATGACCTCAAATTAAATAATTTTCAAAACAAAAGTTGGAATTAAAAATGTTTTCTAAATAATAAAAATAATTGTAAAATGAAATCATGCATAGAATAAAAGTAACCACATCCTAAAAAAGCCATTAATCAATAATTGAAAGACCAATTCCGGCTCTTTATGAACTCGAATTGACCAAACTCACTTCCCATTCTAAATTAAATTATCTTTAAAATAGCAGTGGTTTCATAATTTTTGGAGTTACGATTTGAAAGATGATTTTCTGCGGTGGTTTTTGCAATTTTACCATTTCTTTATTGTGTATATATATTTATACATATTATATTTTTAAATAATTGTAAATAATTTTTTTTAAAAAAATAAAAAATTTAAAAAAACATAAAATAAACTAATATCCTTATTTAACTATATATAAAATGCGCCATATGTATATAATATATGTATATGATGGATTTCCTTAAATAACCCTCACTAAACAATAAATAATTAGCATTTATTATATAATTTAATAAAGTGTTGAAATTAATTAATTATGTAGATAATGTAAATAATTTTATCCACCATTATCCTCCTCCTTTATTTTCCTCTCCATTCAAATTTTGAAAAATCAAATTCAAAATTTTCCCTCTATTTATTTCGCTCCACCTCCCTCATTCCAACTAGATCAATATTTGGTGAGAGGAGCCTAATCTCCAAGAGCTTCTTGTTGTAGAAAGGTGCCTAGTCTCCGAGCCGTCCGGTGATAGCGAGTCGACCTTCGTCAAGGCCATCACGATGTTCATCCACTCCCATGGTGAGATCCATCATTTTTTTCCTCTCTTGTTATTAATCTAGGTTAATTGCAATTTAATTTTCACATTTTCAATTTCATTGTCATTTTTTATATCTATATCTTAGTTAATCATTTTTAATCAACCATCACGATTCGATCCGCCCTCGATTTTGATTTCATAATCATTTTCTCGATCTCTCCACGTTCACGTTCTACCTCATGCAAACACTCAACTCTGGTCACGAACGGTGATTGGAGACTCGGATCTATCTTCCATTTTGCCAGATCCAAAACCATTCACATCTCTATTTTTATTTCTTGATCGAGTCGTCGTGCTCGAGTCATCATATTTGTTTTATTTCAGGTACAAGTATTTTGAAAAAAGGGGAAAATGATTACATTTGTTGTTCTGTAAAAAAAATAAAAAAACCATGTGTTGCTTTCACAAAAAAATAAAAAAAAGTGGCAGCATGCATGGCCCTCCCTAACCGTCGGTGGTGCCCGCCGCTTCGCTCCTGGAAAGGAGCATCTCCGGCCACTGTCAGCCCTAGCGCCCACCCATAGGAGACCACCGCAGGCAGCCCAGGCTCGTCGTCCGCACGAGGCCACATCCTTCTACAAGCATCATGCACTCACGACCGTCGATTCGCCATCTTCCTCAGCTACAGCACAGTCGCGCCCCTGCCCCCACCTGGAGCCCTCATCCTCACACCAGCCACTCCTCGACCGCGCCAGGACGTGCGACTCGCCAGCCTTCTTCTCCAAGCGCATCCACCATCCTCGTGCTACCAGCTCTCACCCACTACCGCGACCGCGCAGGCGTCGCCCCATCGAAGCCGGCTTACGCCCGCTGATCGATCTCCGTATGCGTGAGCCCTCTGATGCCACTCCCCCATCATGAGCATCGCCCTTGCTCCGTCCTTCCTCCACCGAGATCATCCACCATCACCCTTTACCGCAACCAGTGCGTACGCCGTGATCTCTACCGCAGTCCACATCGTGCACGATCTCTGTTGACCTTCATACCTGGAACCTCCCTCGCGATCATCGCTGTCGATCTGCACTGCCACCAACGGCCGCGACCGCCGAGCTTGAATGAGGAAGAGAGAGAGGCAACCCCCTCTCCCCTTACGTGAAACAAAGGAATCCCCTATTCAGTCCTAAATTTATTTTTGGGGAGAATTACAATAAATCTCCCCAGAGTTCCTACTTTTGCGTAAAACTCGCTGCCGACATTCAAGTTACGTGTGTTGCATGCATTCCCTAGGTAAATTTTTTCTACCCCATTTTTATTTCATGTTGTTTTTTATGCAAAAACTTTAAAGAAATTACGTTTCAGTCCCTGTATTTGCATACTTTTAAATTGCATGTTCTTTTCAATGAAATAAATATCATTTTTACTCAATAAATTATGTAAAAATTAATGTTATCTCTTGCATTGTTGTTCTGAATACAGTAATTTTTTCATTGCATTTTATCATCATTTGTTATTATTAAAAAAATAAAAAATATCGCATTTTCCTCTGTCTGAAAATTGAAAAATCATAAAATTCAAGGGTTTTATCATTTGTGCCCCTCTGAGATGTTGCAATTTCAGTTATGCCCCTGTATTTTTTGAAATATCAGTTATGCCCCTACCTTCCTACAAAATTCACAATTCTACCCTTTTGTAATATCAGTTATGCTCCTACTTTACCTTAATAGAAGGGCAGAACTGTGAATTTTGTAAGAAGGTAGGGGCATAACTGATATTCCAAAAAAGGGAGGGGCATAACTGAAATTGTAATATCTCAGAGGGGCACAACTGATAAAAACCTAAAATTCAAATATTACGTAAAAAAACAAAAACTAGATTAATTTTCTTTATGTGCATCTATTTTCTGTCCAATTTTCACGCATTAATTATTTTTAAAACCCAAAAAATTTACAAAATACTTAGAATTTAAAAAAATCTCAAAAAATGTAGAAAAATCCAAAAATTATGATTTCACTTCCTGATTGTATATATTTCATCTAGTTTTTAGAAAAACAATTGCAGAAACTTTTGATTTCATTTTGTTTTTTTAAATTACAAAATAATCAAGTGTGTTCATTGTTTGCTTTATTCCTTATTTTTATTCATTTTAAAATCCTAAAAAAACTAAAAATCCCTAAAAAATTACAAAAATAGTAAAAATTCATCAAAATACAAAAATATTTTTATTTTACTTTTTTGGATTTTTTATCATATTTGAAAAAATGCATTTCTTTCTTGTATAATCTTGCTTTCAAAATTATTATTTTTGAAAATAAAAAAATTTGTAAAAACTAAAAACAACTAAAAATTAAAAATCAGAAATAAAAAATAAAAATAATAAAAAAACCATAAAAATAAAAAGATAAAAAAGTCATACAAAAACCAGGATAGTTGCATTGAGATTTCCTTCTTTATTTCATTGATTCTTTCATTGATTTAATAAATCTCAGGATTTGTAGCCTCTGTGAGTTTGATCCTCTTGCTATATAGGTAAATTGAAAAGCAAAATTCTCTTGCGACAATTTTTTGTAATTATTTCAACTTGAGAATTAAAAGAAACAAATTTTTGTTACAGGATTCTTTGGGTTGCAACGACAATCGCACGCATTTATTTTCAATAATTTAAAACTTGAAAATCTCTGTCAACAAATGGCACCGTTGTCGGAGAGGCATGATGAGGGTAATTAGGTTTTTTATTTGACCTGCTATTCTTGGTTGTATATATTTGTTTATTTTTTTCCACATTCATTCATTGTTCATATTCATTGCGTCTCACTCATTTATTTTTGCTATTTATTTTATATATGTGTGTCTCTTACACATTCTTTCTTTCCTTTTTATTGCGGGGGCCCATGAAGTGAATGAGGCGATCCTAGGAGAGACAAAGCATCCAAGCGAAGCGGAGGCGGCTTGATTCTTCACCGAGCCACATGAGAGCGTGAGAGGAGGAGAAGAAGATTTGAAGGAGACCAAGCATTTGAAAAATAGTCTTTCTTTTATCTATTTCGAGCATTTGAACTCTTGTAAAAGGACATTCATTTGTTGCAGGGTCTGTTTCGCTAAGTGTCGGTGCACTTGAGGGACCTCACTGGTTTTGTTTTTCATCGCCTTATTTTTCTTTATTTCACACGGATTTCATGAGCTACCTATTGATTACTTTAATTAATATACTTGAGATAGGTAATTAATAAGGTCCAAAAACCTTAAACAAGAATTTCTGTAGAGCGTAATTGGACTTAGTCAAATTTAATCGGTAATTGCCCGCTAGTAGAAGCTATTGTTAGGACGGTTCACTTGCATCATATAAGTTGGTTTATTTTTTTGTAATTTAATTCTGCGTGGATCACCTTGCATGTAAAATGTTGGCGACAAGGTACACATTTCTAACCCCTACATGCATCATTGTATTTAATCATGCATTGGCATTTCCGATCTCCTTGTTTTTACTCACATAAGTTAAAAAGAAAACTGGACACTCGATAGGCAATTTATTGAAAATATTCATACCAAGTGACAACTGCCTAAAACTTGGGACTGTTAAAGAAAAGTCGAACCTAAAATAAACGTAAGGAAAAATTCTTGTTTTGGGGAGAGTAACCCCCTCATTGTTTGATTTATTTACAAACTGAGAGAGGGACAACACTAGGATAAAGCCATGCCCGGCTTTTCAGATAGACTGCTAGTTCTCCAAAAATAATTAGCCACTTTTCATTGAGGAAATGCGGTATTCAGTAAATGGTCCGAATTTCCTTAGCAAAGTGGGAGGTTTAGAGGACTCTGTGTAAGGATATGTCCTCAAGTAACACGGGTATCCATATTCTTACGGTCCGTATTTACTCCTATACTAGCTGAAAGTGGATGAAACTAGTCGTATGAATCGGGCCAGTTTGTAGGGAAAGACAAGCACCTAACAGCTCGTTAACTCTTTCCAATATTGTATTCTCACCAGACTATAAAAATTGACAAGACAATTGTCCGAACCTTTACAGTCTTCACATTGAGTTGAGTTGGTGACTTGGGGGTTTATATTGTGTCTGATTTCCAGATCTAGAGATCCTTCCGTGCAATTTACGCCTTCCACTCATTTTCTCTCTTGCATTGACCTTCATGCTCTCAAATCCTGCCTATTGATTTTGAAGATGTCGGACTGGAGTATTTCTCGTTTGAACTTTGCGAACTCATTCTACACTCCGATCCGTTCACCTTCTATTCGAGGAGACTCACTTTCTGAATATTGCTTTTTCTCCACTTCACTTGTCACAACATCCATCAACCCACTATTTGAGATTGGCTCTAATCTCAAACTAATATCTGAGACTCCATCATTGCTGAGAACTAATTGAGTGTCATGCACATTTTCAGAGTCAGACACCGGACACCTGATGCCACCAAAGGGAAAGGGAACCATGTTGGAGCAGAACGAGATCAACAACACCATGTTAGCCTCCGTTCAGTCGATTCAAGTCTAGTTAACAGAGCATGCTAACTTTCAAACTGCATTGAGAGATATGATTCTCGAGCTGAGACCTGAAAGACAAGATAGAAGAGAGGAGGATAATAGAAACCCTAGAGATGGGAATGGGGGAGAAGACCATGTGATAGAACCTATGTCTAAGCTTACATTAAAGGATACTTATAATTCAGGGGTGGGACAGACAAATTCTTGGAATTAAATCCCTGTGATTCATGGGAGTTTTGAGCTTAAGCCCACTATTTTGCCTCCTCTCCCAATATTCCACGGAAATATCAATGAAGAGACTTATGTACACCTCCAGTAGTTCGATTGCATTTGTGGAACAATACACTATACAAATGTCCCATTAGAGGTATTCAAGATGACGACCTTCCTGTTCAGTCTGATGTACAAAGCATTGTATTGGTTAAATCACTTGGGAAGGGTTGTCACTACTTG
Organism: Ottelia alismoides; assembly: GCA_037367405.1. NCBI lineage: Eukaryota > Viridiplantae > Streptophyta > Magnoliopsida > Alismatales > Hydrocharitaceae > Ottelia > Ottelia alismoides. The sequence goes on from JAZKJV010006494.1 coordinate 20,806, forward strand.
GGAAGAGTTGAGGTCTGCATTTCTGAACAAATATTACCCGCTTGGACAACTCAACCTAATGCGATCCTTGATTTATAACTTCTCCTAGATGTCCCATGAGCCTATTCATGATGCATGGGAAATATTTAAAGATTTGATGGAGAAGTGCCCCCATCATGATATTCCAAAGACAAGCCTTGTGCAAAATTTCTTTGGGGGTTTAAGCATAGAGAATCAGAAGCTTGTAGATGCCACTTGTGAGGGGAGACACTTCAATAAGGATGAGGATATCCTTTATCAAATTTTTGAGGAGATGGTAGAGAGTTAAACATCTCTTTCTTCAACACGAACTTTTCAGAAGCACCCCGTCACCTCCCCAACAGTACTCCACAAGGTTGTCAATATGATAGCATCACACGAAGTGGATAGGGTGGACAACTCCGTCCTTACCATCATTGGAAACCACCTATCCAAAGTGGACATAATTGAGAAGCGGTCCAAGGAGCTTGAGAAGCTTTAAGTGATGGAATAGAGGATGAAGAACCTAGATAAGCTGGATGAGATAAAAAAGCACCTGGAGCTTCTTGTGAGTACGATCAGTGCAGTCCATAGTGTGAGTGTAGCAACCGATACCTCTACTAGGGAACAGACCTCTTCCACCCGACAAAGTAGCGGAGGACCATCCACAGTTCATCACATCTACTATGTGCAGAAACTTGATCAGATCCAGGAGCATTCACAACAGATAGTTCCGTACCAATAGGAATAGCTTACATTCTTGAGCAGCAATCTCCACCTCCACATATCTCATTCAGGAGGTGAATGACATCTAATTTGACCGTGAGCGAAACCATCCCCGTCCGGCAGGGCAAGGCCAGTTGGTTTCACAGCAGGGTCAGAGACCCGCCTATCAGTTTCAAGGAGGCATACAACAGCAGTATCAACACATGCAGTTCCTGCCTCAATATAAGTCTCCACCACAGTTTTAAAACTGGAGACAAGGCCATCCACAACAACAATCTATGTATTTTCCTCATCTAAACCAATATCAGACTGCATATTATGGACATTATCCACATCCTCCTCCTCCTCCTCATTATCAGAATCTGTATGGTTACCAACAACCTCCGCACTACCAGTCTCAGCAATAGCCAGTCACTGGACACCATGAGGCCCCTTTGGTGAACCCAGCACTAGACCAGCTTGCCATGCTCACGAAGAACATGAACGAATCGACTCAGTTGATCGACGACCTAACTACACCAAGACACTGATCCCAACTCAAGCGAAGCCAATCCCAACAATTTCAGACGCAAGGAGCAGGCAGCCAATAGCCCACCCACACCCGAGACAGTCAGACCCTTGATTTTACATGTTTACCTGACGCCATTCATCTCATGAGTAGTAGGAGATTGCAACCGCCTACGCACCAGTTGAGGTTGGGAGATCGAACCACTAAGAGAGCATCATCTTCCACATCATCTCCTTCACCGACAATCAGGAGGTCCAGTGTAGCAACACCCGAGTCTGGAGTTCCACCACTTTCACATTCACTAGACAGATTCAAACCACCAGCAGCAAGGGGGAATTTACCAATCGAGGATTCTTCCTCTTCACCACCAGCAACATCCCGTTCTTTTTTGAATTCAGTTTTTCCTTCGCCTAATTTGGACAAAACTATACAAACACATTCTGGTTGTCCTTTTCTAAATAAGAATTATACTTTTAATAATGGAAATGAACGTTTGAATGTTTATGTTGATTCTGTGCCGTTTCCTTCTGCTCTTAAATCTAAAAAAATCAAAACTTATAAAACAACCCTATCTGATCTTGAAGTGGTTAAGATCTTACAAAATATCTTTTTAAAGATGCCACTCCTTAAGGCCATGGAATACATGCTTGCGGTAAAAAGGGGAATGAAAGAGGAATGTACACAAATGCATCAACCAAGGAAGAACAGACGAAAGGAAATAGAGAAACACATCTTGACCACGGCCACAGTTCATGCCATCAGTAACCTCCCGCCTAAGAAAGATAAGGGAGCACCTCACATCTGTTGCCATATCTATGATCAGGAATTTGATTGTACTCTTCTTGATAGTGTTTCCTCCATTAATTTCATGTCATCCTCTTTGCTAACTAAATTTTGGTTAGGGCCTCTTAAAATAAGCAGGATAATTCTTCAGTTTTCCGATAGATCGATTAAGAGTCCAAGAGGTATTTTGGAGGACGTTATTGTAACGGTGCAGGGAATGAAATTCCCTGTTGATTTTATTGTCATGGATATGGACACACATACACCGTTACTCATACCCTAATCATACTAGGTCGATCGTTCCTTCGAATGGTCGAAGAAGCAGTTGATTATGGTACTAGAGAGATCATCTTTCACTCTCACAGTGACAAGGTGAAAAATTGAGACAATCTCTGATCCTAGACCATCACCGCCACCAGCAGCAAATGAAACAGAGAAAGTTATATCAGAGCCAGATGACTGTGATTTTCTTGCTGAATTCCAAGTGACAGATCTTTTGACTTATTTCATAGATACCTAGGAGTTCCTTTTCCAAAAGGACTCTATGAAAACCACGGTCGACATGAGTTCCCTTGGTGATCCAATTGAGCAAGTTGCTAATGGACAATCTGAGTTGATCTTTGTGGATCAATCTAAGTTTCTGGAGGCACCTTATGATATTCCTTTGGTACACTTTTCTGAGATTATTGGTGATATGCCACCTTCTGAGAGTTCTGAGGAGCAGATATCTGAGTCATTCGTTGAATTTCCTGAGTTATGTATATATGAGAGAAATCTTTCTAAGATTATTGCTGAGATATCCGAGCCGTTAATTGATAAAAATTTTGAACACCCTGATGAGCCCCTCCTTTCTGAGCAGAGACCATTCATTATAGATATATCAGAGATTTTACTTATTGAGCCGTTAGTAGCCAAGATGGGCAGTCTACATAATAAAGATTACATACCGTCTACCAGTACAGTAACATAAGTTATTGTAGAGCTGATTCAGACCCCACCTGAGCTCAAGGTTTTACCATCCACGTTGAAATATGCATTTTTTGCGGGTCCCCTTCAAATGTTTCCGATCATCCTCAGCTCGCAGGTGACCGCTGAATAAAAATCTCGTGTGCTAGAGGTTCTTGAGAGAAACCGCAAGGCCATAGGATGGAATATATCGAATCTCTGTGGGATTAATCCATATTTGTGCTCGCATCATATATACCTAAAGGATTGTTGTAAACGCTCCCGTGAATGTCAACGTCATCTAAATCCAAATCTAAGGGAGGTTGTCATGAAGGAGAACATAAATGGTGTGATGTTGGCTTTATATATCCCATTTTGGATTCCAAGTGGGTCAGCCCTTTACATGTGGTCCCGAATGAATCTGGGATTACTATCGTAAAGAATGACGGTGGTGAGGAGATTCCGACCCGGGTACCAACTTCGTGGCGTTTTCTGTGTAGATTACAGACGCTTGAATTCAGCTACCAAGAAGGATCACTTTCCGCTGCCCTTTATTGATCAGATTATTGAGAGGTTGGCAGGGAAATAGTTCTTTTGCTTCTTGGATGGGTATTCGAGATACAACCAAGTTGTTATCGTTCCTGAAGATCAGGAGAAAGCTACTTTTACTTGTTTGTTTGGCACCTACGCCTTTAGATAGATGCCCTTTGGATTGTGTAACGCCACCTCTACATTCCAAAGGTGTATGGTTGGTTGCTTTTACCGACATGGTGGGTAATTTCCTTGAGGTCTTAATGGATGATTTCTCGATCTACGTGAATAGTTTTGACACATATCTTTCTCATTTAGATTGAGTTCGATGTTGTTATAAGGTAAACCTAATTCTCTCATCAGAGAAGAGTCACTTTATGGTGACTAATGGGATTGTATTGGGCCATGTAATCTCTAAACATGGTATGGAGGTTGATCTGACTAAGATTGATGTGATTTCCAAGTTAGAGCCACTACTGAATTTGAAGCAATTAAGGTTATTTCTGGACACGTAGGATTCTATAGGCGATTCTTGAAGGACTTCAACAAGATTGCCAGACCTTTGACTAAGCTTCTATGTAAGGAGAGTGAGTTTGTTGTTGATGAAAAAGTCCTCCTTACATTCAATCAGATGAAAGATATGATTACTAGTGCTCCTTTCTTACAACTACCTGAGTGGTATCTTCCTTTCGAGATCATGACGGACGCCTCAGATTTAGCAGTTGGATTTGTTTTAGGATGGAGAAGGGATGGGATACCATTTACTATACACTATGCTAGCAAGACTCTGGATGAAGCACATTGAAATTATACAATTACAGAGAAAAATATGTTAGCATTTGTGTTTCGGCTAGATAAGTTCATATCTTACCTCCTTGGTTCCCATGTTATTGTATACATGGATCACACCACCATATGATAATTATAGGCAAAGAAGGATGTCAAACCACACCTTATCAGATGGATCCTTCTTCTCTAAAAGTTTGATTTATAGATTCGAGATAAACATAGAGTAAAAGATATTGTGGTAGATCACCTTTGCCGTATCACAGATGCAGAGGCCTCTGAGTAGAACATGATCCCTATTTCCGAAACCTTTCCAGATGAGGTCATTTTTTCTATAGACTCACTCCCACGGTATGCTGATATTGTGAACTATCTTGTCTCCAAGAAAGTTCCACAAGATTGGCCAAAGTACAAGATTTTTGTCAGAGATTCATTATTACTAATGGGAGGATCCGTACATATTTCACGAGGGTGCGATTGTATCTGGAGAAGGTGCATTTCTCAGGAGGAACACACCAGTGTACTTGAGCACTATCACAAATTAGAATCTGGTGGGCATCATTTGGGGAAGCGCACGACAACAAATGTTTTACAAAGTGGCCTATGGTGGCCCACATTATTTAAGGATGCAAAAGAGTATGTCATTTGATGCACAACCATTTGTTGTGAACCGACAATTGCTGAAGCAATTTCTAGATCATTATACATTCGCGTCCGTCGTTGATTCTATATCTTTGGTATCAGACAATGATTCTTTGATTCCATCTTCTGCATCTAATATATGAGCTGAGTACCTTTTGTATATCCTTTCATTTCATTCTTTCTTCATCCGTTCTATCATTCACCCCTTTCCGTGTGTATATATGCTATACTTAGGATGTGCTTTATCCTAAGTATAGGGGAGTTGAATGATTTGTGTTGTTCATATTCATCCTGTTCATCACTCTTATTGTTGCTTATACTTAGCGATACTCTACCCTAAGTATAGCGGGAGTGATGTTGTTCATATCATCTCTTTGTGTTTTATTCTTCTGATCTCTCGATTGTCCCCCAACTTGTTGATATTCTATACTTAGGGCTATTCTACTCTAAGTATATGGGGGGAAAGATGAGTCGTTGAGTCCGTACATTCTCTTCCTCGGTTCTCCTCATTTGTACAGTCTTCTATACTTAGGATTATTTGATCCTAAGTATAAGGGGGATTACCGACTTCTATTCATTTCATATTCTTTGAGTCGTTGTAGCATAGGAATCTTTTCACTTTTCACTACTTAGCACGAGTTATGCTTTCCTTTACCGCTCTCTGATCACTATGAGGACATAGTTTGAGCTAAGTATAGGGAGTGTCGTATATATTGTATATATTCTTTATACATAACTTGTACATTTATATATAGACTTTGGTCACCTTCCATATTCAAAACAGACAAACAAAACAAACAAACAAAAAACAAAAAAAATACTCATATATTTAAAAAAAATCAAAAAAACAAAAAAAAGCAAAAAAAACAAAACAAAAAAATTATATAATCCATGTATATACTTGTATATATTTACTAACCTTTTTCCTTTAAAAAATCCTTAAAAACTACAAAACCAAAAGTCTATAAAATCTTACATAATTAAAATTTCAAAAAAATCTCTTTGTCCATGTGCATCATTTTTTTTCCAAAAATCCATAAAAAGTTCAAAATTAGAAAACTATTTCAAAAAAGAGAGAAGATTTTGCTTTCTTTTCTTTGCATTGTACATATTTTCTTGCATTTTCATGTGCATCTCTTTGGATAATATTGACATAAAACTAAGTCTGGAATAAAATTAAAGAATGGAGCATAGTTGAACCTTAATCAACTTAATTTCAGAGGAACCTTATAAGAACTGGATAAGACTTTTCAGTTCTTCTAAATCATGGCTTATCTTGGACAAGCACTCTACACGTAGCTCTTCATGGAGGAGGTAGTGAGGAGGCAGAATCTTTTGGCTTGTGGTAGCACACAGGTATGTAACAACTAGTGGGAATATCCATCTTCCTCTAGGGAGGGTAATGTATTTCAACCTGATCTAGTAGCATTGAGGTCTAAAGACAGGATGCGATGGGGTTGCAACAATGCTTCAAAAGAGGGATACTATATTAGCTCAAGAGGAAAAACTCCTTATGTACATGATGCACCTTGTATATATTTTCAAAAAAAAAGAAAAAATGCAGAATCTCCAAAAGTGGATATGCTTGATTGAAAGTAAAATGCCTATAAGGGTATATATATACAAGTATAGAAAATAATAATAATAGTAAGAGCTTCAAAGTCAAATTTTTGTAAGCTTGCAACTGGATGACTTGGCTACACTGGTCATGCATCCAATGATAGGTAGCTACACTGGTTACCATCCATTCTTTTCTCTATCTCCTATTCTTGAGCTGGTTGTACTTGAACTTATAAGAGAATATCCCCGCTCTTCGAGGAAAGAGTTGCTAGACCGGGGGACTAGAGTTACCTTATTGAGAGAGACTGTTTCTTTGCTACTTTTGAGATGGGAAGCTATATTTCACTTACACCGTACAAGTAAAGATTCATAGTCATTAGAAACTGTGTATGTAAACTTGTTCTGACCCGACTGTTGATGAGACCTGAATAGGAGTCTTGTAGAACTTAAAGGCTGCAAGGTTTTAAATCCTTTTCCCATTAAAGTTCCGCCACATTAATAATCCAAAGGTCTGACAGAGCTCCATACAACAACTTCATGAAGATAAGTTTAATACTCAATATTATCTCAATTTCTTTATTTTTCCATTCTTTTTCTTTTATTCACTTATTCTTTCAAATAAGTGTTTGTTAAGGGACTAGCAAAGTTAAAGCATAGGGGGATGATGGATATGCATTTCATCACCTTTATTGATTTATTTTAGCTTAAAATCCCTTTTAAAACACATGTATATATTGATAAATCCATATTCTTACTAACCTTTATATGTGTATAAATATTATAAATTTATTATTTTTTAACCTAAAATAAATAAATAAATGAAAATAAATAAAATAAAAAGACTGTATATATGTAATAGATACAAGCCGGTCCGAACCCCGAGAGAAGGTCAAGACTTGACCTGATCGATCGGGATTAAAGTAGGGGGAGATAGGGTCCTTAATCAGAAAATCCAAAAAATATATGTTTTGTAAATATTTTTCATGTATTCTGTGTATATTTATATAAAACTTATACTATTTAATTTGTACATAAATTGACCTCAAATAAAATAATTTTCGAAACAAAAGCTGTAAATAAAAATATTTTCTAAATAATAAAAATAATTGCAAAATAAAATCATGTACAGAATAAAAGTAATCACATCCGGAAAAAGCCATAAAACGATAATTGAAGGACCAATTCCAACTCCTTATGAACTCAAATTGAACGAAACTCACTTCCACCATATTCTAAATTATATTATCTTTAAAATGGCAGTGGTTTTGTAATTTTTGAAGTTACGGTTTGAAAGACGATTTCTAGGGCGGTTTTTAAAATTTTATCATTTCTTTATTATATATATTTATTATTATTATATTGTATTTGTAAATAATTGTAAATATTTTTAAAAAAAATAAAAAAATAAAAAACATAAAATAAACTAATTTTCTTATTTAACTATGAATATAATGTGCCATATGTATATAAAATATGTATATAATTGATTTCCTTAAATAACCTTCACTAAAAAATAATTAATTAATATTTATTATCTAATTTAATAAAGAGACGAAATTAATTATTTAATTGTGTACATAATGTAAATAATTTTATCCACCATTAACCTCCCCCCTCTTTTCCTCTCCTTTCAAATTTTGAAAAATCAAATTCAATTTTTTCCTCTATTTATTTGGCCCCTCCTCCCTCATTCCAACTGGATCAATCTTTAATTAGAGGATTCTAATCTCCAAGAACTTTTTTGTTGTAGAAAGGTGTCTAGCCTCCGAGCCGTCCCGTGACAGCGAGTCGACCTTCGTCGAGGCCATCGCAGCGTTCATCCACTCCCACTTTGGGATCCATCATTTTTTTCCTCTCTTGTTTTTAACCTAGGTTAATCGTAGTTTAATATTTCGTATTTTTAATTTCATTGTGATTTTTTATTTCTAAATCTTCGTTAATAATTATTTAAATCAACCATCGAGATTCGATTGGCCCTCAATTTTGATTTCATAATCATTTTCTCGATCTCTCCACGTTCACGTTCTACCTCACTCAAACACTCAACTCCGGTCACGCACGGTGAATGGAGACTCAGATCTATCTTCCATTTTCATAGGATCCAAAACCAGTCACATCTTTATTTCTATTTCTTGACTGAGCCGTCGTGCTCGAGTCATCGTATTTTTTAAATTTCAGGTATAGATATTTTGAGAAAAAAGAAAAAAATGACTAAAAATACAAAAAAATCATTTATTGCTTTCAAACAAATAAATTTAAAAAATAAAAAAATAGCCAGCAGGCACCACCCTCCCCAACCGCTGATGGCGCGCGCCGCCCACTCTTGGAGAGGAGCATATCCGACCATCGTCAGCCCCTGCGCCCACCTGCGCGAGACTACCGCAAGAAGCTGATGAATCTCATATTCATCACTCTGAATCTCATTAATTAAGCTCAAAACCCTCAAAATCATCAGCATATCTCCATTTATTTAGCATAATTAGCATTCATGCATGTTTTGATAAGAATTGCATTTTATCACTAATTTTTGCACAAAATAAGAAGCCAAAAATCCCAGCCAAAATTGACCTATAAATAGTCTAACTTCCCTGATTTTTAACTAATTCATGCTAACTCCGAATGACCCAAAACTACATCCACTGTGTACATATCACTCACAAGAATAAAGAAAAAATACAAAAAAATCACTAACCCAAATAAGTGGACCAAAAACCCAAACCCTAGTTTCAGGATTTTCGGAATAAAACCCTCATATCTTCCTCATCTAGTGTCTGTTTTTATCCTACTAACTTTTGGACTAAAGTACATTCAATTACTTTCAAAACAAGACCAAGTTCAAATGAATTGGAGCTCGTATATGAAAGTTGGATTTTGGGTCTCTTTTGTACATTTTGTATTTTAGTTGATTTTGACCTATTATTTAATGTACATATTTAACCTATTTTAGTTTATTTCTTTTCCATTTGTCTTCTTTGATGAAAGTTTTATTAAAATGCACAAAAATCCAAATCCAAATTGAGCTTGAAATCAAAGAAACAAATTGAGTCCAAGTCTTCACTAACTATCTGTACAAAAAGTGTCCTTTTTGTATTTTATTTTATTCCTTCTTTTTCTTAATTAGTAAAAATAAAAAAATAGATTAAGGTGTCTATATTTATCTTTGATTTTACCATATTTTTCAGGATTTTTATCTGGTATAAAAATGACAAAAAAATATAAAAACAAAAATATAAGGTATTCTATGTACATAGGATACCCCAAAAATATCACTTTTTGCAAATGACCGATTTAGGTTTTGGTGTCTTCATGAAAGTTGTAGATCTCCTCAAGAAGAGTAATTCTGTGAAGAAACTTCTTGGATCCGAGGTCGTTTACTACTTCTTTTCTATTTTTTCTTTCTATCTATTCTCTGAATTTTGTGGTGCTGACATGTGGAAGCTCCTGGAGCCGCCACATGTCAGCCATGTTTTGAGATTTTATTAATTTTTTTATTAAAAATTTAAAAAAAATCCACTTACGTGTGTAGCACGTGCCTCAGCACCACGCGCGTACCCTACCGCCCCCCCTCGTTGCCACGTGTCGCCCGCCTGACCGTCCGATCTTGGCCGATCGGACGGCCCAGTGCCCTTCGTCTTCCTCCAGCCTTTCCCAATCAGGTGTCGCATCACCCCCAATTCTCTGCCGTGAAATACGCAGTCGTCGCTTCAGATCTCCTTCCTCCCGTGATTTCGCCGACCTCTGCGTATCTCTGATCGATCACGCCAGTCGAATCCCTCGTCTTCCCCGCGTATCTCGAAATCCCCGAGCGTATCCCTTCCAAATCTCGCCCTGACTATTTCCATCACCGGCCACCCATTACTTTCTATTTAAACGAAGCACCGTCGAACCCAACAACCCATCTGTCGATTCATTGGGAAGGGAGCTCCTCCGCCAGAGGTGATAGCTCCAGGAAATCATCCACCAACCTGCGACGAGATACGAAGCCCTTCGGTTTACGCTGCAGAATGACTCCCCATCGCTAACGCTGCCATGCTCCGATCGTGAGCTGTCGAGCCAACCAACATGACGCATCTTGCAACTACCTTCAACCTCCTCCGCGCATCGCTACTCCGCCTACGACTTCAATTCCGACAACTACCACGTCGACAACACCAATGCGCAACGACTTCGTCTTCCCCAACAGCAGCTTTGCTTCATCAGCACCACCCCTCCTCACCGACGACCGCCGCTGGGGGGAGGTGCCGCTCCTCCACCAACGTTGTCTCCCACCGTAAGCTCAGCAGCCGGGCACAGCCCCGAGGCCCCTCCCCGCGTGCGTACACATGATGCGGAGGGGAACTTTGCTTTCACACCGTGGGGCTTCCGCCATTTCGCACAGCAGTCCAACGGTCACGTGATGTGCACGTGACCACTTGCAATATTTACAAGGTGCCCCTCTAGTTCTGCTAGTGCTACAACTCAGTCCACGGGTCATGTGCCTCGCACGTGACCTGGTGAACAATTGCAGACGAGCCCAAGCACTCCTCCTATTTGCCATTCGACTCGCCGACCAGAGGGCGCGTTCCATGCATGTGCCCCTCTGGGATTTTTGCAGAAGACTTCAGTACTTATTGGTAATTACATTAAATCCCCCCATGTGTATTTTATTTTATTTTTAACTTATTATAATTTGCATAAATACCCATGTATTCTCCCTCAGTTTTGGACCTCTTCTTTGTATCATTTTATTTATCAAAAATTGGCATTTTGTTCCTCATTTAATCCTCTACATCTTGGCATATTGTAGACATTTTTATGATTAATGGTTAATTAATAATTAATTATTTTGTGGAAACATGCATACTTTTCCCATTTTGTGGTCTGATTTTTGTAAGTGATTAACCGTGTCTCTAAAAATTCCCGAAAAATTGCAGATTGTTGAATTAATTGTGATTAACATTATGCCCAAAAAGAATTGCATTTGCATATATAGTTTGCCTTGTAAAATCGTTTTGCATATTTCATTGTTCGATTTTTAATAGGTATTGAATCTGGTATTTTCGAGGTTTAGGATTTTTATGAGATCAATCACCTTATGATAGATCTTACATAATTTTATCCCTTGAAAATAATTAGGTTTAATATTTATTATAATTAAATATTAAAATTCACTTTGTTTGCAATTAAAAATTCATAAAAAAAATTCATTTTGAATCCAAATATTACAGAGCATTCATTTCATCATACTTATCATCTTGGCCAAGTTTTCGTAATTTTGGGATATTGTTTGATCGACTTCTCCATTTTAGTCCCTAAAATAGGCCAAAAATTGCATTTTGCATCCTTAATTGCATGAAAAATTACAAAAAAAGACCGCCTTGAAAATCGTGCACAAACTTTGACAGACATAATTCTAGGTTGTTCCTTTGCCTCCTTGTGTTCGACCTTGGGACTTGCCCAAGTAAAATAAACAAAAAAACACATTACTTAAAACTAATAAATATTTCTGCGTGGTTATTTCTTGACCGATTCCGATTACTGCCTACAACGAAACAACATTTACTTTTTACGTACAACAATTCACAATACACCCATTTTTTAACAAGCGCAATATCGGACCCGTCACTAGCCTAGTGCCGCTATTCGCACGAGGCCACCTCCTCCTGCAAGCGATCGGCCGCTCCCGACCACCGATCCGTTGTCCGTCTCAGCCACTTCACGATCGTACCCCTGACCTTGCATGGAGCCCTCATCCTCGCACCAGCCGCTCCTTGGTGGCGCTATGTCGTGCGACTCGCCTGCCTTCTTCTAACCACGTTGCCACCATCCCCGCGCACCCAGCTCTCACCAACCACTGTGACCGCGCAGGCACCGTCCCATCAAAGCCGTCCTTTGCATGCTGATCGATCTTCATCTGCGCAAGCCCTCTGAAGCCATTCCTCCATCACGAGCATCTCCCTCGCTCCATCGCGCCTCTGCCGAGCATGTCCACCAGCACCCTTTGCTACAACTAGCACATACACCACGAGCTCCACCATCATCCCCATCGCACACGATCTCCACCGACCTTTAGCCCTGGAACCCCCTCGGGATCATTGTGGCCCATCTACGTCGCCGCCAATGACCGTGACTGCCGAGCTTGAACAAGGAAGAGAGAGAGGCGGCGCCCTCTCCCCTTGCGTGGAAACGATGGAAGCCCCTAGTTCAACCCTAAATTTATTTTTGGGAAAAATTACAATAAATTCCCTAGAGTTTCTGATTTTGCGCAAAAGTCCCTCCCAACATCAAGTCACGTGCGTTGCATGCATGCCCTAGGAAATTGCGTTTTCTATCCTGTTTTTGTTTCCTATTGTTTTTTATGCAAAAAACTTTACAGAAATTACATTTCATTCCATATATTTCCAGACTTTCAAATTGCGTGTTCTTTTCATTGAAATAAATAACAATTGTTCTCAATAAATTCTGCAAAAATTAGTATTATCTCCAGCTTAGTTGTTCTGTCTGCAGTAAGTTTTTCATTGCAATTTATCGTCACTTGTTATTATTAAAAAAATAAAAAATATCGCATTTTTCCCTTCTTGAAATTTGAAAAATCATAAAAATTTAAATATTGCATAAAAATTCCAAAAATAATTAGATTAGTTTTCTTTCTATGCATTTCATTTTCTATCTACTTTTCACGCATTAATTATTTTTAATACCCAAAAATGTAAATACACAAAATCTTAAAAATCAGAGAAAATTGTATAAAAATCCAAAAAAGCAATTTCACTTCCGGATTGTAGATAATTCTTCTAGATTTTTCAAAAAAATAATTGTAAAAAATTATGATTTTATTTGGTATTTTTAAATTGTAAAATAAGCATGTGTGATCACTGTTTGCTTTATTCCTTGTTTTTATTCATTTTGAAAAAATCTTAAAAACTATAAAAATCCCTGAAAATTACAAAATAGTAAAAATTCATCAAAATACTAAAATATTTTTATTTGACTTTTTTGGATTTTTTATCATATTTGAAAAAATAAAAATGTTGCATTTCTTTCGTGTATAAACATGCTTTTAAAATTCATTATTTTTGAAAATAAAAAATTACCAAAACTAAAAACAACTAAAAATAAAAATTAGAAAACAAAAAATTATAAAGATAAAAAAGATAAAAAAATCCTACAAAAATCAAAATAGTTGCATTGAGTTTTCCTTCTTTATTTCATTGATTCTTTCGTTGATTTAATAAACCCTCAAGATTTGTAGCCTCCCTGAGTTGAATCTTATTGCTATACAGGTAAATTAAATAGCAAAATTCTCTTGTTAGACATTTTTTGTGATTATTTCAGCTTGAGAATCAAAACAAATAAATTTTTGTTGCGGGGTTCTATGGGTTGCAACGACATTTTTACGCATTTATTTTCAATAATTTAAAACCTAAAAATCTCTGTTAATAAAATGGCACCGTTGTTGGGGAGGCACGGCGAGGGTAGTTAGGTTTTCCATTTGACCCGCTATTCTTTGGTGTAAATTTTTGTCTATATTTTCCTACAGTCATATCTCACTCTTTATTCTTGATATTTTTTATATACGTGTGTCTCTTACACATCCTTTCTTTCCTTTTTTCTTGCGAGGGCCGCGGAGCAAAGGAGACGATCCTAGGAGACCCGAAGCACCCAAACGAAGCAGAGGCGGCTTGATTCTTTATCGAGCCGTAGGAGAGCATGAGAGGAGGAGGACAAGATTTAAAGGAGACCAAGAATTTGAAAAAAAATTGACTTTCTTTTATTTATTTCTAGCATTTGAACTATTCTAAGGACATTCATTTATTGCGGGATCTATTTCACCATGTGTTGGTGTACTTGGGGAACCTCACCAGTTTGGTTTTTCATTGCCTTATTTTTCTTTGTTTCATGCAGATTTCGGGAGCTACATATTGATTGTTTTAATTAATTGAGTCAGGTAATTAATTAGGTCCAAAAATCTTAAACAAGAATTTCTTTACTTATAGAATATAATGTAATTGTATTTAGTCAAAATTTAATTGGTTCTTACCCGTGAATAGAAGCTATTTTTAGGATGGTTCACTTGCATCATATAGGTTGGTTTATTATTTCTTTATTTAAATTATGCACGGATCACCGTGCATGTAGAGTGCTAATGACAAGGTACGCATCTCTAACCCCTGCATGCATCATTGTATTAATCGCACATTGGCATTTCTGACCTCCTTCCTTGTTTTTTACTCACATAAGTTAAAAATGAAAGTGGACACTCGGTAGACGATTTATTGAAAATATTCAAATCAAGTGACAACTGCCTAAAATCGAGACTGCTAAAGAAAACTCGACCCTAGAATAAAGGTAAGGAAAAATTCTTATTTTGGGGAGAGTAACCCCCTCATTGTTTGATTTATTTGCAAAATGAGAGAGGGACAACACTAGTATAGAGCCACACCCGGCTTTTTCAGATAGACTAATGGTTCTCCAAAAATGATTAGCCGCTTTTCAGTGAGGAAATACGAGTAGCGGGTAAACGGTCCGAATTTCCTTAGTAGAGTGGGAGGTTTAGAGGACTCTATGTAAGGATTAGTCCTCAAGTAACATGGATAGCCATATTCGTACGGTCCGTACTTACTCCTATACTAGTTGAAAGTGGATGCAACTAGTCATATGAATCAGATCAGTCTGTAGGGAAAGACGTGCACCTAACAACTTGTTAACTCCTTCCAATATTATATTCTCACCAAACTCTAAAAATTGACAAGACAACTGACCGAACCTCCACGGTCTTCACATTGAGTTGAGTCGGTGAATTAGGGGTTCGTATTGTGTTTGCTTGCTAGTGCTAGAGATCCTTCCGCGCAATTTGCGTCTTCCACTCATTTTCTCTCTTGCATTGACTTTCGTGCTCTTGCATCATGCTTATTGATTTTGAAGATGTTCGACTAGAGTATTTCTCATTCAGACTTTGCAAAATCATTCTACACTCCGATCCGTTCACCTTCTATTTGGGGAGACACACTTCCCAAATATTGATTTTTTCCACTTCACCTTTCACAACATCCATCAACCCACTGTTTGAGATTGGTTCTAATCTTGAACTAATATATTATACTTCATCATTGCAGAGAACTAATCGAGTGTCATGCACATTTTCAGAGTCAGACACCGGACACTTGATGCAACCAAAGGGAAATGGAACTATGTTAGAGCAGAACGAGATCAACAACACCATGTTAGCATCCATTTAATCGATTCAAGACCAATTAACAGAGCGGGCTAACTTTCAAACCGCATTGAGAGATATGATTCTCGAGCTGAGATATGAAAGACAAGATAGGAGAGAGGAGGATAATAGAAACCCTAAAGATGGGAATGGAGGAGAAGACCATGTGATAGAATCTGTGGCTAAGCTTGCATTAAAGGATGCTTATAATCTAAGGGTAGGACAAACAAATTCTTGGATTCAAATCCCTAGAATTCACGGGCATTTTGAAATTAGGCCCACTATTTTTCCTCTTCTCCCAATATTCCACAGAAATATTAATGAAGAGCCTTTTGTACACCTCCAGCAGTTCGATCGCGTTTGTGGAACAATTCACCCAAATATCCCATTAGAGGTAGTGAAGATGACGGCCTTCCCATTCACTCTGATGGATAAAGTGTTGTATTGGTTAAATCACTTGGGAAGGGTTGTTACTGCTTGGGAAGAGTTGAGGTCTGCATTTTTAAACAAATATTACCCGCTCAGACAACTCAACCAAATGTGATCCTTGATTGCTAACTTCTCCCAGAAGTCCCATGAGCCTATTCACGAGGCGTTTGAAAGATTTAAAGATTTGACGGAGAAGTGCCCCCATCGTGATATTCCAAAGACAAGCCTTGTGCAAAATTTCTTTGAGGGTTTAAGCACAGAGACGCAAAAGCCGGTAGATGCTGCTTGTGGGGGGAGCCACTTCAATAAGGACGAGGGTGTCCTTTATCAATTTTTTGAGGAGATGACAAAGAGTTCGGCAACTCTTTCTTCTTCTCATGATTTTCAAAAGCACCACGTCACCTCCCCGGCAGTACACCATAAGGCTATCAATATGACATCATCACATGAAGTGGATAGGGTGGACTACTCTGACCTGACCATCACTAGAAACCACCTATCCAAAGTAGGCATAATTGAGAAACGGTCCATGGAGCTTGAGGAGCTTCAAGTGATTGAACAGAGGATGAAGAACCTGGGTAAGCTTGATTAGATAACAAAGCACATGGAGCTTCTTGTGAGTACAATCAGTGCAGTCCACAATGCGAGTGCAACAACTGATATCTCTATTAGGGAACATACCTCTTCCACCTAGCAGAGTAGCGGAGGACCATCCACAGTTCAGCACATCTACTACATGCAGACACCTGATCAGATCCAGCAGCATTTACAACAGATATTTCCGCACCAACAGGAAGTAGCTTACATTCTTGAGCAACAATCTCCTCATCCACCTATCATTCAGGAGGTGAACAACATCTAGTTCGACTGTGAGTAAAACCACCTCCGTCCGTCAGGGCAGGACAGTTGGGTTCACAGTAAGGTCAGAGACCTGCCCACCAATTTCAGGGAGATAGACAATAACAATAACAACACCAGCAGATCCAGCCTCAATATCAGTCTCCACCATAGTTCCATAACTGGAGATAAGACCAGCCACAACAACAATCTGTATATTTTCCTCATCCTAACCAGCAACAGACTGCATATTATGGACAATATCCATATCCTCCTCCTCCTCCTCATTATCAGAATCTGTATGGCTACCAACAGCCTCCGCACTACCAGTCTCAGCGACGGCCAGTCACTGAACACCCTGAGGCCCCTTCGGTGAACCCAACACTGAATCAGCTTGCACTACTCATAAAGAACATGAACGAACTAACTCAGCAAATCGATGACATGTCTACCACCAAGAAATTGATCCCAGTTCAGGACGTAGCCAACCCCAATAATTTCATACGTAAGGAGCAGGTAGACAATAGCCTACCCACATCTGAGACATGTGTGGCCCTTGATTTTACATGTTTATATAATGCCATTCATCTCAGAAGCGGTAGGAGATTGTAGCCACTTACGCACCAATTGGGGTTGGGAAATCAAACCACTGAGAGAGCATCATCTTCCGCATCATCTCCTTCACCAGCTGTTGAGAGGCCCAATGTAGCAACACCTGAGTCTGGAGTTCCACCACCTTCACATTCACCAGGCAGATGCAAATCACCAGCAGCAAGGGAGAATTTACCAACGCAGATTCTTCCTCTTCACCACTAGCAGCATCCCGTTCTATTTTGAATTCAGTTTTTCCTTCACCTAATTTGGACAACACTGTACAGACTGATTCCGATTGTCCTTTTGTAAATAAGGATTCTACTTTGAATAATGGAATGAATGTTTGAATGTTTATTCTGAGTCCGTGCCATTTCCTTCTGCTCTTAAATCTAAAAAAAATCCAAAACTTAAAAACAACCCTATCTGATCCTGGAGTGGTTGAGATCTTACAGAAAATCTTTTTAAAGATATCGCTCCTTCAGGCCATGGAATACATGTCTGGCGTAAAAAAAGGAAATGAAAGAGGCATGTACACAAAAGCATAAACCAAGGAAGAACAGACAAAAGGAAATAGAAAACACATCTTGAGCATGGCCACAATTCATGCCATCAGTAACCCCCCGCCTAAAAAAGAAAGACAAGGGAGCACCTCACACCCGTTGCCACATCTTTGATCAGGAATTTGATCGTACTCTTCTCGGTAGTGGTTCCCCCATTAATCTCATGCCATCCTTTTTGCTAGCTGAATTTCGATTAGGGTCTCTTAAAACAACCAGGATGATTCTTCAGTTTGTCGATAGATCGATTAAGAGGCCAAGAGGAATTTTAGAGGATGTTATTATAACGGTGTAGGGAATGGAATTCCATGTTGATTTTGTTGTCATGGATATGGACACACATGTACTGTTACTTCATACCCCCGATCATATTAGGTCAATCATTCCTCATAACAGGCAAAGCAGCAGTTGATTATGGTACTGGAGAGATCATCTTTCACTCTCGTAGTGATAAGGTAAAAATTGAGACAATCTCTGATCCTAGACCATCGCCACCACCAACAGTAGATGAGACAGAGAAAGTTCTAACAGAGCCAGATGACTATGATTTTCTTGCTGAATTCCAAGAGACAGATCTTTTCACTGATTTCATAGATACCCGGGAGTTCCTTTCCCAAAAGGACTCTATGGAAAACACAGTCGACATGAGTTTCCTTGGTGATACAATCGAGCTACTTGTTAATGGACAGTTTGAGCTGAATTCCGAGGATCAATCTGAGTTTCTGAAGGCACCTTCTGAGATTCCTTTGATACACTTTTCTGAGATTACTGGTAATATGCCTCCTTCTGAGAGTTATGAGGTATATATATCCGAGCCATTCGTTGAATTTCTGAGTTATGTACAGATGAGAGATATCTTTCTAAGATTATTGCTGAGATATATGAGCCGTTAATTGATAAAAATGTTGAACACCCTGATGAGCCCCTCCTTTTTGAGTAGATATCATTCATTATAGATCTATAAGAGATTTTACTTGTTGAGACATTAGTAGCCAAGATGGACGGTTCATAGAATACAGATCACATACCGTCCACTAGTACTGTAGCAGAAGTTATTGTAGAGCCGATTCAGACCCCACCTGAGCTCAAGGTTTTACCTTCCATGTTGAAATATGCCTTTTTTGAGGGTCCTCTCCAAATATTTCCGATCATCCTCAGCTCGCAGTTGACCGTTGAACAAGAATCTCGCGTGCTAGAGGTTCTTGAGAAAAACCGCAAGGCCATAGGATGGAATATCTCAGGTCTCCATGAGAATAACTCAGCTTTGTGCTCGCATCATATCTACCTAGAGGATGACTGAAAACCCTCCCATGAATGTCAGCACTGTAAAGCCTTGAACTTGGCATCTTCGGATCCTAAATAATAAGATCCGGCTCGTCAAGAGGAAACTAACGGAATTTGTTTTGTGTGAATCGGACTTCGTTTCGATTTGTTATGATTTTCGGAAGAAAGAGAAGTAAGGAGGTTTAAAATTTCATTAGCATGTAATGACTGTCAATAAGACTAATTAAGCATGATTAAAGAAACTAATAATGGATTGAAAACTGCTAATGACTATTAGCGAACACTAATCAATAGCTAGCAAAAGATAAACGCAAGCCACGAAAGTTAAATTGTTATTAGTAAAGGTTAACATGATTAGCGTTAATTAAGCATCATTAGAGAATCTAGAATCCTCTGGAATGTTCTAACTTACGCCAAAAGTTTTGGATAAGTTTTGGCCAAAACCATAGGCCAAAATTATGGGTCGCTAACCATGGTTAAGTTTTAAACCATGGTTCTCTAACCATGGTTAGTGGTTTTCTGGATCCTATAAATAGACCCCCTACCCATTCATTCTATACGATTTCCACTACTACCACTACCCTAAGGGATAGGGTCGAGAGGTCGGGACGAGGAGTAGGAAGCGAGGAAGGAGCGCTCGCGAAATGCTGCCGGGAGAACGAGAAGGAGGAAGGTATGATCCTCCCTTACTTAGTTTGCTTCGTGAGTTAGGTTTTCGATTCATGTTCAGTTTCTCTGTTGTTTTCCTTTCGATGATTTTATAAGGGGAAACTCTGCCAAAAGTTTCTTAGAAATATGTCCCGATATAAGGATAAACTCTGCCGAGATTTCCTTAGAAATATGCCCCGATATAAGGGGAAACTCTACCGAAATTTTCTTAGAAATATCACCCCGTATAAGGGGAAGCTCTTCCGAAATTTCAAGAGAAAATATGATCTTCATGTTCTTCGTATTCTTCGTATGTTCTTCGCGTTCTTCGTGTTCTTCGTTCATTCTTCATGTTCTTGGTACGTTCTAAGAGTTTTTTATATGAAAATGAAATTCGATCATTTCAAGAGCCATAAATCATTCTTTTGAAAGAGAATCACGATAAAGAACTGCATACAAGAGAGAGAGAGAGCTCGATTAGGTAACAAAATCCTTCCTTTTGTTGCTGGATTTTCATATGAGATCGTTGAAATTCCTGATTTTATGCTCTTCGCTACGAAGAACACTAATTTGGTTATTTTTGGAGAAAATATGAAGTTGCTTTGTGATTTCAACTAAATTAAGGTCTAAGCATCATATGGATGCAGTGGTTTGGAAAGTTAGGGTTTGAAAGTTAAATATAAAAAAATATGTGTGTGTGTGCATATATATATATATATATGAATTAATATATATGTGGGTCTATACTTAATAATGAGGAATATGTAAATTGAAGGCTTAACAAAGAAATACATCATGGGAATTGATGTGTATTAAGTTTGATACCGAAAAGGATCGTGGGTTACGTTAAGAAATGACTGGGAGTAGAACTACAGGCCGGGCACGCAACCTATAGGTTTGTCAGAAGGAACTCGTATTGGTGTGACCCTACCAAGATGGTACACGGTTGCCTTGTTTTAATAAGTGCACACGAAAGGAATGATTTGCAACGTGTGGTACCGGGTGCCAATATATTAGGGTGAACGACGAAAGATGTGATCGTGTCATGTGGAGGCATGGGTGGTTCAATAGCGGCTGGGTCATGATAACATGTATTTAAAGCCGTTAGGTTATGTGATTAAAGGTTAGCATGAGGTTTTAAGCAACTGGGTTCTCGAGGACGGTGTGCTTCTTTGTTTTACAGGCTGAGAGTTTGAGATCTTGATTAATAAAAGAAAAGGAAATTTTCAGGGTAGTATTGGAGGATTGGGTGAGGCGATGTGCGGCAGCATAAGCTCACCAGATCAACGCATTCTCCAATCCCGGAGTATCCACAGTTTCAGAGTCCATGAATTGTAGCCCCTCCGCTCTTTGCGGAGATCACGGAAGTCAGACATCCGTTACATTATTTACAAAATTCTAAAAATTTAAATTTATAGAAATAATGAATAATGAATAAAATGAATATTTTAATCGGGTAGACTGTACAATGAAGGCCAAAAACCTAACTTTCACAGATGAACTCCAAAAATTATGAAACCAATTTTATTAAATAGCTCTTGAAAAGTTATATACAATTAAAGATGATTTTGGTTGATTTTGAGTTTTTATTTGCAAGATATGGGTCTGTGAAGTTGAAATTCTGGCTTTTTATTCTGTGTATAAAATGTACACTGTATGTTATTTTTGTACAAATTCAATTTTGTATTTTTACTCACAATATTGTCTACAACTTTTATGTACAAAATATTTTTATTTAATGAATAAATCATAAAATACAAAATAGGTGTCAAAATGCATAAATGAATGAATAAATAAATGAGGTATTTATTGTATTTTTGGCCCTTATCTCCCCCTACTTTATTCCTTATCGACCAATTCCATGCTGGACTTGGTCTTGGGGTTAGGGTCATAAAATATTTGCAATATTTTATTCCTTTTTCTTTTCTTCCCTTTATTCTATAATTTTGGCATTAAAAACCTTATTTTATGTACCATAAATACAATAAATAATGAATGCTATTATGGACAAATTGATGCTATTTACATGCATTTGATGGGGTTTTTAAGGCCAAAATGATAGAATAAAGGCGATGAAATAGAGATTCATCACCCCCCTATACTTGCCTTTGCTAGTCCCTAGCAAATACTTATGCAATAAGTACAAAAAGAATAAGAAATCAGAAGAAAAGAAAAAGCAAAAATAAAGAATTTAAAGAATCAATTGAATTGATCATGATTATTAAACTCATCTGTACAAAATCAAAGTATGGAGCATAGGTTAGACCTTGGTGTGAAAATGTGTGTGGAACCTAGTCGGGAACCAAATTTAAAACACAACATCCTTCGATAGTCATAGAACTCGGTTCAAATCACCTCAATAGCCTGGTCAGAACTAGCCTACGTCATACGCAAACCCTTATGACTATGAAGCTGACTTGTACAGTGTAAGTGATAGTGGCTCTCCCCAACTGAAATGACAAAGGAACTGACTTCTCCAGAATGACAACCCAATGATTCCCCAATCCAGCCCTCTACCGTTGAGGAGCGGGGTATTCCCTTCTAAGTTCAAGTGGCATCCGACTCAAGAGGAGGGGGTGGAGAAAAGAATGGATGGTAGCCAGTGTAGCTACCTATCCTGGGATGCAAGACCAGTGTAGTCAAGTCATCCAGCTGCAGGCTCACATAGTATAACTTTGATGCTCAAGCTTGCTTATTTTCTATACAACATATATACATACTCCGGCAGGCACTTTTATTTTTATTTACAAGCCTGTCCACTTTTTTGGAGAGTTTTTTTTCAAAGATACTATTTACAGCAGCATTTACATAAGGACTTTTTCCTCTTGAGCCAGAAGACTATCCCTCTTTTGAAGCTTTATCGCAACCCACACTCTCCTGTCATTCGACTTCATTGAAACTGGACCGGGTTGGGGTGCACTTCCCTCTCTAGACGAGGACGAATGTTTTCACTCGTGTGCGTCTCAGACTGGCAAATCCAACCCCCTCACCACTCCAACTGAGTTGTGCCAAGTGAAAGCTGCAACTGTCCAAGTTAGGTCACAACCGACAAGAGTCATATGCGTGTTTCGAAAAGTTCTAGTTAGTCCAATGAGGTGACTTGAACCCAGCCCTGATTTCTCAAAGAATTAAGTCTGAATAGACCTGAAGTACCTTAAACCTAGTTCCCATAAGATTCCAGTGCAGTTAGGTGCGGTAAGGTCCAACCAAGCTCCAATCTTCGACTTTATTGGACTAGTTCAATCATCAAGCTCAATCAACGAATATGAGTGCTATGCAAATGCTATTTACAAATATGCAAAGAATAATGCAATTTTTTTGCCAAAAATTTGAAAACAAGGAGAAAGTTTTTACACAAAGAATTTTGCAAATAAAATAATTTTAGCAATCAAAGAATAAAATATGTACAACTATTTACACGGGCGTGCCGCTTGATTTATTTACAAGACTTAAAGAATTTTAAAGAATTCACAGGTTTTAACAAAGTGATTTATTTAGGAGTATATACAGTTAATAAAGAATTTAATGTATTTTATTTTTCATTTATTTTATTTATGTAGTGATGCTTTTATTCCTCAAGTTTATTTGAAAATCATTTTACAAACAATTTTGAAAACTATAGTCCAAAATAATTTTTACAAGCACTTTACAAACATGTACACACATTTGAAAATCATTTTGCAAAGGTTTTCCAAATAGCATATATAGATTTTTCACATATTTTTGCAACCATTTTTCAAACCGTTTGCAAATAATTTTTCAAACATTTTATTTCACACAAAGAAAATAAACTTTACAAACCAAAATGTTTTTATAAAGGTTGAAAACATGTAACAAAATATTTTCCAAATAGTTTTCAAAAGATTTTCACAAAGATTTTCAAACTATTTTTCAAACATTTTGCAAAAAATATTTTCACCTGATTTATTAATCAGTATATACAAAAAGAATTTGAGGAATAATCTCATCTTTTTATTAGGGTTTTTAATAAATTTAAAGAATTATTAGCCATATTATTAAGAGAATACTAAAGTACGAGTTATGGCTGAAGTATATACAGAGTATATACGACCCCCTATACTTAGCTTGAGCTATGTCCTCATAGATCGGAAAAGAGAAAGAGAAGACATAACTCATACTGAGTATAGAAAAGTCTAAAGAATACATAAATAAGAAATGGATGAATGAGAAGTTGACCGTCCCCCTATACTTAGGATCAAGTAATCCTAAGTACAACAGACTGTACACAAAGCAGGGAGGATCAAGGGTGGGAATAAACAGATCAAAGACTTAACAAATCAGGGGTGCACCCTCCTATACTTAGGACAAAGTATGTCCTAAGTATAGAAAACTGACACAAAGGGGCGACACCTTTTATTTAGATAAAGAAATATGAAAAAGAAAAGAAGAAAAGAAGAAAAGAGAGATATATACAGATAGATGAAAAGATCGTGGAGAATATACGCATCACTCCCTCTTTACTTAGGGTGAGATATCCCTAAGTATAGGCAACAACAGGAGTGACGAAATTGAACGACCAAAGAACAACACGGTGTGTACCCCCTATACTTAGGACAAGGTACGTCCTAAGTGTAGACACAAAGATATGGCTATAAATATGGAGCACACATAACATACGGGAGAAAGAATGCACAAGGCACACATATATACAAGCGGTGAAAAACCGGTGAAGTACAGGACGATATCTGACAGGTGAATACCTTACTTGCGCCATTGTCTCCCTGTGAGAACAGTGACACACTCAGACAGTGTAGGACACCTGGATATACAGTCAGGTGGGCGTCGGCTACCGTGGAAAAACATATCAGAAAGTAAAGCGGGGACCGATAGCATGTAGCAGTCAATCGGCTTGTAGGGTCAGCATGAGGAAACAGAGCCGATACTAAAAGATCGGGAGGAAGCAGGAACAGTACAGATTCCTCCGGTCAATCAGAGTCTCAATAAGATATGGAAAGATAGAGAATAGGAGACATCATGGTATACGGTGGTCATGAGGTCGGAAGATCACAGGAGACACACCGAATACCGCCAGTCATGGCTCAACCCTACGAGGGTCGTCAAGGCGAGCAGGCTCAAAGGAGCCGAGAATTACACCATAATCCGAAGACTTGGTCCCGTGATCCGCAGATCGGATACACAATCAGAGAAGAGACCAAGTACACAATGCAGAAGACTCGACTTCGTGCTCCAACATACAGGAGATACCAGAAATGAAGCTGAGTACCTAGAATATGATGTACTCTCTCGCAGTTAACCCCCGGAGAGTAGCACATGCTAGTCGTCGAATAATCAGAAAAAGACTCGACCTTGCGAGGGTCGTCAAGGCGAGCGGACACAAAGGAGTCAGTGATCCATCAGATGGATCACCAGATACGGTCTCGGTAGGCAACATATCGGCTACCAGCAGAAGAGACCAGAAAGTCCAAAGAATGTGGCAGCGTCCCGCAGACAACCCTCGGGGAACGTGCTGCTAGCTAGGCATGGAAATATCAGATGACAGGAGCTCAACCTTGCGAGGACCGTCAAGGCGAGCAGACTCACAGGAGTCTAATCAGATGGGTCCCATGATCTGCAAATCGGATAGGCAACTCAAGATGGGACCAAAATCATATGTATCAAATGACTTGGTTCCGTGCTCCGCAGATCGGAGACACAGTCAGTAGGGGGAACCGAGCGCAAAGAGAGTGTCGCATGCTCCCGCAGCTAGTCCTCGGGGAGCTATGCAATCTAGGCAAGGAATAGTCAGAATGTGTCTCTACCTTGCGAGGGCCGTCAAGGAGAGAGAAGGGCTCGAAGGAGCTAGATCCATCAGATGGACCCACATAGTGGTCTCAGTAATCACCAAATCGGCTATCAATAGAAGAGACCAATCAGATCAGAAATATGTTGTAGTCTCCCGCAGATAACCCTCGGGGAGCTACGAGCCAGTCAAGGAATAATCGGAAAAGAGCTCATCCTTGCGAGGACCGTCAAGGAGAGCAGACTCAACGAAGTCTGAGCAAGTCGGTCTCATGCCCCAACAGATCGGGCACATAATCAGAAAGGGAGACCGACTGCCCATATCAGACGAATCGGCAACGTGCCCCAGCAGATGGAGGCACCAGTAGTGAATGAAGCCGATCGTACAGAAAGTGTCACATCCTTCCGTAAATAGTCCTCGGGAAGTGATGTGAGCTACACAGTGAATAATCAGAGTACATCTCGTCCTTGCGAGGGTCGTCAAGGAGAAAAAGAGGCTCAAAGGAGCCGGATCCATCAGACGGATCCACAGAAAATGTGACCTCAGTAGATGGCAGACCGTCCACCAGCAGAAGAGACCAAGAGAGCTAAAATGTGTCATAGCCTCTCGCAGATAACCCTCGGAGAGCTATGAACTAGGCGGTGAATAATTGTAATATCAGGGCTCTTCCTTGCGAGGACCGTCAGGGAGAGCAATCAGTCAGTTGGCCTCAGGTCGGGTACACAATCACAGGGGGAGGCCAATCAAGCATATCATCGACTCGGTTCCGGGTCCCATCACAATGGCGACCCAAGCAGTGGATGAAACCTCAGTCCTAGAAATTGTCGCATTCTCCCGCAGATAGTCCTCGGAGAGGAATGCGAGCTAGATCAATGTAGATCATGAGAATGCTGGCATAAAATCTCAGGTCCTCAAAAGCATTCAATCAATCAATCATCCGGAGGGCATAAGATCATGTGAGGGAGCAAATAATCGGGTTATTCACAAAACAATCCCTCAAGTCAATCCAATCTGGCTGAGATGGCACGAAAGGTAATCATAAATCCTCAAAGTGCCATAGGTGGATCAAAGAGTCAGGAGATCAAGGATGAGTCAATCAAGAAGATGGGAAGGTTCATGGGGGGTTCGGGGCACCGTCACCATGAAGCATATATCAAGATAGGTAGTCCAAAATCTGAATCCAGACGGGCCAAACCGAATGAGTAGATCGATCAATCATATCACATGAATTCCTCATCATATCATCAAAGTACGTCGCATCCTCAATCCGGTGTGCTTGATCAAAATATCCTAATAAATAATCACACCTAATGATTGTGCATCATCAACAATCCTCAATAAACTCCTATGCACGTATCAAAGTCGAATCCACTGAGAGTAGTATATTAATCTCAGCATCCTCAACATCATGCCCGGCTTACTCCAATAATCAATGTAAGTCAAAATCCTCGATGCGTGCCTCATCAATGTACACACCATTCCCAGGTGATAGAAAAGTGATACGAGGGACACAAGGAGGGTGGATAAGAAGGGTAACACAATGAAATGGAGAAGCTGATTGAGCTAAGGTGCCAATATCACGGGTGGTAGAAGAGTGACACAGAGGGGGCAAGGAGGGCGGGCGAGAAGACCGGGACATAGACAAAATTGGGTGTTCCACACAAGGCGGGAACACCGTCAAAATGGTGGTCCGAAGAGCATGCTCTCTTCGAACCTGAGAAGATGGGGATGGTACGGTAGATACGAGGAAGGTGGTGAAGAAGAGGGAAACGAAGGACTTGGCGAAGAAATGATTGAGCTCAAGCGCCAATATCACGACTCGATACAAATGAGGAGATATATGTATAAGAGAGGTAGAGAGACTCAAAGATGAAAAAAATGCATGACTCACATGGACGGGACCGGCTACTCTAATACTGAAAAAAAAGCACAATGGACTCCAAGCCACAATCAATACACAAGGCAAACCCCTGATTCACCTACTCAACACAATGAAGACCATCAGGTGATAGTCATTTATCTTTTCAGTTTTAGAGTGAGGTGAGAATCACAAAGTTGTACAAACACTTAGGAGGCTTGATGGGATCTGGGCTCTACTCCTTAGTGTGTACGTGAGCAATTAAAATACATACAATGAGGGGGTTGCACTCCCCAAGACAAGGAAATCCATTATGTTTTATTTTTAAGTCCAATAGACTTAACAGTCCCAATTTTATTTAGGCTATCACTTTTTTTGTATATTTTCAATGCACGTGCCTATCGAGGTTCCAAATTCCATTAAGCATCCTAGGTTGGCAAAAACAGAGGGAGAAGATCGGAAAAGCCATGCAAGTCGGAAATCGATGATGCATGCTAAGTAAGAAGACTTACAGTGCCTCCAGCTCTCTCCATGTGGGATGCATAACAGAATTTGAAACCTATGTTATATGCAAATGCAAGCCGAAGAAATCGCCCTAGGATAGTAATTGCTATTATCGTGAAGCACCACAAGTTGCTCGCCGATCTTCAAGCCAGGAGTCCGGTCTAGGCTCACCCCTCCTCCTCTCGACACATTGAGTTCAGGAGAAGCGCTTGAACTCGCGACGCGTAGGCTCGAAGATGGTGAGGCGACTGTTTAGAGTTTGATCTAGGTCCAAAGCGAACTATATGTACATGCAAATATATTAGGGTGTTTGGACCTAACTCTACGAGCAAACAACTCCTATAGCTAAGGGCTCATTCACACAAAATAATAAAAATAAAATAAAATAAAGAAAAGAAAAAGCGTCAAAACCATCGAGGCCCCCAAGGGAACAATCCTCGGGCAATGGACCTCGGGAGTCGGAGTGTACCTGTGAGAATCCTGTATTATTAAAAAATTCTAAGTATCGCTCTCTCACATAAATATACATAATAAAATAAAATGAAATGAAATGCATAAAAATAGAGGATGTCTTCAAAAATTCTCCTTCATCTACCCTTAATGCTCTCTCCTGTTTGCTGGCATAGAAGAGCCAACTCCGCCTTGCTTGGGTGCATAGGTCCTCCTAGGAGGTCCTCCTTCGCTTGGCGGTCCCTCACATCAAAGACAAATAAAAGAGATGGGTCAGAACAGTCAATCAATAATCTTACTAAAGATCAAATAAATAAATAATGGACATGAGCAAAGAATTAAATAAATAAATGAACAATCATTCAAAATCCGTTGCCTCCCCGGCAACGACGCCATTTAATGACAGGGTGAAATCAAGGGTCGTATTAATCCACAAGGCGAATCAATAGTCGATGCGGTGACCGCTCAATAAATCCCTGATCAGTCAACAATTAACCCACAATGAAATATATGCAATTAAAATAAAAAATGTGGAGTTAACATTTATTATAACTCTACATGCAACGGTGTATAGGTGTAAGCATGAGTAGAGGTCGAACACTGGGAGGCGAATGGTGATGTGGTGAAAATTGGTTGTGCAATTATATAATTCAATGATCATGTCCATTTCTTTATTATTTTTGTGGGTTTTTGATTTTATTTTTTTAATTTTTTATTATTTTTTTATATTTTATATTTTTTTATTTTTATTTATTTATTTATTATTTCTTTATTTTTAATTACATAATATATATAAAGAGAAATATAAGAGAAGAGAGAGAAGTAATATATATATATAAATATCAATATATATTACATATAATATGTTTTTTGGGCTTTTTATATTTTTATATTTTTTGTTATTTTTTCTGGAATTTTTCTAATTTTTATGTATTTTTAATTCCAAAAATACCCCTAATATGGGTTAATTAAATAGGACGAAATTAATTTGGGTTTTACAAATATAAAATAAGTCCAAAAATTACCCAAATTAATGTTAATACATTAATAATAATATATAGATAATCATAAAAGAGAAAAATATATTTTTGGTATTTTCTTAGGGTTTTTATATTTTTTTGTTGGATTTTGGAGCTTTATGATTTTTATATTTTTCTTTTTCTTATTTTTAGGGTTTTTCATTTTATGGACTCAATATATATATAAATATACCATATATATATTGTAATTTTTCAAAATGTTTTTATATTTTTTTGGTATTTTATAATTTAGACAGTGTAAAATGGCTCCTTTTTCATTTTTAATAATTAGGTTAAATAAAAAAATGAAAATTAAAATGTGGGCGTGAAAGTACACTACATGAAGCATCTAACCTAATTTTTGTGGATTTTTAGGAGCTACATAGGTATTTTTAATAAATAGATAAAAGACACAAAAATTAAACAACCTGGCAGGGGCATTTTTGCAAATAAAATAATTCACAGGGGGCACAATGCAAAAAAACCTACTGGAATAAACATTTATTTAAATTTTTGGAATTAATTTACAATTAATAAAATGCGTCAGGGTTTACATGCAAAATTCACACGCCTCACGTGGGACTGCACGTGAGGCGCGGAAGGACCTAAACGCAATTTAGAGAAGTACATGGGTCCTTTCGCAAAATTTACAATTATTTTATAATGTGAAAATTTATTTAGCGTATTAAATATTAAATACAACAAAAAACGGGGGTATAAGTAAAAATTACCCCCAAAGGTGCCTCCATCCTACGGCTGATATGCGTGACTTATACACGTGGCGCCTCCACGTTTGCCGATGACGGTTCGCAGATCCACGGTGGAGATTAGATCATCTGCCATGATCGGACGGCTAAAGCTCGGGCGGATCCGACGGTTGGGGCTCGACCTAGGGAGACCTCCTTCATCCGACGGCGGAGAGGCAAGGTGGAAGAACAGGGAAGAAGGCCGGGATGGCCGAACTTCCCCGCCTTCGATCTCGCTTCTCCGGCGTCCTTCGAGGCTTCTGAGGTCCCACTGGCTTCCTGGCAGGTGGATGTAACTGCTGGAGGTGTTGGATCGGGCGGAGGATCACAGGAGCGCCGCCACGACGTTGGAGAAGTCGAGGGGCTCCAGGTACCTCCGATGAACTTTGAAAGCGTCTCCTGGAGCTTCTCTTTGCTCCTAACCTGCAGGAAAATGCTCACACGGCTCGAGGGAAGGTCCCTCGACCGGACTTGAAGCTGTATCAACACAAAAAGCGGGTGGTGATGTTCGCCGCAGCGGAGCTCCGGCGAACTACGGGTGGGCGAATCTACGCTACACCTAAGGGCTAAACACTAATCTAATGACACGAATAAAAATCTAATGCAAAATCCTAACTAAAATGAATAAAATACCCAGCTCGTACCTGGTGAAGCACCAGGGAGCAGAGGCCTCACCGGAGCGGCGGCCTTGGGTGCAACCTCCGCCTCTCCGACCGATTCAAAGCGCTGGCGAGCTCCTCCTGTCACAAGGAACAACGCCGGGACCGAATGCGAGGAAGGGAGTGGATAAAGGCTGACCAAAATTGCAGAAGAGGTGGAGGTTCATTATTTATGAACGTCGGAAGCACCCTTATTAACCGGGCCGTAGCGGCGAATCTGGGCTATATACAAAAGAACAAATGCATGGGCGTGTATGTACATCGATCGGGGGACATTTTTCATGAAGGCGGCGATGTCAGAAGATGGACGGGTCGAGCGCGAATAAAGGGAGAAGACGCTTGGAAAAGACAAAGGCGTCACATCGGTCGCCTGGGGGAGTAGTTGACCGAGCGGTCAACGAACGCAGGAGCCTGATTGGTCCACGTCAACAAGAAGTTGACCTATTTATTAAACATAATAAATTAATTAAATAATTTTTATTTATTAAATAAAAAATGGTTATTAATTAATGTATTATTTATTTATGATTTTTATTTATTTTTTTGATATATTTTATTAGGGGTTTTTTAATAATGTATTTATAAGGGTATTTACATGTATTTATTTTTATTTGTATATTTTTATTTTATTATTTTATTTTCTTATTTTATATATTTATAATTTTTTTATGAGTATAAATATATTTTTATTTAATTTTTATGAGTTTATTTACATTTTTAAATAAATAGGTATATGCAATATGTAGGTATATTTATAGGTATTTTACCTATATGTTATATTTATTTTATTTATTTAATGAATTTTATTTGTTTTTATTTTGGATTTGTATTTTTAGTAAATTATGAGTAATATTTACAATATTATAAAAATATGAAAGAATAAAATAATTAAAGAATGTATTCCCTTTTTATTTATATACATCCATAACATAGGTATTTGGCCTATGTATTGCATAGACTTATTTTATTTTACAAATTCCTTTTGATTTTATTCTAATTTCAATATGTATATGTATTATATACATTATTTACAAAATTCTAAAAATATAAATTTATAGAAATGATGAATAATGAATAAAATGAATATTTTAATCGGGTAGACTGTACAATGAAGGCCAAAAACCTAACTTTCACAGATGAACTCCAAAAATTATGAAACCAATTTTATTAAATAGCTCTTGAAAAGTTATAAACAATTAAAGGCGATTTTGTTGATTTTGAGTTTTTATTTGCAAGATATGGGTCTGTGAAGTTGAAATTCTAGTTTTTTATTCTGTGTATAAAATGTACACTGTATGTTATTTTTGTACAAATTCAATTTTGTATTTTTACTCACATTATTATCTACAACTTTTATGTACAAAATATTTTTATTTAATGAATAAATCATTAAATACAAAATAGGTGTCAAAATGCATAAATGAATGAATAAATAAATGAGGTATTTATTGTATTTTTGGCCCTTATCTCCCCCTACTTTATTCCTTGTCGACCAATTCCATGCTGGACTTGGTCTCGGGGTTAGCGTCATAAAATATTTGCAATATTTTATTCCTTTTTCTTTTCTTCTCTTTATTCTATCATTTTGGCATTAAAAATTTTCTTTTATGTACCATAAATACAATAAATAATGAATGCTATTATGGACAAATTGATGCTATTTACATGCATTTGCTGGGGTTTTAAGGCCAAAATGATAGAATAAAGGTGATGAAATGGAGATTCATCAACGTGGCGGCTCCAAGAGCGGCAACGTGTCAACTCAAAAAAATTCGGAAAATAAAATACCAAGATAAATCGAAAAGAAATAACAAACGACCTCAGATCAAAAAATTCTCTTCAAAAAGTTGCTCGTCTTGTTGAGATCTACAACTTTCATGAAGAGATGAAAACCAAAATAGGTCATTTGTGCAAAGTGATATTATTGGGATACTCTAAGTACATAAAATATCTTGAATTTTGGATTTTTAATTTTTTTAAATTTTAAATAAGATAAACTACGGAAAAATATGATAAAATCAAAGATAAATATACATTAATCTATTTTTTGTATTTTTATTAGTTAGGAAAATGAAAAAATAAAATAAAATACGAGAAAGACCACTTTTATACATACTGTTAATGAACACTCAGACTCTGTCAATTTTTTTGATTTCATTCTTATCTTAGATTTAGACTTTTGTGCATTTTAATAAAACATTTGTCAAATAAGATAAATGAAAAAGAAATAAAATAAAAAGAGTTAATTATGTACATAAAATTATAGGTCAAAAACCGCTAAAACACACAATGTACAAAAGGGGCCCCAAACCTAACTTTCACATATGAGCTCCGATTCACTTGAACTTGGTCTTTTTCTGAAGGTATTTAAATGTACATTAGTTCAAAGGTGAGTAGGATCAAATCGGACATTGTATGAGGAAGATATCAACGTTTTAGTATGTTTGTCCTAAAATTAGGGTTTTGAGTTTTTGGCCCACTTATTTATGTTAGTGATTTTTCTATTTTTCATAGTAATATGTACACAATGGAGGCGGTTTTAGGTCATTGGAGTTAGAATGAATTAGTTAAAATCAGAGAAGTTAACTTATTTTATAGGTCCATTGGGCTGTAATTTTTGGCTCATTTTATGCAATTGTTATCTACATGTGCATGAATGATAATTATGCACTATAAATGAAGAAATGTCAATGAATTTTGGAGACTAAGCTTAATTAATCATTTTTAGAGTGATGAATCTGAGATTCATCAACCCTCTATACTTAAAGATGCTCTTCCCCGAGCATGAACAGAAGTGTAATGAGCTGAAATGAGGTTGGGTTCCATACCAAGACCATGAGTAGAAGGTGAAAATGGATCTAGACCCGGCCTTTGTATTATTAATTTGGTGGAACTCCTGTGAGAATTATGAGTTTAAAATCAACAACCTCCAAGTTTTACACATCATTTTCACAGTTTTGGCTCAGAAGTTATCTTAGATCAATCCTCCCCCCAAAGCATACCCTAAACAACTGCCTCATGTGTGTGATAGGTTTTAGCTCTTCCCATCCATAATGCCAGACTATCATGTAAACCTCTCCTCCAATAACTCGTCCTCGGGGAGTCAGGTATTTCCTTCTAAGGTCTCTCGCACTGTGTTCACAATTGAAAAGAGGAAGAAATTAGAACAAGGGGAAAAGATCTGGAGGGTGACCAGTGTAGTCACCTCTCCTTGTGAAGCAGGCCAGTTTAACCAAGTCTCCATCAAGATTTGCAGGTTTTCTTGAAGCTTGGACCTTTTTGGTCAAATATTTATTTGGCAGTTGGCTTCTTTTTATTTGAAAATTTGGTAGCTCTGCGAGGATCTTGTTGTGCCCCTACGGTTATAGAGTCGTTTTTCCGTACATTTAGAAAAAATTGTTCCCAGCCGTCCATCCTTTTTCCGAAACTTTAGTTCAACCCGTACTCCGATCTTTATATGTCTATGCTACCAGAAAAGAAACTCACACAATCTTCCAACACTCCGTCTGAGTTGAGCTAAGTGCATAGTGCGAGAGTACAAATTAATTCCCTATTCCAGAACCGTACCCAGAATGAGGCGACCAGGTTAGACACTAAGAGTCAGACTCTGTATATTGTCATGCGGAACTCGAAGAATTAAGTCAAAGACCTGAAACTTCTAAAGTCCTTTTTCTCAGTGAAGTTCCTCTGAAAATTAGGTGGATTAATGTCAAGTCCAGACCACTCTCGGTTTCTGCTCATAACTTGATTTAGAACCCAAGGGTTTTTCACAGATGCATGAAATGCTGGATGAGGTACATATGCGGGAAATGCAGACACTTTTTTTTTCTGAATTTTGTGTTTTTTTTATTTTTTATGCGAGATTTTTTTTGTTTTTTTTTTAAAATGAATAAGAAGCCGATTTTTCTTCAAAACTTATGTTACATACGCAGTGTTAGTTGCACAAAACACAAAATTAGTTGGAATTTTTTTTATAAGATAGTTACCCACCCCGTAAATACATATAGACTTACGCAAAGTAAGAGCTATGGGTAAAATATATATAGAGTATATATACACATCCCCTATACTTAGCGAGCGTTATGCCCTCAAAGAACAAGAAGCATGGAGAAGACATAACTCGGGCTAAGGGTGAGAGAGTAAAAAAGAAAAATAGAGATCGGACCACCCCCTATACTTAGGCTACGAACAGTCTAAGTGTAGATGAAGAGCGAAGAGGAGGCAAATAATGAGAGAATTGGATGAAGATAGTATATACAGTGGGCATCAGGCCCCCTTATACTTAGGTTCTAGTCAGCCTAAGTACAGAAAAAGGGTGGGGGTCCGATGAGATCTAGAGAATGTACATTTGAAATGTTGAAGAATAAAGATGATATGTACAACATGTATCTGACTGATTCTCTTCATGTAAGGTATTCCGATGAGTCTTCACTATGCTTGCTCTGCATGAAGTTGATGACCTCGACTTGGGCTAGTTGTTCTTTAGAATCTACATACGACTTTAACAATTGCCCATTTGATGGAAAAGGTTATGCACCCTCTTTGAGCTCAACAATATCAAAACTTCCATTGCTGTGCACATTTATGACAATGTAGGGGCCCGTCCATTTTGATTTGAGTTTCCCCATGAAAAATCTTCAACCGAGCATTGAACAACCATACTTTTTGTCCAGGGACAAAGGTCTTATGATTAATGTGTCTATCATGCCATCTCTTAACCTTGTCCTTCTAGATCATGCTGTTATCATATGCCTGGTTTCGGATTTCAATAAGCTCATTCAAATTCAAGTCACGACATAACTTCCCAAGATGACAACTCCAATTAATCTTCTTGATCACCCACTCAGATTTGTGAATTAATTCCACGGTAAATGGCATGGACTGCCATAGATCATCCTAAAAGGTGAAGTATTGAGTGGAGTCTTATAGGCTGTCCTATAGACCCACAGAACCAGGTCCAAAAACTGGGACCAATACTTCCTATCAGGGCGAACAAACTTTTGAAGAATGCTCTTCACCTCTCTGTTAGAAACCTCTGCCATGCCATTTGATTGTGGATGGTAAGGATTGGCTATTCTATGTTCGAATTTATATTCCTTAGCCAATGATCTCATTTCTCTATTCATAAAGTGGATACCCCTATCTGAAATCAAAACCCTTGGGACCCCGAACCTTGCAATGATATTATCCTTGATAAACTTACATACGGTTTTGCTATCTGTGGTTCGGGTTGGGATAACCTCCATCCATCTTGACAAGTAATCAACTGCTAATAAGATGTACCCATATCCATAGCTATTGGGAAAGGGATCCATAAAATCAATTCCCCATGCGTCAAAAATATCACAGAAAATCATTGATTACATGGGCATTTCATCTCTATATCCAACAGTCCCTCCCATTCTATGACAAATCGGGCATGACCGTACAAAATCATTGGCATCTTTAAACAAGGTCGTCTAGTAAAATCCACATTGGAGTACCTTGTAGACGGTTCTCTTTCCCGAATGGTGTCCTCCACCTTCAATTGCATGACAGTGTGTGAGGACATTCTGGTATTCCTCTTGAGGAATACACCTTCGCCAGACACAATCCTGTCCCTCAAAGAAGAGGAACAGATCGTCCCAATGGTATTTTCTCGAATTCGACTTGAGTCTGTCAATATTGCTCTTAGGCCAACGTTGAGGAACTTGCTTGGAGAAAAGATAGGTCACCATGTCAGCATACGACGAGAGTGAGTCAGTAGCACAAACTGACTCGTCTGGGAAGGTCTCTCGAATCAGTTCAATGTCAGGATTATTATTATGCTCAATTCAGGAAAGGTGATCATCCATGACATTCTTTATTCCAGGTTTATCCCTAATTTCCAAATCAAATTCCTGGATTAATAATATCCATCTCAGAAGACGCGCCTTTGCGTCTTTCTTTTCCATTAGGTACCGGATTTCTATGTGATCGATAAAAATTGTCACCTTGGAGCCCAATATATATGATCTGAATTTCTCTAGGGCCCAAACTACCGCGAGCATTTCCTTTTCAGTCACCGCATAATTTATCTATGCAGGATCCAAAACTTTGCTCGCGTAATGAATCACATATGGTATTCCATCTCATCTTTGTCCGAGCACAACCCCAACAACAAAATCCTATGCACCAGTCATGATCTTAAAGGGAAGAGACCAGTCAGGAGCTTGTAAGATTGACAATTTACATATTTTTCTTTTCAATAGCTTAAAGGCCTCTAGACACTTGTGATCGACA
Source organism: Ottelia alismoides (assembly GCA_037367405.1). Taxonomy (NCBI): domain Eukaryota; kingdom Viridiplantae; phylum Streptophyta; class Magnoliopsida; order Alismatales; family Hydrocharitaceae; genus Ottelia; species Ottelia alismoides. The sequence continues at coordinate 58,084 of JAZKJV010006494.1, forward strand.
ATGAACTCGGTGTCTTTCCCTAAGATATCAGTCAGTGGGCGGGCTATCTTCGAAAAATCATGAATAAATATTCTATAAAATCCAACATACCCTAAGAATGACCGTACTGACTTGACATTGATTGGTGGCTCAAGTTTCTTGATCACATCCACCTTGGCAGGATCAACCTCCATTCTCTTTTTGGAGTTGACGTGCCTCAACACGATACCCTCCGTCACCATAAAATGACTTTTCTCATAGGAGAGTACCAAATTAACCTCCCTACACCTCTTGGGGACTCGGTCCAAGTACGCTAAACATGTATCAAAAGAATCACCATGAACCGATAAGTCATCTGTGAAGACTTCCAAGAAGTCGCCCACCATTTCGATGAATACACGATCATGCACTGCTGAAATGTGCCCGGGGCATTGCAGAGCCCGACTGGCATGCGCCTGAACGTGTAAGTGTCGAATGGATATGTAAATGTGGTCGTTTCCTGATCCTCGGGAGCGATGGCTACTTGATTGTAGCCCAAGTACCCATCGAGAAAACAGAAGAATGCTTTCCCTGCAAGTCTCTCCAAGATTTGATCAATGAATGGCAGAGGAAAGTGATCTCTCTTGGTCACGACATTCAGGCGTCTGTAGTCGACACAAACGTGTCATGACGTTGGTACTCGTGGCACGATCTCCACCCCCTCCTCGTTGGTGACCATCTAGATTCCCGACTTCTTCGGAATGGCATGAAGCAGGACCATTCACTCTGAATGGCATGAAGCAGGATCATTCACTTGGAGTCAGAAATAGGGTATATAAACCCTGCTTTACACAATTTCTCGATCTCTTTCTTAACTACTTCCCATAGATTAGGGTTTAATTATCTTTGATATTCACGGGAAGGTCTTGCGTTATGCTCAACTTATATTTGGTGTGAGCAGAGAGCGGGATTAATCCCCACAAGATCAAACACTATCCGGCCAAAACCTCCTTAAGGAGATTAACCCTCCGAGCAGAGAGCGGGGTTAATCCCCACACTGATTAAGGAGGTTCTCGGCAGATCTTTTTGTGAGCCTATGGTGGGAGATCGTAATGATAGGAAGAAGATGAAGCAGATGATTCCCAACAATCGTCGGAGTTATTTTCAGAAAAATCATGCTGGAGAGTAGATGAAGCGTATGAATCAAATGATTTCTAGCCATTGTCAGAGTTATCCTCAAATGAATAGTACTTGAAGGTGGATGTACACAAATAATTTTGTTCTTAAGCTATTTTCTTAGAATGTGCTCAGTCTTGGGGTCAAGCAATTCATCCTTGGCTGATGAATACTCTGAAAAACCAGTCTCAGTCTGCTCATAAGAAATAATTCAGGTATATCTAATGATACCAGGAGAATCATCTCTGGATGAATAATAGTGAGGAGAAGGAATAGTCAATGAGAGTTGATATTTGGCTGCTTGCTCAGATAGGGCATTAGAGCTGTCGAATTGAGTTCACTCATGTAGATTACCTTGTCTAGACTTGGTGAGGAATTATCAGAAGATTCCTTTTCTGGAATGTCAAAGGCGACTTTCCTAGTTTGTATATTGGGAAGGGTCAATTTGGTCCTTATTGTCTGTGATGTGTTGATAATCAAGTCCTCATTAGTTGAATAACCATCGTAGTATTCTTCCATGAGAAGCGGATATCTTGCGTATGTGTTCTCAGTTGGCATGTCATTGGTGAGTTCCTGTGTCAGCTTGAGTTGATCACGGTGGTCAGAGAATATCTTGTCCGAATCAGGGTAAGCCCATGCTCGTGTTTCCTCATCACCATATAAAAGGTCTTGTATCCGGTGATATTCCATAGGATTTATGAAAGCAATAAGGAATGGAAGGATGAGATGAGTCTCTGAACCAATGGTCTGCTCAACATTCGTTATCTCAGTTGTAGCAGCGGGGTAGGGCTCATCTACCGCTTGACGGTTATGGCTGTTGTCCGCTTTGTGGGTTACCTTATATCGTATTTCCTCAAAGTTTGCTTGACCTTGAAGTTCTCCCAATGCCGTAAAATTGATTTCCTGAGTCTTGCATTCAATAGTTTCTTTAGCCAAGGCTAAGAACGACTTTCCGAGAATTATTGGAGACTGGGTGAATTCTCCTTGATGCTCAATATTAATGATCGTGAAATCCACCTTGAGCAAAGCACCTTGGAATGTCATGATGACTGAAATTATTCCTCTCGATCGTTTTATAGATCGATCAGCCAGCTGAACGATCTCTCTTGCTTTCCAGATTGGTCCGGTTTTGAGCTTCTCAAACACGGAGGTCGGGAGGATATTGATTGGTGAGTCATCACCGATTCAGGCATGGGTGAATGTTGTGTCTTTGATTATACAGTCAAATCGAGGCAATCGTTTCACTCTGTGACTCTTGGTATTTCTCCTCATCACCAATGAGGTGGCCATTGACAATATATGTCTTTCGGTCCTTGTTCTCTTCCTGCCTGACTTTTTCTGCATTAATTTACTCTTTATAATCTTTCCAAGTTGGGAAAGTATTCAGTGGCCTGATTTAGGGAAGCTCAAAAATTGATCTTTTATCCAATGCTTCCCTTAGAGTAGGATCCAAAATTTTCAAATCTTCTCCACTTTCAATTTTTATGAGTTTTTCTGTTTTTTTTTTAATTTTTGTGTGTTTTTGAATTTTTCAATTTTTTGGTCTTTTTGTTGTGGTAGAGTTTTTCAAAGTAGATGAGGATCTTAGATATGTGAGGTAAGAGTCATCCTTAAGGGAATAGTATGCGGAAGTGTCACTATCAAAGTCTTCCCTAGGGTATGTGGGTTTCTGAGTTTTCTCTGTAATTTCAACTTTACATCCAATCATTTTATCTTCCAATTCTATACCCGAACTAGCATAAAATGAAATTAATCAGCTAGTGAAATTTCTAAGTTTATCCTCAATTAATTCATATCTCTTAATTATCTTAGAAATGTTATCCTCCAAAAAATTTTAATTACAAATCATGGGATTTATCTATTCCATTATAGAATACTGCTGAGAACTTGAGGTTTCATACTCAACATACTGTGACTCAAGCATGTAATGCTAGGTTGAAAGGAGTCCATTTCCATGATCATGATTGGTCGTATCCTCATATCATGGAATCATACATGGTTCATGTGTGTTGATACCATCAGCCAAGTCTTCTGTATGTACAGGAAGTTCGGGTTGGTCGATAAGTCCAATCTAATACGGATGATCAGGATGTGCGACCCTCACCATTTGGTTTGATCGGTACATCATGTTATGCCCTAAGGTCCAGCCCAGATGTGGTTCTGTGAATGGTTGTCCTGTCCCAACATTATGATGAGGAAAGAATGGAGTCGGTTGGAATTGTTGTCTCGGCCGGTCACTTGTCTAAAAAATGGTACGATTTTCAAATGGTGTGGCGAGAACTCAGGAATAAGATGAGTTAGCCCAGGATGAAGTCTGATAATGTATAGAACATGGATGGGGAGGGGGTGGGAAATATGAAGAAGGAGAGAATTTGATCGGATGATCAGAGTAACATGGATTGAAATTTATAGAGTGGGACGGATTCATCCGAGGGTGAGAGTCTCTTGCAAAGGTTGGAGGATGTCTGGAGGAATATGGTTTAGATGTTTTGGGTTTGACCGAGAAGAATTCATTTTCAAAGTAATCATTTGATGGGTTTAGATGATTTGGTTTTGGCCGAGAAGAATTCATTTTCATAGTACAGATCTGATGGATTTTCATTGTAATGTCCCGATATCTTCAAAGGAGGTGGATGAGTTGTCATAATGGATCTTGGTTAAAGATGTCAATTGCACGGGATACTCACGAGAAGAAGCCCTAATTTTTAAATTAAGGCGGGAGATGGCACAAGTATGCGGTTTTTGATATTCGAGTCAGTCCACGCACACCAATGCAACCACAATTCAAACCCCAAGTTCACCAACTCACATAATGAAGGCTGCAAGAGTTCGGCCAATTATCTTTTCAATTTTAGTTGGTGATAAATTCAATCTTGGAAAAGAATTAGCAAGCTGTTAGGTACCGAAAATTTTCTTAAAAACTGGCCTGAATTCTTATGACTAGTTGCACATATTTTCAGCCAATATAGGTGTAAGTATGAATCGTAAAATGGCTACCCCTTACTTAAGGATGGAGCCTTACACCGTATCCTTTAACACCTACTATGCTAAGGAAAGACAGACCGTTTACCAGCTACCCATATTTCCTCATTGAGAAGTAGCTAATCATTTTTATAGAATCAAGTCTGAACGAAGATTCCAGAGCTAGGCTCTAGCCTTAAGTGTTGTCTCTCGCTCACTCAAATAAATAAATGAATCCAAGGACAGAGTTGCTCTCCCGCAAAAATTCTTGATTTTATGATTTAATTTAGTCAACCTTGTTTAGCAGTCCCAATTTTAATTAGACAATCACTTGGAAAATTAGGTGAGCACAAATGCACGTCTACCGTCCAATCTCAATTGCCTTTAAAATTTACGTGACAAAAACATGAGGGAGAAAATTCGAGAAAAGTTGATGCACGCGAAAAAAAAATGATGAATGCTCAGTTAGAAGACTTACAGTGATTCCTCCCAATCTTCATGTGGGATGTAATACAAAAAATGAAAATTATTCTATATGATATGCAAGCCGACAAAAACCACACCTATCAGAAAGTTCTATTAACTAGGAAGAATTGATTTAGATTTTGACTAAGTTGAACGATCTAATGTGCATCTCAATTAATGTGAAGTGTGACCCTAGGCTTAACGCGTACAAGCAATAAAATCCTAAAAGCTCTAATAGCCGTATGTGCAGGTCTAACCTATGAATCACTTAAGTAAGGCCCCACCCTCACCCGAGAGTGAAACACAGCCACGACACACCACATAAAAAGTTCGAGTCTTGTTATACATGTGAGAGTCCAAACGGACATCGATGTAAATGGGCAATTAATTACAAAAATTAAAATTGCAGAAATTAAAATCCTAAGCTCTACACTCTCTCACGACTCAACTCGATCTAATTTTAGTGCTGCTTGACGGGCGGTGAAGATGTGTCGATTTTGTAAAAATCGCTTCACGGACGTCAGGTACCTTGCACGAAAAATAAGAGAGAGAGAGAGAGAGTAAGAAAGTGACGCAAAAATTAATCAAAAATAAAATAAGAAATAAATGCTGAAAATAAAATAGAATATAATAAAATAAATGCATGAAAAGAAAGAAGGAAAAAAATTAGAAATGTACAGTGATGAGGTTTAGGGGTCAGACTACTCGAAAATATGGGGAAAACGTACACTAATATTCTAGATGAAAAACCTAAGTTGTTTGCCTCCCCGACAACGACGTCATCTAACGAATCACGGATTAACCTTCGGTTAGTTGGTATGAATTAAACATGCGAAAATAATGAATCTGTTTGTCATCTCGTTGTAGGCGGGTAATCGGAATCAATCAAGAAATAATTACTTAAATATTTAATTCAATTAATTCGAGTGATTTTATGTTTGTTTTACTTGGGAAAGTCCCAAGGTTGAACTCAAGGAGGCAAAGGAACAACTTAGAATTATGTATATCGAATTTCATGTACGATTTTTGAGGCAAAATATTTTGTAGTTTTGATGCAATTTTTCAATGCAAATGTAAATGTGGCCAATTTTAGGGACTAGAAAATATATTATTGATCAAACGAGGTCCAAAAATTATGAAACTTGGTTGAGATGTAAATAATGATGAAATGAACACACTGTATTTTTTGGGATTTTTGAATGCAATATGAATATTTTTTGAATTTATGAATGTAAAACATAAGATTTTTAATAATTAATTACAATAAATATTAAATCTACATATTTTCAAAAAAATAGAATTATCTAATATATATCACAAGGTGATCCATCCCAGAAAAATCCTAAACCTTAAAAATGTTGAATTTGATACCTACTAAAAATTAATTATCGAAATGCACAAAATAATTTTTATAGAACAAAGTATGCACACAAATGTAATTCTTTCTAGGAATAATGTAAAACGATAATACTACGATCCATGATTTTTTTGTAATTTTTGGAGTGATGGTTAATTTATTATGAATTTCTAAGTACATATTGGGAAAAACATGCAAATTTTCACAAGAATATTAATTATCAATTAACCACAGAAAATAAAATATCACATGTGTGCCACAATGTAGAGAATTAATTTAAGAACACAATGATAATTTTGAATAGTAAAATGATGCAAAAATAAGGTTCAAATAATAGAGGAAAGACGTGGGCCTGTTTGTAATTACAATAATTAGAATAAAACAACAAATGTAGAGAAGGGATTTAAGATGAATTACCAGGCCCGGGGAGGGCTGTAATACAAAATCTCCAGAGGAGCACGTGCGCAGCATGTGCCCTCTTGGTGGTGGGACCTTCTGGTAAATGGGGGGGAACTCCAGGGGGCGATCAACAATTTTTCAAGCGGTCACATGCTATGCACGTGACCCTTGAGCGGCGGGGGTGCTTTGGCGATTGGGTGTTCCTTTGCGGGTGTCCTTGTAGAATTTCACCCCCGCACGTGATACGCACGTGGGCAGGGGGGTCCTCTGACTTCGATGCCTCCAAGGCACGTGCAGGGTCAACGTAGGCGGAGTCGATCCTTCCAGGAGATGACTGGCAAAAGAGATCCTCTGGTCGCAACACGACCGATGGACGTCAGAGAAGTTGGAGCAGGCGGAGGAGAAGCGCATGACTCGGTTGGGATCGAAACTCAACGGCCGATGTAGCATGGCTCTGTAGTGATTCTGGATGGAGAGGCGGACAGTGAGGAGTCGATGAAGTGGAGTCGAAGAAGGCGGAGGATGCAATCGATGAATATTGCTGGAGGCAGAGGTCTGGCGGAGGTGAAGTAGCGAGCTCCTGGAGATGATACAACTATACGGTCGAGGATGGTAGAGGAGACGCAACTCGATGAAGAGGACCTGGAAGGTCCGGTGCATCGAGGAAGGCGACGAAGTCAGAAGAGATGGCTGATGGAACAATCGGGTGCGATGCGGAGATGAGAGCGGAGTGGATATGAAGAGTGCGACGAGGTGTGCGAGGTGTGGTAGAGCACCTTTGAGGTGCGTGGGGATGATGCATGGAGGTGGAAGAAGAGCGGAGGTGTACATGTAAGATACGAGGCTCGACAACGTTGAATCGGAGCGAGGCAGGCTTCGAGGGAGCTCTGCAACGAGGTGCTACGCACCTTGGATCATGCCAAGCAGGAGGGATGCACACGTCGTCGGGTTTCCTCGAAGCTGTCACCTTCGATCGGTGACGACGTAGCCTTTCTACTAGAGTATTGGCAGATGCGTATGATCGAGGAGGCGTCACGATATATATAGCACAGAGAGGCGACAACTTTGGTGGAAAGAGGGGATCTGATTGAGAGATTGGGGACGGTGATTGGATACTGAGGCCGCGAAACGAAATTGGGCAACTCGATCTGCGATTTGGAGGAAGATTTGATGGAGGTATGAATCATGATTGGAATTGAGAATCACAGATGGGGATTCAATGAGGAGACAAAGAAAGGAAAGGGGCGTGGGACGTCGGGAGTGACGATGGCCGACGATGGAAAGAGGAGAGGCGTAGGAATCATGCCGGAGGTAGGAGAAGGTGGAGGGCACATGTAGTGGAGGCATGTGCGCAACACATGCGTGGCTTAATTTTTTTTATATTTTATTTTTTTATTATTTTTTTGATAAAATTAAAGTGATAAAAATGTCAATAATGAGTGGCACGTGGCGGCTCCAGAGCTGCCATGCGTCAACTCAAAAAATTCGGATAATAAAATAGAAAGGTAAATCGAAAAGAAATAGCAAACGACCTCGGGCATCTGAAAAATTTTCTTCACGAAAGTTGCTCGTCTCATTGAGATCTACTTTCTTTTTCATGAAAGACAAAACCAAAAGATCATTTGTGCAAAGTGATATTTTTGGGATACTTTATGTACATAGAATACATTGAATTTGGGTTCTGTAATTTTTTGTCACTTTTAAATAAGATACAAATTCGAAAAAATATGATAAAATCAAAGATAAATATTTACACATTACTCTATTTTTTGATTTTTTATTATTTAGGAAAATGGAAGAAATAAAATAAAAATACGAGAAAGACCACTTTTATACAGAACTGTTAGTGAACACTCGGACTCCGTCAATTTCTTTGATTTCGGTCCTAATCTTAGATTTGGATTTTTATGCATTTTTAATAAAAACTTTTGTCAAATAAGATAAATGAAAAAGAAATAAAATAAAAAGAGTTAATTATGTGCATAAAATAATAGGTCAAAAACAAAAATCCACAGTGTACAAAAGGATCCAAAAATCCAACTTTCACATATGATCTCCGATTCACTTGAAATTGGTCTTGTTTTGAAGGTATTTGAATTGTACATTAATTCAAAAAGTGAGTAGGATTAAATCGGATGTTGTATGAGGAATATATCGATGTTTTTAGTATGTTTTGTCCTGAAATTAGGGTTTGAGTATCTGGTCCCACCTCTTTATGTTAGTGATTTTTTTAATATTTTTCAATTTATTCTTATTAGTAATATTGTAACATAATGAAGGTGGTTTCAAGGTCAGTTTGGAATTAACATGAATTAGTTAAAAATCAAGGAAGTTAGCTTATTTACAGGTCCATTGGGGCATGATTTTTTGGCTCCTCATTTTATGCAATTATGCATGTTAAAATGCAAGTATTATTTACATATGCATGAATGCTAATTATGCAATATAAATGAAGAAATGCCAATGAATTTTGGGGATCTGAGCTTAATTAATCATCTTTATAGCGATGAATCTTAGATTCATCAATGGTACCAATAAGAAATAAGAAAAGTCAGGTGTCAAGATTATTTTATATTAAAGTCAAGTGTCAAGATCGGAGCTATGTCTTGGTGGATGATTTGTTCTTTCAGTAGTGTGATTACGTAGCTTCAAGAGTAAAGATAGAAGCTTTATGAGTTTGTTGGGTGTTGTTGCGATTTTATAAGAGGACAAGATGAAGACTAGATGTGGGTGCCTAAGGAGAGGGGAAGAAATAAGAAGATGATGGAGGAAGGAGGAAGAAGAGGGAGGGGACACCAATATATGCTTGGAGGGGACACCGAGATATGCTTCTCCATTTTAGAACAAGGTTTAACTAGTCTCGAGCAGCCCATCCCATGTTGAACGTTTAAGTCGTCTAGATGATCTTGACTAAGGAACCATGAAAACGGGAAAGGCAAATGGGTTCTTGTGAAGTGATCTTCGGCAAGCTGAAATCATTTCTATTTGGTTGCTAGTTTACTCCTAGGATTTAATGAAACTGTGAGGGCAACCCAACCAAATAAAATGGCCAAGTCAGTCGCAACATGGGCTGTTGAGATCATCATAAACCACAAACCATGGATTGCATTCTCAGCACCGAGATAGATCTGCGTATCCTATACCTAGTTCATTGTTGTCGTAACATGATGATCGGAAAATCGATCATGACGATCTCTTAGCATGGGCGCACATGCATATCTAGGGTAATAACAATGGTATTAAAAGGCTAGCCTTGAGGCGGTCGAGGCGGAACGAGGCGGGACTTTTTAGCCTCGAGGCGTACACCTCAGATGGAATTGATGAGGCGTACGCCTCAGAAGGTCGAGGCGGTAAGGTGGTCGAGGCGGTTTGTGAGATATTTTCTGGAATTTAAAGCATTTTTTAAGGATTTAAATTGTCTTATTGGTAGTTTTAGATGCTTATAAATGTATAGTTGTCTAGGATATATATTTACAAGATGAATGCTTGGAATTTTAAGTTTGTTCATATTCATATTGAGCATTATTGTCTAATTTTTCCAAAAAATTCTTAGTATTACACTTATAAATACACAATCCATAAAGTTTAAAGAAAAACTAGTGTTAAGTGAGGTGACATAATGAGAAGCATAATATACCAACTAGAAAAAAGAAAATTAGATTTAAGGCATGTCAATGTTGTCATATTTTACATATTAGTACATCTAATCATAATTTTTTATGCACCACAATATTTTTTAGCGAAAAATATGTTGTCTTTGATATTTTAATGACAATTATAGCTAATGATTCTATTTTTGATGGGGTAGAAATTTAGTAGATAGGTTTATGGAATTTACATATCCTTTCTTTCACGTTCTTATCTTCATAATTTCATCATATATTACAATGTTATATATTATATGTATGTCAATTAGGATAATTTCATCGGTAAATATATTTATTATACTTTTTGTAAGTATTTCTCTATACAAACTGAGGTTTACGCCTCGACCACCTTGAGGCTACGCCTCGCCTTGCCTCTAGGGAAAACACCTTGTTCCGCCTTTCGTTTTTTCAAACCTTGGTAATAACTATGATACACATTTTGCCAGCATGTATGTTAGATGAAGCCATCATGCGAAAAAGCGACGGCTCGAACTCCCCAAGTTGAATTTATCTTTCAAGCTGTTCATTACTTTCACAATGTGAAGGACATTCCCCAAACGGATGATCCCTGGACAGAATGAACTTTAAGTTAGATTATTACAGAGATGCATGCCAATGCGATTTTGTGATATTTCTGTTATAAGGGTGTTCTCAAGTAGCATATCTCATATATAATGTGATGGCCAGTATAATTTTTAAAGATGATCACATATGCCAACAATCCAGATGTTTAGCTCCCAACCACAGGCCTCAAAAGGAAATAAAGTTGTGCCTGCCATTTTAGCTTGTCTATTATGAATTCTATATGGAAAGTGGAAGTGCATTCTCTTCATCATGCGCTTTCTTCTATTGGATTATGATATTGATACATGCACTCTCCCCTCCTTTAGTGGGTACCTTTCACCATCTTTCCCAGCCTTTTTTTTGGTTATATATTATGATGCCTATTTCTCAAAAATGGTATAAGAATACATGGTCTTTGTCCTTTTCCTTCACAAGATGAAGAAAACTGTTGATGGATGCAAGAACCAACTCTTTATTCAAAAGGAAAATTTACTGCTGAAGAAAGAAAGATGGGATAGTTACTTGGTCAGCTTGTCATTATCGATAGAGAATGACATGGACTGCCACATGTTATCTTATTCTAACTTCCAGGCCATAAATAACAAGAACTACGACAACCCACATGTAAAGAAGATAAGCGGCATTTGATGCTACATTGATGCCAAATAAGCGGCATTTGATGCTATAACTCGATTGTTCAAAATTATACAGGATTACCCAACAGCATAACTTAAACCAAAAAGTTAGAACAAAAAATGGAGAAGAAAGCAGTGACCTACATTCTTTATTTCCCGCGTAAAGGGTTGAAGAATGAGATGTAGCTCCTGTTTTCAGTTGTTATGGTCCAGGACCCCCTGGAGGAAATTCAGACCTTCAGCAGAGATGCTGCGCCTGACTCTGAACCTTGGAATCTCTATGCGGGGAGGAGGATCTGGAGAAAAGCATACCACCACCACTGTTAGATTATCTGATGTGTTTCGCTTCAGAACCTCATGCACAAGCTCCTGCGAACACTTCTCTGGATCATTGTGGATCATGAGCTCTTTCCTTGCCATGGTCACTGCACATTGGCTGCTCATTACATCCCAAATACCATCGCTGCCCATTATCAGGAACTCGTCTTCTTCTGTGAGAATGGTGTCCTGCAACTCAGGCTCCGCAATCAGTGGGCTTAGGGACCCCTTGGTGCCCTTCATGTGCCAATCACCGAGAGCTCGTGCTACTGATAGCTGGTTGTTGGAGAAGTTCAAGTAGCCATCATAAATCACGCCACCCAGCTTCTCTATTCTGAGTTTCTCTGTGATGCTGTTGGGTTTGTGATCTCTTGACAATTCAATTGCCCGTCCTCGCTTTCCTAAGACAGCGCAGCAAGACTAATCCCTGATGTGGAATAGAAAGGAATAGAACTTAAACTAATGAGAATGGATGTAACTTTAATGACAACAAGTTTTGTAAAATTACACAATTTGTTTACTTTTCTCTGCTTCGTTACTTAGCACTCGCTAATTGTTATCCTATGATTTATTGGAAAACCCAACAGGTGTCGGTGAGCCATCGCAAGGACTTTAGCCATCCAGTCTGCCACAGTAGCTTTACTCTCTAAGGTGGTTAGTAATGTTTCTGTGTATTTCCTTCCAGTTGATGTATATGTAAAGGGTTGTAGTGGGACAATGGATCATGTAAACTTTATTTTGTAAATGGAAAAGTATTAAATACTTATTTTTCAGCATTTTTATTTGCAGTTTGTTTCTAAATGTTAGTTGTGATTGCTGGATAAATTATTGCTGAGTAACCAGATTTGGATATGGGAGGATCCGACAGCCCAGAACTGAGGGTCGCGACAATTTAGTATCAGAGCTCGGTTACTCCAGTAATTTATTTAGTAATTGACAACTATGAGTAGTATTCAGATATTAAGGTTGTATTAATATACTTTAATCTTAATAATTGATTGTAGTACCATTCACAATTCATTCTCCTGTGTGTACATCATGCTAAAACGTATAGGACCTAACCTTTGACCTTGACTCATCCCAGGATCATGGTAGACCAAGATGTGTCTAGATAATTAGAGGTTATGATGACAATGCTTCAAGAAATGGGGCAAAATCAGCAAGCATTATAGGAGAGGCTCAATGCAAAAGCGGTGAGACTGAGGCATCCAGACCTGTTGATGCTAGAGTTGAGGGTTCTGTCAACTTTTCTGGGGAAGAATCGAGTTACCATCCTTCCACTGCATCTACTTCAACCCCAGATGAAGGAGCAATGGAGAAGGCCCTTCTTAGATATCAAACATTACTTGACAATTATCGAAAGGAAAAGATTCCTCGATTCAAAGGTGTAGAGACACCTGTCGAGGCTGAATTATGGATCGATGATGTTAGTAGGATGTTGAGGACAATCCATGTACCAGTTGACACCTGGGTGCACTTTGTTGATTACTCCCTAGCAGATTATGCACGACGATGGTTGAGAGCAATTTCCAAGAAATTAGCAGATCATGTTCCATGGGATATCTTTGAAGAAAGGTTCCGAGCTCACTTTTGTCCCTCCTATTGGGAAAAATTGAAGAGGAGGGAGTTATCTTCTGACCCAAGGATCCAAGAATGTACGAGATTATAATATTCACTTTACGGAGCTACTATGTTACTCCCCAGCTTTAGAAGCTTCAAACAAGAGTGTCTTACCATATTTGTTAGTGGTCTTCAGGGAGATTTGAGAGAGAAGCTTGCAGGTTTTAGAGCCACCACTATAGATAAAGCCATGGACATCACCTCTCGTATTGAGATGGAGAGGGATGAAAACCGCCAAAGAAGAAGCTTCCACTTTACTGGTGGACCATCCAAACGTAAGGCGAATTATATCCGAAGATACCGTCGTTATCATTCAGTCGGGTCTAATATAAGCTCACCAAAGACTTTGGGCCAGGAATCATCTGAAAGAAGGGGTTTTCTCTAGACCTCCACTACATCCTCACGACTCAACAGCAGGAGCTAATACCTCTGTGGCTAGGTCTTCTGCTCAAACAGGAGCACGTGTGTGTTTTTACTGTCATCAAGAAGGCCACATCAAGAAAGACTGTCTGAAGTTGAGAGGTTTGGGGTTTAAACCAACCCCAATTAACAGTATAACATTTACCTTAAGCAATGGAGCAACACGTGGAGGAAAACAGGGTAGAGGTCGTGGCTCACAAGGAGCGTCTCCTACACAACAACTACCACAAAGTGTTGCGATTTCTAGCCTGCCTATTCCTAATGGCCAGCTCAATGCAATTACTGAAGAACAAGCCTACAATTCAGTCACGGTCGTACGAGGTATCGTTACTATTCATGGCTATTCAGTACATGCCTTATTTGATTCTGGTACTTCACATTCATTTATTGCTCGATGATTAGTACCCACTTTTGGTAAGATACCAGTAGAAGTACAACAGTCCTATCTGATCAAGGAACCAGGAGGATAAGTATTTATAATCTGAGAAATCATGGATAATTGTATAGTACTGATAGCGGGACATCAGTTACATGTTTCACTACTACTAATCGAAATGGAGGACTTTGATCTTATCCTAAAGATGGATTGGCTAGAAAGGTATCATGCATGTCTTGATTGTTTTCAGAAGACAGTAATATTTCACCTTCCTAATTCGATAGAGTTCCAGTTCATTGGAAAGACATCCAATGATAATGTCGAATATATCTCTACTTTGAAGGCACAACAGTTGTTAGAGAAAGGGTGCCAAGGCTATTTAGCTTATGTAACCACTACATCAGGGTTAGACAGATTGATGGAAGTTATACCTATAGTGTGCAAATTTCCTGATGTATTTCTAATGGAACTACCTGGATTACCACCTGGGCGAGATATTGAATTTGAAATCTCTCTCACACCTGATACTCAGCCTATCTCTATTCCTCCATATAGGATGGCACCGACGGAGTTACATGAGTTAAAGGTACAGTTACAAAAACCGTTAGACTAAAGCTTCATTCGTCCTATTATTTCACCATGGGGTGCACCTATTTTGTTTGTAAGGAAGAAAGATGGGTCGATGCGGTTGTGCATTGACTATAGACAACTAAACAAGAGGACGAAAAAGTATAAGTATTTTCTACCAAGAATAGATGATCTCTTTGACCAGATACAGGATTCGACTATGTATTCCAAGATTGATTTAAGATCTAGATACCATCAGTTGAAAATTAAAGATACAGTTGATTTAAGATCAGTTGAAGAACAAACTGTATGCGAAATATAGCAAATGTGACTTTTGGTTATATGAAGTATCCTTTTTAGGCCTTGTTATCTCTGAGAAAGGTATATCAGTCGATCCTGCAAAGGTTAGTGCGGTGATAAGTTGGAAATGCCTGAAGTCTGTCATAGAAATACAATCTTTTCTGGGATTAGCTGGATATTATAGAAGATTTGTGAAGGACTTTTCACAAATAGCATTGCCAATGACTAGGATGACTCAGAAGGAAGTCTCATTGATATGGTCTGATGCATGTGAACTAGTTTTCAGACACTGAAGGAATGCCTAAAATCTGCACCTATCCTTACTCTACCCTCTGGAACTGAAGGATTTACAATGTAAATTGATGCATCTAAAGAAGGACTTGGGGCAGTTCTTATGCAACATGGTAAGGTAGTTGCTTATGCATCACGACAGCTCAGGACACATGAGAGGGCTACCCGACACATGACCTTGAACTAGCTGTTGTAGTCTTCGCTTTAAAGATATGGAGACACTACCTCTATGGTATTACTTTTGAAATCTTCATGACCATAAAAGCTTGAAATATCTATTTGTTCAGAAGGAGCTAAATATGAGACAGAGACGGTGGCTAGAGTTATTGAAGGACTATAATTGCACCATTTCCTACCACCCCGGTAAAGGGAACGTCGTAGAAGATGCCCTTAGTAGAAGAACTTATTCACATAGGTTGGTGAGTGCTATCTACTTCTGGGGTTTACTATCAACATTGAGTGAATGGAAACCATTTGATAGTAGTGTTGATACTATAACTATTCCTCACCGGTACAAACCAGAAATCTGGGATAGAATAAAGAAAGGACAGAAGTATGATACAGTCCTTAAAGACAAGAACTTGAGAAGAATGAGATAGAGGGATTCCAGATACAAGATGGGTTACTATATAATCATCACAGAGTTTGTGTACCAAACACACCTGAACTCATGAAAAACATCTTACGTGAAGCACATTATTCTAAATTATCTATTCATCTTGGAATTACGAAGATGCATAAGGATCTTCGTTCAAACTTTTGGTGGCCAGGAATGAATAAGGATGTTGTTGAGTTCATGAATTCATGTTTTACCTTCCAGTAGGTAAAGGATTCTGTAATGACCTGAACGTTACATATCTCGGATCCTATATAATAAGATCCGTCTCGTCAAGAGAAAACCAACGGAATTTGTTTCGTGTGAATCGGACTTCGTTTCGAATTGTTATGATTTTCGGAAGAAAGAGAAGTAAGGAAGGCTAAGATGTCATTAACCCATAATGACTGTCATTAAGACTAAATTAAACATGATTAAAGAAACTAATGACGGATTGAAAACTGCTAATGATCATTAGCAAACACTAATCAATAGTTAGCAAAAGATAAGCATAAGCTGCGAAAGTTAAATCGCAATTAGTGAAAGTTAATCACGATTAGTGTTAATTAAGCGTCATTAACGAATCTAGAATCCTCTAGAATGTTCTAACTTAACCCCAAGTTTGGGATAAGTTTTGGCTAAAACCATGGGCCGCTAAACCATGGTTAAGGTCTAAACCATGGTTTTCTAACCATGGTTAGTGGTTTTCGGGAGCCTATAAATAGACCCCCTACCCATTCATTCTCTACGACTTCCACTACTACCACCACCCCAAGGGCTAGGGTTGAGAGGTCGGGAGGAGGAGGGGGAGGCGAGGGAGGAGCACCAGCGTAGCGCTGTCGGGAGAACGAGGAAGAGAAAGTTATGATGTTCTCTTAGTTTGCTTCATAAGCTTGGCTTTAAATTCATCTGCTTGTTCTTCCAAGTTTTGTTTGATTCATCTTTCTTTCCGATTCGTTTTCCTGTTGTGGTTCGAGGAGACATTTGTGTAACACCCTACTTAGGTGCGGGCGGCTATGCACGTTAGTGACCCTGTGATTCATCACACGTTCACTCATCTAAGACGCGTGGTGTCTACTGATTCTCCATCGTTTATGTTTCTATTCTTTCTATTATGCTTTTATAGTTATTTTGATAGAGAAATCTGTGTAATACCCTACTTAGGTGCGGGCAGCTATGCACGTCAATGACCCTGTGATTCGTCACACGTTCACTCACCTAAGATGTGTGGTATCTACCGGTTCTTCATCTCTTGTTGTTTAAATATATTCTTTCAGTTTCGTTGTTATTTTCCTCTCGATTGATTTTATAGAGGAAATTCTTTTCGTTTTTATTTTGAAATATGTCCTGATATAAGGGGAAACTCTGCTAAAATTTTCCAAGAAATATGTCCCGATATAAGGGGAAACTCTGCTGAAATTTTCCGAGAAATATGTCCTGATATAAGGGAAAACTCTGCCGAAATTTTAAGAGAAAAAATATGTTCTTCGCGTTCTTTGTGTTCTTCGCGTTCTTCGCGTTCTTCGTTCATTCTTCGCGTTCTTGACACGTTCTTAGCGTTTTGATACGAAAATGAAATTCGATCTTTTCAGGAACTTTAAAATAGCCTTTCTAAAAAATGAAACACGATAAAGCCTTTCATACACGAGAGAGAGCTCGATTAGGTAACGAAATCCTTCCTTTTGCTGTTGGGTTTTCAAACGAGATTACTGAAATTCTTGATTTTATGTTCTGTGCTATAAAAAACCCTAATTTTGGCTATTTTTGATAAAGTCTGAACAGTTGCTTTGTGATTCCCACTAAAATAAAGGTTAAGCATCAAATCGATGCGGTGGATTTTAAAGTTAGGGTTGGGAGTTAAAATAGGCATAAATACGAGTATATATGCATATGAATAATATATATGTGAGCCTATACTAAGTACCGTTGATTATGCAAATCGAAGACTTAACGAAAGAATTACATCATGGTAATTGATGCGGCTTGAGTTGGATCCTGAAAAGGATCATGTGTCACGTTAAGGATGACTGGGAGTAGAACTACAGGTCGGGCATGCAACCTGTAGGTTTGTCGGAAGGAACCCGTATTGGCGTTTCCCTACGTAGGTGGTACACGGTTGCCCTATATGATAAGTGCGCATCGAAAGGAACCCGTATTGGCGTTTCCCTACGTAGGTGGTACACAGTTGCCCTATATGATAAGTGCGCACGGAATGAATGTTTTGCCATGCGTGGTACCTGGAGCCAATATATTCGGGTTGAACGACGGATATTGTGGTCATGCCATGTGGAGGCACGGGTAGTTCAATAGCGGTTGGGTCACGACAGTATGTATTTAAGCTGTTAGGTTATAATGTTAGCCTGAGGTTTTAAGCAGCCGAGTCCTCGAGGGCGGTGTGCTCATTTGTTAAGCAGGCTGAGGGTTTGAGACCCTGTTTAATAAAAGAAAAGGAAATTGTCAGGGTAGTATTGGAGGATTGGTTGAGGCGATGTGCGGTGGCATAAGCTTACCAAGATCAACACAATCTCTAATCCCGAAGTGTCCACAGCTTCGGAATCCAAGAATGGTGGGGTTTCCCTAGAGTAATCACTGATGTGAAATAGAAAGGAATAGGACTTAAATTAATGAGAAGGAATGAAATTTTTGTGATATCAAGTTTTGAACAATTACATAATTTGTTTGCTTTTCTCTTCTTCGTTACTTAGCATTCGTTAATTTTTATCCTATGATTTATGGAAAACCCAACAGGTATCGGTGAGCCAACACAAGGACTTTAAAAAATTCATCCAGCTTACATACTAGACATCCAGCCACCCATAGCAGCTTTACTTTTTAAGGTAGTTAGTAATCTTTTATATATTTTCCTTTCAAGCTGACGTACATGTAAATGGTTATAGTGGGATAGTGTATCATCTGAACTTTATTTTGTGAATGGAAAAGAGTTGAAATACTTTCTTCTGAGTATTTTTATTTGCAGTCTATTTCTGAATGTTAGTTGTGATTGCTGAATAAATTATTGCTGAGTAACCAGATCCGGATATGGGAGGATCCGACGGCCCAGGAATTGGGGTCGCGACAGATTGGTATCAGAGTTTGATTATTCCAGTAATTTATTTAGTAATTAACAACTATGAGCGGTATTCAGAAAACTAAGGTTGTATTAAGATCCTTTGATCTTAATAAATGAATGCAATACCATTCACAAGTCATTGTCCCTTATATACATCATACTAAGACATATAGGATCTGACCTTTGACCTTGACTCATCCCAGGATCATGGCAGACCAAGACGTGTCTAGACAATTAGCGGCTATGATGGTAATGATCCAAGACATGGGGCACAAGCAACAAGCATTGGAGGAGAGGCTCAATGCACAAGCTGAGAGACCCGAGGCATCTAAGCCTGCGGATGCCAGGATTGAAGGTTCTGTCTATCTTTCTGAGGAAGAATCTAGTTACCATCCTTCAACTGAGTCTGCTCCTACCCCAACTGAAGGAGCAATGGAGAAGGCCCTTCTTAGACACCAATCATTACTAGATAATTACCGAAAGGGAAAAATTCCTCGATTCAAAGGTGTAGAGATACCTGCCGAGGCTGAGTTATGGCTCGATGACGTTACTAGGATGTTGAGGATAATCCATGCACCAGTTGACACTTGAGTGCACTTTGCTGATTACTCCCTAGCACACGACGATGGTGGAGAGCAATTCCAAGAAGTTAGCAGATCTTGTTCCATGGGATATCTTTGAAGAGAGGATTCGAGCTCATTTCTGTCCCTCTCATTGGGAAGAATTAAAGAGGAGAGAGTTGGCTTCTCTGAATTAGGATTCTAAGACCGTACAAGATTATCATATCCACTATACTGAGCTACTACGGTACTCACCAGCTCTAGAAGCTTCACCACAAGAGTGTCTTACCAAATTTGTTAGCGGACTTCAGGGAGATCTACGAGAAAAGCTTGCTGGTTTTAGAACCACAACCGTAGATGAAGCAATGGACATCGCCTCTCGTATTGAGATGGAGAGGGATGGAAACTGCTAAAGAAGAAGTTTCCACTTTAATGGTGGACCATCCAAAACAAGTCACATTATAATCGTAGAGATCGTCGCTATCATCCAACCGGTTCCAATATAAGCTCACCACAGACCTTGGGTCAGGAATTATCAGAAAGAAGGGGTTTCTCTAGACCTCCACTATATCCTAGCGACTAAGTAGTAGGAGCTTGCACCTCTGTGGCTGGATCTTCAGCTCAAACAGGAGCACGTGTGTGTTTTTACTGTCATCAGGAAGGCCACATCAAGAAAGATTGTCCAAAGTTGAGAGGTTTAGGGTTTAAATCATCCCTAATTAACAATATAACATCCACCTTGAGCAATGGAGCAACACACGGAGGAAGAGATGGTAGAGGTCGGGGATCACAAGGAGCGTCTCCTACACAACAACCATCACAAAGTGCTGCGGCTTCTAGCTTGCCCATTCCTAATGGCCAGCTAAATGCAATTACTGAGGAACAAGCCTACCACTCAGGCACAGTCGTACGAGGTACCGTTACTATTCATGGCTTTTCAGTACATGCCTTATTTGATTCTGGTGCGTCACATTCATTTATTGCTCGACGGTTAGTACCCACTTTAGGCAAGATACCAGTAGAAGTACACCAGTCCTATCTGATCAAGGGACCAAGAGGACAAGTATTTATAATTCGAGAAATCCTGGATACTTGTATAATACTGATAGCGGGACATCAGTTACCTTTTTCACTACTACTAATTGAAATGGAGGACTTTGATCTTATACTAGGAATGGATTGGTTAGAAAGGCATCATGCATGTCTTGATTGTTTCCAGAAAACAGTAACATTTCACCTTCCTAACTTGATAGAGTTCCAGTTCATTAGAAAGACATCCAATGATAATATCAAATATATCTCTACATTGAAGACACAACAGTTGTTAGAGCAAGGGTGTCAAGGTTATTTAGCTTATGTATCCATTATATCAGGGTCAGAAAGAATGATAGAAGATGTGCCTATAGTGTGCGAATTTCCTGTTGTATTTCCAGAGGAACTACCTAGATTACCACCTGAGCGAGAGATTGAATTTGAAATTTCTCTTATGCTTGATCCTCAACCTATCTCTATCCCTCCATATAGGATGGCACCAGCTGAGTTACGAGAGTTAAAGGTACAATTGCAAGAACTATTAGATAAAGGATTCGTTCGTCTAGTACTTCACCATGGGGAGCACCTGTCTTATTTGTCAGGAAAAAGGATGAATCAATGCAGTTGTTCATTGACTATAGACAACTAAACAAGAAGACCGTAAAGAACAAGTATCCTCTGCCAAGGATAGATGATCTCTTTGACCAGTTACAGGGTTCAACTGTGTATTCCAAGATTGACTTAAGATCTGGATGCCATCAGTTGAAGATAAAAGATGCGGATATCCCCAAGACAGCCTTTCGAACTAGGTATGGACATTATGAATTCTTAGTTATGCCTTTTAGACTGACAAATGCCCAACATCTTTCATGGATCTCATGAATAGAGTATTCAAGGAGTTCTTAGATCACTTTGTAGTAGTATTTATTGATGATGTGCTTATTTACTCCAAGGATAAGTATCTGCATGAACATCATCTCAGGAAGGCACTTGAAACTCTAAGGAAGAACAAACTGTATGCTAAATATAGCAAATGTGACTTCTGGCTATCTGAAGTATCTTTCTTAGGCCATGTTATTTCTGGGAAAGGTATATCAGTTGATCCTACAAAGGGTAGTGCGGTAATGAGTTGGGAACGTCCGCAGACTGCCACAGAAATACGATCTTTTCTAGGATTAGCTGGATATTATAAAAGATTTGTGAAGGACTTTTCACGAATAGCATTGCCAATGACTAGGTTGACCCAGAAGGAAGTTCTATTCATATGGTCAGATGCATGCAAAATAAGTTTCCAAACACTGAAAGAATGCCTAACATCTGTACCCATCCTTACTCTACCTTCTGGGAGTGAAGGGTTTACAGTGTACACTGACGCATCTAAAGAAGGACTTGGACGGCTCTTATGCAACATGGTAAGGTAGTTGTGTATGCATCACGACAGCTCAGGACACATGAGAAGAACTACACAACACATGACCTTGAATTAGCTGACGTAGTTTTTCGCTTTAAAGATATGGAGACACTACCTGTATGCTATTACTTTTGAAATCTTCACCGATCATAAAAGCTTGAAATATCTGTTTGATCAAAAGGAGCTCAATATGAGACAGAGATGGTGGCTAGAGTTGTTGAAAGATTATGATTGCACTATCTCCTATCACCCTGGTAAGGGGAACGTCGTAGCAGATGCCCTTAGCAGAAGAACTTATTCACCTGGGTTAGTGAGTGCTATCCACTTCTGAGGTTTACTATTAATGTCAAGTGAATGGAAACCATTTGATAGTAGTGCTGATACTATAACTATTCCTCATCCATACAAACCAGAGATCTGGGATAAAATAAAGAAAGGACAGGAGGATGATCCAGTCCTTAAAGACTTGAAACAACAACTTGAGAAGAATGAGATAGAGGGATTCCAGACATGGAAGGCCGTATCCCGATATATCGGCGATATATCGCCGATATATCGATATCGACATGGGACCGATATCGAAATCGATATATCGATATATTCGATTTCAGGCATTTTCTTCAGAAAGATTCCTAGATATAGCGATATATCGGCGATATACGGCGATATATCGACATCGACACCATATCGAAACGATATCGATATCGATATGTCCTTCCATGATTCCAGATACAAGATGGGTTACTATATAACCATCAAAAAGCTTGTGTACCAGACATACCTGAACTGAAGAAAGATATTTTACGTGAAGCTCATTGTTCTCGATTATCTATTCATCCAGGAATTACAAAGTTGTATAAGGATCTTTATTCATACTTATGGTGGCCAGGAATGAAAAAAGATGTTGCTGAGTTTGGGAATTCATGTTTCACTTGCCAGCAGGTAAAGGCTTCACACCAAAAGCCACCAGGATTATTGCAACCCCTCCCTATACCTGAATGGAAAAGGGAAATCATTTCCATGGACTTCGTTACTGGATTACCTCAGACGACTAGTAGTAAAGACAGTATATGGGTCATAATAGATCGTCTGACAAAGGTAGCACACTTTATTCCGATAAGCTTATCTTTCACTCCAGACCAGCTTGCTGAGTTATATATTACACATGTGATTTGCCTCCATGGTATCCTGAAGGAAGTAGTTTCTGATCGAGATTCACGATTTACCTCACACTATTGGGAGAACTTCATGAAAGCCTTAGGTACACAACTATACTTGACTACATCATATCATCCACAAACAGATGGTCATTCAGAACGTACGATTCAAACATTAGAGGATATGCTACGAGCATGTGCCTTAGAATGGAAGGGATCGTGGATTAAACATTTGCCTCTTGCAGAATTCACCTACAATAATAGTTACCATAAAAGTATTGGCATGGCACCATTTGAAGCACTATATGGATGAAGGTGCACTACTCCTTTGTGTTGGCAAGAGGTCGGAATAAAGAACCTTTATGATTCAGATAGACTTCAGGAGACACGGGAAGCTGTAGAGCTTGCTAGAAAAAAACTGTTAACTGCCTAGAGTCGCCAGAAAAGTTATAGTGATACCAGGCGAATAGACATTGAATTTGAGGTAGGTGACTTTGTATTTCTCAAGGTATCACCTATAAAGGATGTTCAGAGGTTTGGCTTACGTGGGAAGTTAGCACCCAGATTCGTGGGTCCCTTTGAAATTATTCAGTGCATTGGAAAAGTGGCATATAGACTTGCACTTCCTCCACATCTTTCGGTAATACATGATGTTTTTCATGTATCAAATCTGAGAAAGTACATTAAGGATCCAGAGCATAAGATAAGTTATGATGATTTACATGTTGAGACAGACTTGACATACTGACGTGTCCGTAAATCACCGGGTTAAGGAATCGTTTTTATCTTCGAGTGTGAAAATAATAAAGTTGTTCGTTGTAGGCGGCGATCGGAAACAGTCAAGAAATAACCACAAATTTTATTCAATTTTAATCCAGTGGTTTTTATGTTTATTTTACTTGGGCAAGTCCCAAGGTCGATCACAAGGAGGCAAAGGAACAACCTAGAGATATATCTATCCAATCAGTATTCGGTTTTCAAGGCGGTCTTTTTTTGGAATTTTCAATGCAATAAAGGGATGCAAAATGCAAATTCGGCCTATTTTAGGGACTAAAATGTAAACTTCGATCAAACAATGTCCGAAAAATACGAAACTTGGCCACGGTGTAAATGATGATGAAATAAATGCACTTTAATTTTTTTGGAATTTTCTGATGCAAAATAATTTTTTTATGAATTTTTAAATACTAATAGAATGATTTTCAATATTTAATTATAATAAATATTAGGCCTACTTATTTTCAAGAGATAAAATTATCTAAGATCTATCACTAGGTGATGGATCTCAGAAAAATCCTAAACTTTGAAAATGTGGGGTTTAATACCTATTAAAAACTAGATACTGAAATATGCAAAATGATTTTTACAGAGCAAATTATGCATACAAATGCAAAGATTTTTGGGCACAATGTCAAGCAAAATAATCTCTACAATATGTGATTTTTTGGGGATTTTTTAGAGCAACGGTTAATCAATTACAAAATTTAGAGCACAAACTGGGTAAACTTCACAATGTTCCACAGGAAAAATGATTATTAATTAACCATTAATCATAAAAATACCCACCGTATGTCAAAATGTAGAGAATCACATGAGGAACACAGTGCTATTTTTAAATAAATAAAATGATGTCATATGAAGGTTTAAAATTAAAGGAGAAGACAGTGGTATAACTGCAAATATATAAATATAAAACTGCAGGGGGGACCTAAGATTAATTACCTAAACTGGGGGTGTTGTTTCTGCAATTTTCCCACGAGACACGTGCAATGCACGTGCCTCTGGCTGGAGGGGGTGAAGTGCAATAACGCAGAGAGACCAGGTCCGCTGTGCAATTCACCCAAGGGTGCACGTGCAATCCACGTGACCCGGGGGGGTGACTGCTGGCGTGCTACTGACATCCCCCCGGGCGCACGTGCCTCGCACGTGCACGGGGGTCTCGGGCTCCATGCCCGGCTGATGAAGGTGGAGTCGACGGCCGGAGGGCGTGGCGAGCGCGGCGGGGCTGGTGGCGATGTGCTGGGCTCCGGTGGTGGGAAGTCCTTGCTCCTGTCGGGAGCCAGGTGGTGCGGCGGCCAGCGATGAAGATGACCGAGGAGCGGAGGCGTCCGGTGAAGATGGACCGCTCGGTGGAGGCTTGCGGCAGGTCGTCGGAGTAGCTAATCGTAGATGGCGTAAATGGCGTGGGCGTCGTCGGTGGACCCAATAACCGACACACGGCCGGCGGGCGTCGGTGCAGTGGGTGAAGTCGGCGGCGATGAAGCTCTGGAGAAGGTCGAAGGCGGGGACGATGATCATCTTTGGGAAGCTGCTGGAATAGGCGAAGTATACGGTTGCGTTGGCTCGGAGGAGTAGCGGTGGAGTTGGCGTTGTCGGTGGAGCTTGATGGCGACCAGAGAAGGCGATGTTGTCGATGAAGCGGTGAAGAAGACGTTGGTCATAGGCTCGACGCACGAAGCGGAGCAGGGGCAGAATCGCGGCGGAGGCGCGCTGCAACGAAGCACTAGGGCTTCGGATCTCGCCGCGGGGGGGGGGGGGGACGTTTGCTCGAAGCTGTCACCTCCGGCGGAGGCCCTCCCTTCTAGTGTGAATCAACGGACGATGCTCTGGGGGGTCGTCGGGGTTCTTTAAATAGGAGAGGATGAAGGGCTGGCGATGGAAGAGAGAGTTGGTTGCGGGGCGGCTGTTGGCGCGCGCGAGAGGAGCGTAGGGCCGGTGCGGGCGGTCAGAGGCGATCGGTTGCAAAGGGGAGGGGCGGAAGTTACGGAGGAGTCGTTGGGAGGAGGAAGACGTGCGTGGGCCGTTCGATCAGCGGCCGATCGAATGGCCGCGCGTTGGCCACGTGGCGGGGAAAGAGAAGGGCGCGGGGGCATGTGCGGAGCACGTGCCTGGGAGGCACGTGCAACGCACGTGCGTGGTTTTTTTTTAATTAAATTTTTTTAAATTTTATTTTATAAAAACGGATTTTAAAAGGGCCAAAAATCGATGACACGTGGCGGCCTCTGGGACTGCCACGTGTCAGCTCCAGATAAATCCGAAAATAAAAGATTTGTAAAATCGATAAAAAATAGCAAATGACCTCGTATCGAAAAAGTTCTTTCACAAAAAATGCTCGCCTCGACGAGATCTACAACTCTCATGAAGACATCAAAGCGAAATTCGGTCAAATGTAAAAAGTGAATTTTTGGGGTATCCCATGTACATAGAATACCTTGATTTTTGGTTTTCTAATTTTTTTGTCATTTTTAAACAAGATGAAAATCCGGAAAAATATGGAAAAATCAAAGATAAATAAAAGACACCTTAATTAATTTTTTTTGGATTTTTATTAATAAAGAAAATATATACATAAAATATAGGTCAGAAAACTACGAAAATATACAATGTACAAAAGAGGCCCAAAACCCAACTTTCACATACGAGCTCCGATTCACTTGAACTTGGTTTTGTTTTGAAGGTAATTGAATGTGCATTAGTTCAGAAGTGAGTAGGATCAAATCGAACACTGGATAGAGAAGATATGGGGCTTTTAGTCCGAAAATCCTGAAACTAAGGATTGGGTTTTTGGTCCACTTACCAGGGTTAATCATTTTTTTGTATTTTTCATTTATTCTTGTTAGTGATATGTACACAGTGGAGGTCGATTTGTGGCATTCGGAGTTAGCATGTAGGAGTTAAAAATAGGGGAAGTTAGGCTATTTACAGGTCATTTATGGCTTGGATTCTTGGCTTCTTATTTTATGCAGAAATTAATGCTAAAATGCAATTCTTATGAAATCATGCATAAATGCTAATTATGTGAAATAAATGCAGAAATGCAGTTGATTTTGAGGGACTTGAGCTTAATTAATGAGACTTAGAGTGGTGAATCCGAGATTCATCATCCCCCTATACTTAAACCATGATCGTCCCTGAGCATCAAAAAGAAATGCCATGAAGTGAAATGAGATTGGGTTCCATACCAAGACCATGAACTGAAGGTGAAAGTGAAACTAAACTCGACCTTTGGATTAATAATGTGTCGGAACTTCTGTGAGACTTAGAATTTTAAAATCAACAGCCCTCAAGTTCTACACATCATTGTCACAGTTTTGGCTCAGAAGTCATCTTAGATCAATCCTCTTCCCAAAGTATACCCTATGAATATTGAATAACCGACTCATGTGTGTGAAGGGTTTTAGCTCTTCCCATTCAGAATGCCGGACTACCATGCTCCTCTCCTCTCCAGTAACTCGTCCTCGGGGAGTCAGGTATTTCCTTCTAAGGTCTGTCGTGTTGTGTTCACAATCGAATGAGGGAGAAGATAGAAGAAAAAGAAAAGAACTGGAGGGTGGCCAGTGTAGTCACCTCTCCTTGTGAAGATGGCCAGTGTAGCCGAGTCTCCACCAAGATCTGCAGGTTTCTTGAAGCTTGGACCTTTTTGGTCGAATTTTATTTGGTAGTTGCTTCTTTGTATTTGGAATTTTTGGTGGTTCTGCTTGGATCTTGTTGTGCCCCAACGGATATAGAATCTTTTTGTTCCGTACATTTTTTGGGGTCTTAGAAAAAATTGTGCCCAACCGTCCATCCCTTTTCTGAAGCTTTATTTCAAACCGTACTCCGGTCTTTAGATTTCCACGCTACCAGAAAAGAGACTCACACAGTCTTCCAACATCCCGTCTGGGTTGAGCTAAGTGCATAGTGCGAGAGTGCGAATTAATTCCCTATTCCATAGTTGTACCCAGAATGAAGAGACCAGGTTAGACACTAAGAGTCAAACGATGTACATTGTCATGTGGAACTTAAGGAATTAAGTCAAAAAGACCTGAAGCTCTTAAAATCCTATTTCTCGGTGAAGTTCCTCTGAAAATTAGGTGGATTAAGGTCATGTCCAGACCACTCTCAGTTTCTACTCATAACTCGGTTCAGAACCAAATGACTTTCCACAGATGCAAATGCATGCGGTGCTGGATAAAGTGCAGGTGTGTGAAATGCAGACGCATTTTTTTGAGGGATTTTTGATTTTTGACCTTTTTTTGACATTTTATGCAAGGGATTTCTTTTATGCAAAAATGAAATAAGAAGCCCTCTTTTTTTTCAAAAA
The DNA here is from genome assembly GCA_037367405.1 of Ottelia alismoides. Lineage (NCBI taxonomy): Eukaryota > Viridiplantae > Streptophyta > Magnoliopsida > Alismatales > Hydrocharitaceae > Ottelia > Ottelia alismoides. The sequence goes on from JAZKJV010006494.1 coordinate 86,046, forward strand.
TTTTGGGCACGGTTAGTGTTAGTAGAAAAACCTTTTTTTTTGTGTGTGCTTGTTTGAATTTTTTTTTCAAGTTAGTACCCACCCCGTAAATACATATAGACTTATGCGAAAGTACGAGATATGGATAAAATATATACAAAGTATATATACAATGCACGTGACCCAGGGGTGACTGCTGGCGTGCTACTGATGTCCCCCTGGGCGCACGTGCCTCGCGCGTGCGTGGGGGTCTCGGGATCCGTGCCCGGCTGATGAAGGTGGAGTCGACAGCCGGAGGGCGTGGCGAGCGCGGCGGGGCTGGTGGCGATGTACTGGGCTCCGGTGGCAGGAAGTCCTTGCTCCTGCCGGGAGCCTGGTGGTGCGGCGGCCGGCGATGAAGATGACCGAGGAGAGGAGGCGTCCGATGAAGATGGACCGCTCAGTGGAGGCTTGTGGCAGGTCGTCGGAGTGGCTAATCGTAGAGGGCGTAAATGGCGTGGGCGTCGTCGGTGAACCCAATGGCCGACACACGGCCGGCGGGCGTCGGTGCAGTGGGTGAAGTCGGCGGCGATGAAGCTCTGGAGAAGGTCAAAGGCGGGGACGATGACCGTCTTTGGGAAGCTGCTGGAATAGGTGAAGTAGACGGTTGTGTTGGCTCGGAGGAGTAGCGGTGGAGTTGGCGTTGTCGGTGGAGCTTGATGGCGACCGGAGAAGGCGATGTTGTCGATGAAGCGGTGAAGAAGACGTTGGTCGTAGGCTCGACGCACGAAGCAGAGCAGGGGCAGAATCGCAGCGGAGTCGCGCTGCAACGAAGCACTAGGGCTTCGGATCTCGCCGTAGGGGGGGGGACGTTTGCTCGGAGATGTCACCTCCGGCGGAGGCCCTCCCTTCTGGTGTGAATCGACGGATGATGCTCTGGGGGGTCGTCGGGGTTCTTTAAATAAGAGAGGATGAAGGGCTGGCGATGGAAGCGAGAGTTCGTTGCAGGGCGGCTGTTGGCGCGCGCGAGAGGAGCGGAGGGCCGGTGCGGGCGGTCAGCGACGATCTGTTGCGAAGGGGAGGGGCAGAAGTTACGGAGGAGTCGTTGGGAGGAGGAAGACGCGCGTGGGCCGTTCGATCAGCGGCCGATCGAACGGCCGCGCGTTGGCCACGTGGCGGGGCAAGAGAAGGGCGCGGGGGCACGTGCGGAGCACGTGCCTGGGAGGCACGTGCAACGCACGTGCGTGGTTTTTTTAATTAATTTTTTTTAAATTTTTTTTATTAAAACGGATTTTAAAAGGGCCAAAAATCGATGAAACGTGGCGGCCTCTGGGGCTACCACGTGTCAGCTCCAGATAAATCCAAAAATAAAAGATTTGTAAAATTGATAAAAAAATAGCAAATTATCTCGGATCAAAAAAGTTCCTTCACAAAAAATGCTCGTCTCGACGAGATCTACAACTCTCATGAAGACATCAAAGCCAAATTCGGTCAAATGTAAAAAGTGAATTTTTGAGGTATCCCATGTACATAGAATACCTTGATTTTTGGTTTTCTAATTTTTTTGTCATTTTTAAACAAGATAAAAATCCGAAAAAATATGGAAAAATCAAAGATAAATAAAAGACATCCTAATCTAATTTTTTTGGATTTTTATTAATAAAGAAAATATATACATAAAATATAGGTCAGAAAACCGCAAAAATATATAATGTACAAAAGAGGCCCAAAACCCAACTTTCACATACGAGCTCCGATTCACTTGAACTTGGTTTTGTTTTGAAGGTAATTGAATGTGCATTAGTTCAGAAGTGAGTACGATCAAATCGGACACTGGATGGAGAAGATATGGGGCTTTTAGTCAGAAAATCCTGAAACTAAGGTTTGGGTTTTTGGTCCACTTACCAGGGTTAATCATTTTTTTTTGTATTTTTCATTTATTCTTGTTAGTGATATGTACACAGTGGAGGTAGGTTTGTGGCATTCGGAGTTAGCATGGAGGAGTTAAAAATAGGGGAAGTTAGGCTATTTACAGGTCATTTATGGCTTGGATTCTTGGCTTCTTATTTTATGCAGAAATTAATGCTAAAATGCAATTCTTATGAAATCATGCATAAATGCTAATTATGTGAAATAAATGCAGAAATGTAGTTGATTTTGAGGGACTTGAGCTTAATTAATGAGACTTAGAGTGGTGAATCCGAGATTCATCATCCCCCTATACTTAAACCATGCTCGTCCCTGAGCATCAAAAAGAAATGCCATGAAGTGAAATGAGATTGGGTTCCATACCAAGACCATAAACTGAAGGTGAAAGTGACACTAAACTCGACCTTTGGATTAATAATGTGTTGGAACTTCTGTGAGACTTAGAATTTTAAAATCAACTGCCCTCAAGTTCTACACATCATTGTCACAGTTTTGGCTCAGAAGTCATCTTAGATCAATCCTCTTCCCAAAGTATACCCTATGAATATTGAATAACCGACGCATGTGTGTGAAGGGTTTTAGCTCTTCCCATTCAGAATGTCGGACTACCATGCTCCTCTCCTCTCCAGTAACTCGTCCTCGGGGAGTCAGGTATTTCCTTCTAAGGTCTGTCATGCTGTGTTCACAATCGAATGAGGGAGAAGATAGAAGAAAAAGAAAAGAACTGGAGGGTGGCCAGTGTAGTCACCTCTCCTTGTGAAGATGGCCAGTGTAGCCGAGTCTCCACCAAGATCTGCAGGTTTCTTGAAGCTTGGACCTTTTTGGTCGGATTTTATTTGGTAGTTGCTTCTTTGTATTTGGAATTTTTGGTGGTTCTGCTTGGATCTTGTTGTGCCCCTACGGATATAGAATCTTTTTGTTCCGTACATTTTTTGGGGTCTTAGAAAAAATTATGCCCAGCCGTCCATCCCTTTTCCGAAGCTTTATTTCAACCCGTACTCCGGTCTTTAGATTTTCACGCTACCAGAAAAGAGACTCACACAGTCTTCCAACATCCTGTCTGGGTTGAGCTAAGTGCATAGTGCGAGAGTGTGAATTAATTCCCTATTCCAGAGTTGTACCCAGAATGAAGAGACCAGGTTAGACACTAAGAGTCAAACGATGTACATTGTCATGTGGAACTTAAGGAATTAAGTCAAAATGACCTGAAGCTCTTAAAATCCTATTTCTCGGTGAAGTTCCTTTGAAAATTAGGTGGATTAAGGTCATGTCCAGACCACTCTCAGTTTCTACTCATAACTCAGTTCAGAACCCAATGACTTTCCACAAATGCAAATGCATGCGGTGCTGGATAAAGTGCAGGTGTGTGAAATGCAGACGCATTTTTTGAGGGATTTTTTATTTTTGACTTTTTTTTGACATTTTATGCAAGGGATTTCTTTTATGCAAAAATGAAATAAGAAGCCCTCTTTTTTTTCAAAAATTTTGGGCACGGTTAGTGTTAGTAGAAAAACCTTTTTTTTGTGTGTGTGCTTGTTTGAATTTTTTTTTCAAGTTAGTACCCACCCCGTAGATACATATAGACTTATGCGAAAGTACGAGATATGGGTAAAATATATACAAAGTATATATACAGACCCCCCTATACTTAGCGAGTGCTGTGTCCTCAGAGCACAAGAAGCGGAAGACATAGCTTGGGCTAAGCGTAAGGGAGTTAAAAATTTATATACAACGGGTTAAGAAGTAGAGCGGAAAAGAGGCGGTCATGATATGTGAATGAGGAGAGTGTATACAGGTGGATGTCGGTTCCCCCTATACTTAGGCTCTAGTCCGCCTAAGTGTAAGAGAAGGATGGAAATGGAGTGATCGGGAGAAGGAGTGTGATGAGAGAAATGGTATATACAAATGGCATCGGTCCCCCCCTATACTTAGGCCTTGGCCTAAGTAGAGGAAGAAGCTGTACAAGGGAACCGATGTGGTCGGGAGGGAGGGTGGTTAACCGATGATTAAGGCGGTTTTCGGCTGATCTTTTTGTGAGCCTGTGGTGGGAGATCGTAGTGATGAGTCGGAGATGAGGCATATGATTCCCAACTACAATCAGTGTCATCCTCAGAAAAATCATGATGGATAAAAGATGAAGTGTTTGAGTCAGATGAAAGATATCCATCATTAGAGGTATCCTCAGAGGAGCAGTATTTGAAAGTGGACATACTCCAAGTATTCTGGTCTTTTTGTTTCTTCAATTGTTTTCTTAAAATTCGTTCCTTCTTGGGGTCAGTCGGTTTGTCCTCAGATGAGTACTCGGAAGCACCGGTCTCAATCAGCTCATACGAAATAATTCCAGTGTACTTGAAGAATGCAGGAGCATCTGCTTTGGATGAGTAGTAGTTAGGAACGGGAGTTGTCCAACGAGAATTGAATTTTGGATCCTTACGAAGATATGGCTTTAGGGCTGCCGAACAGACTTCACTCATGTAAACCATTTTTTCCGGACCTGATGAGGGATCATCAGCTGATTCCTCTTCTGAAAGGTCAAAGGTGACTCTCTTTTTATTTTGTCGTGAAGGTGTCGGTTCACTTGAGTACCCAGATGAATAGCCATTTGACTTCTTCTTGGTTGGTGCTCGGTCTGCGTGCTTGTTCTTAGTCTCCCGAATGTTTGAGCACTCTCGATTTGGGATGATTTAGTCAAGATATTCAGAGAATGTTGCTCCCGGGTGTGACCATGCATATGTCTCAGGATCATAGTAGAAAGATTTGTCTATTTTGAGATCCTCGGGGATTTGAATATTGAGGAGAGTCTCTACATGTTCTTTCTCATTTGATTCGATGTTGGCGCATTCCTGTGTCGAGTTGATGTAATCCATGTAGTCAGAGTAGGTTGACCCAGGGTGTGCCCATGCATAAGTCTCCGGATCATATGATTCATATACATGATTCTCCATGGTGAGAGCAGCTGGGAATGGAGCAGGGGGAGATTTTCTAAACCAATAGTCTCATCAACAACCGTTATCTCAGGTGTGGTTGCGGGGTAGGGCTCTTCTACCGCTTCATGGTTACGGTTGTCGGGGGACATCGTGGGTTGCCTCAGAAGATCGTGGTTCCTCAAAGATAGGGTCAGATTTAAGTGCTTCCAATGCTGTGAAATTGATTTTCCGAGTCTCACAATCAATACTAGCCTTGGCCAATGCCAAGAATGGCTTTCCGAGAATGATTGGAGACTGGGTGAATTCTCCTTGATGCTCAATATCAATGATCGTGAATTCTACTTTGAGCGGAGCATCTTGGAATTTCATGATGACAGAAATAATTCCTCTCGACCGCTTTATCGATCGGTCTGCCAATTGAACAATCTCTCGTATCTTCCGAATTGGTCCGAGTTTGAGTTCGTGAAATACCGAGGTCGGGAGGATATTAATTGGTGAATCGTCATCTATCCGAGCATGGGTGAAAATTGTGTCTTTGAGTACACATTCAAATCTGGGCAACCGCTTCACTATGCGGCTCTTGGTTTTTCACCTTAACACCAAGGAGGAGGCCATTGACAAGATATGTCTCTCAGTCTTTGTTCGTATCCTACCCGACTTTTTGTTCATTAATTTATCTGTTATAAATCTTTTAAGGTCGGGGAAGTGTTCAATGGCCTGTATAAAGGGAAGTTCAAACATCAAGCGTTTTTCCCGTGCTTCCCGTACAGTCGGATCCAAATTCCTCAGATCGTTTTCAGTTTTAATTTTTATGAAATTTTCTGAATTTTCAATTTTTTTGTGATTTTCAAATATTTCCATTTTTTTGGTATTTTCTGGGTGATGTGGGGGTGTGGAGTGTTCTTCAGATGAAAAGGGGCTCTGGTGTTCAGGGTGAGGGTCAATGACATAGTCATTTTCAGAATCGTCCCTAGCTCCCTGAATATCCTAAGAATTTTCAATCTCAGATCCAGTTATTTCCTCATTCATTTTACTGTCCGAGCCACCATAGAATGCGATGAATCGATCGGTAAATTTTTGAAATCTCTCCTCTATTGAATTGAATCTCTTATTTATCCTCGAAATATCCTCCTCAAGATTCGGTTCATGATTAATTATGGGAGCAGTAGGTGTATGTTCGATAATTTCCTCTTCCATTTTTCCCTTTGTGCTGAGAGGAGAGTTTCTTGGAATATCCGAAATATGATCATTATTTTCTGAAAATTTCTCCTCAAAAATAATGGAAGGAGGCTGCTCATATGGTTCAGACATGTGTAGTTGATTGGTCAGACCTTGATATTGTGGAGTCAACATACAGGGTTTATGTGTTTCTAAGAGGTTAGTCCAGTCCTCTGTATCAGTATCATGTCTGACGAGGGGTCTATCATGGTCAATCCAATGCCGATGATTATTCAGTGCATGTCTTTCCATCTGAGTTTGGTTTCTCTGCCAGTCATGAGATTTGAAGGTATTTTGATCTTGAAAAGTTTCATTGGCGAGAAACTGAGAATAAGACGATTCAATCCAAGATGGTAGGTGGTCATCTGCGGTTGGATGGTTCGAATAGAAATTCAATGAGGAGGCCGAATTTATCTGCGGGTGAAAGCCTCCCGCAAATGTTGGAGGATTATTGAAAGAAGGGGATTTAGTTGATTTGGGCCTAACCGAAACAAATTCATTTTCATAGTATAGCTCTGATGGGTGTTCGGTCATTTTTGAGAGGAATGGGGGGTTGGATCTGCGAGAGTTTTTGGACAAGAGTTCCATTATGAGGTTCAAATCAAGAGAGGGAAGAGATGATTGCACGGGATAGTCAAGAGAAATCAAATGTGCGGCTATTGATCTTGAAATCGGTTCACGCACACCAATGCAAACACAATTCAAACTCCAGGTTCACCAACTCACACAATGAAGCTGTAAGAGTTCGGCTATTATCTTTTCAATTTTAGTTGGTGATAAATTCAATCTTGGTAAAAATTTAGCGAGCTGAGATTCAGGATTTGGGCTCTATCCTTAAGTGTCGTCTCTCGCTCACTTAGAAAAAATAAAATCATCCAAGGTCGGGGTTGCTCTCCCGCAAAAATTCTTGATTTTATGGGTTCTTAAGATCGACTATATGTAGCAGTCCCAATTTTTAATGAGGTGATCACTGAAAAAAATTAGATGAGCACAAATACACTTCTACCGTCCAGTCCCAATTTCCTTTAAAATTTTGTGATAAAACAAGAGAGATGAGTTCGGGAAAAGCCGATGCACGCAGAAAACTATGATAAATGCTCAGTTAGAAGACTTACAGTGAATTCTCGCAATCTTCATGTGGGATGCTAGACAGAATTGAAAAATTACTCTAAATGTATGCAAGCCGATGAAAAACCGCACCTAAGCAGAAAGTTTTATTAGCGGGGAAGAATTGAGTTAAATTTGGCTAAGTTGAACGATCTATGTGCGTCTTGATTAATGTGAACTGTGGCTTAAGATCCTACGAGCACAATCAAAAAATAAAAATGCTCTGAGAGCCGTATGTGCAGGTCTATCCTAATCGCCACTCAAGTCAGGCCCCACCCTCACCGGAGAGTGAAACAGGCCACGACACACTACAAATAGAGTTCAAGGTCTTTTTTACACACGCGAGAGTCCAAACGGACACCGATATAAATGAGCAGAAAATAAAATTTGCAGAAATTTAAAACCTAGACTCTACGCTCTCTCACGACTCGACTCGATCTTAAATTAATTGCGGTTTCTTCAGATGTCGGTGAAGATGCGTCGGTTTCTTGAAAAACCGCTCCACGTACGCCGGGTACCTCGCAAGAAAAATAAGAGAGAGAATGTCAGAGAGTGACTCAAAAAATAATAAAAAAAAGAAAATAAATGCTGAAAACAAAAATAATTATGGGATTTACAATGGAAACTTCGGGGGTCAGACTACCCGAATGCGGAAAACCGAACAAAAAATTTTCAAAACAAAAATCTAAGCCGTTTGCCTCCCCGGCAACGACACCATCTGACGTGTCCGTAAATCATCGGGTTAAGCAATCGTTTTTATCTTCGAGTGTGAAAATAATAAATAGTTGTTCGTTGTAGGCGGCGATCGGAAACAGTCAAGAAATAACCACAAATTTTATTCAATTTTAATCCAGTGGTTTTTATGTTTATTTTACTTAGGCAAGTCCCAAGGTCGATCACAAGGAGGCAAAGGAACAACCTACAGATATGTCTATCCAATTAGTGTTCGGTATTCAAGACGGTCTTTTTTTGGAATTTTCAATGCAATAAAGGGATGCAAAATGCAAATTCGACCTATTTTAGGGACTAAAATGTAAACTTCAATCAAACAATGTCCGAAAAATACGAAACTTGGCCACTATGTAAATGACGATGAAATGAATGCACTGTAAATTTTTTGGAATTTTCTGATGCAAAATAAATTTTTTATGAATTTTTAAATACCAACAGAATGATTTTCAATATTTAATTATAATAAATATTAGACCTACTTATTTTCAAGAGATAAAATTATCTAAGATCTATCACTAGGTGATGGATCTCAGAAAAATCCTAAACCTTGAAAATGTGGTGTTTAATACCTATTAAAAATTTGATACTGAACTATGCAAAATGATTTTTACAGAGCAAATTATGCATAAAAATGCAAAGATTTTTGGGCACACTGTCAAGCAAAATAATCTCTACAATATGTGATTTTTCAGGGATTTTTTAGAGCAACGGTTAATCAATTACAAAATTTAGAGCACAAACTGGGTAAACTTCACAATTTTCCACAGAAAAAATGATTATTAATTAACCATTAATCATAAAAATACCCACCGTATGTCAAAATGTAGAGAATCACATGAGGAACACAATGCTATTTTTAAATAAATAAAATGATGTCATATGAAGGTTTAAAATTAAAGGGGAAGACAGGGGTATAACTGCAAATATATAAATATAAAACTGCAGGGGGGACATAAGATTAATTACCTAAACTGGGGGTGTTGTTTCTGCAATTTTCCAACGAGACACGTGTAGTGCGCGTGCCTCTGGCTGGCGGGGATGAAGTGCAGAAAGGTAGAGAGACCAGGGTCGCTGTGCAATTCACCCAAGGGTGCACGTGCAATCCACGTGACCTAGGGGTGACTGCTGGCGTGCTACTGACGTCCCCCCGGGCGCACGTGCCTCGCACGTGCGCGGGGGTCTCGTGCTCCGTGCCCGGCTGATGAAGGTGGAGTCGATGGCCGGAGGGCGTGGCGAGCGCGGTGGGGCTGGTGGCGATGCGCTGGGCTCCGGTGGCAGGAAGTCCTTGCTCCTGCCGGGAGCCTGGTGGTGCGGCGGCCGGCGATGAAGATGACCGAGGAGCGGAGGCGTCCGGTGAAGATGGACCGCTCGGTGGAGGCTTGCGGCAGGTCGTCGGAGTAGCTAATCGTAGATGGCGTAAATGGCGTGGGCGTCGTCGGTGGACCCAATGGTCGACACACGGCCGGCGGGCGTCGGTGCAGTGGTGAAGTCGGCGACGATGAAGCTCTGGAGAAGGTCGAAGGCGGGGATGATGATCGTCTTTGGGAAGCTGCTGGAATAGGCGAAGTAGAAGGTTGCGTTGGCTCGGAGGAGTAGCAGTGGAGTTGGCGTTGTCGGTGGAGCTTGATGGCGACCGGAGAAGGCGATGTTGTCGATGAAGCGGTGAAGAAGACGTTGGTCATAGGCTCGACGCACGAAGCAGAGCAGGGGTAGAATCGCGGCGGAGGCGCGCTGCAACGAAGCACTAGGGCTTCGGATCTCGCTGCAGGGGGGGACGTTTGCTCGGAGCTGTCACCTCCGGTGGAGGCCCTCCCTTCTGGTGTGAATCGACGGATGATGCTCTGGGGGGTCGTCGGGGTTCTTTAAATAGGAGAGGATGAAGGGCTGGAGATGGAAGCGAGAGTTGGTTGCGGGGCGGCTGTTGGCGCGCGCGAGAGGAGCGGAGGGCCGGTGCGGGCGGTCAACGGCGATCGGTTGCGAAGGGGAGGGGCGGAAGTTACAGAGGAGTCATTGGGAGGAGGAAGACGAGCGTGGGCCGTTCGATCAACGACTGATCGAACGGCCGCGCGTTGGCCACGTGGCGGGGCAAGAGAAGGGCGTGGGGGCACGTGCGGAGCACGTGCCTGGGAGGCACGTGCAACGCACGTGCGTGGTTTTTTTTTAAAGTTAAATTTTTTTAATTTTTTTTATAAAAACGGATTTTAAAAGGGCCAAAAATCGATGACAAGTGGTGGCTTCTGGGGCTGCCACGTGTCAGCTCCAGATAAATCCAAAAATAAAAGATTTGTAAAATCGATAAAAAAATAGCAAATGGCCTCCGATCGAAAAAGTTCCTTCACGAAAAATGCTCATCTCGACGTGTTCTACAACTCTCATGAAGACATCAAATCCAAATTCGGTCAAATGTAAAAAGTGAATTTTTGGGGTATCCCATGTACAAAGAATACCTTGATTTTTGGTTTTCAATTTTTTTTGTCATTTTTAAACAAGATAAAAATCCGAAAAAATATGGAAAAATCAAAGATAAATAAAAGACACCTTAATCTAATTTTTTGGATTTTTATTAATAAAGAAAATATATACATAAAATATAGGTCAGAAAATCGCGAAAATATACAATGTACAAAAGAGGCCCAAAACCCAACTTTCACATGCGAGCTCCGATTCACTTGAACTTGGTTTTGTTTTGAAGGTAATTGAATGTACATTAGTTCAGAAGTGAGTAGGATCAAATCGAACACTGGATGGAGAAGATATGGGGCTTTTAGTCCGAAAATCCTGAAACTAAGATTTGGGTTTTTGGTCCTCTTACCAGGGTTAATCATTTTTTTGTATTTTTCATTTATTCTTGTTAGTGATATGTACACAGTGGAGGTGGGTTTGTGGCATTCGGAGTTAGCATGGAGGAGTTAAAAATAAGGGAAGTTAGGCTATTTACAGGTCATTTATGGCTTGGATTCTTGGCTTCTTATTTTATGCAGAAATTAATGCTAAAATGCAATTCTTATGAAATCATGTATAAATGCTAATTATGTGAAATAAATGCAGAAATGCAGTTGATTTTGAGGGACTTGAGCTTAATTAATGAGACTTAGAGTGGTGAATCCGAGATTCATCACATACCAAGAGTTACCTGTGCAAATACTTGACAGGGATATCAAGAAGTTGAGAAACAAAGAGGTACCTTTACTTAAAATATTATGGCAGAACCAAGAGTTTGAAGAATCCACATGGGAACCTAAGGCAGAAATGAGAGAGAAATACCCCTACTTATTTGAGTAATAACATTATGTATTGCATATCTTCTTTATAAATGAATTGATGTTCATTCTCTTCAAGATTGTTATGGTTTCAATCCTTTTTAAGTTTGTTATGCCTGCATTTCTAGTCTCAAGGATGAGACTTCCTTTAAGGTTGTTATAATTGTAAAGCTTTGAACGTTTCATATCTCGGATCTTATATAATAAGATCCGACTCGTCAAGAGAAAACCAACAGAATTTGTTTCGTGTGAATCGGACTTTGTTTCGAATTGTTATGATTTTCGGAAGAAAGCGAAGTAAGGAAGGCTAAGATGTCATTAACCCATAATGACTATCATTAAGACTAAATTAAACATGATTAAAGAAACTAATGATGGATTAAAAGCTACTAATGATCATTAGCAAACACTAATCAATATTAGCAAAAGATAAGCATAAACCGTGAAAGTTAAATCGCGATTAGTGAAAGTTAATCATGATTAGTGTTAATCAAGCGTCATTAGCGAATCTAGAATCCTCTAGAATGTTCTAACTTAACCCCAAGTTTGGGATAAGTTTTGGCTAAAACCACGGGCCAAAACCATGGGCCGATAAACCATGGTTAAGGTCTAAACCATAATTTTCTAACCATGGTTAGTGCTTTTCGGGAGCCTATAAATAGACCCCCCTACCCATTCATTCTCTACGACTTCCACTACTACCACCACCCCAAGGGCTAGGGTCGAGAGGTTGGGAGGAGGAGGGGGAGGCAAGGGAGGAGCGCTAGTGTAGCGCTGCCGGGAGAACGAGGAAGAGAAAGGTATGATCCTCTCTTGGTTTGCTTCGTAAGCTAGGCTTTCAATTCATCCGCTTGTTCTTCCAAGTTTTGTTTGATTCATCTTTCTTTCCGGTTCGTTTTCCTATTGTGGTTCGAGGAGAAATCTGTGTAACACCCTACATAGGTGCGAGCGACTATGCACGTGAGTGACCATGTGATTCATCACACGTTCACTCATCTAAGACGCGTGGTGTCTACCGATTCTCCATCGTTTATATTTCTATTCTTTCTATTATGCTTTTATAATTATTTTGATGGAGAAATCTGTGTAATACTCTACTTAGGTGGGCGGCTATGCACGTCAGTGACCCTGTGATTCGTCACACGTTCACTCACCTAAGATGTGTGGTGTCTACTGATTCTTCATCTCTTGTTATTTAAATACATTCTTTCAGTTTCGTTGTTATTTTCCTCTCGACTGATTTTATAGAGGAAATTCTTTTCATTTTTATTTTGAACTACGTCCTGATATAAGGGGAAACTCTGCCAAAATTTTCCGAGAAATATGTCCAGATATAAGGGGAAACTCTGCCGAAATTTTTCGAGAAATATGTCCTGATATAAGGGGAAACTCTGCCGAAATTTTAAGAGAAAATATGTTCTTGGTGTTCTTCATGTTCTTCGCGTTCTTCGCATTCTTCATTCATTCTTCGCATTCTGGACACGTTCTTAGCTTTTTGATATGAAAATGAAATTCGATCTTTCAGCAGCTTTAAAATAGCCTTTCTAAAAAGAAACACGATAAAGCCTTGCATACACGAGAGAGAGCTCGATTAGGTAACGAAATCCTTCCTTTTGCTGTTGGGTTTTCAAACGAGATTATTGAAATTCTTGATTTTATGTTCTGTGCTATAAAGAACCCTAATTTTGGCTATTTTTGATAAAGTCTGAAGAGTTGATTTGTGATTCCCACTAAAATAAGGGTTAAGCATCAAATCGATGCGGTGGCTTTTAAAGTTACGGTTGGGAGTTAAAATAGGCATAAATACGAGTATATATGCATATGAATAATATATATGTGAGTCTATACTAAGTATCGTTGATTATGCAAATCGAAGACTTAACGAAAGAATTACATCATGGTAATTGATGTGGTTTGAGTTGGATCCTGAAAAGGATCACGTGTCACGTTAAGGATGACTGCGAGTAGAACTACAGGTCGGGCATGCAACCTGTAGGTTTGTTGGTAGGAACATGTATTGGCGTTTCCCTACTTAGGTGGTACATTGTTGCCCTATTATGATAAGTGCGTATGAAAAGAATGTTTTGCAACGTGTGGTACCTGGAGCCAATATATTTGGCTTGAACGACGGAAGATGTGGTCGTGACATGTGGAGGCACGGGTGGTTCAATAGCTGTTGGGTCACGACAATATGTATTTAAGCTGCTAGGTTATAATGTTAGCCTGAGGTTTTAAGCAGCCGAGTCCTCGAGGGCGGTGTGCTCATTTGTTAAGTAGGCCAAGGGTTTGAGACCTTGTTTAATAAAAGAAAAGGAAATTGTCAGGGTAGTATTGGAGGATTGGTTGAGGCGATGTGCTGCAGCATAAGCTTACCAAGATCAACACAATCTCCAATCAGGAAGTATCCACAGCTTCGGAGTCCAAGAATGGTGGGGTTCCCCTAGACTAATCCCTGATGTGGAATAGAAACGAATAGGACTTAAATTAATGAGAAGGAATGAAATTTTTGTGATATCAAGTTTTGAAAAAATTTACACAATTTGTTTGCTTTTCTCTTCTTCGTTACTTAGCATTCGCGAATTTTTATCCTATGATTTATGGAAAACCCAACATGTATCTGTGAGCCATCGCAAGGACTTTAAAAAATTCATCCAACTTACATACTAGACATCCAGCCATCCACAGTAGCTTTACTTTTTAAGGTAGTTAGTAATCTTTTGTATATTTTCCTTTCAAGCTGATGTACATGTAAATGGTTATTGTGGGACAGTGTATCATCTGAACTTTATTTTGTGAATAGAAAAGAGTTGAAATACTTTCTTCTGAGTATTTTTATTTGCAATCTATTTCTGAATGTTAGTTGTGATTGCTGAATAAATTATTGCTGAGTAACCAGATCCGGATATGGGAGGATCCGACGGCCCGGGAATCGGGGTCGCGACAGATTCACACCAAAATCCACCAAGATTATTGCAACCCCTCCCTATACCTGAATGGAAATGGGAAAGCATTTCCATGGACTTTGTTACTGGCTCACCTCAAACGACTGGTGGGAAAGATAGTATATGGGTTATAATAGATCGTCTAACCAAGGTAGCACAATTCATTCCAATAATCTTATCTTTCACTCCAGACCAGCTTGCTGAGTTATATATTACATATGTGATCCGTCTCCATGGCATTCCAAAGGATTTAGTTTCCGATCAAAATTCACGATTCACCTCACATTACTAGGAGAACTTCATGAAAGCCTTAGGTAGACAAATATGCTTGAGCACAGCATATCATCCACAAACATATGGTCAGTCAGAATGTACGATTCAGACATTAGAGGATATGCTACGAGAGTGTGCCTTAGAATGGAAAGGATCATGGGTGAAACATTTGCCTCTTGCAGAATTCACCTACAACAATAGTTACCATCCAGGTATTAGCATGACACCATTTGAAGCACTATATGGGCATAGGTGTACTACTCATTTTTGTTGGCAAGAGGTTGGGATAAAGAACCTTTACGATTCAGATAGACTCCAAGAGACACGGGAAGTTGTAGAGCTTGCTCGAAAAAGACTAATAACTGCCCAGAGTCGCGAGAAAAGCTATAGTGGTACCAGTCAAGAGACCTTTAGTTTGAGGTAGGTAACTTTGTATTTCTCAAAGTATCGCCTATGAAGGGAGTTCAGAGGTTTGGCTTCCGTGGAAAGTTGGCACCCAGGTTCGTGGGTCCCTTTGAAATCATTAAGCGGATTGGAAAAGTGGCATATAGACTTGCGCTTCGTCTACATCTTTCGGCAATACATGATGTTTTTCATGTATCCAATCTGAGAAGTACATTAGGGATCCAGAGCATAAGATAAGTTATGATGATTTACATGTTAAGCCAGACTTGACATACCAAGAAATACATGTGGAAATACTAGATAGAGATATCAAGAAGTTGAGGAATAAAGAAGTGTCTCTAGTTGAAGTATTGTGGCAGAACTAAGAGTTTGAAGAAGCCACATGGGAACCTGATGCGGAAATAAGAGAGAAATACCCCTACTTGTTTGAGTGATAAGACTATGTGTTGTATATCTTCTTTATAAATTAAATGGCTTTCATTCTCTTTAAGGTTGGTATGGTTTCAATCCTCTTTAAAGTTGTTGTGCTTGCATTTCTAGTCTCGAGGATGAAACTTATTTTAAGGTTGTTATAATTGTAAAACCCTGAACTTGACATCTCTCAGATCCTATATAATAAAATCCGGCTCGTCAAGAGGAAACCAACGGAATTTGTTTCGTGTGAATCGGACATCGTTTCGATTTGTAGAAAGAGAAGTAAGGAGGTCTAAAATGTCATTAACACGTAATGATTGTCTTTAAGACTAATTAAGCGTGATTAAATAAACTAATGATGGATTGAAAACTGCAAATGACCATTAGCGAACACTAATTAATAGTTAGCAAAAGATAAATGTAAGCCGTGAAAGTTAAATCATTATTAGTGAAGATTAATCACGATTAGTGTTGATTAAGCATCATTAGAGAATCTAGAATCCTCTAGAATGTTCTAACTTAAGCCATAAGTTTCGAATAAGTTTTGGCCAAAACCATAGGCCAAAATCATGGACCGCTAACTGTGGTTAAGGTCTAAACCATAGTTTTCTAACCATGGTTAGTGGTTTTCTGGAGCCTATAAATAGCCCCCTACCCATTCATTCTCTACGATTTCCACCACCACCACCACCTTAAGGGCTAGGGTCGAGAGGTCGGGAGGAGGAGTAGGAGGCGAGGAAGGAACGCTAGTGAAGCACTGCTGAGAGAACGAGGAGGAAGGTACGATCCTCTCTTACTTAGTTTTCTTCGTGGGTTAGGTTTTCGATTCATGTTCAGTTTTCCTGCTATTTTCCTTTCGATGATTTTATAAGGGGAAACTCTGTTGAAAGTTTCTTAGAAATATGTCCTGATATAAGGGGAAACTCTGCCGAAATTTCCTTAGAAATATGTCTCGATATAAGGGGAAACTCTGTCAAAATTTTCTTAGAAATATCACCCCGTATAAGGGGAAGCTCTGCAAAAATTTCAAGAGAAAATATGTTCTTCATGTTCTTCGTGTTCTTCGTGTGTTCTTCGCGTTCTTCGTGTTCTTCATTTGTTCTTCGTGTTCTTGGTACGTTCTTAGCGTTTTTAATATGAAAATGAAATTCGATCGTTTCACGAGCCATAAATCATCCTTTTAAAAGAGAATCACGATAAAGAACTATATACAAGAGAGAGAGCTCGATTAGGTAACGAAATCCTTCCTTTTGCTGTTGAGTTTTCATATGAGATCGTTGAAACTTCTGATTTTATGTTCTTCGCTACGAAGAACCCTAATTTGGTTATTTTTGGAGAAAATATGAAGTTGCTTTATGATTTCAACTAAATTAAGGTCTAAGCATCGTATGGATGCAGTGGTTTGGAAAGCTAGGGTTTGGAAGTTAAATATGAATAAATATGAGTGTGTATATATATGAATTAATATATATGTCGGTCTATACTCAATAATGAGGAATATACAAATTGAAGGCTTAACAAAGAATTACATCATGGGAATTGATGTGTATTACGTTGGATCCCGAAAAGGATCATGTGTTTCGTTAAGAAATGACTGGGAGTAGAACTGCAGGTCGGGCATGCAACTTATAGGTTTGTCGGAAGGAATCCTACCTAGGTGGTACACAGTTGCCTTATTTTGATAAATGCACACGAAATAAATGATTTGCAACGCGTGCTACTGGGTGCCAATATATTTGGGTTAAACGACGGAAGATGTGGTCGTGTCATGTGGAGGCATGGGTGGTTCAATAGCGTCTGGATCACGATAACATGTATTTATAGCCGCTAGGTTATGTGATTAAAGGTTAGTCTGAGGTTTTAAGCAACTGGGTTCTCAAGTACGGTGTGCTTCTTTGTTTTCCAGGCTGAGGGTTTGAGACCCTGATTAATAAAAGAAAAGGAAATTTTCAGGGTAGTATTGGAGGATTGGTTAAGGCGACGTGCGTCAGCATAAGCTCACCATATCAACACATTCTTCAATCTCAGAGTGTCCACGGCTTTGGAGTCCATGAATGGTGGGGTTCTCCTGGACTAATCCTTGATGTGGAATAGAAAGAAATAGGACTTAAACTAATGAGAATGGATGTAAGTTTAATGACAACAAGTTTTGTAAAATTATACAATTTGTTTACTTTTCTCTTCTTCGTTACTTAGCACTCGCTAATTGTTATCCTATGATTTATTTGAAAATCCAACAGGTGTCAGTGATCCATCGCAAGGACTTTAGCCATCAGTCAACCACAATAGCTTTACTCTCTAAGGTGGTTAGTAATATTTCTATGTATTTCCTTCCAGCTCATGCACATGTAAAGGGTTGTAGTGAGACAATAGATCATGTAAACTTTATTTTGTGAATGGAGAAGTATTAAATACTTCTTTTTGAGTAGTTTTATTTGCAGTTTGTTTCTGATTGTTAGTTGTGATTGCTGGATAAATTATTGCTGAGTAACCAGATCCAGATATGGGAGGATCCGACGACCCAGAACTGGGGTCACGACAAGCGCCATCTATAACCAAATGTAAGGGAGATTGTCATGAAGGAGATCCGAAAATGGTGTAATGCTGGATTTATATATCCCATTTTAGATTCCAAGTGGGTCAGCCCTTTACATGTGGTTCTGAAGAAATTCGGGATTACTATCGTAAAAAATGACCGTGGTGCCCGGGTACCTACTTCATGGTGTGTCTGTATAGATTACTGACGTCTAGACTTAGCTACCAAGAAGGATCACTTTCCGCTGCCCTTTATTGATCAGATTATTGAGGATGGCAGGGAAAGAGTTCTTTTGATTCTTGGATGGGTACCCGGGATACAACCAAGTTGCTATCGCTCCTGAGGATCAGGAGAAAACTACTTTCACTTGTCTGTTTGGTACCTACGCTTTTAGATGGATGCTCTTAGGATTGTGTAATGCCCCTACTATATTCTAAAGGTGTATGTTGGTCGTTTCTACTGACATGGTGGGTAGTTTCCTTGAGGTCTTCATGGATGATTTCTCGATCTACAGGGATAGTTTGACACATGTCTTGCTCATTTAGACTGAG
Organism: Ottelia alismoides; assembly: GCA_037367405.1. Classification (NCBI taxonomy): domain Eukaryota; kingdom Viridiplantae; phylum Streptophyta; class Magnoliopsida; order Alismatales; family Hydrocharitaceae; genus Ottelia; species Ottelia alismoides. The sequence goes on from JAZKJV010006494.1 coordinate 104,298, forward strand.
TTCTTCAATGTTGCTGTGAGGTAAACCTAGTGCTCTCATGGGATAAGAGTAACTTTATGGTGGCTAATGGGATTATATTGGGACATGTCATCTCCAAACATGGTATGGAGGTTGACTCGGCTAAGATTGATGTGATTTCCAAGTTAGAGCCACTGCAAACTTTGAAGCAGTTAAGGTTACTTCTAAGACAAGTAGGATTCTATAGGTGATTCATAAAGGACTTCAGCAAGATTGCCAGACCTTTGACTGAGCTTCTCTGTAAGGAGAGTAAGTTTGTTGTCTATGAGAAAGTCCTCCTTGCATTCAATTAGATGAAAGATATGGTTACTAGTGCTCCTGTCTTACAGCCACCTGATTGATCTCTTCCTTTCGAGATCATGATGGACGACTCAGATTTCACATTTGGAGCTATTTTAGGACAGAGAAGGGATGGGATACGATTTGCTATACACTATACGTGAAAGACTCTGGATGAAGCACAACGAAATTATACAATTACAGAGAAAGAGTTGTTGGCAGTTGTGTTTGGGCTAGATAAGTTTAGATCTTACCTCCTCGGTTCCCACATTATTGTATACACAGATCACACTGCCATATGATACTTATAGACAAAGAATGATACCAAACCATGCCTTATCCGATGGATCCTTCTTCTTCAGGAGTTTGATTTAGAGATTCGAGATAAACCTGGAGTGAATATATTATGGCATATCACCTTTCTTATATCACAGATGCAGAGACCTTTGAGCAGAACATGATCCCTGTTTCTAAAACCTTTCCAGATGAGGCCAATTTTTTAGTGGACTCGCTCTCATGGTATACTGTTATTGTGAACTATCTTGTCTCCAATAAAGTTCCACAAGATTGTCCAAAGTATAAGGTAGATAGACTTATGTCAAAGATTCATTATTACCAATGGGAGGATTCGTACCTATTTCGCGAGGGTGAGGTTGTATCTGGAGAAGGTGCATTCCTCAAGAGGAATGCGCTAGTATACTTGAGCACTGTCACAAATTAAAATCCAGTGGGCATCATTCGAGGAAACACACGACAACAAAGGTTTTACAAAGTAGCCTATGGTGGCCCACAATGTTTAAGGATGCTACAGAGTATGTTCGAGGTTATACTGACTATCAGAAAAATGGGAGGAATCATTGGTTCCAAAAATACCATGCCCCAAAGAAACATACATATTCCGAATGTTTTTGATAGTTGAGCATAGAGTTCATGGGTTCATTTCCTGTCAGTCAGGGATTTCAGTACATCCTGCTTGCCATGGATTATTTTAGTCGATGAATGGAGGCTATCCCCACCCGAGCTGCAGATAGTTGTATAGTATGTTCCTTTCTCAAGGACAACATTATTGCATAGTTTGGGATTCCCAAAATACTGATTTCAGATGGGGAAAGCCATTTCATTAATAGAGAAGTAAAGAAGCTTGTGAAGGAGTATGACATTGAGCACAGATTGTGTCTCTTACCACCCCCAGACTAATGGTTTGGCAGAAAAGTCAAATAGGGAGATCAAGATGATATTGTAAAAACTTGTACGTCCATATAGGAAGAATTGGTCCCATATGCTTGATTCAGTTCTATGGGTTTATCGGACGATGTACAAGTCTCCTTTGGGTATGTATCCCTACAGATTCATGTATGGAAAGCCTTGCCACCTATCAGTGGAATTAATTCACAAATCTTTATGGGCACTCCGTGTATGCAATCTTGATTATGAGAAGGTAGGAAAAAATAGGAAGTTGGATTTGAATAGATTATTGGAATTCCGAGACTTTGCATATGATAACTCACTCATGTATAAGGAGAAAGTCAAGCGTTGGCATGATAAACACATTCGAAGGAAGACTTTATCTCTTAATCAGAAAGTTTTATTATTTGATGCTAAGTTGGAGTTGTTTCCAGAAAAATTGAAAAGCAAATGGTCAGGACCGTTCATTGTGAGAGTCGTACGTGACAATAGGAGTATTGTCATTTCTGTGTTGTCATCTTACGCACAGCCATTTGTTGTAAATGGACAGTTGCTGAAGCCATATCTAGATCATGATACATTCATGTTCGTCGTTGATTCTATATCCGTGGTATCATATGGTGATTCTTTGATTCCATCTTCTTCATATGATACATGAGCTTCCTACCTCTTGTATATCCTTTCGTTTCATTCTTTCTTCATCTGTTTTATCATTCACCCCTTTCTCTCTGTGTGTGTGTATGCTATATTTAGGATGTGATTTATCCTAAGTATAGGAGGTGAATGATTTGTGTTGTTCATATTCGTCATGTTCATCACTCTTGCCGTTGCTTAGACTTAGGGATACTGTACCCTAAGTATAGGGGGAGTGATATTATTCATATCGTATTTTTGTGTTTTATTCTTCTGATCTCTCGATTGTCCCCCAACTTATCGATATTCTATACTTAGGGCTATTCTACCCTAAGTATAGGGGAAAGACAAGCTGTTGAGTCTGTACATTCTCTTCCCCAGCTCTTCCCATTTGTACAATCTTCTATACTTAGGATTATTTGATCCTAAGTATAGGGGGATTACCAACTTCTATTCATTTTATATTCTCGAGTCGTTGTAGCATGGGAGTTTTCACTTTTATATACTTAGCATGAGTTATGTTTTCCTTTGTCGCTCTCTGACTACTATGAGGACATAGTTCGAGCTAAGTATAGGGGGTGTCATATATATTGTATATATACTTTAGACATAACTCGTACTTTTATATATATACTTTGGTCACTTTCCGTATTTAAAAAAACAAACGAAACAAAAAAATGGAAAAAAAAACAAAAAATCCTCCTATATTAAAAAATAAGTAAAACTAAACAAAAAAATTGTATAATTCATGTATATACTTGTATATATTTTACTAACCCTTTTTTCCTTTAAAAAATCCCTAAAAACTATAGAACCAAAAGTCTATAAAAATTTACATAAATAAAATTTCAAAAAAATCTCTTTTTACATGTGCATCATTTTTTCCAAAAATCCATAAAAAGTTCAAAATTAGAAAATTGTGTCAAAAAGAGAGAGAAGATTTTGCTTTCTTTTCTTTGCATTATACATATTTTCTTACATTTGCATGTGCATTTTTCTGGATAATATTGACATTTAAACTAAGTCTGGAATAAAATTGAAGAATGGAGCTTAGTTGGACCTTAATCCGCTTAATTTCAGAGGAACCTTATAAGAACTGGAGTTAAGACTTTTCAGGTCCTAGCAACTTAATTCTTTGAGACCATAAGACTATGTTCCTATGTCGTCTTGATTAGTCTAAGTAGAATATTTAATAACACACACATGATTCTTCTAAATCAACGCTTATCTTGGACAAGCACTCTACACGTTCATGGATGAGGTAGTGATGGGCAGAATCTTTTGGCTTGGGGTAGCACGCGGGTATATAACAACTAAAGGGAATATCTGTCTTCCTCTAGGGAAGGTAGTGTATCTCAACCTGATCTAATAACATTGAGGTCTAAAGATAGGATGGCGTGGGGTTGCAATAATGCTTCAAAAAAGGGATAGTCAACTAGTTTAAGAGGAAAAAAACTCCTTTTGTACATGCTGCACCTTTTATATATTTTCAAAAAAAGAGAAAAAAATGCAGAATCTCCAAAAGTGGACATGCCTGATTGAAAAGTAAAATGCCTGCCAAACTGTATTTACAAGTATAGAAATAATAATAATAATAGCTTCAAAGTCAAATTTTTGTAAGCTTGCAACTGGATGACTTGGCTACACTGGTCATGCATCCAAGGATAGGTAGCTACACTGATTACCATTTATTCTTTTCTCTATCTCCTCTTCTTGAGCTGGTTGTACTTGAACTTAGAAGGGAGAGTTACCTTGTTGAGAGAGGTTGTTTCTTTGCTACTTTTGAGATGGGGAGCTATATTTCACTTACACCGTACAAGTAAAGATTCATAGTCATAAGAATTTGTGTATGTAGACTTATTCTAACATGACTGTTGAGGAGACCTGAATAGGAGTCTTGTGAAACTTAAAGGCTTCTAGGTTTTAAATCTGTTTCCCATTAAGGTTCTGGCACATTAATAATTCAAAGGTCTGATAGAGCTCCATACTACAACTTTATGAAGGTAAGTTTAATACTCAATAGTGTCTCAATTTCTTTATTTTTCCATTCTTTTTCTTTTATTCACTTTTTCTTTCAAATAAGTGTTTGCTAATGGACTAGCAAAATTAAAGCATAGGGGATGATGCATTTCATCATCTTTATTGATTTATTTTAGCTTAAAATCCCTTTTAGAATATCTGTGTATATTGATATATCCATATTCTTACTAATCTTCATCTGTTTGTAAATATTATATATTTATTATTTTTTAACCTAAAATAACTGAATAAAAAAATAAAGTAAAAAAAGAAAATAAAAAGACTGTGCATATGTAATAGGTACAAGCTGACCCGAACCCCGAGAGAAGGTCAAGACTAGACCTGATCGAACATGAATAAAGCAGGGAAAGGTAGGGTCTTTAATCAGAAAATCAAAAAAAATATGTTTTGTAAATACTTCTCAATTATTCTATGTATATTTGTATAAAACTTACACTATTTTATTTGTACATAAATTGACCTTAAATTAAATAACCTTCGGAACAAAAGTTGTAAATAAAAATGTTTTCTAAATAATAAAAATAATTACAAAATAAAATCATGTACAGAATAAAAGTAATCACATCCAGAAAAAGTCATAAAGCGATAATTGAAAGACCAATTCTGACTCCTTATGAACTTGAATTGAACCAAACTCAGTTCCATCGTATTCTAAATTAAATTATCTTTAAAATGACAGTGGTTTCATGATTTTTGGAGTTACGATCTGAAAGACGATTTTCTGGGACGGTTTTTACAATTTTACCATTTCATTATTGTATATATATTTTTATATATATTGTATTTATAAATAATTGTAAATATTTTAAAAAAATAAAAATTTAAAAAAAACATAAAATAATAAAATTTACTTATTTAGCTATGTATATAATGTGCCATAGGTTTATAGTATATGTATATAATGGATTCCTTTAAATAATCCTCATTAAAAAAATAAATAATATTTATTATCTAATTTAATAAAGTGACAAAATTAATTAATTGTATAGATAATGTCAATAATTTTATCCACCATTAACCTCCTCCCTTCTTTTCCTCTCCATTCAAATTTTGAAAAATCAAATTCAAGTTTTTCCTCTATTTATTTGGTTCCTCCTCTTTCATTCCAACTAGATCAATCTTTGTTGAGAGGAGCCTAATCTCCAAGAGGTTATAGTTGTAGAAAGGTACCTAGCCTCTGAGTCATCGGGTGACAGCGAGTCGACCTTCGTCGAGGCCATCACGGCATTCATCCACTCCCACGGTGAGATCCATCAATTTTTTGCCTCTCTTATTTTTAATCTAAGTTAATCGTAGTTTAATTTTCCACATTTTTAATTTCATTGTCATTTTTTATTTCTAGATCTTAGTTAATCATTTTTTTAATCAACCATCACGATTCGATCCGCCCTCGATTTTGATTTCATAATCATTTTCTCGATCTCTCAACGTTCACGTTATACCTCACGCAAACACTCAACTCTGATCATGCACGGTGACCGGAGACTTGGATCTGTCTACCATTTCACCATGTCCAAAACCATTCACATCTCTATTTTTTTCTTGACCGAGACATCGTGCTTGAGTTGTCTTATTTATTTAATTTCATGTATAGATATTTTGGAAAAAAAGAAAAAATGATAATATTTGTTGTTCTATAAAAATACAAAAAGTTCATTTGCTACTTTCACACAAAAAAATAAAAAATAATAAAAAAAGAGGTAGCAGGCACCACCCTCCCAACCGCTGGCGGTGCTAGCCGCCTCGCTTCTGGAGAGGAGCATCTCCTTCCGTCGTCAGCCCCTGCGCCCACTCACGCAAGACCACCACAGGCGGCCCAGTTCCGTTGTCCGCACAAGGCCCCCTCTTTCTGCTAGCGATCAGCCAATCCCGACCACCGATCCGTCGTCTGCCTTGGCCACAGCATGACCGTGCCCTTGTCCCCGCTTGGATCCCTCATCCTTGCACTAGCCACTCCTCGGTCGCGCCAGGCTGTGCGACTCTCCAGCCTTCTTCTCCACATGCCGCCACTGTCCCCATGCTACCAGCTCTCACCCACTACCGCGACTGCGCAGGCAACGCCCCATCGAAGCCAGCCTTCGCCCGTCGATCGATCTTCGACTACGCGATGTAGGATATGGAATAATCCTCAAGCACATCATGGAAGCGTGAGCATCGTATCGAATACGATGAAGAACGACTAGTCGTACTGGTTGTTCTATTGATGAATCCACATTTCATCATCTTTATTCTATCATTTTGGCCTCAAAAACCCTAGCAAATGCGTGTAAATACCCTTAATTAGAGCATATTAGCATTCATGCATGTGCATGTAAATAGTGTATAAAATACTGTAATTAAAGCCAAAATTATAGAATAAATAAAAGAAAAGAAAAAAGAGTAAAATATTGTAAATATTTTATGACCCAAAATCTCGAGACCTAGGCATCTTGATGAATAGGTCGACAAGGAATAAAGTAGGGGGAGATAAGGGTCAGAACACAATAAAAATCCCCTTTGTTTTTGTTCATTCTTTATTCATTTTGAGACCTATTTTTGGTTCCACTTTTGATACTTCAAATAAAGAAACTTTATACATGAAAGTTGTAGCTAATTAAATAAAGAAAAATACAAAATTGATTTCACTCAGAAGTAATGTACAGATAAAAAGTTATGGTCTGAATAAAAATCCAGAATCCCAACTTCCCAGACCCGTATCTCACAAATGAAAATTCCAAATGCATCAAACTCACCTTTAGTTGTATATAGTTTAAAATAAGTTATTTAATGGCGGTGGTTTCGCATTTGGTAGAGCTACGGTTTGAAAGTTGAGTTTTGGGACCATATTGTATACTTGTACAGATTAAAATATTTAATTTATTCTTTATTCATTATTTTTATAATTTTATATTTTTATAATTTTGTAAATATTACTTGTAATATATATATACATTAAAATCAGAAGAAAAACCCAAATAAACATAAAAATAAAAATACCTATATCTAATACATAGGTATCACACCTATATACATACCTGTATAAACTATACTTTTATTTTATTAAATATATAAAACTTATCAGAAAAATAAAATAAAAATATATTTATGTGTATAAAAGTATTTTATAATTTTATAAAATAATAAACAAAAATAAATAAAATTAAATATACTAAATAAAAATAAAAGTATAAAATATATAGATATTATACCTATAAAGGGCATAATAGGCAACTTGTAAAAATATACCTCATAAAAATAAATAAAAATCATCATAAAATATTTTATAAAAAATAAACATTTTTATTTAATAACCAAAAATTAAATAATTCACTTTCTATTGTTTATCAATTTTACAAGGATTTTTGCCAAGGAATTTTCTGGTTGGTCCACGTGGACCAACTAGAGAGCTCCATTGGTTGACCTCGGTCAACTCTCTGACCGAGGTCTGGACCTTGTCAGACTTGCATCATTGACGATTTTCAACGATTTTTCGAGGACGCCTCTTACACCATCTCGCGAAGGAGTCTTCTTGATTTTTCATCCTCTATGATCGAGGATACTCGCCCAGGTGAAACCTCGGGGGATGGAGCATCGATTCGACTACTATTCCTCGGCCTTCCCCACCTGGCCATTAACCCTACAAAACCCAACCTTGATTTTTGATTCGAATTTGAACCCCAGTTGCATCCTGATTCCTCCCCTTTTTGCTCGTGTTTGAGACCTGGAGGTGACATCTCAACGATCAACTCTTCAAGGAGGCGAAGCGTCGCGGGCTTGGGCGAGTTCCAGCACCTCCGGCGAGCTTCGCCGTTGAGGTATTTTCTACCTCGGGCCCTGTCCCTTGAGGTGTTTTTTCCCTCTCGTTTTCTTGGCTCTTTTTATCCACCAGAGTCGTAGCAACACGTACCCATCTTCCGTTCCATTTTTCGCACATCGATTCGCATAATCAAAGACCTCGCCGGAGCGCACCTTCAGCTACGTCCATCACACCATCTCTGCCACTCACACGTCACCGCGGGGTCGGGGCAATTTGCCCCCGACGCATTCACTATTCTTCTGCAGGTTTTGAGCCGCATCTCGCACCTGGAGCTCGTTTTGGTGCGTGGCGGAGGTTCCTGGAGCCATCCTACTCCGGCGACCTCGCTTGGGCTCCTCGGCCATCGTCGCGGAATTTTGGAGCTGCCAGCATACTCAGGAGCCTCGCAGGAACTTCGGGGACCTTTTGAAGCTTCACCGGGCAGCGGTGGAGGCTGATCGACGCTGGGGAAACTCGCCTCCCCGCGAGTTCATCCCAGTTCATCGAGAGGCCTTCGTAGCCGTCAGATCTTGAAGGACCCCCAGATCTGCCAGCAACCGTCGGATCGTCACCTGTCCCAGCAGTTGATCACCTTCTGGCGACCTAATCTTGACCGATCGTGGCGAAGCGACATCGCGCGTCCAAGTACTGACACGTGGATAAGTGGCCCATGCCACACCGTTGGATCGCGCCCAAGGTTGGGAAAACTACAGTAATACCCAGCTGAATTTGTTATTTGTTTATTAGTACGCAATCTTTCATTTGCCATGTTAATATTTTTGTAAACTTTATCAATAGACCCTCAGACTTCTTAGAATAGCAGAACAGTCCTCTTAGGGGCACGTGCTCACGCACGTGCCTTCTGGGAATTTTGTGACAACAACCCTGCAGCTTTAATTATTTCGCTTTAGTCCATGAATATTCGTATCACGTGTAATATTTTTTGGGATATTTGCATTAAGGCCCCTGGGAGTTTTGATATTACAAACAGGTCCTTCCCAGGCGCGTGCCAGTCACGCGCCCTGGTGGCTATTTTGCAAGGGTGCCCTTGCGGATTTTGGTATTTGTGAGTGGTCTATTAAATTGCTTATTTAGTGTTATATTTTGTGTGAAAATTGCTCTCAGTCCCATGAATGTTTGTCTAATTGCACATACACCCCTGCCAGGCCATATATTTTTGCTTGCTTTCTCTATTTATTGCATGCATTTCTAATACTCCAAAATTCCACAAAAATCATTTTAAGCTCCTGTTTACTTGCTCCTTCACACCATATTTTTGTATTACATTTTTGTTGCATTTTTATATTTATTAAAAATTAAAAACATGCATTTTAGTTACTGTTTGCATTAGAAAATCCGAAAAAAATATTAAAACACTTAAAAAATTCCAAAAAATTACCTAAAGTCTATTTTAGTATACTCTAGTGTCAGTCCAAAAACCACTAAAAATTTCAAAACAAAAACCTTAAAAATTAGAAAATACCTGAAAACTTCCAAAAATCTAGAAAATCCTAGAAAATCCTAAAAATATAAACTCAGGTCATGTAGGTTCCCTATTTTATTCTCTTTATTTTAAAATTAATTTGGGAAAATTTTGTTGTTTGATATTTTTCATTCCCATTTCATTTCAGCCATTAGTTAATTCACCGTTTTATCTTATTTTGACTTTTAAAAATACCAAAAAGATTCTGAAAAATACCCAAAAATCACAAGAAACAGTAGGGAAATATAAAAAGACAAAAAACATTTCATTTCCTAATTTTTGAGCATTTTTCCTTTTTTTATAAATATTTTATCACCTCTTTTCTTATATTCTTTATATATTCTATTTATAAAAACAAAAAATATATATAAAATATAAAAGAAAATATAAAATCAGAAAATTAAAAATCAAAATACAAAATTAAAAATTTAAAAATTTTAAAATTTTAAAAACCCACAAAAACATTTGCATAGTGTAGACAATACATCACACATCACATCATTCATTTTGCATTTTGCCGATTTATCCTGTTTTGCTCCTTGTGTTCGACACTCTACCTACTTCCACTATACACCTGTTTGTAAAGTTATAATAAATTTTAACTCCACTTTTGTTTGTCATTGTTTGATTTATTGATTGTGGGTTAATTGTTGACTTTAGTTGATATTTTTGGGTGGTCAACGCTTCGACTGAGTTCCCGCCTTGTGTGGAACTTAAGACCACTGAATTTCGGCTAAATCAAATGGCGTTGTTGCCGGGGAGCAACAACGTATAGTTCACATTTTTGATTGATTGTGTTTGTTTGTCTCCACTATTGCTCTATTTTGTCTCTCTAGTTTTGATATCTATCGGTGAGCTTTCTAACCATTCTTTCTTGTCATCTTGCGAGGGACGGGGGAGCAAGGAGGATCACCTAGGTGATTCGGTGCAGCCTTGGGAAGCGGAGTCGGCTTTTCTAGTCCAAGCCGACATGAGAGAGCAGGAGGAGTGAGAGAGTGGTAGTTAAATAGTCTTTTATTTTTTGTGAGAGAGAGATTCATATTTAAATTGTAATAATAGGGACTTGGACACTCAGGACATTCGGGCCTAACTTCCAGGTGTCTGTTCACCTGGGGGCTCACTGCCGATTTTATCGGTTTTCCCGCTGTCATTTTCCAGTGTTTGTTTTATTTTTCCTTTCTTTTGTGGATTGAGCCCTTAGATTTTAGGCAAGCTTGATCGATTAGATTAGGTCCAAACACCCTAATAACCATTGTATGTACCTATAGTGCGTATTTGGACTTAGTTTAATTAAACTGTTAATCATCATTTTTGATGCGTCGCGCTGCGAGCTCATCCCGCCAAGCGCTTCTCCTGAACTCGACGTGTCGAGAGGAGGAGGGGTGAGCCTAGACCGGACTATAGGATTGGAGATTGGTGATTGACTTGTGTTTCTTAACATTTGCAATTGCCTGCTTAGAACGATTTCCGTGTGCATATCAGCATATAGATTAGGTTTAAAAATTTCTGCTTTGCATCCCGCATGGAGAGAGCTGGAGGCACTGTAAGTCTTTCTATCTTTGCATTCATCATATAGGCACAAAGGTGAGATTTCCATCTTGGTGCCAACTTGCACGGCTTTTCCGACTCTTTTCTCCCTCTGTTTTTGGATCAAGTTTGATCAAGAAGAAACAAAAACGTTAGGCGCTTGTTTGAATTCACTCAAAATAAGCGATAACACAAAAAAATAAAAAAGGGACTGCTAAGAAAATTTGACCTAAATAAAATTGGTAATTGGATTCATTGCTTGGGGAGAGTCACGCCCTCACTTGTATTCAGGTTGCATGGGAAGGTCTCCTTCCAAGTGAGTTGAGTGACTTCGTAAGGATTAGAGCCAAAAACCCAGCTTGTGGCTGCCTTGTGTATCACCTGGATTTCCGAAGTATTGGCGCTACTATCTTACGTAGATGAGTAGGGCTTGTTCATCATTGAGACTCACTATTGTATTGAGCATCGACCTTGTCCGAAGTATCGAGCATAGGCCACGCCTTCACGGGTGTGTCTATCTCACCGTCTGCGTCCGAGTAGGATCTTGCACGCTCACGGGTGATTCCGTTGCGAGCGAGATCCGAAGTATCGATTTCGCCTATCGGCTTCCTCCCTCTTTTCTTCGGCTGAGTAGGGATCCAGGAAGGGTTACAAGGACCTTAAAAAGCGCAGGCTACAGGTTAAACAGGAGGAGGACAAGTACGGGAATACTTTTCCGGCAATACTCTCTCTCCTATAGGCCTAGCGCTCTAAGGACTCGTTACAAGATGACTTCCTGAAAACAAGCTAAAAACTACAAAGATAAAAGCCGAACCTTCACGGCTTCATGTGTTGAGTTGGTGAATCCCCTTGTTTTGTGTTTGATTGCTAGTCGCATTCAGCTCAAGAACAAAAACACTGCATACTTGTGCACAATTTTGCCTCCCCTCTTCTTCATTTTGCAACCTTGTTCTTCTCAATAATCACGATGATGGGAAGGAGGTCTCTTAGGCCGACTTTGTCGGCACCGCTATCCAGCACTCCTCCCTATTCATCTAGGGCAACCTCGGAGAGTCCAGACCCACTCTCCGAGCCTGAGTTCACTTCCACCTTGTTCTCCCTCGACCACCCTTCTCCTTCCATCAGTCCAAGAATTTCAGAATTTAGTGCATCGCAGAGCTCAGAGCATTTGACGGCACCTGAGATGGGTTCTTTTGCTTTTTCAGAGAATCTAGACATGGCTGACAAAGGAGAGCACCCAGATGAGCATGAGCACCCCACATTCTTATATGATCAAGCCGCCATCAACAATTCCTTGCTAGCATCCCTGGAGACCATGCAGAGACAGATCCGGGACCAGGGAGTATTTATGGGTGACCTCATGAGAGAGATCGCACAGATGCGAGAGAACAGACCTAGGGGCGGTGGCGGTGGAGGTGATATACCAGTTGTAGAGAAAGAGGGAGGAGAACCAAACTAAGAGAGGCCACCACAGACAATCATGAGGTAATTACACAATACAGCACCATCCCTCACTCATCAGTGGATCCGACTCCCTCCCATCCATGGATATTTCGAGCTTCGCCCGCACACGATTCAGCTATTGCCCAAATTTCACGGGCTGGCGACCGAAGAGCCACACCTCCACCTCCAAGAATTTGAAATGATCTGCAGTACCATTCATGACAGGTTGGTGACTGAGGACACCATCAAGATGATAGCCTTCCCCTTTTCTTTGGTTGACAGAGCCGCGTACTGGCTGAAACACCTGGGGAGGTTCGTCGACACATGGGTAGAACTCCGGACCGCATACCTGAATAAGTATTATCCTCTCGGCTGGACGAATGCAGCAAGAGCAATGATCAGCAACTTCATAATGAGCCCGAATGAACAATTCCATGAAGCTTGGGATCAATTCAGAGAGCTCATCGACCGGTGTCCACACCATGACATATCCATGCCCAATCTGATTCAAAGTTTCTTTTGTGGGCTGACACCGGAGCTGTAGGGGCTTGTAAACGCCTCTTGTGGTGGGTCCTACTTTTCCAAGGGTGAAGACGATGTTTGGGCCATCTATGAAGGGATGGCAGAGAACTCGACAGTTATGGCCCAAGCCCACGTCTACACACAACAGAAGCCCCCGCAAGGAGCGGGATCATTTCAGAGGATCGCCCGCATCGATGCCGGTCCTCACACTCCATCGGTAGCCGCAGCCCAAGCCGAATCAGTCGCAGCCGATATGGGCATTATTAGTGAGAAGCTGGACCATCTCGAGATCCTCGAGAAGAAGCAGATGCAAGGAATGGCCCAGATGGACCAGATTGCGAAGACCATGAGTGACCTGAAGACGTAGATTCTTTGCGTCCAGGAGGCACAAACATCTTCCCAGCAGCCTCCCAGGTCACGAGCTAATGCCAGCAGTAGTAGCTCAACCCAGCCCTCTGCCTTATACCGCCAGGTCAACTACATTCAGGCAGAGTCGGTCCCGTTGCTACAGTACTACCCATCGCAGCCACCATCTCAGGACACTCAGATGGTGGTCTATCAGCCGGAGGAACCACTGGCGGTTCTACCTCCACCATCCTTCGAGCAGGAGCTATTGATGGAAGTCAATGGGATATGGTACGACCGGTACCCACAGCCCGAGATTCATCGCGATCACCTCGGATTTTGTTGGTGCAATGGAGGCACCTCATCTCAGCAGCAGTCTCCGGCTCAGGGACAGCAGAACAGCCAGCCACAGCAGCAGCCCCAGTACGCCCACCAGCAGCAATACCAGCATGGTCCTCGTCCCGCCTATCAGGGACAGCATTGGAGGCAGCGTCAGCCGCCTGATGAATCCACATTTCATCATCTTTATTCTATCATTTTGGTACCAAAAATCCTAGCAAATGCCTGTAAATACCCTTAAATAGAGCATCTTAGCATTCATGCATGTGCACTCAGATAGTGTCTAAAATACTGTAATTAAAGCCAAAATTATAGAATAAATAAAGAAAAGAAAAAGAATAAAATATCGTAAATATTTTATGACCCAAAACCCCCGAGACCTAGGCATCTTGATGAATAGGTCGACAAGGAATAAAGTAGGGGGAGATAAGGTCAGAAATACAGAGAAAATACCTTTAAATTCTATTCATTCTTTATTCATTTTGGGACCTATTTTTGGTTCCACTTTTTATACATCAAATAAAGAAACTTTGTACATGCAAGTTGTAGATAATTTTATAAAGAAAAATACAAAATCGATTTCACAAAAAAAGAATGTACAGATAAAAAGTTCTGGTCTGAATAAGAATCCAAAATCCCAACTTCCCAGACCCATATCTCACAACTGACAACTCCAAATGCAGTGTACTCACCTTTAATTGTATATAGAAGAAAATAAGCTATTTAATGACGGTGGTCTCGCATTTGGCGGAGCTACGGTTTGAAAGTTGAGTTTTGGACCCCCGTTGTATAGCTATACTGATTAAAATATTCAATTTATTATTTATGCATTATTTTTATATTTTTATATTTTTATAATGTGGTAAATATTACTTATAGTATATATGTGTACTAAAATCAAAATAAAATGCAAAGAAAATACAAAATAAAAATACTTGTATAAAAAATACATAGGTATATCACCTATACTTATACCTATATAAAATACACTTATAATTTATTAAATATACAAAACATATCAGAAAAATAAAATAAAAATATATTTGTGTAGATAAAAGTATTTCATAATTTTAGAAAATAAGAAATGAAAATAATAAAATTAAAATACTCAAAATAAAAATAAAAGAATATAGTATATAGATATTATACCTATATAGGGTTAAAAAGGCAACTTGTAAAAATAAATCTCATAAAAAAATAAAAATCAGAATAAAATACTACATAAAATTTTAAGCATTTTTTATTTTATAACTTTTAATTAATTCGGCCATTTAGTATTTTAAAATGAATTAACAAAGATTTTCTCCAGGGTTTTTCCTGATTGGTCCACGTGGACCAACCAGGGGGCTCGGATAGTTGACCTGGGTCAACTATCTGACCTGCACCCATAGGCTGTGTCAGACTATGTTTGACCCCCGTTTTCACTATTTTTTCGAGGAGCGATCTTTCACCCTTTCGACTCAAATCTTCTGCAAAATCCTTCCTCGCTGGACCGTCTTGCACGCCTAGTGTTTGCATCGGGACGAGCATCACGCCAACCACCTCCGCACCTCGTTCTTCCCACCGTGACCGTCAACCATACTTAAGCTGCCCTTGACTTCATTTGAAGATTTGAACCGCATTGTACCCAGTTTTCGTCCCCCTGAGGGTCGAGTGAGGAGCTGTTGGTGACAGCATCGGCTCTCCATCGCCCAAGCGGAGGAAGGACGACATCTCAGGCGTGTTCCAACCTCCGGCAGCCGCCGTCGAGGTACCCCCTCCCTCGCCCGACCTGGGCTCGAGGCTGTGCTTCCCTTAGTCTTTTTCACTGTCATTACACTCCTTACCATCCCCGCTTCATTTTTCCTCATTTATCCCTTTCATCCGCGCGTCGATTCGCCAAATCGACCATCGCCGGAGCTATCTCCGGCCATAGTTGTTCTCATCGCCACTCCCCTCCATCGATCAAGCATCCCCACGCCTCCGCGAGGTCCAGGCAATTTGCCCTAGACCTTTTCACCCATTCTTGCAGGTCAAAGAGCAGTGAACGCACCTGGAATGCATTTTGCGAACTTCGCCGGAGATACCTGGAGCTGAGAGCTCCGCCGCCTCCGCGCCAGCACCTCGACGCCTCTCCGACGAATCCGAGCCTTCCAGTCCACAGAGTGACCTCCCAGGAGTCTGCAGCTCCATTTTGAAGCCCATCCACAGCCTAAGGAGCGAGATCGGAGTCAGGGAAGTGCGCCTCCGCCGGTGATCTTCCCTGTTCTTCCTCCTCGCTTTTCCACCGTCTGATCGAGCCGCAGCTCCAGATTCTCCACCGACCGTCCGATCAAAGCCCTCAGCGGCCGTCGATCTCCTCGCGGAGATCTAATCCGAGGCGTTGGATCTGAAGGGGTATCGCGGGCCCCGGTATCGACACGTGGATAAGTGGAGTTCGCTCCACCGTCCAATCTTCCGCCGTCTTGGGTATTTTGCAACTTTCACCCTGGCAATTTTTGTAATATTTTATTAGAACCTAAACTTTCAGTTGTCGTTCATTATTTTTGTAATATTTACACAAACACCCCCATAGTTTGTTTATTTGTGTATAGGGCCCTCGCCACGTCACCTCACGTGACCAGTTCACGTGAGGGGGGTGGGCTTTTTGCAGAGGGACCCTCAAGGGTCTTGCTATTTCAGTCTAGACCACAAACTTTCATAGGCAGTGTAAAAATTGTGGAACTTTTGCAATTAAACCCCCGTAGCTTTTTGATATTGCAATCGAGTCCTCCTCAGGCGCGTGCAAGTCACGCGCCTTGGTGGACAATTTGTACTTGTACCCTCGCGGGTTTTAGCATTTAACATTTCGTGCAGGAACTGTTATACTCAGTGATAAATATTTGTGGAAAATTTCATGTATGCCCCTGGATGTATGCAAAAATTGCATTTATACCCCTGCCAGGCTTATTTATTAATTGGATGCTTGTTGTATTTATTCGAATGATCATTTCAAGCCCAAAAATTCCAAAAAATTAGGGTTAAGCTCCTGGACATGTGTACTTTAACGCCACCATTTTAGTTTTTGATTTTGTTTTATTTTCATATTTATTAAAAATCAAAAACTTGCTTTTTATGCACTATCTAGTTTAGAAAATGCCAAAAAAATATTAAAACCTCTCCAAAAATTCCAAAAAATTACCTAGTGTCTATTTTATCCTATTTTAGTGTCAGTCCAAAAATCATTAAATATCTCAAAAGAAAAACACTAAAAATTTAAAAACACTCAAAAACTTCAAAAAATTATATAAAATAGTAGAAAAATCCAAAAATCACAAACTCAGTTCTTGTTTGTTCTTCATTTTGTCCTTTTTATTTGAAAAATAGTGTGAAAAATTTTGGTTGCTGTTTGTTAATTTTAACTTGCATTTTAGTCACAGCCAGCCCTATTTCCACTGTTTTGCCTTATTTCAGTAATTAAAAATACCAAAAACACCTTGAAAATTCCCCAAAAATCACAAAAAAACAGTAAAAAATCTTAAAAATACCAAAAACATTTAATCTCTGAATTGTTGGTTATTTTTGCACCTTTTTATAAATACTTCATCTTGTCTTTTATTAAATTGTCTTTACTTTCCAATATTGAAAAAAAAGAAACAAAAAAATATAAAATATAAAATTATAAAAATCAGAAAATTAAAATCAAAATACAAAATTAAAAATTAAAATAAAATATAAAAAAATATAAAAAATTAAAAACCCACAAAAATCTTCTTTGATTGTTTGCGTAGTATAGACACATCACACACACACACTTTAGCACATTTTGTGGATTTACCCTATTTGCTCCCTGAGTTCGAACTCTCTGCATACTTGACACTATACACCATTTGTGCAGAGTTAAAAATAAATTTTAACTCCACATTAGTTCTAATTTATTGATCTTAAGTGTGGGTTAATTGTTGATTAATTTCAGAATTTGTGTGGTCAAACACCGACTGTTGACTCGCCTTGTGAGTCGATATAACCACATCGAAATTTGAGATTATCAAATGGCGCCGTTGCCGGGGAGCAACAGCGAGTAGTTCACATTTTGTTTGATTGTGTGATTGTTTACCGTAGCATTATTTTCCATCTCTTACATTTTTGATATATCTTGTTGAGCTATCTGACCGTCTCTTTTCTTGTCTTCTTGCGAGGGACCGCGGAGCAAGGCGGATTGCTTAGGTGATTCGGAGCATCTTTGGGAAGCGGAGCCGGCCTTCTTAGGTCACGCCGGCAGGAGAGAGCAGGAGGAGTGAGGGAGAGTGATTAGATTAGCTTACATTTATTTTTGTGAGAGAGAGACTATTAATTTGTAATAAGACAGGTACACTTGGACTTGGACACTCAGACCATCGGGCCTAATTTCCGGGTGTTTGTTCACCCGGGGGGCTCACCGCAGTTTTTGACGAGTTTTTATCGCCGTCATTTTCCGGTTTTGTTTTCATTTTTCACTTTCTTTTGTGGATTGAGCTCTTAGTTCTAGGTCCTGCTTGATTCGATTAGAATAGGTCCAAACACCTAATTATCTTTGCATGCTCCTATAGATTCGTATTTGGACTTAGACTAATTAAACAGTTAGCTAGTAGCTTCCGATCCACGCGCCGCGAGCTCACACCCGAACAAGCGCTTTCTCCTAACTCAAATGTGTTGAGCAGAGGAGGGGTGAGCCTAGACCGGACATTCGGATTAGGAGTTAATAGCTAGCTTGTGGTTCTTCACGCTAGCAGTTGCCTGTTCTAGGACGATTTCCGCTTGCATATCGCCATATAGCGTAGGTTTATAAATTCTGCTTTGCATCCCGCATGGAGAGAGCTGGGATTCGTTGTAAGTCTTCTTACTTTGCATGCATCATCTAGGCACAAAGGTGAGATTTCCACCTTGGTGTCAACTTGCATGGCTTTTCCGACTCTATTCTCCCTCTGTTTTTGGAACAAAGTAGGATAAAGGAAAAATACAAAAACCGTTAGGCACTTGTTTGAATCTACTCAAAAGAAGCGATAACACCAAAAAAATTAAAAAAGGGACTGCTAAAGAAAATTTGATCAAAATAAAATTTGGTAATTGGATTCATTGCTTGGGGAGAGTAACACCCTCACTTGTCTTCAGGTTGCATGGGAAGGTCTCCTTCCAAGTGAGGTGAGCGCTTCGTAAGGATTAGAGCCCAAAACCCAACTTGTGGCTGCCTTGTGTATCGCCTGGATTTCTGAAGTATTGGCGCTACTATCGTACGTAGTCGAGTAGGACTTGGTCGCCATTGGTGACTCGCTATTGTGTGAGCACCGACCTTGTCCGAAGTACCGAGCTTAGGCCACGCCTTCACGGGTGTGTCTGTCTCACCGGCTGCGTCCGAGTAGGACCTTGTACGCTCACGGGTGATTCCGTTGCGAGCGAGGTCCGAAGTATCGGTTTCGCCTATCGGCTTCCTCCCTCTATTTCTTTGGCTGAGTAGGGATCCAGGAAGGGTTACAAGGACCTCAAAAAGCGCAAGTTACAGGTTACACAGGAGGAGGACAAGTACGGGGACACTTTCCTGGCAGTACTCTCGCTCCTATAGGCGTAGCGTTCTAAGGACTCGTGAAAAGATAAATACCTGAAACAAGCTAAAATTGACAAGATAAAAGCCGAACCTTCACGGCTTCACGAGTTGAGTTGGTGAATTCACCCTTGCTTTGCGTTTGATTGCTAGATTTATTTAGGTCAAGATCAAAAACACCGCACAATTGTGCACAATTTTGTTGCATATCATCTTCTTCTTCTCTTGCATTATCCCCACTCTTCTCAAATAATCAAGATGATGGGACGGAGATCTCTTAGGCTGACCTTGTCGGCACCGCTATCTAGCACTCCTCCTTACTCATCTAGGAATGCCTCGGAGAGTCCGCTCTCCGAGCCCGAGTTCACATCCACCCTGTTCCCCCTCGACCACCCTTCCCATTCTCCTTCTCTTAGTCCAATTGTGTCAGAATTCAGTGCATCACAGAGTTCCGCTCATTCGACAGCACCTGAGATGGCCTCTTTTGCTTTTTCAGAAAATCCAGCAATGGCAGACAGAGGCGAGCACCCAGATGACCACGATCACCCTCCATTCATAATCGATCAGGTGGCCATAAACAATTCCTTGCTAGCGTCCCTGGAAAATATGCAGAGACAGATCCGTGATCACGGAACATTCATGGGTGATCTGATGAGAGAGATAGCACAGCTGAGAGAGAACCGACCTGGGGGCGGTGGCGGAGGTGGAGGAGGAGGACCCGATGCAGGAGGAGGCGATCCAGACGCTGAGCGACCGCCGCAGACCATCATGAGGGAGCTGCACAACCCAGCTGCATCCCTCACTCACCGGTGGATCAGACTCCCGCTAATCCACGGGGATTTCGAGCTTCGGACCCATACGATCCAGCTTCTTCCCAAGTTCCATGGGTTGCCGACCGAAGAGCCGCACCTCCATCTCCAAGAATTTGAAATGATATGCAGTACTATCCATGATCGGTTGATGACCGAGGACACCATTAAGATGATTGCCTTCCCGTTCTCATTGGTTGATAGAGCCGCATATTGGCTCAAGCATCTAGGGCGATTCGTCGATACTTGGGCAGATCTCCGGACCGCATATTTGAAGAAATACTATCCTCTCGGCCGGACCAATGCAGCTAGAGCTATGATTAGCAATTTCGCCATGATCCCAAATGAACAGTTCCACGAAGCATGGGATCGATTCAGAGAGCTCATCGACCGGTGTCCGCACCATGACATCTCCAAGCCCAATCTCGTACAGAGTTTCTTCTGTGGGCTGACACCGGAGCTGCAGGGGCTTGTGAACGGGTCCTATTTCTCCAAGGGAGAAGACGACGTCTGGGCCATCTATGAAGGCATGGCAGAAAACTCCACAGTGATGACCCATGCCCGAGTCTATACACAGCAGAAGCCCCTGCAAGGAGCGGGATCATTTCAGAGGATCGCCCGCATCGATGTCGGTCCCAATACAACGTCGGTAGCCGCAGCCCAAGCCGAATCAGCAGCAGCCGACATGGGCATAATTAGTGAAAAGTTGGACCGCATGGAGATCCTTGAGAAGAAGCAGAACCAAGGTCTTGCTCAGATGGACCTTCTCACCAAAACCATGAGTGACCTGAAGACTCAAATTCTATGTATTCAGGAGGCACAAGCCCATTCCCAACAGCCTCCCAGGTCACAGGTTGCTTCCAGCAGCAGCAATCCCAACCAGGCCTCTACCTCATACCGCCAGGTGAACCATATCCAGGCGGAGCCGGTTCCATTGCTGCAATACCATTCAGAGCAACCGCCATCTTCGGACACACAGATGGTGGTTTATCAGCCAGAGCAGCCGCTAGCAGTTCTTCCTCCACCCTCCTTTGAGCAGGAACCATTGATGGAAGTCAATGGGATTTGGTATGACCGATACCCTCAGCCCGCAATTCGTAGGGATCACCCCGGATTCCGTTGGGGCAATGGTGGATCCTCGTCCCAGCAGCATCCTCCTACCCAAGGACAGCAGTGGAGGCAGCGACAGCCACCTCAGCAGTCTTATCACCAGCCTTCCCCCCAGTATCAGCAGCAACACCAGCAGCAGCAGCCCCATTTCCAGCAGGGACAGACATCCGGTTCTCAGGGTCCAGCCTATGAGAACCCAGCCCTCGATGATCTTGCCCGCTTGCTATCTGAACAGTGAGCATCTTTCAGGCAAGAAATGGATGAATTGCGGCAGGAGATGCGGGATATCATCAAAGGCAAAGCCGCCATACCCGCTCAGATCGAACCTAATCCTAATAACCTAAAAAGAAAATCTGAGCAGGTAGAGTTCACAGAGGATACCTCTCCTAGTGACGATTTGAATGATATGTCTTATTCTTTGAATGATGCTGATTTTGTGACTACTAGGAGCGGTAGGATGCCAGCCGGCGGCGCCTCTTCTGAGCGACAACCAGATGCTGAACCAGGAGCGCCAGAGGAGCAGACTAGCGGTGTTGATACTGCTAATGATGATGTTGAAGACGGTGGTGCTGATGCCACCAATGATGGAGTCCAGGACGACGATACTGATGCCGTCGTGATATCAGATGCAGACGGTGGTGCTGAAGCCACCATTTTGGATGATGAACCAGAGCGCGGTGCTGATGCCGCAGAGACAGGTGCTAGTGGTGGTGCTGAAGCCACCACATCTACTTTTGTCGAGCCATCAACTGTGATGTTACCACATTTTGTACCTAGAGACTGTGGGAACAAAAACAAAAACAAAAATATGAATAAAGGAAAGGTTTCTGTTCAAATTGCAGATCCATATGTGGTGAATGATGATCATTGTATGGATTCTCCGTCTTCACAGGCACAGGGACCGATTCCTAGTCCTCCATCTGAGGAGGCCCCTACCATCCCCTTTCCCGAAGCACTCCGCCGGGCGAAGGGGAACAAAAAAGAAAATCCAAAAAAGAATCAGCAGGTAGAGTTCGGCGACCAAATGATTGATAGATTTCACATTCAGCTGACTCTACGGGAAGCATTTGAGCATATCCCCTTCTTCAAAAAGAACTTGAAAGAGACAACTACTTTTCGAAGGAAGAAGAGGCACAGAGATCAAATCCATATGCTCACTCATGAGACATGTTGCATCATCCAGAACAAGCTGCCAGCCAAGCGACCAGACGCAGGAGCTCCCTATGTCAGATGCGAGATTCAGGAGCAGCAGTTTGATCGTACTCTATTAGACAGCGGCTCTTCAATTAACCTCCTTCCGGCAGCCTTACTCAAGCAGTTCGAGTTGGGCCCTCTTCTTCGAAGCAGAACGGTCCTTCAGTTTGCTGATAGGTCGATTAAGAGGCCGAAGGGGTTATTGAAAGACGTGGTCGTTACCATTCAGGGCCTGAAATTCCCCGTGGACTTCGTTGTGTTGGACATGGAGATCCCTGAGTCGGTAACTGATGCCCCCATCATTCTCGGACGTCCATTTTTGGCCACAGCCAAAGCAGTGACCGACCATGATAGCGGGAAGGTATGTTTTCGCGTAGAGGGCGAAACCATACAAATAGAGACGATCGAAGAGATCAGAGCCAGAGAGGTAGAGTGCTCCGAGCAGTCCAACGAAGCAGCGCAGATGACAGAGGAGGAGCTAGACATCCACCAGGTTTGTGATTTTGAGATGACTGATGATGAATCCAACTGGAAAGATCCTGTAGCACCGACCCTCGCCTTGCCTACAGATTCATTATATCTCAAGCTCATGGCAGTCGAGAGCCGGGAGAGCACATCCCTGGAGGAGGATACATCTGAAGCTGACAGTGTTGTGATGAGTGGTGCAGATGATTTTCATTCTTGCTCATCTTCTTCTGATCCCTCGGATTCAGATATTGATTGGGATGACTTTGATGACTATTTACCTTGTCTGATTCCTACTGAGCCAACAACCATGACAGAGTGCGAGCCGGTGCAGTTTATAGTTGATTCAGAAGGCCGCCCTTCGTCAGCAATTCATGCAGAGCGAGAGTTCTCCCATGCAGACCTGGTAGCATTTACACAGACATATCAAAAGCCAGATCTGCCACCTCCCAGTTGCCCAGAACGGAAACCTCTGCCGCAGTCGATGAAGTACAGATTCCTTGCTGGAGAGCCAGAAATGCACCCAGTCATTATCTCAGCAGATTTGACTGGAGAGCAAGAATCTCATCTGATGGAGGTTCTTGAAAGAAACCGCAAGGCAATCGGTTGGAGTATAGCTGATCTCCAGGGGCTGAGCCCAAATCTTTGCTCTCACCACATTTATCTTGAGGATAACGCTAAGCCGTCGCGTGAGTTCCAACGACGGCTGAACCCGAATCTTCGAGACGTAGTCATGAAAGAAATTTCCAAGTGGTGGAGCGTCGATTTTATCTATCCCATCTCCGACTCCAAATGGGTAAGTCCGCTACATGTGGTACCTAAGAAGACGGGTATCACTACAGTTGTCAATGAGTCTGGAGAGGAGATCGCTACCAGAGTACCAACTTCTTGGAGGGTCTGTGTGGACTACAGACGATTGAATGAGGCCACCAAGAAGGATCACTTCCCGCTACCCTTCATTGATCAGATTATCGAGCGGTTAGCCGGGAAGAGTCATTACTGCTTTCTTGACGGGTACTCTGGATACAATCAGGTGGCCATTGCGCCCGAAGACCAGGAGAAAACGACATTCACCTGTCCGTTTGGGACTTATGCTTTCAGACGGATGCCCTTTGGTCTATGTAACGCTCCGGCGACATTCCAAAGGTGCATGTTGTCCATCTTCTCGGACATGGTTGGTGACTGTTTAGAGGTCTTCATGGATGACTTCTCGGTCTATGGCGACGGGTTCGACGCCTGTCTTGACTGCCTAGACCGTGTGCTCAAGCGCTGCATTGAGGTTAACCTTGTTTTGTCCTGGGAGAAGAGTCATTTCATGATGACTCAGGGGACGGTCCTTGGTCACATCGTCTCCAACAGGGGCATGGAGGTCGATCCGTCTAAGGTGGACATCATCAGAAAACTCAATCCGCCGTCCAATCTGCGTCAGCTACGGTCTTTTCTGGGGCATGTCGGTTTCTACCGACGGTTCATTCAGGACTTCAGTCGAATTGCCCGACCGCTTACTGACTTGCTGACCAAAGACACCGAGTTTATTGTTAATGATAAGTGTCTTGAATCATTTGAGACTCTCAAGAATATGGTTGTCTCAGCTCCTGTCCTTCAGCCACCCGATTGGTCTCTCCCATTCGAGATCATGACGGATGCTTCAGATTTTGCCGTTGGGGCTGTGCTTGGACAGAGGAGGGATGGTTTACCATTTGCCATTCACTACGCCAGCCGGACTTTGGATGCCGCGCAGCGGAATTACACTGTGACTGAGAAAGAAATGCTGGCCGTAGTCTTCGCTCTTGATAAGTATCGATCATATATTCTCGGATCTAGAGTGACCATTTACACTGATCATACTGTCATCCGGTATTTAATGGCTAAGAAGGATGCCAAAGCACGTCTCACCAGATGGATCCTTCTACTCCAGGAATTTGATATTGAGATTAAGGACAAACCTGGAGTCAAGAATGTGGTGGCGGATCATCTCTCCAGATTGGAGAATCTTGAGGAATCTGAGCCCATCGCACCTATCACTGAGACATTTCCAGATGAGGCGATCTTGGCTGTCACCTCGCTCCCATGGTATGCTGACATTGTGAATTATCTTGTTGCCAAAACGGTTCCACAAGGTTGGCCCAGGCAGAAACTTGAGACCTTCCTGGCGAAGGCCAAGTTTTATCATTGGGAGGATCCCGTCCTTTATCATGAAGGAGGGGATAGTATCTGGAGGAGGTGCATTCCTCAAGAAGAGCAGCATAGCGTCCTCACATACTGCCACAAGCTTGAGGCAGGAGGACATCATTCTGGAAAAAGGACAGCACAAAAGGTGCTTCAATCCGGCCTATGGTGGCCTACTCTCTTCAAGGATTCTGATGAGTTCGTGAAGAGATGTACTGACTGTTAGAAAATGGGAACCTGTGGACAGAGAGACATGATGCCCATGCAACCCATTCACTTCTGTGAGGTTTTTGATGCATGGGGGATTGATTTCATGGGCCCATTTCCTAAAAGTCAGGGATTCGAGCATATTTTGCTCGCTGTAGATTATGTCAGCCGATGGGTTGAGGCCATCCCTGCCCGAGCCGCAGATGCTAAAACCGTTTGCAAATTTTTGAGGAAAAATATCATTTCACGGTTCGGAGTACCTAGAGTCTTGATTTCAGACGGGGGGTCTCATTTCATCAATGACAAAGTCAGGGCCCTTGCAGACGAGTTCGGCATTGACCATCGGGTTGCCACTCCTTATCACCCTCAGACTAATGGTCTTGCCGAAGTATCGAATAGGGAGATAAAGACTATCTTGCAGAAAGTTGTCCGCCAAGACCGAAAGGATTGGTCACAGCTTTTGGACTCGGTCTTGTGGGCTTATCGGATGTCTTTCAAGAATCCATTGGGGACATCTCCCTTTCGTCTCGTCTATGGCAAGCCGTGCCATTTGCCAGTGGAGATCAAGCATAAATCTTTTTGGGCAGTTACTGAGTTGCTTCTAGATCCCGAGAGTATAGGAGACCAGAGAAGAGCTGAATTGGCAGCCCTGGAAGAATTGA
This sequence comes from Ottelia alismoides, assembly GCA_037367405.1. NCBI lineage: Eukaryota > Viridiplantae > Streptophyta > Magnoliopsida > Alismatales > Hydrocharitaceae > Ottelia > Ottelia alismoides. The sequence continues at coordinate 130,039 of JAZKJV010006494.1, forward strand.
GAGATACAGCCTTTTCCAACAGCCTACAGTACAAGGAAAAAGTGAAGACATGGCACGATTCGCATATCAGCCATAAACAGTTTGAGCCAGATCAGAGAGTTTGGTTGTTTGATTCCAGGCTGAAATTATTCCCAGGGAAATTGCAGAGCAAGTGGAAAGGACCGTATGTGGTCAGGAAGGTACATGACAATGGCAGCATCGACATATCCGAACCGTCATCTTCCTCTACCTTCCGCGTCAATGGTCAACGCCTGAAACTATATCTTGATCATGATCCACCGACCATTGACGTTGCCCCCATTCTTCTGGCATGAGATGTGTCCTTTGACTCTCATCATCTACAGCTCATACATGGTGATCAATTCTATCTTCAGCTGTACAGATCCATCTGTTTATATCACTCTGTTGTCTGTTGATTTATTTTCTTATTTTCTTCTTTTCTTCTTTTCCTCTTCTATCTTCTTCATCTACCGAAAAGGTGCCGCCCTTGTAGACAGTCTTCCATACTTAGGACGTACTTTGTCCTAAGTATAGGGGGTGTGCACCCCGAATTTCTCTATTTTTCGATCCTCTCCATTGTCTCCTCTTCTTGTCTATACTTAGGGGTATCTTACCCTAAGTATAGGGGGAGACAATCTGAGTACGATTTGTTCATTCCCACCCTTGACCCTCCCTGCATTGTGTACAGTCTGCTATACTTAGGATTATTTGATCCTAAGTATAGGGGGGACGGTCAACTTCTCATTCTTTGATTCATTCAGGATTCCTTTATTCTTTAGACTTGTCTATACTTAGTACGAGTTATGTCTTCTCTTTTCTCTCCGATCTATGAGGACATAGCTCAAGCTAAGTATAGGGGGGTCGTATATACTACGTATATACTTTAGCCATAACTCGTACGTTTGTATTTTCCTAATAATATGGCTAATAATTCTTTAAAATTCATTAAAATTTCTTAATAAAAAGATGTGATTATTCCTCAAATTCTTTTTGTATTTACTGATTAATAAATCATGTGAAAATGCTTTTTTTTTTGCAAAATGTTTGAAAAATAGTTTGGAAACTTTGTGAACATCTATTGAAAACTATTTTGAAAATATTTTGTTATATGTTTTCAACCTTTGTAAAAATGTGTGGTTTGTAAAATTTATTTTCTTTGTGTGAAATAAAATTTTTGAAAAATGATTTGCAAATGGTTTGAAAAATGGTTGCAAAAATGATTTGAAAAACCTATATATACTGTTTTGAAAACCTTTGCAAAATGATTTTCAAATGTGTGTAAAATGTTTGTAAAAACTATTTTGGACTATAGTTTTCAAAAATTGTGTGTAAATTGTTTTCATATAAGTTTGAGGAATATACACATCACACCAAAATTCACTATATATGTATATATATGTATAAAATTGATCACTTACCCTGTAAATTCTTAAAACCCACTTCTTATTTATATGAAGAAGCACTCCCGTGTACATATTTTCACCTAGTTTTTAGCCAAAACTTTTTGTTTTCAAAACTCCCAAAAACATTTGCAAAATTAAAATCCAAAAACATTTGAAAAATCTTCTTGAAAAAAATATAAAAAAATGCATATGCATCATCATCCTCATCATATTTTCAAAAAACCATAAAAAGTTCAAAATCTTTGAAAATTGCATCACAAAAATATTTTCTGCATTGCATAGCATGAGCATTTCGGACTGAGTTTGATAGTTGAACAAGACTGAGTAAAATCCGGAGATTGGAGCTTGATTGGACCTTAAAATCTACCTAATAACAGGAACCTTATAGGAACTGGGTTTGAGGTACTTCAGGTCTAGTTGACTTAATTCTTTGAGGATCACGAGACTTGGTTCAATGGATTCTTGACTGCCTAAGTAGAGTATTTCGGAGCACACGCACGATTCTTGTTGATAATGACCTAACTTGGACACCTGCACCTTTCACATGGCTCAACTCAGTTGGAGTGGTGAGGGGATTGGATTTGCCGGTATGAGACGCACACAAGTGGAAACACTTGTCCTCCTCTAGGGAGGGAAGTGCACCCCAACCCGTCCAGTGATTAGGAAGTCTAAAGACAGGAGGCTGTGGGTTGCGATAAAGCTTCAAAAAAGGGATAGTCTACTGGCTCAAGAGGAAAAACTCCTTATGTAAATGCTGCTGTATATAGTATTCAAAAAAAAAAAGTTCAGGCATGTACAAAAATAAAAAGCCTGCAAGTATGTACGAAGTCAATAAGCAAGCTTGAGCATCAAAGTCATATCATGTGAGCCTGCAGCAGGATGACTTGACTACACTGGTCTTGCATCCCAGGATAGGTAGCTACACTGGCTACCGTCCATTCTTCTCTTCACCCCCTCCTCTTGAGCCGGTTGCCACTTGAACTTAGAAGGGAATACTCCGCTCCTCGAGGATGGAGTTGCTGGATTGGGGAATCATTGGGTTGTCGTACTGGAGAAGTCAGTTTCTTTGTCATTCTAGTTGGGGAGAGCCACCATCACTTACACTGTACAAGTCAGATTCATAGTCGTAAGGGTTTGCGTATGAATTGAAGTATTTCTGACCTGGCTATTGAGGAGACTTGGACAGAGTTTTGGGATTCTCAGGGACTGTTGGATTTCAAACACGGTTCTCACTAAGGTTCCGCCCGCACTAAAGTTCCAAAGGTCCGACTTAAGCTCCAAACTTTGATTTTGTGAAGACAAGTTTGACAATCAAATAAAATCCAAGTTCTTCTTTTTCTTTTCTTTCTTTTTCTTTTTGTACTTATTGCATAAGTGTTTGCTAGGGACTAGCAAAGGTAAAGTATAGGGGGATGATGAATCCACATTTCATCATCTTTATTCTATCATTTTGGTACCAAAAATCCTAGCAAATGCCTGTAAATACCCTTAAATAGAGCATCTTAGCATTCATGCATGTGCACTCAGATAGTGTCTAAAATACTGTAATTAAAGCCAAAATTATAGAATAAATAAAGAAAAGAAAAAGAATAAAATATCGTAAATATTTTATGACCCAAAACCCCCGAGACCTAGGCATCTTGATGAATAGGTCGACAAGGAATAAAGTAGGGGGAGATAAGGTCAGAAATACAGAGAAAATACCTTTAAATTCTATTCATTCTTTATTCATTTTGGGACCTATTTTTGGTTCCACTTTTTATACATCAAATAAAGAAACTTTGTACATGCAAGTTGTAGATAATTTTATAAAGAAAAATACAAAATCGATTTCACAAAAAAAGAATGTACAGATAAAAAGTTCTGGTCTGAATAAGAATCCAAAATCCCAACTTCCCAGACCCATATCTCACAACTGACAACTCCAAATGCAGTGTACTCACCTTTAATTGTATATAGAAGAAAATAAGCTATTTAATGACGGTGGTCTCGCATTTGGCGGAGCTACGGTTTGAAAGTTGAGTTTTGGACCCCCGTTGTATAGCTATACTGATTAAAATATTCAATTTATTATTTATGCATTATTTTTATATTTTTATATTTTTATAATGTGGTAAATATTACTTATAGTATATATGTGTACTAAAATCAAAATAAAATGCAAAGAAAATACAAAATAAAAATACTTGTATAAAGAATACATAGGTATATCACCTATACTTATACCTATATAAAATACACTTATAATTTATTAAATATACAAAACATATCAGAAAAATAAAATAAAAATATATTTGTGTAGATAAAAGTATTTCATAATTTTAGAAAATAAGAAATGAAAATAATAAAATTAAAATACTCAAAATAAAAATAAAAGAATATAGTATATAGATATTATACCTATATAGGGTTAAAAAGGCAACTTGTAAAAATAAATCTCATAAAAAAATAAAAATCAGAATAAAATACTACATAAAATTTTAAGCATTTTTTATTTTATAACTTTTAATTAATTCGGCCATTTAGTATTTTAAAATGAATTAACAAAGATTTTCTCCAGGGTTTTTCCTGATTGGTCCACGTGGACCAACCAGGGGGCTCGGATAGTTGACCTGGGTCAACTATCTGACCTGCACCCATAGGCTGTGTCAGACTATGTTTGACCCCCGTTTTCACTATTTTTTCGAGGAGCGATATTTCACCCTTTCGACTCAAATCTTCTGCAAAATCCTTCCTCGCTGGACCGTCTTGCACGCCTAGTGTTTGCATCGGGACGAGCATCACACCATCCACCTCCGCACCTCGTTCTTCCCACCGTGACCGTCAACCATACTTAAGCTGCCCTTGACTTCATTTGAAGATTTGAACCACATTGTACCCAGTTTTCGTCCCCCTGAGGGTCGAGTGAGGAGCAGTTGGTGACAGCATCGGCTCTCCATCGCCCAAGCGGAGGAAGGACGACATCTCAGGCGTGTTCCAACCTCCGGCAGCCGCCGTCGAGGTACCCCCTCCCTCGCCCGACCTGGGCTCGAGGCTGTGCTTCCCTTAGTCTTTTTCACTTGTCATTACACTCCTTACCATCCCCGCTTCATTTTTCCTCATTTATCCCTTTCATCCGCGCGTCGATTCGCCAAATCGACCATCGCCGGAGCTATCTCCGGCCATAGTTGTTCTCAGCGCCACTCCCCTCCATCGATCACGCATCCCCAGCCTCCGCGAGGTCCAAGCAATTTGCCCTGGACCTTTTCACCATTTCTTGCAGGTCAAAGAGCAGTGAACGCACCTGGAATGCATTTTGCGAACTTCGCCGGAGATACCTGGAGCTGAGAGCTCCGCCGCCTCCGCGCCAGCACCTCGACGCCTCTCCGACGAATCCGAGCCTTCCAGTCCACAGAGTGACCTCCCAGGAGTCTGCAGCTCCATTTTGAAGCCCATCCACAGCCTGAGGAGCGAGATCGGAGTCAGGGAAGTGCGCCTCCGCCGGTGATCTTCCATGTTCTTCCTCCTCGCTTTTCCACCGTCTGATCGAGCCGCAGCTCCAGATTCTCCACCGACCGTCCGATCAAAGCCCTCAGCGGCCGTCGATCTCCTCGCGGAGATCTAATCCGAGGCGTTGGATCTGAAGGGGTATCGCGGGCCCCAGTATCGACACTTGGATAAGTGGAGTTCGCTCCACCGTCTGATCTTCCGCCAGCTTGGGTATTTTGCAACTTTCACCCTGGCAATTTTTGTAATATTTTATTAGAACCTAAACTTTCAGTTGTCGTTCATTATTTTTGTAATATTTACACAAACACCCCCATAGTTTGTTTATTTGCGTATAGGGCCCTCGCCACGTCACCTCACGTGACCAGTTCACGTGAGGGGGGTGGGCTTTTTGCAGAGGGACCCTCAAGGGTCTTGCTATTTCAGTCTAGACCACAAACTTTCATAGGCAGTGTAAAAATTGTGGAACTTTTGCAATTAAACCCCCGTAGCTTTTTGATATTGCAATCGAGTCCTCCTCAGGCGCGTGCAAGTCACGCGCCTTGGTGGACAATTTGTACTTGTACCCTCGCGGGTTTTAGCATTTAACATTTCGTGCTGGAACTGTTATATTCAGTGATAAATATTTGTGGAAAATTTCATGTATGCCCCTGGATGTATGCAAAAATTGCATTTATACCCCTGCCAGGCTTATTTATTAATTGGATGCTTGTTGTATTTATTCGAATGATCATTTCAAGCCCAAAAATTCCAAAAAATTAGGGTTAAGCTCCTGGACATGTGTACTTTAACGCCACCATTTTAGTTTTTGATTTTGTTTTATTTTCATATTTATTAAAAATCAAAAACTTGCTTTTTATGCACTGTCTAGTTTAGAAAATGCCAAAAAAATATTAAAACCTCTCCAAAAATTCCAAAAAAATTACCTAGTGTCTATTTTATCCTATTTTAGTGTCAGTCCAAAAATCATTAAAAATCTCAATAGAAAAACACTAAAAATTTAAAAACACTCAAAAACTTCAAAAAATTATATAAAATAGTAGAAAAATCCAAAAATCACAAACTCAGTTCTTGTTTGTTCTTCATTTTGTCCTTTTTATTTGAAAAATAGTGTGAAAAATTTTGGTTGCTGTTTGTTAATTTTAACTTGCATTTTAGTCACAGCCAGCCCTATTTCCACTGTTTTGCCTTATTTCAGTAATTAAAAATACCAAAAACACCTTGAAAATTCCCCAAAAATCACAAAAAAACAGTAAAAAATCTTAAAATTACCAAAAACATTTAATCTCTGAATTGTTGGTTATTTTTGCACCTTTTTATAAATACTTCATCTTGTCTTTTATTAAATTGTCTTTACTTTCCAATATTGAAAAAAAAGAAACAAAAAAATATAAAATATAAAATTATAAAAATCAGAAAATTAAAATCAAAATACAAAATTAAAAATTAAAATAAAATAAAAAAATATAAAAATTAAAAACCCACAAAAATCTTCTTTGATTGTTTGCGTAGTATAGACACATCACACACACACACACTTTAGCACATTTTGTGGATTTACCCTGTTTGCTCCCTGAGTTCGAACTCTCTGCATACTTGACACTATACACCATTTGTGCAGAGTTAAAAATAAATTTTAACTCCACATTAGTTCTAATTTATTGATCTTAAGTGTGGGTTAATTGTTGATTAATTTCAGAATTTGTGTGGTCAAACACCGACTGTTGACTCGCCTTGTGAGTCGATATAACCACATCGAAATTTGAGATTATCACCGCCTCAACAATCATACTCCCATCCTCCCCAGCATTATCCTCACCAGCAGCAGCAACAGCCTCATTTCCAGCAGGGAAACCCGTCTGGTTCTTAGGCCTCCGCTTTTGAGAACCCAGCTCTAGATGACCTTGCTCGCTTGCTCTCCAAACAGCGAGCATCCTTCCGGCAAGAAATGGATGAGTTCCGGTAGGAGATGAGAGATATCATCAAGGGCAAGGCCGCCATACCATCTCAGATTGAACCAAATCCGAACAATCAGAAAATAAAGTCTGAGCAGGTACAGTTCACAGAGGATACCTCTCCTAGTTATTATTTGAGTGACATGTCTTCTTCTTTGTATGATGCTGATTTTGTGACTACTAGGAGCGGTAGGATGCCAGTCGGCGTCACCTCATCTGAGCGGCAGCCACAAGCAGAACCAGGAGCGCCAGATGAGCAGAGTAGCGGTGCTGATGTCGCTAATGATGATGTTGAAGACGGTGGTGCTGATGCCACCAATGATGGAGAGCCAGGCGATGGTACTGAGGCCGTCGTGATACCAGATGCAGACCGTGGTGCTAAAGCCACCATTTTGGATGCAGAGCTAGAGCGTGGTGCTGATGCTGCGAAGATAGGTACCGTTGGTGGTACTGAGGCCAGCACATCTACTTTTGTTGAGCTTCCTTCTGTGGTGTTACCACCTTTTGTATCTATGGACTGTGGTAACAACAAAAAGAACAAAAATATGAATAAAGGAAAGGTTTCTGTTCACACTTCAAATCCATATGTGTTGAATGATGGTCATGGTATGGATTCTATTCCTTCACAGGCGCAGGAACCTCATCCTAGTCCTCCATCTAAGGAGGCCCCTACCATCCCCTTCCCTGAAGTACTCCGCCGGGCGAAGGGGAACAAAAGAGAAAATCCAAAAAAGGACCAACTGGTAGACTTCAGCAATCAGATGATTGATCGATTCCACATTCAACTAACTCTATAGGAAGCACTTGAGCACATACCCCTCTTCAAAAAGAACTTTAAAGAGAAGACTACCATCCGTAGGAAGAGGAGGAACCAGAGAGATCAGATCCATGTGCTCACTCATTCAACTTGTTGCACCATTCAGAACAAACTGCCAGCCAAGAGACCAGATGCAGGAGCTCCCTATGTCAGATGCGAGATTCAGGAGCAGCAGTTTGATCGTACTCTATTAGACAACGGCTCCTCGATTAACCTTCTTCCGGCAGCCTTACTCGACCGATTCGAGTTCGGTCCTCTTCTTAGGAGCAGGACAGTCCTTCAGTTTGCTGACAGGTCGACTAAGAGGCCGAAGGGGTTATTGAAAGACGTGGTCGTTACCATTCAGGGCCTGAAATTCCTCATGGACTTTGTTGTATTGGACATGGAGATCCCTAAGTCGGTAACCGATGCCCCCATCATACTTGGACGCCCATTCTTGGCCACAGCCAAGGCGGTGACCGATCATGATAGTGGGAAGGTATGTTTTCACGTAGAGGGCGAGAGCATAAAAATAGAGAGGATCGAGGAAACCAGAGCGAGAGAATTAGAATGCTCGGAGCATTCCAGCGAAGCCGCGCAGATGATAGAGGAAGAGCTAGACATCCACCAGGAGTGTGATTTTGTGATGACAGATGATGAATCTAATTGGACAGATCTTGTAGCACAGACCCTCGCCTTGCCTACAGATTCACCATATTTAAAGCTTATGGCGGTCGAGAACCTGGAGAGCACACCCCTGGACGAGGATACATTGGAGGCTGACAGTTGTGGGACGAATGGTGATGATTTTCAGTCTTGTTCTTCTACTTTAGATCCCTCGGATTCAGACATTGATTGGGATGATTTCGTTGAATATCTACCGTGTCTGATTCCTTCTGAGCCGACAGCTAGGACGAAGTGCGAGCCAGTACAGTTTATTGATGATTCAGCAGGCCTCCCTTTGTCAGATATTCATGCAGAGCGAGAGTTCTCACATGCAGACCTGATCACCATTACACAGACATATCAGAAGCCAGATCTGCCACCTCCCAACTGTCTAGAACTGAAACCCTTGCCGCAGTCGCTGAAGTATAGATTCCTTGCGGGTGAGCCAGATATGCACCCAGTCATTATCTCAGCAGGTTTGACTGGAGAGCAAGAATCTCGTCTAATGGAGGTTCTTGAAAGAAACCGCAAGGCGATAGGATGGAGTATAACTGATCTCTAGGGGATTATTCCGGCTCTGTGCTCCCACCACATCTATCTTGAAGAGGACGCTAGGCCATCGCGTGAGTTCCAGTGACGGCTGAACCCAAATCTTTGAGATGTGGTCATGAAAGAAATATCGAAGTGGTGGAGCGTCGATTTTATCTACCCCATCTCCGACTCCAAATGGGTTAGTCCATTACAGTGATACCAAAGAAGACGGGTATCACTACAGTTGTGAGTGAGTCTGGAGAGGAGATCGCTACCCGAGTACCCACTTCTTGGAGGGTCTGTGTGGACTACAGAAGATTGAATGAGGCCACCAAGAAGGATCATTTCCCGCTACCATTCATTGATCAGATTATCGAGAGGCTAGCTGGGAAGAGTCACTATTATTTTCTTGACGGGTACTCCGGTTATAATCAAGTGGCCATTGCGCCCGAAGGCTAGGAGAAAACGACATTCACCTGTCCGTTTGGGACTTATGCTTTCAGACGAATGCCCTTTGGTCTATGTAACGCTCCCGCGACATTCCAAAGGTGCATGTTGTCCATTTTCTCAGACATGGTGGGTGACTATTTAGAGGTCTTCATGGATGACTTCTCGGTCTATGGCGATGGATTTTATGCTTGTCTTGACTGCCTAGATCGTGTACTTCAGCGCTGCATAGAGGTCAATCTTGTATTGTCTTAGGAGAAGAGTCACTTCATGGTGACTCAAGGGACGGTCCTTGGTCATATCATCTCCAACAGGGGCATGGAGGTCGATCCGGCCAAGGTAGATATCATTAGAAAACTCAATCCACCATCCAATCTGCATCAATTGCGGTCTTTTTTGGGGCATGTCGATTTCTACCGATGGTTCATTCAGGACTTCAGTCGTATTGCCCAACCGCTTACTGATTTGCTGACGAAGGACACCGAGTTCATTGTAGATGATAAGTGTCTTCCGTCTTTTGAGACTCTCAAGAGTATGGTTGTTTCGGCTCATGTCCTTCAGCCACCTAATTGGTCTCTCCCATTCGAGATCATGACAGATGCTTCTGATTTTGCCATTGGGGTTGTGCTTGGATAGAGGAGGGATGGATTGCCGTTTGCCATTCACTACGCCAGCCGGACTTTGGATGACGCTCAGCAGAATTATACTGTAACAGAGAAAGAGAGGCTGGTCGTAGTCTTTGCTTTGGATAAGTACATATCATATATTCTCGGATCTAGAGTGACAATCTACACAGATCACACCGCCATCCGGTACTTAATGGCCAAGAAGGATGCCAAAGCACGTCTCACCAGATGGATCCTTCTACTCCAGGAGTTTGATATTGAGATTAAGGATAAGCCTGGAGTTAAGAATGTGGTGGCGGATCATCTTTCCCGCGTGGAGAACCTTGAGGAATCTGAGCCCAACGTACCTATCATAGAGATGTTTCCAGATGAGGCGATCTTGGCTATCACCTCGCTCCTGTGGTATGCCGACATTGTGAACTATCTTTTTGCCAAGACGGTTCCACAAGGTTGGTCCAGGCAGAAGCTCAAGACCTTCCTAGCGAAGGCCAAGCTTTACCATTGGGAGGATCCCGTCCTTTATCATGAAGGAGGGGACAGTATCTGGAGGAGGTGCATTCCTCAAGAAGAGCAGCAAAGCGTCCTCACATACTGCCACAAGCTTGAGGCAGGAGGACATCATTCTTGGAAGACAGCACAGAAGGTGCTTCAATCCAGCCTTTGGTGACCTACTCTCTTCAAGGATTCAGATGAGTTCGTGAAGAGATGTACTGACTGTCAGAAGATGGGATCCTACGGACAGAGAGACATGATGCCCATGCAGCCCATTCACTTTTGTGAGGTTTTTATACATGGGGGATTGATTTCATGGGCCCATTTCCTAAGAGTCAGGGGTTTGAGCACATTTTGCTCACTGTAGATTTTGTCAGCCGATGGGTTGAGGCCATCCCCGCCCAAGCCGCAGATGCTGAAACTGTGTGTAAATTTTTGAGGAAAAATATCATTTCACGGTTCGAGGTACCTAGAGTCTTGATTTCAGACGGGGGGTCTCATTTCATCAATGACAAAGTTAGGGCCTTTGTAGACGAGTTCGGCATTGACCATCATGTTGCCACACCGTATCACCCTCAGACTAATGGTCTTGCCAATGTATCGAACCGGGAGATAAAGACTATCCTGTAGAAGGTTGTCCGTCCAGACCGAAAGGATTGGTCACAGCTTTTGGACTCGGTCTTGTGGGCCTATCGGACTTCCTTCAAGAATCCATTAGGGACATCTCCCTTTCATCTCGTCTATGGCAAGCCATGCCATCTTCCAATGGAAATAAAGCACAAGTCACTTTGGGTAGTCACTGAGTTATTATTGGATCTTGAGAGTATAGGAGAACAGAGAAGAGCATAGTTGGCAGCCCTAGAGGAATTGAGAGATACAACCTTTTCTAGCAGCCTACAGTACAAGGAAAAAGTGAAAACATGGCACAATTCTCATATCAGCCATAAACAGTTTGAGCCAGATCAGCGCATATGGTTGTTTGATTCCAGGCTGAAGTTATTTCCAAGGAAACTACATAGCAAGTGGAAAGGTCCTTATGTGGTCAGGAAGGTACATGACAATGGCAGTATTGACATATCCGAATCGTCATCTTCCTCTACCTTCTGTGTTAATGGTCAGCGCCTGAAGCTATATCTAGATCATGATCCGCCGACCATTGACGTTGCCCCCATTCTTCTGGTATGAGATGTGTTCTTTGACTCATATCATCTGCATCTCATACATGGTGATCAATTCCATCTTCCGTTGTACAGATCCATCTATCTATATCATTCTTCCATATGTTAATATCTTTTCTTCTTTTCTTCTTTTCCTTGTCTATCTTCTTTATCTATCAAAAAGGTGTTGCCTCTTGTTGTCAATCTTCTATACTTAGGACGTACTTTGTCCTAAGTATAGGGGGTGTGCACCTCGAGTTTTTCATTTATTTCGATCCTCTCCATTGTCTCCTTTTCTTGTCTATACATAGGGATATCTTACCCTAAGTATAGGGGGAGACAATTCGAGTACGATTTGTTCATTCCCACCCTTGACCCTCCCTGCGTTGAGTACAGTCTGCTATACTTAGGATTATTTGATCTTGAGTATATGGGGGACGGTCAACTTCTCATTGGTTCATTTATTTATTATTTAGACTTGCCTATTCTTAGTATGAGTTATGTCTTCTCTTTTCTCTCCGATTTATGAGGACATAGCTCAAGCTAAGTATAAGGGGGTCTTATATACTACGTATATACTTTAGCCATAACTCGTATTTTCATATTTTCTAATAAGTATGGCTAATAGTTCTTTAAAATCCGTAATAAAAAGATGTTATCATTCCTCAAATTCTTTTTATAGTTACTGATTAATAAATCAGGTGAAAATGTTTTTTGCAAAATGTTTGAAAACCTTTGTGAAAATCTTTTGAAAACTATTTTGAAAATATTTCGTTACATGTTTTCAACCTTTGTAAAAATGTGTGGTTTGTAAAATTTATTTTCTTTGTGTGAAATAAAAATATTTGAAAAATGATTTGCAAATGGTTTGAAAAATGATTACAAAAGTATTTTGAAAAATCAATATATAGTGTTTGAAAAACCTTTGCAAAATGATTTTCAAATGTGTGTACATGTTTGTAAAATGTTTGTAAAAATTATTTTGGACTATAGTTTTCAAAAATTGTTTAAAAAAACTTTTCAAATAAGTTTGAGGAATACATACATCTTACTAAAATTCTTTATATACTTATAAAATTGATCACTTACCCTTGTAAATTCTTAAAACCTACTTCTTGTAAATATAAGAAGCACTCCCGTGTACATATTTTTCACCTAGTTTTTAGCCAAAAATCTTTTTTTTTTCAAAAAAAATTCCAAAAACATTTGCAAAATTAAAATCCAAAAATATTTAAAAATTCTTTTTGAAAAATACAAAAATGCATATGCATCATCATCATCTTTTCAAAAATCCATAAAAAGTTCAAAATCTTGATAATCGAATCACAAAAATACTTCCTGCATATCATTTGCATAGCATTAGCATTTTTCGGATTGAGTTTGATAGTTGAACGAGTCTAAGTAAAATTCGGAGATTGGAGCTTGATTGGACCTTAAAATCTACCTAATAACAGGAACCTTATAGGAACTGGGTTTGAGGTACTTCAGGTCGAGTTGACTTAATTCTTTGAGGATCACAAGACTTGGTTCAATGGATTCTTGACTGCCTAAGTAGAGTATTTCGGAACACATTAACGACTCTTGTTGATAATGACCTAACTTGGACACCTGCACCTTTCACATGGCTCAACTCAGTTGGAGTGGTGAGGGAATTGGATTTGCCGGTATGAGACGCACACAAGTGGAAACACTTGTCCTCCTCTAGGGAGGGACGTGCACCCCAACCCGTCCAGTGATGAGGAAGTCTAAAGACAGGAGAGTGTGGGTTGCAATAAAGCTTTAAAAGAGGGATAGTCTACGTGTTCAAGAGGAAAAACTCCTTATGTAAATGCTGCTGTGAATAGTATTTCAAAAAAAAGAAAAAAAAAGAGACAGGCTTGTACAAAAATAAAATGCCTGCAAAGTATGTACATATGTGTAAAGTCAATAAGCAAGCTTGAGTCCAAAGTCAAATATGTGAGCCTGCAGCTGGATGACTTAACTACACTGGTCTTGCATCCTAGGATAGGTAGCTACACTGGCTATCGTCCATTCTTCTCTTCACCCCCTCCTCTTGAGCTGGTTGCCACTTGAACTTAGAAGGGAATACCCTGCTCCTCGAGGATGGAGTTCTTGGATTGGGGAATCATTAGGTTGTCGTACTGGAGAAGTCAGTTTCTTTGTCATTCTAGTTGGGAAGAGCCACCATCACTTACACTGTACGAGTCAGACTCATAGTCGTGAGAGTTTGCGTATGAGTCGAAGTACTTCTGACCTGGCTATTGAGGAGACTTGAACAGAGTTTTGGGATTCTCAGGGACTGTTGGATTTCAAAGTCGGTTCTAATTAGGGTTCCGCCCGCATTCAAATTCCAAAGGTCTGACTTAAGCTCCAAACCTTGATTTTGTGAAGACAAGTTTGATAATTGAACTAAATCCACTTTCTTTTTTTCTTTTCTTCGTTTTTCTTTCTGCACTTATTGCATAAGTGTTTGCTAGGGACTAGCAAAGGTAAAGTATAGGGGGATGATGAATCCACATTTCATCATCTTTGTTCTATCATTTTGGCCTCAAAAACCCTAGCAAATGCATGTAAATACTCTTAATTAGAGCATATTAGCATTCATGCATGTGTATGTAAATAGTGTATAAAATAATGTAATTAAAGACAGTATTATACAATAAATAAAAGAAAAGAAAAAAGAGTAAAATATTGTAAATATTTTATGACCTGAAACCCCGAAACCTAGGCATCTTGATGAATAGGTCGACAAGGAATAAAGTAGAGGGAGATAATGGTCAAAATACAATAAAAATCCCCTTTGTTTTTGTTCATTCTTTATTCATTTTGAGACATATTTTTGGTTATACTTTTGATACTTCGAATAAAGAAACTTTATACATGAAAGTTGTAGCTAATTAAATAAAGAAAAATACAAAATTGATTTCACTCAAAAATAATATACAGATAAAAAGTTACGGTCTGAATAAAAATCCAAAATCCCAACCCCCAGACCTGTATCTCACAAATGAAAACTCCAAATACATCAAACTCACCTTTAATTGTATATAATTTAAAATAAGCTATTTAATGGCGATGGTTTCGCATTTGGCGGAGCTACGGTTTGAAAGTTGAGTTTTGGGACCATATTGTGTACTTATACAGATTAAAATATTCAATTTATTCTTTATTCATTATTTTTATAATTTTATATTATTATAATTTTGTAAATATTACTTGTAACATATATGTACATTAAAATCAGAAGAAAAACCCAAATAAACATAAAAATAAAAATACCTATATCTAATACATAGGTATCATACCTATATACATACTTGTATAAACTATACTTTTATTTTATTAAATATATAAAACATATCAGAAAAATAAAATAAAAATATATTTATGTGTATAAAAGTATTTTATAATTTAATAAAATAATAAACAAAAATAAATAAAATTAAATATACTAAATAAAAATAAAAGAATAAAATATATAGATATTATACCTATAAAGGGCATAATAGGCAACTTGTAAAAATATACCTCATAAAAAAATAAAAATCATCATAAAATAGTTTAGAAAATAATTAACATTTTTTATTTAATAACTAAAAATTAAATAATTCAATTTCTATTTTTTATCGATTTTACAAGGATTTTTGCCAAGGAATTTTCTGGTTGGTCCACGTGGACCAACCAAAGAGCTCCGGTGGTTGACCTCGGTCAACTCTCTGACTGAGGTCTGGACCTTGTCAGACTTGCATCGTTGACGATTTTCAACGATTTTTCGAGGATGCCTCTTACACCATCTCGCGAAGGAGTCTTCTTGACTTTTCATCCTCTTTGATCGAGGATACACGCCCAGGTGAAACCTCGGGGGATGGAGCATCGATTCGACCGCTATGCCTCGCTCTTCCCCACCTGGCCGTCAACCCTACAAAACCCAACCTTGATTTTCAATTCGAATTTGAACCCTAGTTGCATCCCGATTCCTCCCCTTTTTGCTCGTGTTTGAGACATGGAGGTGACAGCTCCAGGATCAACTCTTCAAGGAGGCGAAGCGTCGCGGGCTTGGGCGAGTTCCAGCACCTCCAGCGAGCTCCGCCGTTGAGGTATTTTCTACCTCGGACCCTGTCCCTTGAGGTGTTTTTTCCCTCTCATTTTCTTTGCTCTTTTTATCCACCAGAGTCGTAGCAACACGTACCCATCTTCCGTTCCATTTTTCGCTCATCGATTTGCATAATCAAAGACCTCGCCGGAACGCACCTCCAGCCACGTCCGCCACACCATCTCTGCCACTCGCACGTCACCGCGGGGTCGGGGCAATTTGCCCCCGATGCCTTCACTATTCTTCTGCAGGTTTTCAGCCGCATCTCGCACATGGAGCTCGTTTTGGTGTGCGGCGGAGGTTCCTAGAGGCATCCTACTCCAGCGACCTCACTTGGGCTCCTCGGCCATCGCCGCAGAATTTTGGAGCTGCCAGCATACTCAGGAGCCTTGCAGGAACTTCAGGGACCATTTTGAAGCTTCACCGGGCGGCGGTGGAGGCTGATCGACGCTGGGGAAACTCGCCTCCCCGTGAGTTCATCCCAGTTCATCGAGAGGCCTTCGTAGCCGTAAGATCTTGAAGGACCCCAGATCTGCTAGCAGTCGTCGGATCGTCACCTGTCCCAGCCGTTGATCGCCTTCTGGGAATCTAATCCTGACCGATCGTGGTGAAGCGACATCGGGCGTCCAAGCACCGACAGGTCGATAAGTGGCCCATGCCACACCGTTGGATCGCGCCAAGGTTGGGTAAATTACAGTAATACCCAGCCGATTTTGTTATTTGTTTATTAGTACTCAATCTTTCATTTACCGTGTTAATATTTTTGTAAACTTTATCAATAGACCCTCAGACTTCTTAGAATAGCAGAACAGTCCTCCCAGGCGCACGTGCTTATGCACGCGCCTTCTGGGAATTTTGCAAACAGGTCCTTCCCAGGCGCGTGCTAGTCACGTGCCCTGGTGGATATTTTGCAAGGGTGCCCTTGCGGATTTCGGTATTTGTGCGTGGTCCATTAAATTGCTTATTCAGTGTAATATTTTGTGTGAAAATTGCTCTCAGACCCCTGAATGTTTGTCTAATTGCACATATACCCCTGCTAGGCCATATATTTTTGCTTGCTTTCTCTATTTATTGCATGCATTTCTAATACCCCAAAAATTCCACAAAAATCATTTTAAGCTCTTGTTAACTTGCTCCTTCATGCCTTATTTTTGTATTGCATTTTTGTTGCATTTTTATATTTATTAAAATTTAAAAACATGCACTTTAGTTACTATTTGCATTAGAAAATACCAAAAAATATTAAAACTCCTTAAAAAATTCCAAACAAATTACCTAAAGTCTATTTTAGTATACTCTAGTGTCAATCCAAAAACCACTAAAAATTTCAAAACAAAACCTTAAAAATTAGAAAATACCTAAAAACTTCCAAAAAATCTAGAATATCCTAGAAAAATCCTAAAAATATAAACTCAGGTCATGTAGGTTCCCTATTTTATTCTCTTTATTTTAAAGTTAATTTGGGAAAATTTTGTTGTTGTTTGATATTTTTCATTCCCATTTTAATTTCGGCCAGTAGTTAATTCACTATTTTATCTTATTTTGACTTTTAAAAATACCAAAAAGATTCTGAAAAATACACATAAATCACAAAAATAGTAGAAAAATATAAAAAGACCAAAAACATTTCATTTCCTAATTTTTGAGCATTTTTCCTTATTTTTATAAATATTTTATCACCTCTTTTCTTATATTTTTTATATATTCTATTTATTAAAACAATATATATATATAATATAAAAGAAAATATAAAATCAGAAAATTAAAAATCAAAATACAAAATTAAAAATTAAAAAATTTTAAAAACCCACAAAAACATTTGCATAGTGTAGACAATACATCACACATCACATCATTCATTTTGCATTTTGCCAATCTATCCCGTTTTGCTCCATGTGCTCGACAATCTACCTACTTCCACTATACACCTGTTTATAGAGTTATGATAAATTTTAACTCCATTTTTGTTTGTCATTATTTGATTTATTGATTGTGGGTTAATTGTTGACTTTAGTTGAGATTTTTGCATGGTCAACGCTTCGACTGAGTTCCCGCCTTGTGTGGAACTTAAGACCACCGAATTTCGGCTAAATCATCTATGCAGGGGAATTTAAAATTTTTCCATGCGATGAAGCCACAAGATCCAATAACGATTCTCGAATTGTTTTATCTATAACCACAACAAGTATAAAAGAATACCTCTTGAAGCATGGTTGATCAAGTCTCTACGAAAAGAGACCTCTTGTCTCAAGTCCGATCGTCGGAGAAGAAGCTTGTGAGCGCGGGGATGAGTCGCGTGATCCTCTTAATCCAACGAGTTGATCCAAGCACGGTGAACTCCTGATCTCGTCTACAAGATCTAACGTCCTCTTTGCAAGCGTAGTACTCCAAGAAGATGGAAAACTGAAGAATGTCGAAGCAACGGCGCGGTGGTGAGAGCGTCGACGACCTCCTCCTCTAGGGTTTGGTGGACAGCCACCAAGGAGAGAGGGAGAGAGAGTTGACGTGTGGGAGAGAAGAGAGAATGAGAGATATGCTTCAAAAGCATAGCCTTAGAGAGCATGGTATGCCTCTCTATTTATAGGGTTTTGGGATCCATGGATCTCAATCCATGGGACAAATAAAATCAATGGATGAGATTGATTTATGTCTAATCCAATGGTCTAGATTGTTGTTGGTAAAAACCAACAACCAATAGTTTAATTTAGATCAAATATTTTACAAATCAAATATACATAAATCTTAAAATTAAACCAATAAAATAAGGGAGATTACCAACATGGAGACTGCCTCCCCATGTATCATGGTGGACGGCCACCAATTTTCATATTGGTTATGGTGGCTGTCCACTTGATTACAAGTGGGAGCAATCTCATGAGATTTCATGAGATTGCATATCTCCATAGAAATCTTCTTTATTTAATCCAACAACTTTTGTTGTGATTTATTCTTTAAAAGTAATTCATAATTAATTTTGAAAATATTGCAATCTTGCCATTGGAAATTTGTGAATCGCATTCACAACCCAAAACAAAATATAATTTACATTTTCAATTAATTACATAATATGTATCAAATACACATTAATAATTAATTAACAAATACAAATTATAATTAGCTCTCTCTAATACATTATAAATCACATTTATAATATATTATGAATAATTGGACATTGCTATCCACATTATTCTTATCCAAAATAATTAAATCACATTTAATTACATTGGATGATTTCCACACACATTAAGATAATTAAATCACATTTAATTATCAATTTCTTCATGCTTAGATCTATGAAATTATTCTTGAACCCTTTCAAGAATAATGCGATTTCTCTGTAGATACTTGGAGATAAGGACAGGATAATTGTATTGTCCCACGTATAGTGACTTGGATATTGAGATCACATCTCAAATCCAGATCTAAGGGACCTCCCATAGATGCTTGATTAAATCAAGATTGTAAACCTAATCTTCTCATTGTGTCTGAATCTTATTCAGATCAATGTATAGTACATGGACTAAGATTAGGTCACTTCTCTACTGAGAGGGTCACTGAAATCCAAACATGTTTTGTTTCATCACTCCCTCGGAATGGAAGCTTCATGGTTATACAATCGTTTATGATCACATCACCCTCAGATATTCCCAATACATGTACATCCTGCATACAGGAAGATCTATGATCATTCTGAAGATGTAGATCACTTTTACACTGTCATCTTCAGGGCTTGATCACTAAGTTTCTCATTCTTGGTCATTTGGATTTGGTATAGATCATATGCTTTCACAAAGCATATATCTTACCTTCAAATTCATGTCATGCTTCCAAAGCACGACGACCATGCATGGAATTTGATCAATCCCAATACCTCATGAGTGAGCTCGTGTCTCCCGGTTCACAATGAACCTGTATGATCCCTTTGGGAGATCGTATTACTCATATGTCCTTACATGCACATAAGCTCACCAATGTATAGACCTTGGTTAGGTCATCAACCTATTGGTCTGCCAAATGTACATACTTAGACATATAGCTACACATCTGTCTCTGGTCAGTGGATGCATGCCTATGTTGTGACAGTACTCAACATAGGTCTTTGGTTATCTCGATCTCATTAAGTCAACTCATTGACTCAACTAATCTGACACCTCCGAATCACTATTCCCATGCATAGGACATGCATCAAGAGGTCGGTCAGATATCAGCCTAATGTGTAAGATTTGCCATCTCCTACTCAGAATGGAGATCATCACTCAACAATCATTTGATGACGCTCGATGAGTCCTCTATCTAACTCTTTAGATATTCATTCAAGCATCAGCCTCTATGATTCAATCAATGAATCAACAGCTGTATGATTATTAAGTTGGACATGGTACATAACCCTTATTATACAGAGGGACCTTATAGTGCATTCATTCATTCAATCTCAGAAAGGGAGTGAAAAAACAATCAATAACTTTTATTGATAGATCATTTATTACAATAAAATTTATTACAGGAATGGTTCACTTCGTGCTCACATTGCTAAAAATCTCCCACTAGACCTCAGAACCATTCAGGAACAATCCTTAACCCCATGCTCAATACATGCTGGTCGAAAACCTTCTGTGTCAGAGGTTTGGTAAGAGGATCAGCAACATTGTTGGCAGAGGCCACCTTGGTGATGATGATATCACCACGCTTTTGAATATCCCGAATGATGTGGTATTTCCTTTCCACATTCTTTCTCTTCTGATGCCATATGGGTTCCTTCGCCTAGGCAATGGCTCCCGTGTTATCGCAAAGTAGCGGGATGGGAGTATCAGAGGTAACTACGCCAAGCACCAGGATGAACTTGCGCAACCACACCGCCTCGTTTGCAGCATCCGATGCGACAATGTACTCGGCTTCTGTAGTTGAATCTACTGTAGTGTCCTGCTTCTTGCTTCTCCAGCTCACAACGCCGCCATTCAACAGGAATACAAACCCCGATGTTGACTTTCGATCATCAATATCTGATTGGAAGTCAGAATCTGTATATCCCAAGACTTGGAGATCACCATCTCCATAGACCAAGATGTAATCTTGTGTCTGTCTTAGATATTTGAATATGTTCTTTACTGCATTCCAGTATTGTTCTCCATAGCAGGATTGGTAACGACTTACGACTCCCACTGCATGGAAGATATCTGACCTTGTACATATCATAGCATACATTAAGCTTCCCAAAGTTGATGCATAAGGGCATCCAACTATGGCTTTCTTTTCCTCAACAGTTTGAGGAGCCATCCCCTTAGACAGGTGGATACCATGTCTTAATGGTAGGAATCCTTTCTTGGAACTATCCATATGAAATCGTTCAAGAATCTTCTTAATGTACCCATGTTGTGACTATCCCAATATCCTCTTCTCTCGGTTTCTGAACAACTTCAGACCCAAGATGTTAGAGGCTTCTCCAAGATCTTTCATCTCAAAGGTATGGGATAGCCAAATCTTCACACTGGTCATCATCCTTGTATCATTCCCAATGATAAGGATGTCATCTACGTAAAGCATGATGAACACAATGGTGCTCCCACTAAGCTTCTTGTACACACGGTTCATCAGGATTCTGCACTAAATCATAACTCTTTATGGTTTCATCAAATCTAATGTTCCAGCTACGAGAAGCTTGCTTGAGCCATAGATGGATTTCTTCAGCTTGCATACTTTGCCATCCTTGGTTATGAAGCCCTGGGGCTGCTCCATATAGATATCCTCCTCGAGGTATCCATTGAGGAAAGCCATCTTGACGTACATCTGTCGGATGTCGTAGTCAAAATATGCAACTATAGCTAGCAGTGTCCTGATGGATTTAAGCATAGCCACAAGAGAGAATGTCTCATCATAGTCGATGCCTTCTCTCTGTGTGTATCTCTTGGCTACGAGCCGTGCCTTGAAAGTCTCTACTTTCCCATCAGGTCCCCTCTTTCTCTTGAAGATCCATTTGCACTCAATGAGTTTTACCCCTTTAGGTGGATCCTCTAGGGTCCATACACCATTCTTATGCATGCAGTCAATTTCTAACTTCATTGCTAGCATCCATCTATCCATGTCATGATCCGCGAGTGCTTCATCAAATGAAGTAGGATCATTGTCAGTCTCACTTGACACATGGAATCCATACCTTTCAGGTGGTGCAACCACCTTCGAACTCCTTGGAAGAGGTATGGGTGTTTCATCTTTATTTATCTCTTCAGTTTTTGGTTCAGGAAGCTCAGAATCCTCAGGGGATTCAATGTGTTCCTCTACTTCATTTTTGTCTTGACTTTTAAGGAAATCATTCTCCAGAAATTTCACATCTCTAGAAACAAAAACCTTTTGGGTCTCAGGATCATAGAGTAGATATCCAAAACCATTTCTAACATACCCAATGAAGTAACACTCACGAGAGCGAGATTCTATCTTACTTGCATCCATGTTCTTCGTATGGACCAAGCAATCCCAAATCCTCAAGTGATTAACACTAGATTTGGTTCCATACTAGAGCTCATGAGTAGTCTTAGGTACATATTTGCTAGGAATCTTATTCAGGATATATATTGTAGTCTCTACTGCATATCCCCAGAAACTAGGTGGTAAATGTGCTTTGCTAATCATTGAACAGACCATATTCATGATTGTCATGTTGCGTCTTTCAGCAACATCATTAAGTTGGGGAGTTCCAGGAGGAGTGAGATTGGAGACAACTCCATTCTCTTTAAGATATTCCTTGAATTCATTTGATAGGTACTCGCCACCTCGATCAGATCAAATCTATTTAATCTTCCTATCAATTTGGTTCCCAACCAAAGCCTTGAATTCTTTGAACTTTTCAAAGGTTTCATATTTATGATGTAATAAGAAGACAAACCCGTATCGCAAATGGTCATCAATAAACGTCAAATAATATCGATATCCATTTCGAGTCGCGATACTGAAGGGACCACATACTTCGATATGTATTAGGTCAATAATACCTTCGCATATTGTAACCTTGTTACGGAAAGGCATCCTGATCATTTTACCTTGAATGCAATGTTTGTAGGTAGGCAGAGGTTGAACTTGTAGAAAATCTAAAGGTCCATCCTTTATCAATCTATTAATCTTATCAACAGATAAATGACCAAGCCTTTGATGCCAAATCTCATTCGAAAGATTTTCATCCTCCATGGATCTTTTAGGGTTTTTATTAGTGGTTGTAACATTCATAATACATTTATCAATGCACAATTCATAGAGTCCACCATAAGTCAAAATACCATCCGCAATATATTTATCATAACGATTTATAACTAATTTATTACAGAATAGGAATGAATATCCACTTCTAACTAATTTAGATATAGATACCAAATTCCTTCTGACTTCGGGTGCATAAAGACACTCTTTAAGTACTAGGACTCTACCACTAGATAATGATAGTCTACAGGTCCCGAGGGCGACTGCTGCAATACTTGCATCAGATCCCATCTGGATGACTATCTCCCCTTCTTCCAGATTTCTAGTTTCCTGAAACAAATGCAACAAATTGCATACATGAACAGAAGCACCAGAATCAACAACCTAACTTCCTTTTCGTCCAACGAGAAAACTGGTTTCAATGATAAAAGTAGATTTCATACCTGCTGGGGCTTTACCTTTGTCGACCGACTTCAGGTATTCCGGACAGTTACGCCTCCAGTGCACCGGCTTCTTGAAGTGGTGACAAATGTCGGTTTTCTTCGACGCTATCAGTGTGGATGCCTTGGAAGATGAGCCAACACCTTGACCCTTCTTCTTTCTCTTCTGGGTCGAGCCCTTCCGAGAACCTTGCTTCTGACCGTGCTTCCCTCTGACCCGTGCAACCATTGCACTGCCAACGGGACCATCTTTCTTCATTACGTCTTCAACAGACTTTAATGCAGCAAGAAATCCAGCGTTCGTCAATTCCAATTTGTTCATATGGAATGAAACCACAAAGTTATTGAAAGACTTGGGCAAAGACAGCAGAATGAAATCAGATTGCATGTCTGCATCCATGGTTGCCATAAGAGTTTTCAGCTCCGACAAGTATCCAAACATTTTGAGTACAAGTTCATGGATCGAAGTTCCTTCCTACATCTTGCAGTGAACGAGTTCTTTCATAACGTTGTATCGCTGGGTGTGGTTAATGTCACCAAACATATCTTTTAGATTCTGCATAATTTCCTGGCATGTGCTCATCTCCACATGTTGCTTGTGAAGAACATTGGAGAGAGAACCCAGTATATAGCATCTAGCCAAGACATGATCTTCATCATACTTGTCATTGTATGCCTTCTCTTCCTTCGTTTTAGGACTTTCATGCTTGTCTTCTGTGAGCACATAACTTATGCGCTTGACCGAGAGAACAAGCTCCAAATTACGGATATAATCCGAGTAATTTGGTCTGGTCAACTGGTTGACCTCCAGAAGCATGATTAGTGGGTTCATGGACTTCATTTTCTGAAATTAAGAATGCACTATATTATAACATATAATCATATATTCAATTTATGATATTTGATTAAGGCATTTTAAATCAAATTAGTCTTGCTCTGTCAACTACGAAAGTTTATTCCCTTAATCACTTCAAAGTAAGAGATATACTTACCGCTATATCTCAAGCAAGAACTGGGATCTCCTCTTTATCTTAGTCACATCCTAATAATATGAGAATCTGCAACTCCAATAAAGAGAAGCGGGAATACATTCTGCCTTGCAAGTCCAACTTGCATTTCCCAATTCGGTCTTTAACACCCGGGCCCACCACCCCTAAGGTGATGTTGACCCGTCGTTAATTGAACCAACCATCAACAGGAATAGTACTCGCTATGCACAATCCAATATCACCCCAATAATATGAGGATCCGATATTGGGGTCACTACGCATACGGCCTTACTCTTTCGAGAAGCAAAGAGCCCGATCCAGATGCACTTGTATATAGGAGCCGTCACTTCGTGCAGGCATCTCCTATATGCAATCCCTGGCGACGGAAACCCTTCGCCTTGACGAGAGACCATGAATGTCACTTATGTGATCCTCCCCCTCTTATTCAAATTTTAATCAATTATCATGAATCATATCCATATAATTAATTCTTTCAAGGGAAATAATGAATCTATTAATAATAGAGTGTATCAATTGGGCATAATCAATTCAATCATATTAAATTAATTATCAATCCAATTCAATCAACAAACTTGATTGTTTTTACTTGAATATATATGTGGCATTATCTCAAAATACGTATTAATTTGAATTTTAATAATTAGAAAAAATACATCATGATCTCTCTGGCATCATCTGTTCCCTATCCACTGTCATGGCTAGTACCGACGGGAGTGGGACGGACCGCAACCAGTGCGACCCGCTACCCCAGCGATCCCGTACTAGACACCATATCCGCCTCAAGAAAAAATAATGCCGAGTCAATTACTTTGTACTTGAGATGATCATCGGTTCTTCAAATGAAACTATACCATATATAATAATCAAAACATTTTTTATTATAAGGAAATTTGCTAGATAAATTCCCAATCCTACTCAAGCAAGGAGTTTGATGATTGTGTTTCCAATTATGATCTATATCAAATATAATCAATTTATTGGTTGAGGCCAAGTCAATTAATGAAATAATATTCATTAAATATTTCTCAAATATGTTCCATAATTATTTCATGAAATTAACAATTAATATCACTAATTAACAATCACATGGTTCTTGATTAGGACTGTAATTTCAGCATTGACCCCTACTTACTAAAATTAACATATCTCAATCAATTTAAATCCAAATTAGATAAAATCAATTTTCAAAGATTGCTAATTTGATTTAAGACAGAACCTAAGTGATATTTCACGCATCTCGAGGAAGATCAAAACAGTAATTAACTCATTAATCATGTTAAGATTTGCAGTTCCTGCAACAATGAATACATGTTCATTAAAACAACCATATCTCGAGCAAACAGAATCCAAATTACGTAAACTCAAATCCTATGGTTTCCTTATTTAATGGGAAACAAAATCCAAGTAATTAATTCGTGTTTAAACATTTTAAACAGGATCGAATTTATTCACTAAACATATGTGCGAAAATCAAATGCGACAAAAAAACTTCCGCGACCTTAACGAACCCAAGTCATCCTAGGATTGCGGATCGTATCCAAAACCTTCGAACTAAGGCTCTAATAGCACTTGTAGGATATGGAATAATCCTCAAGCGCATCACGGAAGCATGAGCGTCGTATCGAGTACGACGAAGAACGACTAGTCGTACTAGTTGTTCTATACAGCGAGATTTAAAATTTTTCCATGTGATGAAACCATATGATTCAAGAACGATTCTCAGATCGTTTCATCTATAACCACAACAAGTATAAAGAAGAATACATCTTAAATCGTTGTTGATCAAGTCTCTACGAAAAGAGACCTCCTATCTCAAGTCCGGTCGTCGGAGAAGAAGCTTGCGAGCGCGGGGATGAGTCGCATGATCCTCGCAATCCAACGAGTTGATCCAAGCACGGTGAACTCATGATCTCATCCTATGAGATCTAGTGTCCTCTTTGCAAGCGTAGCACTCCAAGAAGACGGAGAACCAAAGAACGTCGAAGCGGCGACGCGGTGGCGAGAGCGTCGATGGCCTCCTCCTCTAGGGTTTGGTGGACAGCCACCAAGGAGAGAGGGAGAGAGAGTTGACGTGTGGGAGAGAAGAGAGAATGAGAGATGTGCTTCAAAAGCATAGCCTTAGAGAGCATGGTATGCCTCTCTTTTTATATGGTTTTGGGATCCATGGATCTCAATCCATGGGACATATAAAATCAATGGATGAGATTGTATGTCTAATCCAATGGTCAAGATTGTTGTTGGTAAAAACCAACAACCAATAGTTTAATTTAGATCAAATATATTTGAAAAATCAAATATACATCAATCCTAAAATTAAACCAATCAAATAAGGGAGATTATCAACATGGAGATTGCCCCCCCCCCATGTATCATGGTGGACGGCCACCAATTTCCATATTGGTTATGGTGGTCGTCCACTTGATTACAAGTGGGAGCAATCTCATGAGATTTCATGAGATTGCATCTCCTTGGAAATCTCTTTTATTTAATCCAACAACTTTGTTGTGATTTATTCTTCAAAAATAATTCATAATTAATTTTGAGAATATTGCAATCTTTCCATTGGAAATTTGTGAATCTTATTCACAACCCAAAACAAAATATATTTTACATTTTCAATTAATTACACAATGTATATCCAATACACATTAATAATTAATTAATTAATATAAATTATAATTAGCTCTTTCTAATACATTATAAATCATATTTATAATATATTATGAATAATTAGATATTGCTATCCACATTATTCTTATCCACAATAATTAAATCACATTTAATTACATTGGATGATTTCCACACACATTAAGATAATTAAATCACATTTAGTTATCAATTTCTTAATGCTTAGATCTATGGAATTATTCTTGAACCCTTTCGAGAATAATGTGATTTCTCCGCAGATACTTGGAGATAA
Organism: Ottelia alismoides; assembly: GCA_037367405.1. Taxonomy (NCBI): domain Eukaryota; kingdom Viridiplantae; phylum Streptophyta; class Magnoliopsida; order Alismatales; family Hydrocharitaceae; genus Ottelia; species Ottelia alismoides. The sequence goes on from JAZKJV010006494.1 coordinate 157,246, forward strand.
GGACAAAACGATTGTATTGTTCCACATATAATGACTTGGATATTGAGATCACATCTCAAATACAGATCTAAGGGACCTCACATAGATGCTTGATTAAATCAAGACTGTAAACCTAATCTTCTCATTGTGTCTGAATCTTATTCATATCAATGTCCAGTACATGGACTAAGATTAGGTCACTTCTCTACTGAGAGGAGTCACTAAAATCCAAACATGTTTTGTTTCATCACTCCCTCGGAATGGAAGCGTCATGGTTATACAATCGTTTATGATCACATCACCCTCAGGTATTCTCAATACATGTACATCCTGCATACAGGAAGACCTATGATCATTCTGAAGATGTAGATCACTTTTACACTGTCATCTTCAGGGGTTGATCACTAAGTTTCTCATTCTTGGTCATTTGGATTTGGTATAGATCATATGCTTTCACAAAGCATATATCTTACCTTCAAATTCATGTCATGCTTCCAAAGCACGACGACCGTGCATGGAATTTGATCAATCCCAATACCTCATGAGTGAGCTCATGTCTCCCGGTTCACAAGTAAACATGTATGATCCCTTTGAGAGATCGTATTACTTATATGTCCTTACATGCACACCAGCTCACCGGTGTATAGACCTTCGTTAGGTCATCAACCTATTGGTTTGACAAATGTACATACTTAGATATATAGCAACACATCTATCTCTGGTCAGAGGATGCATGCCTATGTTGTGACAGTACTCAACATAGGTCTTTGGTTATCTCGATCTCGTTAAGTCAACTCATTGACTCAACTAATCTGATACCTCCGAATCACTATTCCCATGTAGAGGACCTACATCAAGAGGTCGGTCAGAAATCAGCCTAATGAGTAAGAATTCCCATCTCCTACTCAGACTGGAGATCATTACTCAACAATCATATGATGACGCTTGATGAGTCCTCTATCTAACTCCTTAGATATTCATTCAAGCATCAACCTCTATGATTCAATCAATGAATCAATAGCTATATGATTATTAAGTTGGCCATGGTACATAACCCTTATTGTATAGAGGGACCTTATAGTGCATTCATTCATTCAATCTCAGAAAGGGAGTGAAAAAATAATCAGTAACTTTTATTGATAAATCATTTATTACAATAAAATTTATTGCAGGAATGGTTTGCCTTGGGCTCACATTGCTAACACGCGAGCCCTCTGAATCCGCTCCTCCATCACGAGCATCACCCTCGCTCCGTCGCACCTCCGTCGAGCATGGCCACCAGCACCCTTCGTTGTAACTAGCGCGTACGCCACGAGCTCCACCGCCGTCGACATCGTGCACGATCTCCGCCGATCTTCAACCCTGGAACCCCCACGTGATGATCGCCGCCCATCCGCACCACCACCAACGACCGCGATCGTCGAGCTTGAACGAGGAAGAGAGAGAGGCGGCACCCTCTCCCCTTGTAAGGAAACAATGGAATCCCCTAGTTTATCCCTATATTTATCTTTGGGTAAAATTACAATAAAGCCCCTGGAGTTCTTGATTTTACGCAAAAGTCCCTACCAACATTCAAGTCACGTGCATTGCAAGCACGCCCTGGGAAATTGCATTTTCTACCCTGATTTGTTTCCTGTAGTTTTATGCAAAAACTTTGCAGAAATTACATTTCAGTCCCTATATTTCCAAACTTTCAAAGTGTATGTTCTTTTCATTGAAATAAATAGCATTTGTGCTCAATAAATTTTGCAAAAAAATAATTTTATCTCCTGCTTAGTTGTTCTATTTGTAGTTTTTTTTTCATTGCATTTTATTATTTGTTATTATTAAAAAAATAAAAAACATCGTATTTTCCTTGTTTGAAATTTGAAAAATCATAAAAAATTCAAATATTGCGTAAAAAATTCAAAAAAAAATAGATTAGCTTTCTTTCTATGCATTATATTTTCTGTATTTTCACGCATTAATTTATTTTAAACCACAAAAAATTGTAAAATACTTAAAATCTTTAAAAAAATCACACGAAATTGTAGAAAAATATAATAATAATTTCACTTCCTGATTGTAGATAATTTCTTCTGGTTTTAGGAAAAATAATTACAGAAACTTTTGATTTTATTTGTTATTTTTAAATTGCAAAATAATTCGATGTTTTAACTATTTGCTTTATTCCATATTTTTATTCATTTTGAAAATCCTAAAAAATCTAAAAATCCATGAAAAATTATAAAAATAGTAAAAACTTCATCAAAATACAAAAATATTTTTATTTAACTTTTCTGGATTTTTTTATCATATTTGATAAATAAAAAAAGTTACATTTCTTTCGTGTATAAGCTTGCTTTTAAAATTAATTTTTTAAAATTAAAAATTTGCAAAAACAAAAAAAACTAAAAATGAATAATCAGAAAATAAAAATATGAAAATAAAAAAACCATAAAAAATAAAAAGATAAAAAATCCTACAAAAAACCAAGATATAGTTGCATTAAGATTTCCTTCCTTATTTCATTAATTTAATAAACACTCAGGATTTGTAGACTCCTTAAGTTCGACCATCTTGTTATACAGGTAAATTAAGTAGCAAAATTCTCTTGCTACACATTTTTTGTAATTATTTCAGCTTAAGAATCAAAACAAAATTTTTATTGCGGGATTCGTTGGGTTGCAACGACAACCGCACGCATTTATTTTCAATAATTTAAAACCTGAAAATCTCTGTGAATAGCTAGTTAACCCAAGAAGTCTCAATTTAACAGTAGAGTCTATGGGATCAGACGGAGTAAGTTTACGGGGTCGAGGAGGGAATTATGTTGTTTCAAAGGTCGAGAAGATAATTTACAAAGTTTATAGAGTTCACAGAGTAAAAATACCTTTAATTAAATTTATCATCTTATTACATTATATTATCAATCGTTAGAAATATTAATATAAATATAATGCTTATTTGTATAACATTGCTCTACAAAATAAATCTCTACTAGTGATAGAATGTATAGCTCTCAACAACAGAATTTTTGTTCCCACAAACTGAGAAAAAGTTGTAGGAACAAAAAATTTTCTTTTCAACGTAAGTTGAATATGGATTGAATTATAAGTACTTTTATTTATAATAATATTATTAACCAATAAATAAATAGTTCATAATGGAATGAAACAAGAACTTATTCAAATATTTTCAGAAAAGTATATTGTAGTAACAATTGGAGGCGCTTGATTCTATGATTGTCGCAAAAAAAATTGAATTTGGACGGTTTGACCATTACATAAAAAATCATTCACATGTAGGGTAGCTAAAGAAAGCTAGCAACAATGTATTCATTGCCAATACTCTAGCAGTGATGAATCGACATTACCTCCAATATTTTAACTAAAATATGTCTTACTTTGTAGCAACCAAAACTCGTTACAAAAGAAATAAACTGTAGCTACATTTTTTTGTTTTCACAGTTCCTTAGTACCATGGTCATATGCTTTATATTTTCATCCATATGGGAAGTGTGGTATGCCCATCAGTATATTTAGATAATGCAGTTAAAAAAGTCGCATCGGCGTCACTTCCATCGTAGTTCATCGGACTTTTCATTGGAGGTATAGAGATATCGGTCGTCGGGCAGCAAAGAACTGTGGTAAATTCAACCTCACTTTTGACGGCGTCAGCCAAAAACATCCAAATTTGACGGCTCCCTAATCATCTCGTGTCGCATCGGTTTGCAAAGTGTCTATTCTCCCCCCCATCGTTTTCATAGCAGTAATAAAGAGACTACGGGCAACCTCGTTGGAGTCATCTCACTTGTCCTGTCACCCCATTTTATTTCAGATAATTTTCATATTTATCTCATTGTTGGCGTAATCAAATCCTAATCCGCAAAGGTGGATGATGGATATCATCATTCTTACAATTAAAAACATTTTCGGTTGGTTAGTTTTTCTTCAACGATCTGTGATGATCAGATCAGAAGATCATCACCCAACAGTGATATGATATCCCTTCAGAGGTCTGAAGCGGAGAAAAATAAGATGGAGATGAACAAATTCCTGCAAGTAATTTATTCATTTTACACATACTGTTGAGCCATGGCGAGTTCCCATGCAAGCAGAGAGAGTGGAATCCCGTGCTACGTAACAGCTCCGGCCATCATTAAAGAATGGGTCACCTTTCCCAGATTCCCCCGGTGACCCTTTTTTCCCAACAGCATGCAGCTCGACCAAGATCGAGAAAGCTATATAAATATAGAGATTGGAGGATAAAGAAATGGGTCCAGAGCTACACCTGATCATATCAACTCAGAGATCACGGAACAGTGAGGTGCTTTAAGCAAAGGAGAGAGAGAGGAGGGGTGGCACTGGCACAACACAACCAGAGATTGAGGAAGGGAGGGAGTTTTTTTGGTCACGTAAATAAGAACAGGGAGGACCCACGGCAGCATGGATTTGACGTGAGACCGACACCGACAACTTTATTTTATTGGGTGGAACTCAAAGCTTCTCGAGTCAGATCCCACACAAGAACAGGGAGCACCAGAGCAGAGCTCCCACTCACAAGAGTCTTCTTCCATATGGGGACAGCACACGCATCGACATGAGGCAGACTGCAGTGCAGGTAGAGTTGAAGACATGGGAGAAGGCTTGTTTGGACTCTTGCCTATTTCCTCTCCTGCTTGGCAACGAATGCAACAACATTGATGATGGCGATGGTGATGCTTTTGCGGGGAGGTGATCTACTGACTTGAGTTCAAGGTTTGGGATCTAAATGCCTGGAGTTGAATGGAAATCAAGCAGGACAGGATTACTCTCCCAGATTTCTGATTTAAAAGAACCACTCTCCAGTTTTACCATGTTCATTTTAATTCGTAATTCACATCCTTTCTAGAAATGTTACATTTTTTCCTTATTTGCGTTAAAATAAGAATATAAGAAATGTTTAATCGAATCGTTAAAAACATCTACGTATGTAAAAGTGATTTTTACCCGGTAGACCATATAAACTTTTTAAATTACCTCTACGACTTTTTGTACAACGTAATTACCCCATCGACCCTGTAAATTATCGCAAAAATTCCCACGGGCTTTGAACAAATTACCGGAAGGATTTATGGGGTAAGAGTTGGTAAGTTTACGAGGTCGATAGAGGAATTAGGTTGTTTCAAAGGTCGTGGAGGTAATTGACAAAGTTTATAGGGTCTGCCGGTTAAAAATCCCTATGTAAAATTGATACATATCAAATACGGATGTTAATAGAGATATTGTATAGATTAACTTAAATTTACACGCATTAGACATCTTGCATGGTAAAATCCATGTCCGTATCTATTTTAAAATGGATATAGATACATATGTCAAAATATGAATAAATAAGTGAAGAATCAGATACATAAATATATGTATGTATGTAGGGAATTGGAAGCCTACACCTGAGAGTGTAGGTAACTCCTTACACTCTGCTTTTTTTCTTCACTATTTTTGATTTTTTTTTAAGGAAACCTTATCACGATTTGCTTTATTATTGAGGGGAATATTGGTTTCAAGTTTCATGCGAAACAAACATTTCTAATATGTCAATCTAGAAGGGACCAACTTCAGCAATTCTAAGACTGTTAAGATTTGATAGTCTTTATAGAGATGATAGAAGTCCCAAATTAAGTTAATTTTGGAGTATACCATGGTAAAATATGTCAAGGTTTAATTTAAAAAAACAAAAAAATAATGAAAAAAGGGCCGAATGTATGTAAGTTACCTACACACCCGGATGTATGCTCCCTTTTTTGCGTGTATGCGTGTGTGTATGCATTCCTATTCAAAATTTGTATCCATACTTTCTCTCAAGTGTTAGTGTGCCTTGCAACTCCACTTCGTGCTCACATCCATGTGTCCTTTCACGTGCAATGTCTCACTTTATTCATACGAATCCTCTCCAACCTTACCAACGTCCCCTCTAACCAATGCATTCATCAACTTACATGTGATTAGCATAAAATCCGTGAGCAATGTTACATTTGAACACTCGCCTACTAAAATAGTACTTAGACGTTTTACAAAGTTTTGTGAGAATATTAAATCAATCTAAATGTCCAAACAAATATGCCCGAAAGAGTAATGACAAAAACAACATACCATAAACTTGAATATTTATAAAAAAAAAATTAATATCAATTTGGCGCTTTTATTTGTCATTTATCTAATATGTAATTAATCTCATTTTAATAGAAGTGGATCCCAGAGGTCCTAAGTAGGACTTCCTTAGTCATTGAAACGAAAAGAGTACCGTTAGAATCAAAATACCCGTTAGAATGGATTGGATTGACTCAATCATTCGATAATGATCGGCAAGGATAAATAAAGATCAAATATGTCAAGTACCCACCATGTAAGCACCCCTACTATCTCGTATCCAAATACATTCTAATATGTTGCTTTGATAAGCAATAATGATTAAGTATTGATATATGTAATAGGGTTTTTATCAATTGTGCTCCTCCGAGATGTTGCGATTTCAGTTATGCCCCTCCATTTTTGGGAATATCAGTTGTGTCCCCGACTTCTTGCCATTCTATCACTTGTACCCCTCCGTTACTTTGATCGTCAATAAGTTAAACTTAACCATGGTTTAACCAAACCTTCATGCAGTTAAGAGGGGCAGATCCGGAAAAAATACCCCATCTCCCTTCTTCCCACCGTCCAATCCTTCCTCCTCCTACCACCTGCTCCTCCATCTCCTTCTCTTTAGCCGTTCACCATCAACACCAGCATGTCGACGACAAGGCGTAGGGGAGGAGCTCTGGGAGGGTGGGTGGGCTCGGGGCATGGGGTGGGGGGTGAAGCTCGGGGCAGAGCCTGGCGGTAGGGGGAGGAGGGGGTGGCAGGGGGATCTTAGGACATGGATGAGGGAGGTGCGGGGGCGGCATGGGGTGGGGGGAGCTTGGGGCATGAGGCAGGGGGAGGAGGCAGGGGCACAGGGAGGTGCAAGTGGGGCCGCAGGGGGTGGGGGGAGGTCGAGGCAGAGGGAGGACCTGGAGGTGGGGGTTGCGTGGGGGCAGCAGAGGGTGGGGGGGGTTCTTGGGGCATGGGACGGGGGAGAAGGCAGGGGGAGGTGTGAGCGGGGGCACAGGTGGCAGGGAGAGGTCGAGGCAGAGGAAGGACCAGGAGGTGGGGGTTGGCGGGGGGCGGCAGGGGGTGGGAGGGAGCTCGGGGTAGGGGGTAGGGGGAGGCGGGCAGGGGAGGTGCAAGCAGGGGCAACATGGGGCAGGGGGAGGTCGGGCGGAGGGAGGACCAGGAGGTAGGGGTTGGCGCGGGTGCGGCAGGGGGTGGTGGGGGGAGCTCGGGACATGGGGCGGGGGGAGGAGGCCCAGGGGCAGGGGGAGATGCGAGCGGGGGCAGCAGGGGGCGGGGGGAGAGCTCGGGGAAGATACCACAGTGAGAGGAAGGTAGGAGCTCGGGGCGGATGGAGGACCTAGGTCTATGGGGAAGAGGCGGCGGAGGAGCATGAGGTTGGGGAGGAGGAAGAGAAGGGGAGGAAGAGGATAGGCAAGGAGAAGAAGATGATGAGAAAATGACATTTTTACCTTTTGTTTTTATTAATTCATATTGTGTCCCCAAAGATAATGTTCGTTTGCATTGGGCATGGATGGCAACTAACCCGAGGGGCACAAGTGATAGAGAGGCAAGAAGTGGAGGGCACAACTGATATTCCAAAAAGGGAGGGGTATAACTAAAATTGCAACATTTCAGAGGGGCACAACTGATAAAAATCCTATGTATTATTATGTCTTTGCTTTTAAAATTAATATGAAGAATACATTTTTATAGATCAATGAATAGAATCAGATAATAACTAGATTAAATATGCGTGTATAAGATGGTTTTATCATAAAACAAGTATACTAAATGTATCTACTACATAATAATAATAATAAATCACAAAAGGTTAAAGTAGTTATAAAATTTTGTTAAATACAATTAGAATAGATATATAATTATATTTATATGTTAAAATGGATAAACAAATATATATATATACACACACTGTATGCATGCATGCGTGTATGTTTGTATGTTCAATTCAAAAAAATGTATATTTGTGTGTGGAGGGGGGTTGATAAAACAAGGCTACATCTTTGGGGGCTTACTTGGCTCCCGACACCTTTTTTACTTTTTGTGGTATCTTTTAAACACATGAAGGGTTTTGATCGCTCAATGATAATATATTGTCATTTTCATTATGTGTAAAATAGACATTGTTAAGCTTGCCATCAGGAAGGGGTCAATTTTAGCTAAATTCTAAAACCATTACATTTTGATAGCTTTGATGAAGGGGATAAAAGTCTCCAATTGAGTCGGAATTTAAATGAAAATATATTGTAATTGATTGATCAAAATTCCTCCCTTTTCATTGATATAAATTCAAAAAGTGATCTATCAACACTCTCAACTGGTTGAGCGAAAGTGATTGATCGTGTACAAAATTAAGAAATGGTCGATCAGAATCCAAGGTTGGTCAATCAGATGTTGGTCGATCAGAAACCACAAAGTGATCGACGAAGTCAAGATTCTGGGCTTATTCTAAGCTGATCCAAATCAGGAAACATCTGTTTATGCTCTCAGGCTTACACCTTGACACAAACAATACAATAAGCTTTATTACAATTACAACAAAGAAATTACCATAAGAAAGAGTAACTTCTTGAATTAGATCTTTGATCATTTGATGTATTCTTGAATGCGTCAAAAGACATGTATACCTACAAGTCAAAGATACATACTTAGTGAGCAACTTGTGTGTCATCGTAAAAACTAAAGTAATAAACAAATAAGCAAAAGTTCTAAGTAGAGAAACACAAAACTAGCAACTTCCTCCAATTTTCACGAGCTATCCACATACCCAATCTGCTCGATCCAACTGCATTCCAACCATAGTTCAATACCCACGATCCCCTCTATCCCTTAGAACATCTTATTTGAATGATCACTTCCAATATTATTCAATCCACACCTCCAAAACTTACCATCCACCCTTCCACATCAAATAAACATTCTCATGTCCTCGTCCTCCAGACATCTCATCGATGATAGCAATGAGTGAGTCTGGTCCAAGGCCGGCGTGAGGAAGCTTGATCGACAGATATAGGATCCAAAGCCCATTATCTTCATTTCCTACAAGTCTTGCTCGTCCAACCTCCAATTGATCATCATCCCTCGAGGTAAGAGCTAGTGCATCAAGCACCCAGTTCCCAGGAGCCCCATCACTTACATGTAGTATTCTTTTCTTTTTTGTTTGTCTAATTCAATATTTTGATTCGGGTCCGTCAATTCCATCCCATTCTTCTTCTTCTTCTTCTTTCTTGATTCCTCTCCTACGACAACTCGCACAATCCTCCGCATTCGATCCACCTCAGGCATTGCAAAAGCCTTGAGCACTAGGCCTTCACTTTTTTCACCAGACATATGACCTCCACCTCGTGCATCACCATTCACTAGATGTAAAGCCATGAACTTGGCATCCCTCGGATTCTATATCATAAATCTGACTCGTCAAGAGAAAACCAACGGAATTTGTTTCGTGTGAATCGGACTTCGTTTCGATTTGTTATGATTTTCGGAAGAAAGAGAAGTAAGGAGGGTTAAGACATCATTAACCCATAATGAATGTCATTAAGATTAATTAAGCATGATTAAAGAAACTAATGACGGATTGAAAACTGCTAATGATCATTAGCAAACACTAGTCAATAGTTAGCAAAAGATAAGCTTAAGCCGCGAAAGTTAAATCGTGATTAGTGAAAGTTAATCATGATTAGTGTTAATTAAGCGTCATTAGCGAATCTAGAATCATCTGGAATGTTCTGACTTAAGCCCCAAGTTTGAGATAGGTTTTAGGGTCGCTAAACCATGATTAAGGTCTAAATCATGATTTTCTAATCATGGTTAGTGGTTTTCTGGAGCCTATAAATAGACCCCTCCTACCCATTCATTCTCTACGATTTCCACTACCATCACCACCCCAAGGGCTAGGGTCGAGAGGTTGGGAGGAAGAGTGGGAGGCGAGGAAAGAGCGCTAGCGAAGCGCTATCGGGAGAACGAGGAGGAGAAAGGTATGATCCTTTCTTAGTTTGTTTCATAAGCTAGGATCTAAATTCATCCTCTTTTCTTCCAAGCTTTGTTCTTGATTCATCTTTCCTTCCGATTCGTTTTCTTTTGTAGTTCAAGGAGAAATCTATGTAACACCCTACTTAGGTGCGAGCGGCTATGTACGTCAGTGAACCCTGTGATTCGTCACACATTCACTCACCTAAGATGCGTGGTGTCTACCGATTCTTGAAAAACGAGATTGCGAGAGCCGCTAAATAGTGGGCTGACAAATCAGACTCACTGTCGCTGATGCGACTACTCAAGCCTTCCCGTTCGTCAACAATTAACCCACACAATCAACCAATCAATCAAGAGCAAGGATTAAAATTTATTATTCCCTACTAAAAAGTACAATGGCAAGCAAGTAGGGGTCGAACACAGGAAACAAAGGTGTAGAGTAGAAACCAAAAGTCAACTCCTAGGTCTAATGAACTACTTAGCCAATCTGAAATGTTTTGTGGGTTTTAATTTTATATATTTTTTAATTTATTTTTTTAATTTTATAATTTTGTATTTTGATTTTTAATTTTCAGATTTTCTATTTTCTTTTTATATTTTGTATTTTTTCCTTTTCAATATTGGAAAATGTAAACTATATAATAAAAGAGGTGCTAGGATATTTATAAAAATTTGCAAAAATAGTCAAAAATTCAGAAATAAAATCTTTTAGATCTTTTTATGGTTTTTTACTATTTTCGAGATTTGTGGGTATTTTTCAGAATGTTTTTGGTATTTTTAAAAAGACAAATAAAGGAAAACAGGGAATTAGCAACTGGTTGGGGGTAAAATAGGAATTAAAAATATCGAACAGCCACAAAATTTTTCCAAACTAATTTTAAAATAGAGATAAGAAAATAATGAATCTACAGCATCTTAGTTTGTAATTTTTGGAGTTTTCTAGAATTTTTTAGATTTTTTTGAAGTTTTAAGATGTTTTCTAATTTTTAAGGTTTTCCTTTTGCAATTTTTAGTGATTTTTGGATTGACTTTAAAATAGACTAAAATACAAAATAGGTGATTTTTTGGAATTTTTCGAAGTATTTTAATATTTTTGGTATTTTCTAAGCTAGATAGTAGCTAAAATGCATGTTTTTGATTTTTAATAAATATAAAAATGCAACAAAAATAAAAACTAAAAATATAACGTGAAAGGGCAAGTCAATAGGCGCCTACATGCATTTTTTTGATAATTTTTGGGATTGATATGATTCGTGGAATAAATAAGACAAACAAACAAAAATCTGTGGCCTAACAGGGGTATATCTGTAAATACACAAACGTCAAAGGGCACAGTAGCAATTTTCACGCAAAATAATAACTGTGAATGCAATTTAATGGATTGATTAGAAAATCTCAGGCCCGCAGGGTTATATTTGCAAAAACACCAGGACGCACGTGCTAGATCACGCGCGCCTGGCAGGGGCGCAGTTGCAATATCACGAAATCCGAGGGGTTACTTGTAAAATGCCCAAAAATTTTATAACTGCAAATTAATGTTTTGGGTCTAAGAGTAAATAAACAAAATGCACCGGGGTCCCTTTACAAAAACGCCAAGTCACGTGCGCGACGCACGTGATCTAGCAGGGACTTAAATGTAATACGATGAAAATCGGAGGGACAATATGTAAATGTTCCAAAAATTTGACAATACATACAAATGTTTCAGTATTTAATACGAAATACAAAAAGGGGTGAGGGGGGTTTACGCAAAATACCCACAGCGGCGCAGATCAGACGGCGGGGAGCCGCCCACTTACGCCACGTGTCGCGTCCAGAAGCGTCGATGCCCCTTCGCGTAGACGGCCTGGATTAGAAGATGCGTGGTAAATCGAACGGCCGGGGCTGGACTTGATCCTACGGTGGCTGCTGTCCTGGGCGATCAGCCTTCGATCGGACGACGAGGAGAGGACCTCCAAGAACACCCGAAGAACAGGCCCCCATCGAGTTTGAATCGACGAGAGGCGGCTCCTCCGTGCACCTGGGCGGTCCCCGACCACCTCCGTGTGCTCCTGCAGGGTTCTTCTGATGTCTAGCGGCTTCAAAATGCCCAGGCGAAAGCCAGGGCTCTCCCACGGCGAGGGCGGAGCTTGGTGGTTCCAAGCTTCCTCCGGCGAGGTGCAAAAATTCCCCCAGGCGTGTGGATGAGTCTCAGACCTGCAAGGAAATGGTAAAGAGGTCGGGGGCAAAGTGCCCCACCCTCGTGGAGAGTCTCACAGCGGTGTATAGCGACAGGGGAAGGTGATGTCGGCCGGCGAGACTCGATGCCGGTCGAGGCTAAATCGAAGGGATTCGCTGGTGATTTGATGATGGATCGTAATGAGGCGAACTTAGGGAGAAGTTTTAACGACTTGGCTACTAGGATTCAAGGGAGAAGAAGGGAAGAAGGGCCTCACCAGGGCGCGCATGAAGAGGTCTCCGGCGAGAACTCCGACAAGGGGACCAGACTCGATTCGACGCCGCCTTGACCCGACGAGAGGCCCTACGGGCTCCTGCTGTCACCAGGGGTAACGTCAAGGGTCTAGGTTAGGGATTCGGAGGTGGAAGAGTGATCAAAACGAGAAGGAAAGTCGGGGTTTCATTTTTTAGGGTTTGACTGTCGAGTGGAGAGGGCTCTTTCTACGAGGCACAGCGGATGTTTCGATGCTCTACATCCCGAGAAGAGCTAAGGGCGTGTATCATGGATCGAAGGGCCACAAAAGTCATGAAGACCAAATCATGAAAAGATATGAGGCGACCTGGAAAAATCCGCGAAAGCGGATAAAAACCACATCTGACGCCCTGGCAGACCTCGATCAGAGAGTTGACCGAGGTCAACCAACGATAGAATCTGGTTGGTCCACGTGGACCAACCAGAAAAATCGTTGGAAAAAATATTTAGAAATTCGATTAAAAATAAAGAATGATTTTATTAATTTTTGTGTATAAAATAAAAATATTTATTATCTAATGTAGTATTTTATTCTGATTTTTAATTATTTTTATGAGGTTTATTTTTACAAGTTACCTATTATGCCCTTTGTAGGTATAATACTTATATACTTTATTACTTTATTTTTAATTTGTGTATTTTAATTTTATTATTTTTAGTTAGTATTTTATAAAATCATAAAATACTTTTATACACACAATTATATTTTTATTTTGTTTTATTGAAGTATTTTGTACATTTAATAAAATTTCTGTAGGTATTGTATAAGTATGTATATAGGTATAATACATGTGTATTTTATATACAGATATTTTTATTTTGGGTTTTATTTGGGTTTTTATTTCTGTCTTAATATACAAATATATTATAAGTAATATTTACAAAATTATAAAAATATAAAAATACAAAAATAATGCATAAATAATAAATTGAATATTTTAATATGTACCAATATACAATAGGGGTCCAAAACTCAACTTTCAAACCGTAGCTCCGCCAAATGCGAAATCACCGCCATTAAATGGCTTATTTTGAATTATATACAATTAAAGGTGAGTTTGATGCATTTGGAGTTTTCATTTGCGAGATACGGGTCTGGGAAGTTGGGATTCTGGATTTTTATTCAGACCATAACTTTTTATCTGTGTATTATTTTGAGTGAAATCAATTTTGTATTTTTCTTTATTTAATTATCTACAACTTTCATGTATAAAGTTTCTTTATTTGAGGTATAAAAGGTGGAACCAAAAATAGGTCCCAAAATGAATAAAGAATGAATAAAATAAAAGGAATTTTATTGGTATTTTTGGCCTTTATCTCCCCCTACTTTATTCCTTGTCGACCTAGTCATCGAGATGCCTAGGTCTCGGGGTTTCGGGTCATAAAATATTTACAATATTTTATTCTTTTTTTCTTTTCTTTCTTTATTCTATAATTTTGGCATTAAAAATAGTATTTTATACACTTTTTACACACATATGCATGAATGCTAAAATGCATGAATTAAGCCCATTTACATGCATATACTAGGGTTTTTAAGGCCAAAATGATAGAATAAAGATGATGAAACGTAGATTCATCATCCCCCTATACTTGCCTTTGCTAGTCCCTAGCAAACACTTATGCAATAAGTGCAGAAAAGAAAAACAAAGAAAAGAAAAAGAAGAAGGTGGATTAAGTGTAATTATCAAACTTGTCTTCACAAAATCTAAGTTTGGAGCTTAAGTCGGACCTTTGGAATTTTAGTGCGGGCGGAACCTTAATGAGAATCGAATTTGAAATCCAACAGTCCTTGAGAATCCCAAAACTCTGCCCAAGTCTCCTCAATAGCCAGGTCAGAAATATTTCAATTCATACGCAAACTCTTACGACTATGAGTCTGACTCGTACAGTGTAAGTGATGGTGGCTCTCCCCAATTGAAATGACAAAGAAATTGACTTCTCCAGTACGACAACCCAATGATTCCCCAATCCAATAACTCCATCCTCGAGGAGCGGGGTATTCCCTTCTAAGTTCAAGTGGCAACCAGATCAAGAGGAGGGGGGAAGAGAAGAATGGACGGTAGCCAATGTAGCTACCTATCCTGGGATGCAAGATCAGTGTAGTCAAGTCATCCTGCTGCAGGCTCACATATTTGACTTTGGAACTTCAAGCTTGCTTATTGACTTTACAACATTTATACATACTTTGCATGCTTTTTATTTTTTTGTACAAGCATGTCTCTTTTTTTTTCTTTCTTTTTTTTGAATACTATTCACAGCATTTACATAAGGAGTTTTTCCTCTTGAGCCAGTAGACTATCCCTCTTTTGAAGCTTTATTGCAACCCACACTCTCCCGTCTTTAGAATTCCTCATCACTGGACGGGTTGGGGTGCACTTCCCTTCCTAGAGGAGGACAAGTGTTTCCACTTGTGTGCGTCTCATACCGGCCAATCCAATCCCCTCACCACTCCAACTGAGTTGAGCCATGTGAAAGGTGCAGGTGTCCAAGTTAGGTCATTATCAACAAAAGTCGTGTGTGTGCTCCGAAATACTCTACTTAAGCAGTCAAGAATCCATTGAACTAAGTCCCGTGATCCTCAAAGAATTAAGTCAACTAGACCTGAAGTACCTCAAACCCAGTTCCTATAAGGTTCCTGTTATTAGGTAGATTTTAAGATCCAATCAAGCTCCAATCTCTGGATTTTACTTAGACTTGTTCAACTATCAAACTCAATCTGAAAAATGCTCATGGTATGCAAATGCAATGCAGAAAATATTTTTGTGATGCAATTTTCAAGGTTTTTGAACTTTTTATGGATTTTTGAAAAGATGATGATGATGCATATGCAGATGCATTTTTTAAAAGATTTTTCAAATGTTTTTTTTGGATTTTAGTTTTGCAAATGTTTTTGGGATTTTTGAAAACAAAAAGTTTTGGCTAAAAACTAGGTGAAAATATGTACATGGGAGTGCTTCTTATATATACAAGAAGTGGATTTTAAGAATTTACAAGGGAAAGTGATCCATTTTATAGATATTTATATAGTGGATTCTGGTGTAATGTTCGTATTCCTCAACTTAATTGACACAAGCTTTTCACACAATTTTTGAAAACTGTAGTCCAAAATAATTTTTACAAACGTTTTACACACATGTACATACATTTGAAAATCATTTTGCAAAGGCTTTCAAAACAGTATATATAGGTTTTTCAAAACATTTTTGCAACCATTTTTCAAACCATTTGCAAGTCATTTTTCGAACATTTTATTTCACACAAAGAAAATAAATTTACAAATCACATATTTTTACACAGGCTGAGAACATGTAACAAAATATTTTCAAAATAGTTTTCAATAAATGTTCACAAAGATTTTCAAACTATTTTTCAAATATTTTGCAAAAAAACATTTTCACCTGATTTATTAATCAGTATATACAAAAAGAATTTGAGAAATGGTAACATCTTTTTATTAAGGGTTTTATGATTTTTAAATAATAATTAGCCATGTTATACGGAAAATACGAGAGTACGAGTTATGGCTAAAGTATATACATAGTATATATGACCCCCCTATACTTAGCTTGAGCTATGTCCTCATAGATCGGAGAGAAAAGAGAAGACATAACTCGTACTAAGTATAGACAAGTCTAAAGAATAGATGAATGAACCAATGAGAAATTGACTGTCCCCCCCTATACTTAGGATCAAATAATCCTAAGTATAGCAGACTGTACACAAAGCAGGGAGGGTCAAGAATGAACAGATCATACTCAGATTGTCTTCCCCTATACTTAAGGTAAGATATCCCTAAGTATAGACAAGAAGAGGAGACAATGGAGAAGATCGAAAAGAATGAAAGAAACTCAGGGTGCACACCCCCCTATACTTAGGACAAAGTACGTCCTAAGTATAGAAGTCTATCTACAAGGGGCGACACTTTTTGGATAGATACAGAAGATAGAAAAGGAAAAGAAGAAAAGAAGAAAAGAAGAAAAGAGATGAAAGTGGATATGAACAACTCGGGATGCGCATCCCCCCTATACTTAGGATAAAGTACATCCTAAGTGTAGCAATGATGAAAGGGATGGCATCAAGTAGGTAGGAGAGGATAAAAGAAATTGAAAAGAGAAACGAAGAAAAGAAGAAAAGAAGAAAAATCATTCAAAAATGTTTTGCTATGCTTGGCCTTCCTCTGCCTCTTTGGAGATATTCAGCTCATCCTCATAGATTACTTGAATCAAGTCAACGACAGCCATGAATGTATCATGTTCAAGGTATGGCTTCAGAAGTTGTCCATTGACCACAAATGGCTGTGCGTCAGCTGACAGATTGGATATCAATACACTTCCGTTGTCACAAACCTGCCTAACTATAAATGGCCCAATCCATTTACTCTTCAACTTGCCTGGAAAGATCTTTAATTTCGCATCGAACAACCACACCTTCTGACCTGGATCAAAGGACTTGCGGTGGATATGCTTCTCATGCCATGTTTTGACCTTCTCCTTTTACAGCAGGCTGTTGTCATATGCATAATCTCTGAATTCCAATAATCTGTTCAGATCCAGTTTTCTGTTCTTCCCTGCTTGCTTGGAGTCCAAATTACAGATGTTAATGGCCCATAAGTATTTGTGAATTAGTTTGACAGGCAAATTACATGGCTTGCCATACACAAGGCGGTAAGGAGACATTCCCAAGGGTGACTTGTACGCTGTTCTATAAGCCCAAAGAACGGAATCAAGCAGCTGAGACCAGTTCTTGCGATCTTGACGCACAAGCTTCTGTAAAATTGTCTTGATCTCCCTATTTGAACATTCAGCTAAGCCATTGGACTTTGGGTGGTAGGGTGAAGCAACACGATGTTCAATGCAGAATTCTTGGGCCAGCTTCTTCACCTCTCTGTTTATGAAATGACTTCCCCCGTCAGATATGAGAATCTTGGGAATCCCGAACCGTGCTATGATGTGATCTCTCAAGAATCGACAGACAATCCTACTATCGGCGGTTCGGGCGGGAATAGCCTCCACCCATCGACTTACATAATCGACAACAAACAGAATATATTCATAACCCTGACTGTTGGGAAACGGGCACATAAAGTCGATGCCCCATGCGTCAAAGACGTCTGAGATCTGGATGTATTTCAGAGGCATCGTGTCTCTCATTCCTATGGTTCCACCCATTTTCTGGCAGTCAGTGCAGCATTTGACATACTCATCTACATCTTTGAATAATGAAGGCCACCATAGGCCACTTTGAAGAACTTTTGCTGCCGTTCATTTGCCCGAATGATGTCCTCCAGAAACTTGGTCATGACATAACGCGAGGACACTTAGAACTTCCTCCTGAGGAATGCACCTTCTCCAGATACAATCTGCTCCCTCACAAAACAAATACGGATCCTCCCACCGATAGAAATGGATCTTAGACAAGAATCTATCTATTTTCATCTTAGGCCAATCCTGTGGGATCTTCTTGGTCACCAGATAGTTCACAATGTCTGCATATCAAGGAAGCGAGGTGACAGACAAGATTGCCTCGTCTGGAAAGGTCTCTGTGATTGGCTGTAGGTTCAGCTCAGGAGATTCCGGCTCAGGAAGCCTTGACAGATGATCGGCCACCACATTCTTTACCCAGGTTTATCTTTGATTTCCAAGTCAAATTCCTGGAGGAGAAGGATCCACCGAACGAGACGTGGTTTGGCGTCCTTCTTCTGCTGTAAGTACCGAATGGCCGAATGATCAGTGTAAATGACTACTTTAGACCCAAGGAGGTAGGATCTGAACTTTTCCAAGGCAAAGACTACCGCTAGCAGCTCCTTTTCAGTGACAGTGTAGTTTCTCTGGGCTTCATCGAGCGTTCGGCTAGCGTAATGAATCGCAAATGGTACATTATCTTTCCTCTGTCCCAGTACAGCTCCGATGGCATAATCTGACGTGTCGGTCATGATCTCAAAAGGGTGAGTCCAAATCGGTGGCTGTAAGACAGGGGCCTGCGTGATGAGTTCTTTCAACTGATTAAAGGCAAGGAGTACACGGTCATCTACAATGAATTCATTATCCTTGCCAAGCAACTCACTCAATGGTCTGGTCAGTTTACTGAAATCTTTGATGAACCGTCGGTAAAAACCGACATGGCCCAAGAATGACCGGACTTGCTTGATATTTGTAGGTGGCTCAAGTTTGGAAATCACATCCACCTTGGTTGGGTCAACCTCCATTCCACGTTTAGAAACAACGTGACCCAGCATAATTCCTTCGGTCACCATGAAGTTGCTCTTCTCCCACGAGAGCACAAGATTGACTTCGCAGCACCTCCATAGGACTCGGTCTAAATAATCCAGGCATTGGTCAAAGGAATCCCTGTAGACCGAAAAATCATCCATAAAGACCTCGAGAAAGTTGCCCACCATATCGGCAAAAACTGCAAGCATACACCTCTGAAATGTGGTTGGGGCGTTGCAAAGCCCGAACGGCATCCGTCTGAAGGCATATGTACCAAAAGGACAGGTGAACGTGGTCTTCTCTTGATCCTCAGGAGCAATAGCAACTTGATTATACCCAGAGTAGCCATCCAAGAAGCAGAAATATTCCTTCGCGGCCAATCTCTTCAAGATCTGGTCGATGAAGGGTAAAGGAAAGTGGTCCTTTTTGGTAGCGAGATTAAGTCTTCTGTAGCCCACGCATACTCGCCAAGAAGTGGGTACTCTGGTTGCGATCTCCTCTCCTTTGTCATTCTTTACAATAGTGATCCCTGATTTCTTGGGCACAACATGCAGAGGGCTCACCCATTTGCTGTCGGAGATGGGATAGATAAATCCCGCATCACACCACTTCTGGATCTCTTTCATAACGACCTCTCGCAGATTAGGATTTAATCTTCTCTGTAGTTCTCGAGAGGGCCTGCAATCTTCTTCCAGAAAGATGCGGTGCGAGCACAATGACGGATTGATCCCATGGAGATCGGATGTTCGCCAGCCTATCGCCTTGCGGTTGCGTTCAAGAACCTCCATCAGACGAGATTCTTGGTCTTCGATCAGATGTGCATTGATGATGACCGGGTACATGTTTGGTTCTCCCGCAAGGAAGGCATACTTCATGTTGGAGAGTAAAGGTTTCAGCTCTGGCGGGGTCTGAGCTGCTTCGGAAGTGACCTCAGCTATTAATACAGGTGGTGATTCTTTCATCTGTTTTACGTCCACCATAATATGTTCTGCTTCTTCTCTCAAATCTTGACAAAATATCTCGATAATTTCCTCCTCATTAAAAGATTCTTCAAACATCTGCTCTTGGTCTTGAAGGCACATTACCCCCACGGCAGTCTCTTGCAGCACATCAACAAGTTCCTCATCCTGATCGATAAGGGGATATTCGACTGCGGTCTCTACTTCCTCCTCGAGGTAGAGGAGTTCATGGATCTCATTGTTATCCAAAAACAAGTTGATATCTTGAATTTCTGCTAGAAAGTCGTAGTTGTCAGCATACTCAATCACCCTTGCACATGATGTAGGTGTCTGTTCGGCTGGTGTTCCCTCAGACAGGGTCTCTACTCTGATTGTTTCATTGCCAGCACCAAAAGTGATTTCTCCCATCCCATAATTCACTACTGCGTTTGATGTCCACAGAAATGGTCTTCCAAGTATGATTGGGGTAAGGAGCAATGGAGATGGGACATCCATATCTAAGACCACAAAATCGGCCGGGAATGACTTTCCTTGAACCGAGACAATCACGTCCTCCAACAGGCCCCTGAGCTGCTTGACTGACTTGTCTGCGAACTGCAGAATCATCTTTGTAGGCTTGAGCGGTCCTAGCCTGAACTCCGTAAGTAGCGAAGCTGGCATCAAGTTGACAGAAGACCCGCTGTCGAGAAGTGTGCGTTGAAACTTCTGATTGAACATCTGACAACGTACAAGAGGTGCTCCCATATCTACCTTATTATCCGAGAGGTTGCTGATGGCGTTAACGGTGGCCATTGTGAGGATATGCTTTCGGACTTGCCACCCTTGCTTCTGGAGTTGTGGGGATGCGGCCTGCGCTTGGTTGTGCATGCCTCTTTCAATCCTTTCTTTACAGCTGGCATGTACTCAAGAGCTTTCATTAATAGCATATTCAACACCAAATTCTGGATGATTTCTATAATGGTAGGATCAGACAAAGTATTTTTCAAATTTTTCATTTTTTGTGTTTTTTCATTGCTTCAGGAAAAGGAATAACTACAACATCTTCATCAATGTCATTGAAAAGAGTGTCCCTATTGTTGTGTACAGGTAGATGGCAAAAAGGAATGGATTCATCTACAATTTGTGGACCAAAAATGACAGGCTCGGCTTCTGGTGCTGGCGTTGGACTCGCTGCAGGTGCAGTGCTCCTCCTGTCAGGAACTGGCTGTGAGGCAGGTGCAGGCGTCTCCAATGCTGGCCGATCTCCACCGAGGTTGCTGCTATCTTTTTGTGTTTTGCTATTTTCTTCATTTTTTGTGATTTTCTGAATGCTGGTGCTGCTCCCAAAATACTGCTTGGCCCTGGTGTTGGCTGGACTGACGATTCCCCGTCAGATGCAAGATGCTTTCCCTTCGCCGTCGCCGATGGCTGGAGTGTCCTACCGCTCCTGAGAGTAATAGCATTAGATAAAAAACAATTTAATTCACCTGATTCGGGTTGGACACTGTCGGCTACCTGCTCCTTGCGTCGGAAGTTGTTCGGATTGGCTTCGACCTGAGCTGGTATGACGGTCTTGGCTGCCGTCAGGTCGTCGATCTTCTGGGTCATCTCAGCCATGTTCTTCATTAATTGTTCTAAACAGGCCAGGGCCGGATTAACCGGTACAATCTCATAGGAGTCCCCCTGCTGGGGCCTAGAGTGCTGATATGGTGGCTGAGATTGCGACTGATAACCTTGAGAAAATTGATGGGGAGGAGGGTTGGAAGAATATTGCGCATTCTGTTGATTGTATTGAGCAGCCGGCTGCTGATGATATCCCTGTTCGCGATATCCGGACAGCTGAGGACCGTGCTGGTAATTCTACCTCCAGGTGTTCCCGTGGGAAGGAGGCTGGTATTGGTAGGAGGGTTGGAAGGGTCTCCCACCCTACGGCTACTGATGATAGGGCATGTTGCCCATGTTGTGACCCTGAGAGTGTCCCTGAGGATGAGTCAGTTGCGCTTCATTGTTCCATACGCCATTGATCTCCTGAGTCAGTGGCGGGGGTGGAGAGAACTGCTCAGAGTAGACTAGCTGGGACTCAGGTTGGTATACAACCATCTGTGTCTGGTGCTGCGGGGGCTGCTCCGGAACCTGCACGTAGTACACGTGCTGGACAGGCTGGGGCTGCAGTGGAGTCGGCTGAGGGATTTTGCTGCATTGTAGGCTCCTTCTTCTCAGCATTCGGCTCGGCAGAAGTAGACACAGTGTTGCACATGTTTGCATTCAATGCACGAACGAGTTGCTCCAGCTGTTGGTAGATCTGGTCGAGCTTTTCCAGACCCTGGGTCCTCTTCTCAATGATTGCCAATTTTTCGAGGTCCTGCGACCTCTTCTCAATGATATCCACCTTGGACAAGTGGCTCCCAATGATGCTCAGGTTGGAGATCTCATCCTTGTCCTCGGTGTGAGAAGCCACGTTCACTGGTTTGCTGATGGCGGTTGGTGGCTTCATGTATGCTCTGGACGAGGTTTGCGCGGCTTCTCCTTCAGCCATTTCTTCGAAGACATTCCATACCACATCCTCGTCCTTATTGAAATGTGAACCGCCGCAAGCGGCATCTACAAGCTTTTGGCTCTTGAGTGATAGCCAACCAAAGAAGTGTTGCACGAATATAGTCTTTGGAATGTCATGGTGGGGACACTTTTCCTGGAGATCCTTGAATCTCTCCCACACTTCATGGATGGTCTCGTGGGGTTGCTGGCAGAAACTGGAGATCCGGGCACGCATCTGATTCAATCGCCCGAGAGGATAGACTTTATGGAGAAATGCAGACTTCAGCTCCTCCCAGGTCGTGACGACCTTCCCAAGATGGTCAACCCAATAGAGGGCCTTGTCTTGAAGGCTGAAGGGAAATGCGATCATCTTGACTACCCCTAGAGGAATTCCAGGGTAGTGAGTAGTGGCACAGATGCATCCAAACTTCTTGAGAAAAATATACGGTTCCTCAGTGGTGTTCCCGTGGAATGTGGAAAGTAGCGACAGAAATTGCGGCTTCAGCTCAAAGTAGGCATGCATACGTGGAACCTGAATCCACTCAGTGATGCGTCCCTCTCCTGGGTTGTATGTTTCCTTGAGTGTAGGCTTTGGCTGCGGTGGATCTACTTCTACTACTTCAAATTCGGGTCCTCCCACTGAGAACTCATCTCTGACTTCATGAAAATTAGGATCGTGGTTCGGATCATCCTCTTGTCGGCCGTCTCTTGCGTCGGCCCTCCTCCTCAGATCGTTCAGCATATCTTGGAAGGCAGTCTGGGCCAGGGCTTGATTAGTCAACTGCTGCTGAATTGCTTGGATGGAAGCCAGCAGCTGACTGTTTACCTCGTTTTGCGTAGTGTACTGCCCTTCCCCCGGATTGACTTCAGGTTCATGTTGGGGCTGTGGTCCCTTTCCTCTTCCTCCTGCCATCTCAGTCTGAACTTGAATTGCTGGCTCATAATCAGGTGAAAAATCTGCATGATGGAGTAAACCTTGATCAGTATCTTCTTAAGCACCTGTTATGGAGATGAATCCGGGATTAAGGTCAATCCCAGAATGTTGTGAACGGAGCATAGGATATTGCCTGAAATCGATCTCCATCCACAAGGGGTTATTTCGGGGACAAGAGTAATCCCGATTTAGTTGAAGGGGAGGAGCTAATTCGAGGTGCGAGTCTATCCTGAACAGCGGATTTATTGGAGAAAGGCAAGTGTTGAAAGAAGCTAGAATAGGAGAGTCCAAGGAGACATCCGCAAGATCCGAACTGACTTCCTGGAGATCACCCCTCTTTATTGAAGATGTTGCCGACATGGAATCGATGTGGGCGTCGGCGAGGTCCCGACTAAACCATCCGTGTGACGACATCTTGAGAAGGTCAAGAGGAAAAGATGATGGATGAAGAGCACGATGGTAAACAAGAAATAAAAAGATTGTAAAACAGTAGAAGGATCACAATGAGCAAGGATCAAATAGAAGGAGAACAAAATTTGCGCAAAGGCGCGATATTTTTGATCTTGACCTAAATGCAACTAGCAATCAAACACAAAACAAGTGGATTCACCAACTCAACACGTGAAGCCGTCAAGGTTCGGCTTTTATCTTTGTAATTTTTAACTTGAATTCAGGAAGTTATCTTTTAACGAGTCCTTAGAGCGCTATGCCTATAGGAGCGAGAGTACTGCCGGAAAAGTATTCCCGTACTTGTCCTCCTCCTGTGTAACCTGTAGCCTGTGCTTTTTAAGGTCCTTGTAACACTTCCTGGATCCCTACACAGCCAAAGAAGAAGAGGGAGTAAGCCGATAGGCGAAACCGATACTTCGGATTTTGCTCGCAACGAGATCACCCGTGAGCGTGCA
This sequence comes from Ottelia alismoides, assembly GCA_037367405.1. Taxonomy (NCBI): domain Eukaryota; kingdom Viridiplantae; phylum Streptophyta; class Magnoliopsida; order Alismatales; family Hydrocharitaceae; genus Ottelia; species Ottelia alismoides. The sequence goes on from JAZKJV010006494.1 coordinate 181,301, forward strand.
ATATCCTACTCGGACGCAGACGGTGAGACAGACACACCCGCGAAGGTGTGGTCTATGCTCGGTACTTCGGACAAGGTCGATGCTCACACAATAGTGAGTCACCAATGGCGACCAAGCCCTACTCGCCTACGTACGATAGTAGCGCCAATACTTCGGAAATCCAGACGATACACAAGGCAGCCACAAGCTGGGTTTTGGGCTCTAATCCTTACGAAGCGCTCAACTCACTTGGAAGGAGACCTTCCCATGCAACCTGAATACAAGTGAGGGTGTTGCTTTCCCCAATCAATGAGTCCAATTTCCAATTTTATTTAGGTCAATGTTTTCTTAGCAGTCCCTTTTTTAATTTTTTTTGGTGTTATCGCTTCTTTTGAGTGGATTCAAACAAGCACCTAACGATTTTGTATTTTCTTGATCCTACTTTGTCCAAAAACAGAGGGAGAATAGAGTAGGAAAAGCCAATGCAAGTCGGCACCAAGATGGAAATCTCACCTTTGTGCCTAAATGATGGATGCAAAGTAAGAAGACTTACAGCGAATCCCATCTCTCTCCATGCGGGATGTAAAGCAGAAATTTATAAACCTAACTACATGTCGGTATGCAATGCGGAAATCGTCCTAAGATAGCCAAGTACTACGTGAAGAACTACAAGTCAACCACTAACCTCCAATCCTAATGTCCGGTCTAGGCTCACCCCTCCTTCTCTCGATACATCGAGCTTAGGAGAAGCGCTTGGCGGGATGAGCTCGCGGCGCGCAGATCGAAGGCTAATGGCTAACTATTTAATTAAACTAAGTACAAATACGATCTATAGGAATATGCAAAGGTTATTAGGGTGTTTGGACCTAATCTAATCGATCAAGCAAAGCCTAGAACTAAGGGCTCAATCCACAAAAGAAATGGAAAAGAAATCAAAACCGGAAAATGACAATCGAGAAACGCGAAGAAAACCACGATGAGCCCCCGGGTGAACAAACACCCGGAAATTAGGCCCGAAGTGTCTGAGTGTCCAAGTCCTGTATTATTACAATTTAAATGACTCTCTCTCACAAAAATAAAAAAATAACTATCTCTCTCTCTCTCAAGCTCTCCTGCTCTCTCCTGCCGGCTAGGGTAGAATAGCCGGCTCCTCCTCTCAAGGATGCGCAGGATCTCCTAGGCGATCCTCCTCGGTCAGCGGTCCCTCGCAAGAAAACAAGAGAGGTGTCAGACAGTTCAAAGCAAATTATGCACGAAAATAAATAATCAAAAATGGATAAGCAGATAAAAGATGCAAATGTACTCTACAAGCCGATGCTCCCCGGAAACAACGCCATTTGAAAAACGAGATTGCGAGAGCCGCTAAATAGTGGTCTGACAAATCACACTCACTGTCGCTGATGCGACTACTCAAGCCGTCAACAATTAACCCACACAATCAACCAATCAATCAAGAGCAAGGATTAAAATTTATTATTCCCTACTAAAATGTACCATGGCAAGCAAGTAGGGGTCGAACATAGGAAACAAAGATGTAGAGTAGAAACCAAAAGTCAACTCCTAGGTCTAATGAACTACTTAGCCAATCTGAAATGTTTTGTGGGTTTTAATTTTATATATTTTTTATTTATTTTTTTTAATTTTATAATTTTGTATTTTGATTTTTAATTTTCAGATTTTCTATTTTCTTTTTATATTTTGTATTTTTTTTCCTTTTTCAATATTGGAAAATGTAAAATATATAATAAAAGAGGTGCTAGGATATTTATAAAAATATGCAAAAATAGTCAAAAATTCAGAAATAAAATCTTTTTGATATTTTTATGGGTTTTTACTATTTTTGAGATTTTTGGGTATTTTTCAGCATGTTTTTGGTATTTTTAAATAGACAAATAAAGGAAAACAGGGAATTAGCTACTGGCTGGGGGTAAAATAGGAATTTTTTAGATTTTTTTGAAGTTTTAAGATGTTTTCTAATTTTTTAGGTTTTCCTTTTGCAATTTTTAGTGATTTTTGGACTGATACTAAAATAGACTAAAATACACCATAGGTGATTTTTTTGGAATTTTTCGAAGTATTTTAATATTTTTTGGTATTTTCTAAGCTAGACAGTAGCTAAAATGCATGTTTTTGATTTTTAATAAATATAAAAATGTAACAAAAATAAAAACTAAAAATATAGCGTGAAAGGGCAAGTCAACAGGCGCCTACATGCATTTTTTTGATAATTTTTGGGATTGATATGATGTGTGGAATAAATAAGACAAACAAGCAAAAATCTGTGGCCTAGTAGGGGTATATCTGTAAATATACAAACGTCCAAGGGTACATCAGCAATTTTCACGCAAAATAATAACTGTGAATGCAATTTAATGGACTGATTAGAAAATCTCTGACCCGCAGGGTTATATTTGCAAAAACACTAGGAGGCACGTGCTAGATCACGCGCGCCTAGTAGGAGCGTAGTTGCAATATCACGAAATCCGAGGGGTTACTTGTAAAATGCCCAAAAAATTTATAACTGCAAATTAATGTTTTGGGTCTAAGAGTAAATAAACAAAACGCACCAGGGTCCCTTTCCAAAAATGCCAAGTCACGTGCGCGACACACGTGACCTGGAAGGGACTTAAATGTAATACGATGAAAACTAGAGGGACAATATGTAAATGTTCCAAAAATTTGACAATACAGACAAATGTTTCAGTATTTAATATGAAATACAAAAAGTGCGAGGGGGGTTTACGCAAAATACCCACAGCGACACAGATCAGACGGTGGGGAGCCGCCCACTTACGCCACGTGTCGCGTCCAGAAGCGCCGATGCCCCTTCGCGTAGACTGCCTGGATTAGAAGATGCGTGGTCGATCGAACGGCCGGGGCTGGACTTGATCCTACGGTGGCTGCTGTCCTAGGCGATCAGCCTTCGATCGGACAGCGAGGAGAGGACCTCCAAGAACACCCGAAGAACAGGCCCCGATCGAGTTTGAATCGACGAGAGGCGGCTCCTCCGTGCACCTGGGCGGTCCCCGGCCACCTCCGTGTGCTCCTGCAGGGTTCTTCTGACGTCTGGCGGCTTTAAAATGCCCAGGCGAAAGCCAGGGCTCTCCCGCGGCGAGGGTGGAGCTTGGTGGTTCCAAGCTTCCTCCGGCGAGGTGCAAAAATTCCCCCAGGCGCGTGGATGAGTCTCAGACCTGCAAGGAAATGGTAAAGAGGTCGGGGGCAAAATGCCCCGCCCTCGTGGAGAGTCTCACAGCGATGTATAGCGACGGGGGAAGGTGATGTCGGCCGGCGAGACTCGATGCAGGCCGAGGCTAAATCGAAGGGATTCGCTGGTGATTTGATGACGGATCGTAATGAGGCGAACTTAGGGAGAAGTTTTAACGACTTGGCTACTAGGATTCATGGGAGAAGAAGGGAAGAAGGGCCTCACCAGGGCGCGCACGAAGAGGTCTCCGACGAGATCTCCGATCAGGGGACCAGACTCGATTCGACGCCGCATTGACCCGACGAGAGGCCCTACAGGCTCCTGCTGTCACCAGGAGTAACGTCAAGGGTCGAGGTTAGGGATTCGGAGGTGGAAGAGTGATCAAAACGAGAAGGAAAGTCGGGGTTTTGTTTTGTAGGGTTTGACTGTCGAGTGGAGAGGGCTCTTTCTACGAGGCGCAGCGGATGTTTCGATGCTCCATAGCCCGAGAAGAGCTAAGGGCGTGTATCATGGATCGAAGGGCCACAAAAGTCATGAAGACCAAATCATGAAAGGAGATACGAGGCGACCTGGAAAAATCCACGAAAGCGGACAAAAAACACATCTGACGCCCTGGCAGACCTCGGTCAGAGAGTTGACCGAGGTCAACCAACGATAGAATCTGGTTGGTCCACGTGGACCAACCAGAAAAATCGTTGGAAAAAATATTTAGAAATTCGATTAAAAATAAAGAATGAATTTATTAATTTTTGTGTATAAAATAAAAAATATTTATTATTTAATGTTGTATTTTATTCTGATTTTTAATTATTTTTATGAGGTTTATTTTTACAAGTTACCTATTATGCCCTTTATAGGTATAATACTTATATACTTTATTACTTTATTTTTAATTTGTGTATTTTAATTTTATTATTTTTAGTTAGTATTTTATAAAATCATAAAATACTTTTATACACACAATTATATTTTTATTTTGTTTTATTGAAGTATTTTGTACATTTAATAAAATATCAATAGGTATTGTATAAGTATGTATATTGGTATAATACCTGTGTATTTTATATACAGATATTTTTATTTTGGGTTTTATTTGGGTTTTTATTTCTGTCTTAATATACAAATATATTATAAGTAATATTTACAAAATTATAAAAATATAAAAATACAAAAATAATGCATAAATAATAAAGTGAATATTTTAATCTGTACCAATATACAATAGGGGTCCAAAACTCAACTTTCAAACCGTAGCTCCGCCAAATGCAAAATCACCGCCATTAAATAGCTTATTTTGAATTATATACAATTAAAGGTGAGTTTGATGCATTTGGAGTTTTCATTTGTGAGATACAGGTCTGGGAAGTTGGGATTCTGGATTTTTATTCATGCCATAACTTTTTATCTGTGTATTATTTTTGAGTGAAATCAATTTTGTATTTTTTTCTATTTAATTATCTACAACTTTCATGTACAAAGTTTCTTTATTTGAGGTATAAAAGGTGGAACCAAAAATAGGTCCCAAAATGAATAAAGAATGAATAAAATAAAAAGAATTTTATTGGTATTTTTGGCCCTTATCTCCCCCTACTTTTTTCTTTGTCGACCTAGTCATCGAGATGCCTAGGTCTCGGGGTTTCGGGTCATAAAATATTTACAATATTTTATTATTTTTTTCTTTTCTTTCTTTATTCTATAATTTTGGCATTAAAACAATATTTTATACACTTTTTACACACATATGCATGAATGCTAAAATGCATGAATTAAGCCTATTTACACACATTTACTAGGGTTTTTAAGGCCAAAATGATAGAATAAAGATGATGAAACGTAGATTGTTCAATTCTTCATCTCTTGTTGTTTGAGTATATTCTTTCAGTTTGCTGTATTTTTCCTCACGATTGATTTTATAGAGGAAACTCTTTTCATTTTTATTTTGAAATATGTCCCAATATAAGGGGAAACTCTGCCGAAATTTTCCGAGAAATATGTCATGATGTAAGGGGAAACTCCGCCGAAATTTTCCGAGAAATATGTCCCGATATAAGGGGAAACTTTGCTGAAATTTTCCTAGAAATATCACCCCGTATAAGGGGAAGCTCTGCCGAAATTTCAAGAGAAAATATGTTCTTGGCGTTCTTCGTGTTCTTTGCGTTCTTCATGTTCTCCGTTCGTTCTTCGCACGTTCTTAGCGTTTTTGATACAAAAATGAAATCTGATCGTTTCAGGAGCCTTAAATCATCTTTTCTGAAAACGAAACACGATAATGCACTGCATACGCAAGAGAGAGCTCGATTAGGTAACGAAATCCTTCCTTTTGATGTTGGGTTTTCAAACGAGTATATTGAAATTCTTGATTTTATGTTATGTGCTATAAAGAACCCTAATTTTGGCTAGTTTTTTGGTAAAGTCTGAACAGTTGCTTTGTGATTCCCACTAAAATCAGGTTTAAGCATCAAATCGATGCGGTGGCTTTGAAAGTTAGGGTTTGGGAGTTATAATAGGCATAAATACGAGTATATATGCATATGAATAATATATACGTGAGTCTATACTAAGTATTGTTGATTATGCAAATCGAAGACTTAACGAAAGAATTACATCATGTGAATTGATGTGGTTTGAGTTGGATCCTGAAAAGGATCATGTGTCACTTTAAGGATGACAGGGAGTAGAACTACAGGTCGGGCATGCAACCTGTAGGTTTGTCGGAAGGAACCCGTATTGGCGTTTCTCTACCTAGGTGGTATACGGTTGCTTTGTTATGATAAGTACGCACGAATTGAATGTTTTGCAATACGTGGTACTGGGAGCCAATATATTCGGATTGGAACGACGGAAGATATGGTCGTGCCATGTGGAGGCACGGGTGGTTCAATAGCGGCTGGGTCACGATAATATATTCGGCTGGAACGACGGAAGATATGGTTGGAACGACGGAATGAAACTTTTTGGTGATAACAAGTTTTGAAAATTACACAATTTGTTTGCTTTTCTCTTCTTCGTTATTTAGCATTCGCTAATTTTTATCCTATGATTTATGGAAAACCACAGGTGTTGGTGAGTCATCATAAGGACTTTAGTAATCCAGCCAGCCAGAGTAGCTTTACTTTGTAAGGTAGTTAGTAATCTTTCTATGTATTTACTTTCAGCTGATGTACATGTAAATGGTTGTAGTGGGACAATGGATCATGTAAACTTTATTTTGTGAATGGAAAAGTGTTGAAATACTTTCTTCTGAGTATTTTTTTTGCAATTTGTTTCTGAATGTTAGTTGTGATTGCTGAATAGATTATTGCTGAGTAACCAGATCCGGATATGGGAGGATCCGACGGTCCGGAATCGGGGTCGTGATAGATTGGTACCAGAGCCCGATTACTCCATTAATTTATTTAGTAATTAACAACTAGGAGCAGTATTCAGAAACTAAGGTTGTAAGATCTTTTGATCTTATAATTGACTGCAATATCATTCACAAGTCATTGTACCTTACGTACATCATGTTAAGACATATAGGACCTAACCTTTGGCCTTGATTTATACCAGGATCATGGCAGACTAAGACGTGTCTAGACAATTAGCGGCTATGATGAAAATGCTCCAAGACATGGGGCAAAGGCAACAAGCATTGGAGAAGAGGCTCAATACACAAGCAGATAGACCCGAGGCATCTAAGCCTGCGGATGCTAGGATTGAAGGTTCTATCCATCTTTTTGAGGAAGAATCTAGTTACAGTCCTTCAACTGAGTCTGCTCCTACCCCGACTGAAGGAGCAATGGAGAAGGCCCTTCTTAGACACTAAATATTACTAGACAATTATTGAAAAAGAAAGATTCCTCGATTTAAAGGCATAGAGACACCTGTTGAGGTAGAACTATGGCTTAATGATGTCAGCAGGATGTTGAGAATAATACACGCACCAACAGATACTTGGGTGCACTTTGCTGATTACTCCTTAGCAGACTATGCAAGATGATGGTGGAGAGCCATTTCCAAGAAATTAGTAGATCTTGTTCCATGGGATGTTTTTGAAGAAAGGTTCCGTGCTCACTTATGTCCCTCCCATTGGGAAGAATTAAAGAGGAGAGAGTTGGCTTCTCTGAATTAGGTTTCTAAGACCGTACGAGATTATCATATCCACTTTACTGAGCTACTACGTTACTCACCAGCTTTAGAAGCTTCACTACAAGAGTGTCTTACCAAAATTATTAGCGGTCTTCAGGGAGATTTGAGAGAGAAGCTTGCAGGTTTTAGAGCCACAACTGTAGATGAATCCATAGACATCGCCTCTCGTATTGAGATGGAGAGGGATGAAAACCACCAAAGAAGAAGCTTTCACTTTACTGGTGGATCATCCAAACATAAGGTGAATTATAACCGAAGAGACAATCGTTATCATCCAATCGGGTTTAATATAAGCTTGCCACAGACTTTGGGCCAGGAATTATATAGGAGAAGGGGTTTCTCTAGACCTCCATTATACCCCCGTAACTCAGCACCTGAAACTAGTACCTCTGTGGTTGGGTCTTCTGCTCGGACAGGAACACGTGTATGTTATCACTGTAATCAAGAAGGTCACATTAGGAAAGATTGTCTGCAGTTGAGAGGTTTAGGGTTTAAACCAACTCCGATTAACAGTATAACATCCACCCCGAGCAATGGAGCAACACGCGGAGGAAGATATGGTAGAGTTCGTGGCTCACAAGGAACATCTCCTATACAACCACCACCATAAAGCGTTGCGGGTTCTAGCTTGCCTATTCCTAATGGCCAGCTAAATGCAATCACTGAAGAAAAAGCCTACAATTCAGGCACGGTCGTACGAGGTATTGTTACTATTCATGGCTTTTCAGTACATGCCTTATTTGATTCTGGTGCTTCACATTCGTTTCTTGCTCGACAGTTAGTACCCACTTTGGGTAAGATACTATTAGAAGTACAACAGTCATATCTAATTAAGGGACCATGAGGACAAGTATTTATAATCTGAGAAATCCTGGATAATTGTATAGTACTGATAGCGGGACATCAGTTACCTTTTTCACTACTACTAATCGAAATGGAGGACTTTAATCTTATACTAGGAATGGATTGGTTAGAAAGGCATCATGCATGTCTTGACTGTGTCCAGAAGACAGTAACGTTTCACCTTCCTAACTCGATAGAGTTCCAGTTCATTGGAAAGACATCCAATGATAATATCGAATATATCTCTACATTGAAGGCACAAAAGTTGTTAGAACAAGGGTGCCAATGTTATTTAGCTTATGTAATCACTACATCAGGGTCAGAAAGAATAATGGAAGATATACCTATAGTTAGCGAGTTTCCTGATGTATTTCCAGAGGAACTACCTGGATTACCACCTGAGCGAGATATTGAATTTGAAATCTCTCTCATACCTGATACTCAGCCTATCTCTATCCCTCCGTATAGGATGGCACCAGCTGAGTTACGAGAGTTAAAGGTACAGTTGCAAGAACTATTAGATAAATGATTCATTCGTCCTAGTACTTCACCATGGGGTGCACCTGTCTTATTTGTCAGGAAAAACGATGGGTCAATGCGGTTGTGCATTGACTATATACAACTAAACAAGAAGACCGTAAAGAACAAGTATCCCCTGCCAAGAATAGATGATCTCTTTAATCAGTTACAGGGTTCAACTGTGTATTCCAAGATTGATTTAAGATCCGGATACCATCAGTTGAAAATTAAAGATACAGGTATTCCCAAGACAGCTTTTCGAACTAGATACGGGCATTTTGAATTCTAAGTTATGCCTTTTGGACTGACAGATGCCCCAGCAGCCTTCATGGATCTCATGGATAGAGTAATCAAGGAGTTCTTAGATCACTTTGTAGTATTCTTTATTGATGATGTGCTTATTTACTACAAGGATATGTATCTGCATGAACACCATCTCAGGCATGCACTTGAAACGCTAAGGAAGAACAAATTGTATGCTAAATATAGCAAATGTGACTTCTGGCTATCTGATGTATCTTTCTTAGGCCATGTCATTTCTGGAGAAGGTATATCAGTTGATCATACAAAGGTTAGTGCGGTGATGAGTTGGGAACGCCCGAAGACTATCACAGAAATACGATCTTTTCTAGGATTAGCTGGATATTATAGAAGATTTGTGAATGACTTTTCACGAATAACATTGCCAATAACTAGGTTGACTTAGAAGGAAGTTCCATTCATATGGTCAGATGCATGTGAAACTAGTTTCCAAACACTAAAAGAATGCCTAATATCTGCACCCATCCTTACTCTACCCCCCGAGAGTGAAGGATTTATAGTGTACACTGACGCATCTAAAGAAGGACTTGGGGTAGTTCTTATGCAACATGGTAAGGTAGTTGTGTATGCATCAAGACAGCTCGGGACACATGAGAAGAACTACCCAACACATGACCTTGAATTAGCTGCCGTAATTTTTGCTTTAAAGATATGGAGACACTACCTGTATGGTATTACTTTTGAAATTTTCACCGATCATAAAAGCTTAAAATATCCGTTTGATCAAAAGGAGCTCAATATGAGACAGAGACGGTGGCTAGAGTTGCTAAAAGATTACGATTGCACTATCTCCTACCACCCTGGTAAGGGGAACGTCGTAGCAGATGTCCTTAACAAAAGAACTTATTCACCTGGGTTGGTGAGTGCTATCCACTTATGGGGTTTACTATCAACGTTAAGTGAATGGAAACCATTTGATAGTAGTGCCGATACTATAACTATACCTCACCGATAAAAACCAGAGATCTGGAATAAAATAAAGAAAGGACAGGAGGATGATCCAGTCCTTAAAGACTTGAGACAACAACTTGAGAAGAATGAGATGGAGGGATTCCATATACAAGATGGATTACTATATAACCATCACAGAGCTTGTGTACCAGACATACCTGAATTGAGGAAAGACATTTTACGTGAAGCTCATTGTTCTAGATTATCTATTCATCCAGGAATTACAAAGATGTATAAGGATCTTCATTCATACTTTTGGTGGCCAAGAATGAAGAAAGATGTTGCTGAGTTTGTGAATGCATGTTTCACTTGCCAGCAGGTAAAGGCTTCACACCAAAAGCCATCAGGATTATTGCAACAACTCCCTATACCTGAATGGAAATGGGAAAGCATTTCCATAGACTTCATTGCTGGCTTACCTCAGACGACTGGTAGTAAAGATAGTATCTGGGTAATAATAGATCGTCTGACAAAGGTAGCACACTTTATTCCGATAAGCTTATCTTTCACTCCAGACCAGCTTGTTGAGTTATATATTACACATGTCATTCGCCTCCATGGTATCCCGAAGGAAGTAGTTTCTGATCGAGATTCACGATTCACCTCACATTATTGGGAGAACTTCATGAAAGCCTTAGGTACACAACTATGCTTGAGTACAACATATCATCCACAAACAGATGGTCAGTCAGAACGTAAGATTCATACACTAGAGGATATGCTACGAGCATGTGCCTTAGAATGGAAGGGATCGTGGATTAAACATTTGCATCTTGTAGAATTCACCTACAATAATAGTTACCATACAAGTATTGGCATGACACCATTTGAAGCACTATACAGACGAAGGTGTACTACTCCTTTGTGTTGGCAAGAGGTAGGAATAAAGAACCTTTATGATCCAGATAGACTGCAAGAGACACGTGAAGCTGTAGAGCTTGCTCGAAAAGGACTATTGGCTGCTCAAAGTCGCCAGAAAAGTTATAGTGATACCAGGCGAAGAGACCTTGAATTTGAGGTAGGTGACTTTGTATTTCTCAAAGTATCACCTATGAAGGGTGTTCAGAGGTTTGGCTTGCGTGGGAAGTTAGCACCCAGGTTCGTGGGTCCCTTTGAAATTATTCAACGGATTGGAAAAGTTGCCTATAGACTTGCGCTTCCTCCACATCTTTCGGCAATACGTGATGTATTCCATATATCAAATCTGAGAAAGTATGTTAGGAATCCAGAGCATAAGATAAGTTATGATGATTTACATGTTGAGCCAGACTTGACATACTAAGAGATACATGTGCAAATATTTGAAAGGGATATCAAGAAGTTGAGAAACAAAGACGTGCCTCTAGTTAAAGTATTGTGGCGCAACCAAGAGTTTGAAGAAGCCACGTGGGAACCTGAGGCAGAAATGAGAGAGAAATACCCGTACTTGTTTGAGTGATAACACTATGTATTCTGTATATGTTCATTATAAATGAAAGGACGTTCATTGTTTTTAAGGTTGTTATGTTTCAATCCACTTTAAGGTTGTTATGCCTGCATTTCTAGTCTCGAGGACAAGACTTCCTTTGAAGTTATTATAATTATAAAGCCATGAACTTGGCATCCCTCGAATTCTATATCATAAGATCCGACTCGTCAAGAGAAAACCAACGAAATTTGTTTCGTGTGAATCGGACTACGTTTCGATTTGTTATGATTTTCAGAAGAATGAGAAGTAAGGAGGGTTAAGACGCCATTAACCCATAATGACTGTCATTAAGACTAATTAAGCATGATTAAAGGAACTAATGACGGATTGAAAACTGCTAATGATCATTAGCAAATACTAATCAATAGTTAGCAAAAGATAAGCGTAAGCCACGAGAGTTAAATCACGATTAGTGAAAGTTAATCACGATTAGTGTTAATTAAGCATCATTAGCGAATCTAGAATTATCTGGAATGTTCTGACTTAAGCCCCAAGTTTGAGATAGGTTTTGGCCAAAACCATGGGTCGCTAGACCATGATTAAGGTCTAAACCATGGTTTTCTAACCATGGTTAGTGGTTTTCTGGAGCTTATAAATAGACTCCTCCTACCCATTCATTCTCTACGATTTCTACTACCACCACCACCCCAAGGGCTAGGGTCGAGAGGTCGGGAGGAGGAGTGGGAAGCGAGGAAAGAGCGCTAGTGAAGCGCTGCTGGGAGAACGAGGAGGAGAAAGGTATGATCCTCTCTTAGTTTGTTTCATAAGCCAGGATCTAAATTCATCATCTTTTCTTCCAAGCTTTGTTCTTGATTCGTCTTTCCTTCCGATTCGTTTTCTTTTGTGGTTCGAGGAGAAATCTGTGTAACACCCTACTTAGGTGCGAGCGGCTATGTACGTCAGTGAACCCTATGATTCGTCACACATTCACTCATCTAAGATGCGTGGTTCAACCGATTCTTCATCTCTTGTTGTTTGAGTATATTCTTTCAGTTTTGCTGTTGTGATTCCTCACGATTGATTTTATAGAGGAAACTCTTTTCGTTTTTATTTTGAAATATGTCCCGATATAAGGGAAAATTCTACCGAAATTTTCCGAGAAATATGTCCTGATATAAGGGGAAACTCTGCCGAAATTTTCCGAGAAATATGTCCCGATATAAGGGGAAACTCTGCTGAAGTTTTCCTAGAAATATCACCTCGTATAAGGAGAAGCTCTACCGAAATTTCAAGAGAAAATATGTTCTTGGCGTTCTTCGTGTTCTTCGTGTTCTTCACGTTCTTCGTGTTCTTCGTCCGTTCTTCGCACGTTCTTAGCGTTTTTGATACGAAAATGAAATCCGATCACTTCATGAGCCTTAAATCATCTTTTCTGAAAATGAAACACGATAAAGCACTGCATACGCGAGAGAGAGCTCGATTAAGTAACAAAATCCTTCCTTTTGTTGTTGGGTTTTCAAACGAGTATATTGAAATTCTTGATTTTATGTTCTGTGCTATAAAGAACCCTAATTTTGGCTATTTTTTGGTAAAGTCTAAACAGTTGCTTTGTGATTCCCACTAAAATCAGATTTAAGCATCAAATCGATGTCGTGTCTTTGAAAGTTAGGGTTTGGGAGTTAAAATAGGCATAAATACGAGTATATATGCATATGAATAATATATATGTGAGTCTATACTAAGTATTATTGATTATGCAAATCGAAGACTTAACGAAAGAATTACATCATGTGAATTGATGTGGTTTGAGTTGGATCATGAAAAGGATCATGTGTCACTTTAAGGATGATTGGGAGTAGAACTACAGGTCGGGCATGCAACCTGTAGGTTTGTTGGAAGGAACCCGTATTGGCGTTTCCCTACCTAGGAGGTACACGGTTGCTTTGTTATGATAAGTGCACACGAATTGAATGTTTTGCAACGCGTGGTACCGAGAACCAATATATTCGGGTTGGAACGACGGAAGATGTGGTCGTTCCATGTGGAGGCACGGGTGGTTCAATAGCGGCTGGGTAACGATAATATGTTTTTAAAGCCGCTAGGTTATATGATTAAATGTTTGCCTGAGGTTTTAAGCAACCGAGTCCTCGAGGACGGTGTGCTCATTTGTTTTCCAGGCTGAGGGTTTGAGACCCTGTTTAATAAAAAAGGAAATTGTCAAGGTAGTATTGGAGAATTGGTTGAGGCGACGTGCGACAGCATAAGCTTACCAAGATCAACACAATCTCCAATCTCGAAGGGTCCACAGCTTCGGAGTCCAAGAATGGTGGGGTTCCCTTGGACTAATCCCTGATGTGGAGTAGAAAAGGAATAGGACTTAAATTAATGAGAAGGAATGAAACTTTTTGGTGATAACAAGTTTTGAAAATTACACAATTTATTTGCTTTTCTCTTCTTCGTTATTTAGCATTCGCTAATTTTTATCCTATGATTTATAGAAAACCCAACATGTGTTGGTGAGCCATCACAAGGATTTTAGTAATCCAGCCAGCCAGAGTAGCTTTACTTTGTAAGGGAGTTAGTAATCCTTCTGTGTATTTACTTTTAGCTGATGTACATGTAAATGGTTGTAGTGGGACAATGGATCATGTAAACTTTATTTTGTGAATGGAAAAGTGTTGAAATACTTTCTTCTGAGTATTTTTATTTGCAATTTGTTTCTGAATGTTAGTTGTTATTACTGGATAAATTATTGCTGAGTAACCAGATCCGGATATGGGAGGATCCGACGGCCCGGAATCGGGGTCACGATACTAGAATTGGGTTCTACATGACTTGTTAAAGCAAATGCTAGGAACCCCATACCAAACTAATACCCCGATTGCATCTCGATACTTGTTTTTGGCCTAATCCTTGCATGGAATCTAAGGAATAGTTGCATGTACCAGCTCAAGCTACTCTAGAAGCTCATGAAGGATCAAGGACGAAATTCTTCTATGTGAATATGCATCTAACTTGTTTTCATTTGCTACTTGTTTTCATTTGCTCTTTTAAATCTTTGCCTTGATTACATCTTCTTCTTTTTTGTTTTGCAGATAAAGGGGGATTAGCTACTCATTGGAGTGTCGTCGAGCACTTGGTCTCGCTCCAGGTGCAAAGAATAACAAGAACATGACTCTCAACTCCAGACATACATGCTAGCAACATGTAGGGAGTGTTGTGACTTCACATCAACCTCGAGGAATCTAATATTCACTATTCATGCAAAATAGTGGAAATTTTACATAGAACTCCCTGATTGTCTTTGATATGCAAGAAGAGCCCACCACAACCCCTCACATTCGATCAACACAAGCATTTGGAAAATTTGCACTACCACTCTCGTTGGTCTTAAGATTTATAAATAGGACCATTTGTATGGTTAAGTTATTTTATTTTCAATTAAATTTCAATTAGACATTTATATTCATGCATATATTTGAACCTTGAATTTTGCTTATTTTTAAAATCTAAAAATAACATCATGTTTGCCATTTAGTTCTCTATTTATTGACATTTTATTTTGAATTTTATGCTCGGTGATTGATTTATAAAAATTTAAAAATGGGGAAAATAACATGGTTTTCCCATTTTATATTTATTATTTCATAGCAATTCAATCCTTGACATAAAAAATTCCAAAAAAATAAATAATTATTCCTTTTAAATGTGCGTAACTTTTTATCCAAAAATGTTTTAAAAATATTAACTCATGTGATTGAAATGATTATTTGATTGATTTGAGTAACTAATTCACAGGAAATTCAAAACTCAATATTCTACTAAGCTAAAAATATTGTTGTGTTTCTCATCAAATTCTACACATAAGATTATTTTGGATTACAAAATATTAGGTTTTGATAATTAGAAAATTAATTACAACAAATCAGTCTCTCTTAAAAATTTAAAAAAACTTGTTTCTTAAAAAAATATATATGAAAATACTATGGTTGGTGTAATTCATTGAGATATACCTATTGGCCATGAACAATTAATTTATGTTGATGTTTGATTGAATAAATGCATAAAACTCCAAAAACTTTTTTATTTGATAATATTATATCATTAAAATGTAAAAAATACTTTCCATGTATAATTTAAATTTATCTACCTGTGAAAATAAGACTTTGACAAAATATCACCTTTTTGTATTCTTTTGAATTATAGGAAATTAAGTGATGCATTAATAACTCTGATTTCACTCCTACATTTTTTACTAAACTCAATTTTAAGATTACCCAAAAATGTCTTTCGTAGATTTATTTATTATAAGACCAAAAATAAATTTCTTCTATTTTTCAATGTGATTTGAGATTGGAATTAATTGTTGAACTTCATATTATATAATGTATTCCTACATTTAATTAGTCCTATCATCTGCATATCATTTACATTTCATTTCTCTGCATTTCTTTAAAATAATAAAACATAAAAAAACCCATGAACCTCGTGTGCTTGATTGTTTGTGTATGACTTATTCCACATATTTTCCTCCTTGGGATTGACCTTGGACACTTACAAAATAAAAAATATTACACCATACTTAATTCATACACTTATATGATTTTTAATCGCCCAGTAACTAATACTTCTCCATACACTTAATTAATTAGGGTTGAAAATAAATGTTTGATTGAATAATTGCATAAAAGTCCAAAAACTTTTTTTGATAATATTATATCATAAAAATTTAAAAAAATACTTTTCATGTATTATTTAAATTTATCTACCTATAAAAATAAGACTTTGACAAAATATCATATTTTTGTATTCCTTTGAAATATAGGAAATTAAGTGATGCATTAATAATTCTGATTTCATTCCTACATTTTTTACTAAACTCAATTTTAAGATTATCCAAAAATGTCTTTCGTAGATTTATTTATTATAAGACAAAAATAATTTTCTTTCATTTTTCAATGTGATTTGAGATTGGAATTATTGTTGAACTTCATATTATATAATGTATTCCTACATTTAATTAGTCATATCATCTGCATATCATTTGCATTTCATTTTTCTGCATTTGTTTAAAATAATAAAACATAAAAAACTCATGAACCTCATGCGCTTGATTGTTTGTGTATGACTTATTCCACATATTTTCCTCCTTGGGATCGACCTTGGACACTTACCAAATAAAAAATATTACACCACACTTAATTCATACACTTATATGATTTTTAATCGTTTAGTAGCTAACACTTTTCCCATACACTTAATTAATTAGGTTTGAAAATAACTTTTAGAGTGCTAACCTCACTCGTAATTGTGTATTAATAAATTGAGCCCAATAGTGATCAAGTTCCTTAATGGGCTTGTATATGTTATTTTGACCTCAAATAAAAAGAAAATTGATGTCATATCAAATGCATTTAGGCCTAATAAAATTCTAATTATTTATGTCTGTATTTATGTTATATAATTTAAAATATAATTACTAGGTACTTTATATAATATAGATACTTTATGATAGTTTAAGTTTGAGCTTTCTCCAAATTATAATTCCGTGTATCATGTTACTTGTAATAAAGAGTCGGTGAATATCAGGTATGGATCCATTTATCATGTCATAAATAGAATATGTTTGCACATTCTTTCAAGTTTAAGAGAGAAAAATCAAGTATCCATGAGAGATCACAAGGTGGGTATTTTGTAATTTTCTTCATCTTGTAGAAGAGTGATTTCATGTAAATCACTTATCTTTATTTTTATATCATGGTTATGTTTTCTTCCACATGATATAAGAGTACATCTAATCAAGGATTGTGGCATTTGTATATAGCATCTGCAATTACGTTCGAGGGGCGGCTTGTTATGATTTTCGTATCGAAGATCTTTATGCAAGAAAGGCCATCATTTTTTAATGTGTATAGAGTATATGTGTGTTGAAGTTATTATAGATGCATATAATAAACTTGGTTCCACCTTGATCGATTATTTTACCATAATTGATTTGTGCAAGTGTTTCATGGATAAGAAAATATTTAATTTACATGTATTGGAAATTGCATAAAATTCAATTTTTTTCCAAATCTCCTTTGAAAATCTATGAATAATTTTCAAAATTCATAGAAAACTAGAAACAACTGATTTTTTCAAAATTCTTTAAACACGTCTTCATTTTCACCTTTTGTTTTTAAAAATTCAACTCCGATTTTCACAAATTTCATAATTTAACTGAGAAGATTCAATCGACTTAATTTCTTAGAATTTTATTAGGTATGAGTATTTTGGTTCTTCATGTCTATTAGACTTTATTCCTTGAGTTCCTTTATCTTTAAGCGACGTTTGAGTTTCTTTGTATAAATAGATCATCCAAATATCTTCATATATTTTTTTAACAGCTTATAAATTGCGTTCTAATCAAATGACTTTGAGAACAATGTTTCGATCTTTACCAAGAAATAGAAATGGTGGCAACTTTACATGCGGTTAGTGACCTTGTATGGGGTTTGATGTTACACCCATTTATAAACCACATCTTTAGTGAATCAAGGTCGAGGAAAGTTATGGATGTAACTCATTCTCTATAAGTCTAGTCAATCTCTACCCAAAATGGCATTAGAATACAAAGGGATCATGTGCCAAAAATGAAGTAGATGTACAAACAAATATCACAAAGAATCTACCAAATATCCTAAATACACCAAATAGGTTGAGTAGAAGACCATAGAGCAACCTAAATTTTAAAAGAGGTCAAATTGAACCATGGGTTATGCAATTATAAAAAAGAGTAACATACCAAGTGGTCTATGGAAAATATAAGAAGAAAATTTTCTTAGCCAAATATGCTCCTCATTTATATTAACAAACTTAGGTGAAGTGTTAATATGTTCAGACTTAAGGAGAATGGGTATTTTAGATGTTGACAATCGTCGAGTATCTTTGTATAGATTGATTAAAATTTTTGACATAACCCTTTCTGCAAGAAATCTTAGTGTTAGATCCAAGTGTATACGTTTCTTGGACAATAAAAACTTGCCCATCTAAAAGTCCAGAGGACAGTCCGAGTTTGCTCAGACTCTCGATGTTGCCATGATGTTTGATCCGATGGTGTTAATTTTGGTGTATTGATCCAAGGTTGTGATTTGATTGAAGATTTTTTTTAAATAGTTGAGCTATCTATGCAAATAATAAAGAATGATGAAGCATTTGATCGATGCAGCTGATCGAAAATCTTTAGTCAGAAAGACTTGGGTCGTGGTTGTCACCCGCTTGGTTTCCTTGTAAACATATATCTGCATTGTAGTTGAATATTTGATTTTCTTGTATATACTCTTTAAATTACAAAATTTATTTCAAAATATCATAAATATATAGATGCTACTATTCACCTAATCCTAGTAGTGTTGTGATCTCTAATAACTCTCATTTATTATGGAGCCCATATTTAGGTGCCAACAAAGCAACAACTCATTTAAGAGCCAATCAATCATCAGGACTCTACCCTTCCATGGTAAGGACTATAATTGTTGTAAACTCAAAATGCATATTTTCCTAGAGTCTATAGACTTCAAAGTCTATAACACCATAGAGATTAATATGGTTGTACATCAATCACAGAGATAATGGTATTGTCCAGTCCGATAAGAAGAAAGAAATACACAAGCCTAAAGCCATGAATGTTATATTATGTGATATTACGGGGGAAGAACTCAGTTGTGTCTCAGCTTGCAAAACAACGTATGAGATCAGTTACAATCATAGTGTCACCTAAGAAGGCACAAGCAAAGTCAAAAGGGATAGGATCAACATTCTGCAACAACGATACGAGATATTCAATATGGAAAAAAGAGACTTTACAGAGGCATATACATTATATTATCATGCATCATCAATATTCTTTTAAATCTCAATGGAAGATAGGGAAACCTCTATAGGTCAGGAAGATCCTCAAATCTTACAGCTGATTGAGGATCACCACAAATGTCATCAAGGAGGAGAATGTCTAAAATATCTTCTTGATGGATGATCTTATCGGTAACCTCATCTCTTACAAAGTTGAGAAACAACAAGAGAAGGAAGCCGAAATAGAGACCAAGAAAAATGAAAAAGTCTGGTGCTGAAAGCGAGATAAGTCACCTCTCCCAACGAAGGCTCAGAAGACACATCGCTATGATAATTAGAGGGTTTAGGAAGTTCATGAGAAGAGATACTCGCAAAAAGGAAACGGAAATGCTATACAAGTGTAAGAATAAGGGTCACTTCAAGAAGGACGATCCCTTACTCAACAGAATCACTAACAAGCATCATAAATTTAATCATCATGAGTCATATAAGAAAAAGGAAGATGACGGTGAAAGAAAGAAAGGACACTTCAAGCATCACTACAAGCAAGCCAAGATGAAAGCCCTTTCGAGCCACATGGACTCCTCTAACTCCTCGGACTCATGCGAAAGTGACTCGAACAACATAGATAATGAAGAAACCTTACTGGAACTTATGGCCATCAATAATCAGGTAGCCTCCAATGAACCTATTACTGATGAACTTATATATGTTATAACTGATTTCCATGATATAGTTACCAAATTGAAAAAAAGGAAAATAAGTTATTAAAAGCTGTTACATGTACCAAATACGTCGAATGGGGATCTAAAGTAGAATTTCTTATGGAAAATATTCAGGAACTTAATACTGTTTTTTTATCTTCTGACAAAGAGCATGAAAAGAATATCTTATTCAAGAATAACATAAACAAACTAGAAGATATTATTTTCAGAGTAAAAACTAAAACCAAGAATATTGCATATGGCTAGCTAAATTCACTAAAGGCAAAGAAAACTTTGATAAATTTCTAGTTGCTTTTATATCAACAGAAAATCGAGTTTAGAATTGCTTATGAACTTTATAATAAAATTAATTCTAAAAATTCAAAACCTGTTGAAGTTACACTTAGCCAAGATGAGAAACGATAAGGTTAAGGAGCATCGGAGAAATCCCAAAAATCAATCTAGCCCTCTAAGGACCCAAAATAATTGGATAGTGAAAGAATCTATCAATTATTTTAAAGAACTCAAGAAGAAGGTAGAAACACATCACAATTGGAGACATCATCAACATAGTAAAATGATCAAGCACTCTTTCACACGGTACCAAGCGAGACCAACAAGGAAAATGGATTATGGGCATTATGTATAAGCACATGAATGGAGGGCCAAGATCTCCTCATCAATATAAAGACCCCCAATAATTGTGAGACAGTTACCATTGGCAACAGCTACACCTATACTACTATTGGACAAAGGACGATTAGTAACTCCCCACATCTTTTGAAAAGGGTAGGCTTGTTAAGATATTGAAACACAACTTTGTTAGTGTATATCATAAATGTGATAAAGGTTTTAAAGTAACTTTTTCTAATAACTATTTCGAATTTCAAAAGAGGACACACTAGAAATTTTTAAAGGAGATATGCACAAAAGTATCTATATGCTTAGATTCATCATTAGATTGTCTTTTGGACTTACAAATAAGATCATCTATTTTGGCATAAAAGATTAGGTCACTGACGAGCCGCTAGATACGTTGTTTAATTCGATCACGTTGTAGCACGTGTACTTAGCGATTCGGTCAGAACCGAGAGAAGATCTCCGTGAAGAGTGTCTCGGCTTAATTTATATCCCGGGCAAGTCCGGGGTCGAACTCAGGGAGGCAAAGGAACTACTTGGGGTTAATTCAAAAATAAAGATTTTAGATATCCAATGCGGTTTTTTTTATTGTTAATTTAATGCAAATAGGACGCCAAAATGCACAATGCAAGTGAACTAATATACTAAGGAAGCATACAACTTAGCCAAATTAAGTTTAATACCAAATCAGTTCAATTCAGTCAAATTATATTTTTTCTAGAATCCTAATCCAATGATAAACACAAAACACATTTTTCTAGAATTTTAGGGGTTAAAATGCAACAATGAAAAATGCACACTTTTTATGGGTTTTTTCGTAATTTATCACACAAACAGTAAGCAAAAATTATGAAAAAATTACTGGAATGAAAACATGATGCAAGGAAGCTACAGTAATATTTTTGGAATTTTTTGACAAGTTATGAATTTTTTATGGATTTTTTAGTGGAAACAGAGTGACAGTGAGTAAATAATTCCTAATAAATCCACGTTATCAAATTAATCAGAGTGCGATTTATCTCAAAAATATATTTAGATGAGCAATCCAGGAGACTTGAAATTTCGTGAAAAGCATGTATGTGGATTTAATTAAAAATCAAATTCGAAAATCACTCAACAATTTATTTAAGGCACAAGACAACTCCATTTTGGATGAAATTTGGGTAGTAATTACATCACATATCAAGGCATCACATATAATTTTTGTGGAATTTTTAGAGCAACCATGTATGCGATATAATTTTAAGAGCACGGAATGGGTAAAATACGTAAAGTTTCAGTTAATCATTTTTAATTAATTACACATATAACATAAAAATCCAAATAAATACTCAAAACGTACATAATTAGTTGCTAAACATAGTGGTATTTTTCATTGAATAAAAAGGTGCAAATCAGATGTCCAAACTTAAAGTCAAACACAGGGGTGTCTTTGCAAATTTAGAAAATGAAATTACAATGCAAGTTATACACAGGGACTATTATGCAATTATGGAAACATGAAATATTTATAATGCAATTTTTACATTAAACAAAGGAGAGAAAGAACTTCTTCTTCCTCTTGCTTGGGCGTAGGGAGAAGAACCCAAAGGGGTGGTTGGTCGGCGGCGGTCGGCGCAGCCACGCGCCACCGCGAGGAGGGTGGCGCGCACCACGCGGCGGCGGCGGAGGGCTGGAGGAGCGCGGCGGAGCGTCGACGGCTGGCGCGGGTGGCGGAGGCACGCGCCGGCCGAGGGGCAGTGGCGCGGAGGCGCGGTGGTGGTGGCGATGTGGGGCGCCCCTACGGCGGCGGCGCCACGCGCGGCCGCGTAGAGCGGCGGAGGGGCGGCCGCCCGCTGCTGAGGGGCGGCGGCGGTGGAGGATGATGGTGGTGCGGGGGAGCGGCGGCCGTGGGCTGCTGCTTCCCTGCAAATTTTTTTATTTTTTTTTTGATTTTTTTTATTGTTTTTCTTTTGCTGATGTAATAACAAAAAGAAACTTTTTTTGTTTTTAAATTTTTTTATTTTTTTGTTTTGTTAATTAGAGGAAATGAACATGATGGAAAAAAAATGGGGTTATGATGGATAAAAAAATGATGGTGATCCAAACAATAAGGAAACAATATATTAGAGAAAAAAATAACGAGAGAAAAGAGGAGAAATACTTACCTGTTCTTCGCCGGATTGGCGGAGTAGCTACGCAAAACTCCTGTTGTCGCCTCGACCCGATTGGCGAAATAAAAATCGGAGAAGCTACGCGAGCTCGACGGGGAACTCGTGACGCGAAGCGGAGCTCCGCGGATCTCACCTGAAGGAGGTCGTCGCTTAAGGACGATGCTTCGCAGCTGTCACCAACAAAACACTCCAAGCTCTCTCCTTATTCTATAAGAATGGTGGATGGGCAAAAATGAGGATGTACAAATGAATATAAAGAGAAGAGAAAGGGAAGTTAGAATGGTGGTGGTGTTGAATGGGAGGTTAAATTAGTGATGGGGTTGAATGGGAAGTTAGATGAATAATGGTGTTGAATGGAGGTTGATGAAGACTTGGAGGTTGGTGGTAGAAATGTTATTGTAGAGAATGTAAAATAATTAAATAAATAAAATGAAATAAAGTTATCTACTTTAATTACAACAAAATAAAGAAGGAAAAAATAATGGTGAATTTACAAGTGAATACAACACACTATGTATATATATATATTTTGTCTTGTTAATAAGAGATATTTACAACAGAAAAATACAATAAAATAATATAAATAGAATACAACACAAACATGATTTTTTTGTATTTTTTAAAAATTAAGAAAGGTAAGATAAAAAATGAACAAAGAATGAATATATACATGGTATACAATGTACATCTAGGTCCCAAAACCCAACTTTTGCAAATGAGCTCCGATTTTAATGAAACCACTTCCGTTGGATAGATAATTTTCTAACTTGAACTTTAAAAGTGAGTTTGGTGAATTTGGAGTTCATACGGAGCGGGAATTTAGCTTGGAAGTTGGTCTTTACGGCTTTTTCCCATTGGGATCTAGGAGCATTTATTTGAGATATAATTTGTTTTGTATTTTTGTATTTTTATATACATTTTTATAAACAAGTTAGAAAAAAATTAGGTAAAAAGGAGTTGAAATGAAATTACTAAAAAAACATGAAGTTTTGGGTTATTTACAGGTATAAAACTCCTTTATTTTTGCGGCTTTTTATGTGTTATTTATTTGTACAAACTTATATACAATAATTAGTGTACTTTATTTAAAAGAGGTATTTTGTTAATTTATTGATTTTATGGACATTTATTAGGGAATTTACTCGGGGATTTTGCTAAGATCAAGATATTAAGATGATGAATCGCGGATTCATCACCCCCCTATACTTAAACTTTGCTAGTCCTCGAGCAAATAAAGAATGAATAAGTTGGGTTAATCCCTGACTGTGCATGTGAATACAAGACTTGATCCGTTCAAGAACTCTCGGTTTTAGAGATCCTAAAATTCTAAGCTGAACCAAGCTCTAGTCAAAAGGTACCCAATTTCCCTAATCATCAGACTCTCTTTGTATACGTATATATAAGGGATATGACTTTAAGTGTTGACTGCAGTTACAAGAGTAGAGTCACAACGTCACCCAAGGTTCCAGTCCAAGAGACTCTCCTAAGAACCCGATCCTCAACACTAGGGAATAAACCATTTCTTGCATCCAATCCACCGTCTCTTTAGTTGTCAGACTTGAAAGTGTAGATGGATGGCCAGTTGATGGAGGGCATAGGATTGTGTCATTTCTTCTCTCCCTCTCATTGGAACAAGGATCCTCTCAAGTGCCTTATTACGCAACACATTTTTTTGGTGTTGATCAGTGCGTCCGTCAAGAGAAGTTGGAGCCGTCTGCACTTGTTTTCCTGGGAGTACACCGGGGTGTGCCTTTTTTGAGTACCTATTGTACCTTCTACACCTAGACTTGTAGCATTTACGATGCAGAGCCCTTTTTTGGTGCAAGCCCGACTCCTGGTCCTAATAGCGGTGGTCCAAGTGGACACTTTGAAATGGTTGGGAGCGCTCGCCTTTGGTGGAAGCTCTTTTGATAATTGACTTTGTGTAATGAGAGCTTTTCTTTGACATTTCATTGCTTTGTAGTATTTGTGGCTAGCTCCACTACTTTTACCAAGAGTTGGCGCACACTGATCAACATTTTTTATTTTATCACACCCTGGCACATAGGTAAATATCAAGAGATAGTACAAGAACCATGTTCTCATACTGGCTAAATGTGCTGACACTCAGGTTTCATGAAGCCTTCATTTATTTTATCCCATCCTCGAGCATCATTAAATCAAGTCCAAACTCAAATTCCTCATCCCAGTTCCTCAAGTGAAATTTCAACTCATCTCATCATAACTGCAGTCGTGTATGTGAGGTGCAGATCATATTCTTAAGGTAGAGACTAAGCATGCAATATAGCACACACATCTTTCAAACTAGGGAAATGTGAATAATTAAGTCAAGGACCCTAATGACTAAGGCTGGTTAACTCAAAATCTCAAGAACTCATAAACCAAGTGTTCTTGAACATCACTAGTCTTGTGTGAAAGTGAATTGTGTCAGGGGTTAAACCAACTTATTAGTTAGTTTTTTTAGTTTTTTTTATGCATTTTTTTTGTTTTTTTTGTTTTTTTTAAGAAAATGTTTTTTTTTCTTTTCAAAAAGGTTTTTTTTTGTTTTTTTACCCACCCCATAATTATTGTATAGTATATACAAAAATACGTGAAAGTACGAGGTATGGGTAAAGTATATATGTAATATATACACGCCCCCCTATACTTAGCTTGTGCTATGTCCTCATGGCACTAGGTGACAAAAATCCATAGCTCGTACTAAGTACAAGTGGGTGAAAAGAAGAGAAGTGAGGGAAAAAAATGTGGATAATACACAATGGGCATCGGCCCCCCCTATACTTAGGCTTTGGTCAGCCTAAGTATTGGAAAGAACACAAGAATGGGGGACTAATGAGAATGGGAAAGAATATACAAAAAGAAAATAAAAAGAAGAGAAGGAGCAAATCGGGTCACTCACCCCCCTATACTTAGGATCTAGTCATCCTAAGTATAGCCACAAAATGAAAACGATACGGAACTGGGGCGAGTGATGCGAATCATTAGGGAGGGAGGTGAATAAAGGAAGGAAAATATGTACAAGGAGGAGGGAGAATATACAAGGATCAAGAAGGTTTGTGACGGACCTTCTTGCGGGAGCGATGGGGTGGGTAGTATACACATGTGCCGCTGTCAGAATCGTCCTCCGAAGAATAATAGTGAGGTGTGGGGAACGTCCAACGGGGGTCGACACACGGCTGCTTGCTTAAGTATGGCTTCAGAACAGCCGAACTGAGCTCACTCATATAGATCACCTCATCCGGACCTGATGAGGACTCCTCAGAAAGTTCCTTCTCTGAAACATCGAAGGTAACCTTCTTAGTCGGTTTTCTAGAACCTGAAGCATCAAGAGGAAGAGGAGATTGATACTTCTTAAGGAGTTCGGGGGAACACCTCAAGGAATCAACACTCGTCTTCTTCTTACTAGATGACCGACTAGAGGATGGAGCAACCGATTTATCAAAATTGGTCAATTTGGTCCCAGTTGTCTCCTTTGATGTATGTCCTGGATGTGGTGTGTGTGAGGTTCTGACTAGAGGTTCATCATCAGATGAGTCACCATATGCATTGTAATACTCCTGCAAGGTCAGCACACGTCTCTGATAAGGCACAGTGTTCTCAGTTGGCTTGACATTGTTGGGTTCTTGTGTCGGATCATCGAAATGATCAAGGCAATCCACAAAGGTCATGTCCGACTCAATGATAGCTTCTGGTCTTGAGTCCTCTCTAGAAGCTGTCGTGGTGGTGGTGCAAGCAGTAAGTGGTGTGTGGTTGTAGGAAGTGTCTAAACCAATGGTTGTCTGGATAGTCGGTATCTCAGGTGTAGTAGAGAGATGGGACTCAACTGTCTCTCGAAGGTCACGACTGTCTGCAACTTTATGGGTTACCTTGAAATATCGTGTGTCCTCAAAGATCGGGTGAGGTCGGAGTGCTCCCAATGCAGAGAAATCGATCTCCCGAGTCTCACAATCTATAGTTGCCTTAGCCAAGGCTAAGAACGGCTTCCCAAGAATGATCGGAGACTGGGTGAACTCTCCTCGGTGCTCAATGTCAATGATCGTGAAGTCTATCTCCAGTAGAGCACCTTGAAAAGTGATGATGACTGAAATGGTTCCTCTCGACCGTTTAATGGTCCGATCTGCCAACTGAATGATATCTCTTGACTTCTTGGCAGATCCGAGTTTGAGTTTGGCAAACACGGAGGTCGGGAGGATATTAATCGGTAAGTCCTCATCGATTCTTGCATGGGTGAATGTGGTATCTTTGATTTCACAATCAAACCTAGGCAACCGCTTTACTCTGCGGCTCTTGGTTTTTCTCCCTATCATCAAAGATGTGGCCATAGACACTATATGTATCTCAGTCCTTGTTCTCTTATTGCCCGACCTTTTAGGCATCAATTTACTTCTCACAAATCTTTTAAGGTCGGGAAAGTGCTCAATGGCCATTATTAAGGGAAGCTCAAAAATCAACTTTCTATCCAATGCTTCCCTAACTGTAGGATCCAAACTTTTTAGATCTTTTCCTTTTTCAATTTTTATGGTATTTTCCGAGTTTTCAATTTTTTTGGTCTTTTTGGTAGGTGAAGGAGGACTACGAGAATGTACAGACTCTGGTTTGGAGGGAAAGTGGTTAGTAGAAGAGGGAGGTAGAAGGGACTCCAACTGTACATGACGTGTGGTCAATCCAGTGTCTTCCAGGTTTTCAAGATTCAATCCGCGAAATCCATGATCCACATTTATACCTGGACTCTTGATCGGTCTACAAATGTCATCCTCTAATAAGTTCTCATGACACTTCATGAGAGAAGTCGACGCAATTGGAGGATACTGCTGAGAACTCGGGCTCTTATACTCAACACACCTTGACTCGAGTGTGTAATACTGGGTTGAGTATGGCCCTCCTGTATGGCAGATGTTGGTCGGAGCCTCATAAGGCGGAGTCAATAGACAGGGAGTCTGTAGATCGGTCGCATGAATCCAATCCCCTGTATATGTCGACTCTCCGAATGGGTGATATGAAGGTTGGTCAATGTGGTCTCTATCACTCAGGTCAATCAAGTCAGGAAGATCGTACGGTGCAGGCCTCTCCATTCGGTTTGTCTGATCGACCATGTTGTACCCTAAGGTTAAGTCGGGATGTGTATATAGCAATTGTTGTTCTGTCCCAACTCGAGGTGAAAATGAGGTATGTGGGGTCAACTGATTATGCCAATCATTCATCTCAGCAGTCACTTGCTCTTCAATTTGTTCCTTGATTCCAACAAGCGGACGGGAATATAGTGAATCAATCCAAGGTGGTTGTGGGTCAGGGGTGCAAGAATGTGGGGTAAGTGTATTTTGGGTAAAGTATATATGTAGTATAGTGGTAAGTATTCCCGCTTGTCACGCGGGTGACCCGGGTTCGATCCCCGGCAACGGCGCCATCTGACGAGTCGCTAGATACGTTGTTTAATTCGGTCACGTTGTAGCACGTGTACTTAGCGAGTCGGTCAGAACCGAGAGAAGATCTCCGTGAAGAGTGTCTCGGCTTAATTTATATCCCGGGCAAGTCCGGGGTCGAACTCAGGGAGGCAAAGGAAAAACTTGGGTTTTAATTCAAAAACTTAAGATCTAGATATCCAAACGGTATTTTTTTAGATTTTTTTAATGCAAAAAGAAATATCAATGCAAGATGCGGTTGAATTAAAACACTAAGAAAACATACAACAAGGCCAAATTAATTTTAATGGAAAAGAAGTCCAAATTAGCTAATTCGTATTTTTTCTAGAGTTCTAATCCAGAGATGAACACAAACACATTTTTTTGGAATTTTAGGGGTTAAAATGCAATAACTAAAAATGCACACTTTTTATGGGTTTTTTCGCAATTTATCATACAAACAGAAAGCAAAAATTATGAAAAAATTATTGGAACTAAAACATGATTCAAGAAGACTACAGTAATTTTTTTGGAATTTTTTGACAAGTTATGGATTTTTTATGAATTTTTTAGTGAAAACAGAGTGACAGTGAGTAAATAATTTCTAATAAATCCACGTTATCAAATTAATCAAAATGCAAATTATCTCAAGTAGCTATTTAGATGAGCAATCCAGGAGACTTGAAATTTCATGAAAAGGATGTCTGTGGATTTAATTAAAAATCAAATACGAAAATCACTCAATAATTTATTGTAGGCACAAGACAACTCCAATTGATGTGAAATTTGGACAGTAATTACATCACATATCACGGCATCATATATAATTTTTATGGAATTTTTGGAGCAACTATGTGTGAGATATTAATTTAGGAGCACGGAATGGGTAAAATATGCAAAGTTTCAGTTAATCATTTTTAATTAATTACCCATGTAACATAAAAATCCAAATAAATACTCAAATTGTAGACAATTAGTTGCTCTTCACAGTGGTATTTTCCTTGAATATAAATATACAAGATAGATGTCCAAATTAACAAGAGAACACAGGGGTGTTTGTGCAAATAAAGAAACTGAAATTACAATGCAAAATATGTACAAGGACTATTATGCAATTACAAAAACTTAGAATAAAAAAAACGTAATTTTTACATTAAAAAAAAAGAAGAGAGGACCTTCTTCTTCCCCTTCGTTCCCAGGTGGGGAGAACCCAACAAGGGATAAGGGCGGCGGTTGGCGAGCGGGCGCGAGGAGGTCGGCGGTGCGCGCCGCGGCGCACAGCGGAGGCGGGGGGCCAGGGCCGCTGTCAGAGGGGAGCGGCGGAGAGAGCGGCGCGCGGGGCCGCTGGGGTGGAGTTCCGCGGCCTGGCTGGGGCGCGGGGAAGGGAGAGGGGCGGCGGTTGGCGGCGCTAGCCGCGGCGAGGGAGAGGAAGGTGCCCTCCGGCGGGCACGCGCGGCGGCGCGCTGGCTGGAGGCGCCGCCCGCGGTAGCGGCGTGTGGTGGAGATGCAGGGGGCGGCGGCCGTGGGCTGCTGCTTCCCTGCAAAATTTTTTATTTTTATTTTTTTGATTTTTTTTTACTTTTCTTTTTGCTGTTCTAATTTTTTTGTTTTAGATTTTATTTTTTTTTAATTTTTTTTTCAAACAGGAAATGAAAGCAGAGAAATGGGGGTGATGAAATAAAAATAAGTGAGAAGGTGGTATGAGGGATGTCAATGATAGGTGGTGAAGTGGTGGTAATAAAAAAAATGATCAAGACAACAAGAAAGTAAGATATTAGATGAAATAAAACCACAAGAGAAATGATGAGGAACACTTACCTGATTCTTCGCCGGATTGGCGGAGCAGCTACGCTGAACTCCTGTTGTCACCTCGATCCGATTGGCGAGATAAAAATCGGAGAAGCTACACGAGCTCGACGGGGAACTCGTGACGCGGAGTGGAGCTCCGCGGATCTCACCTGAAGGAGGTCGTCGCTTGAGGACGATGCTTCGCCGCTGTCACCAACAAAACACTCCAAGCTCTCTCCTTATTCTATAAGAATGGTGGATGCGGAAAAAATGTGGATGTTGAGATGATTATAAAGAGATGAATAATGGGAGTTAGAGAGGTGGTGGTGTTGAATGAGAAGTTAGATTATTGGTGGAGTTGAATGGGAGTTAGATGAAGAATGTGGGGTGGAATGGGAGTTGAAAGAAGACTTGGAGGTTAATGGAGAAAGGGAAGTTATTGTAGAGAATGTTATTAAATAAATAAAAAATGAAATGAAATAAAGTAGGCTACTTATAATACAATAAAATAAAAGATAAGAAAAAGAGTGGAGAATTTACAAAAGAAGACTACAACATGTACATATTTTTTTGTTTGCTTTTCTTTTTATATTTTTTTTCTTTTTAATAGTAGCTATGTACAATAGGAAAATACAATAAAATAGTATAATCAAAATACAAGACCATAATGATTTTCTTAGATTTTTAGTAATCAAGAAAGATAAAATAAAAAATGAAGAAAGAAAGAATATATACATAATATACAATGTACATCTAGGTCCCAAAACCCAACTTTTGCAAACGAGCTCCGATTTTAATGAAACCACTTCCGATGGATAGATAATTTTCTAACTTGAACTTTAAAAGTGAGTTTGGTGAATTTGGAGTTCATACGGAGCGGGAATTTAGCTTGGAAGTTGGTTTTTACGGCTTTTTCCCATTGGGATCTAGAAGCATTTATTTGAGATATAATTTGTTTTGTATTTTTGTATTTTTATATACATTTTTATAAACAAGTTAGAGAAAGAATTAGGTAAAAAGGAGTTGAAATGAAATTACTAAAAAAACATGAAGTTTTGGGTTATTTACAGGTATAAAACTCCTTTATTTTTGCGGCTTTTTATGTCTTATTTATTTGTACAAACTTATATACAATAATTAGTGTACTTTATTTAAAAGAGGTATTTTGTTAATTTATTGATTTTATGGACATTTATTAGGGAATTTACTCGGGGATTTTGCTAAGATCAAGATATTAAGATGATGAATCGCGGACTCATCACCCCCCTATACTTAAACTTTGCTAGTCCTCGAGCAAATAAAGAATGAATAAGTTGGGTTAATCCCTGACTGTGCATGTGAATACAAGACTTGATCCGTTCAAGAACTCTCGGTTTTAGAGATCCTAAAATTCTAAGCTGAACCAAGCTCTAGTCAAAAGGTACCCAATTCCCCTAATCATCAGACTCTCTTTGTATACATATATATAAGGGATATGACTTTAAGTGTGGACTGCAGTTATAAGAGTAGAGTCGCAACGTCACCCAAGGTTCCAGTCCAAGAGACTCTCCTATGGACCCGATCCTCAACACTAGGGAATAAACCATTTCTTGCATCCAATCCACCGTCTCTTTAGTTGTCAGACTTAAAAGTGTAGATGAAAGGCCAGTTGATGGAGGGTATAGGATTGTGTCATTTCTTCTCTCCCTCTCATTGGAACAAGGATCCTCTCAAGTGCCTTATTACGCAACGCATTTTTTTGGTGTTGATCAGTGCGTCCGTCAAGAGAAGTTGGAGCCGTCTGCACTTGTTTTCCTGGGAGTACACCGGGGTGTGCCTTTTTTGAGTACCTATCGTACCTTCTACACCCAGACTTGTAGCATTTACGATGCAGAGCCCTTTTTTGGTGCAAGCCCGACTCCTGGTCCTAATAGCGGTGGTCCAAGTGGACACTTTGAAATGGTTGGGAGCGCTCGCCTTTGGTGGAAGCTCTTTTGATAATTGACTTTGTGGAATGAGAGCTTTTCTTTGATATTTCATTGCTTTGTAGTATTTGTGGCTAGCTCCACTGCTTTTACCAAGAGTTGGCGCACACTGATCAACATTTTTTTTTATTTTATCACACCCTGGCACATAGGTAAATATCAAGAGATAGTACAAGAACCATGTTCTCATACTGGCTAAATGTGCTGACACTCAGGTTTCATGAAGCCTTCATTGATTTTATCCCATCCTCGAGCATCATTAAATCAAGTCCAAACTCAAATCCCTCATCCCAGTTCCTCAAGTGAAATTTCAACTCATCTCATCATAACTGCAGTCGTGTATGTGAGGTGCAGATCATATTCTTAAGGTAGAGACTAAGCATGCAATATAGCACACACATCTTTCAAACTAGGGAAATGTGAATAATTAAGTCAAGGACCCTAATGACTAAGGTTGGTTAACTCAAAATCTCAAGACCTCATAAACCAAGGGTTCCTGAACGTCACTAGTCTTGTGTGAAAGTGAATTGTGTCAGGGATTAAACCAACTTATTAGTTAGTTTTTTTTTAGTTTTTTTTTGTTGTTTTTTTTTGTTGTTTTTTTTAGTTTTAGTTTTAGAAAAAGTTTTTTTTTGATAAACAAAGGCAAAGAAGTTTTTTTTTTTGAAAAAGATAGGTGAATAAGAAAAGACTTTTTTTTTTGAAAAAGTTTTTTTTTAGCAAAAGAGGATTTTTTTTTACCCATCCCATAATATATATATAAATACATGAAAGTACGAGGTATGGGTAAAGTATATATGTAATATATACACGCCCCCCTATACTTAGGCTGTGCTATGTCCTCATGGCACTAGGTGACAAAAATCCATAGCTCGTACTAAGTACAAGTGGGTGAAAAGAAAAGAAGTGAGGGAAAAAAATGTGGATAATACACAATGGGCATCGGCCCCCCTATACTTAGGCTCTGGCCAGCCTAAGTATTGGAAAGAACACAAGAATGGGGGACCAATGAGAATGGGAAAGAATATACAAAAAGAAAATAAAAAGAAGAGAAGGAGTAAATCGGGTCACTCACCCCCCTATACTTAGGATCTAGTCATCCTAAGTATAGCCACAAAATGAAAACGATACGGAACTGGGGCGAGTGATGCGAATCATTAGGGAGGGAGGTGAATAAAGGAAGGAAAATATGTACAAGGAGGAGGGAGAATATACAAGGATCAAGAAGGTTTGTGACGGACCTTCTTGCGGGAGCGATGGGGTGGGTAGTATACACATGTGTCGCTGTCAGAATCGTCCTCCGAAGAATAATAGTGAGGTGTGGGGAACGTCCAACGGGGGTCGACACACGGCTGCTTGCTTAAGTATGGCTTCAGAACAGCCGAACTGAGCTCACTCATATAGATCACCTCATCCGGACCTGATGAGGACTCCTCAGAAAGTTCCTTCTCTGAAACATCGAAGGTAACCTTCTTAGTCGGTTTTCTAGAACCTGAAGCATCAAGAGGAAGAGGAGATTGATACTTCTTAAGGAGTTCGGGGGAACACCTCAAGGAATCAACACTCGTCTTCTTCTTACTAGATGACCGACTAGAGGATGGAGCAACCGATTTATCAAAATTGGTCAATTTGGTCCCAGTTGTCTCCTTTGATGTATGTCCTGGATGTGGTGTGTGTGAGGTTCTGACTAGAGGTTCATCATCAGATGAGTCACCATATGCATTGTAATACTCCTGCAAGGTCAGCACACGTCTCTGATAAGGCACAGTGTTCTCAGTTGGCTTGACATTGTTGGGTTCTTGTGTCGGATCATCGAAATGATCAAGGCAATCCACAAAGGTCATGTCCGACTCAATGATAGCTTCTGGTCTTGAGTCCTCTCTAGAAGCTGTCGTGGTGGTGGTGCAAGCAGTAAGTGGTGTGTGGTTGTAGGAAGTGTCTAAACCAATGGTTGTCTGGACAGTCGGTATCTCAGGTGTAGTAGAGAGATGGGACTCAACTGTCTCTCGAAGGTCACGACTGTCTGCAACTTTATGGGTTACCTTGAAATATCGTGTGTCCTCAAAGATCGGGTGAGGTCGGAGTGCTCCCAATGCAGAGAAATCGATCTCCCGAGTCTCACAATCTATAGTTGCCTTAGCCAAGGCTAAGAACGGCTTCCCAAGAATGATCGGAGACTGGGTGAACTCTCCTCGGTGCTCAATGTCAATGATCGTGAAGTCTATCTCCAGTAGAGCACCTTGAAAAGTGATGATGACTGAAATGGTTCCTCTCGACCGTTTAATGGTCCGATCTGCCAACTGAATGATATCTCTTGACTTCTTGGCAGATCCGAGTTTGAGTTTGGCAAACACGGAGGTCGGGAGGATATTAATCGGTAAGTCCTCATCGATTCTTGCATGGGTGAATGTGGTATCTTTGATTTCACAATCAAACCTAGGCAACCGCTTTACTCTGCGGCTCTTGGTTTTTCTCCCTATCATCAAAGATGTGGCCATAGACACTATATGTATCTCAGTCCTTGTTCTCTTATTGCCCGACCTTTTAGGCATCAATTTACTTCTCACAAATCTTTTAAGGTCGGGAAAGTGCTCAATGGCCATTATTAAGGGAAGCTCAAAAATCAACTTTCTATCCAATGCTTCCCTAACTGCAGGATCCAAACTTTTTAGATCTTTTCCTTTTTCAATTTTTATGGTATTTTCCGAGTTTTCAATTTTTTTGGTCTTTTTGGTAGGTGAAGGAGGACTACGAGAATGTACAGACTCTGGTTTGGAGGGAAAGTGGTTAGTAGAAGAGGGAGGTAGAAGGGACTCCAACTGTACATGACGTGTGGTCAATCCAGTGTCTTCCAGGTTTTCAAGATTCAATCCGCGAAATCCATGATCCACATTTATACCTGGACTCTTGATCGGTCTACAAATGTCATCCTCTAATAAGTTCTCATGACACTTCATGAGAGAAGTCGACGCAATTGGAGGATACTGCTGAGAACTCGGGCTCTTATACTCAACACACCTTGACTCGAGTGTGTAATACTGGGTTGAGTATGGCCCTCCTGTATGGCAGATGTTGGTCGGATCCTCATAAGGCGGAGTCAATAGACAGGGAGTCTGTAGATCGGTCGCATGAATCCAATCCCCTGTATATGTCGGCTCTCCGAATGGGTGATATGAAGGTTGGTCAATGTGGTCTCTATCACTCAGGTCAATCAAGTCAGGAAGATCGTACGGTGCAGGCCTCTCCATTCGGTTTGTCTGATCGACCATGTTGTACCCTAAGGTTAAGTCGGGATGTGTATATAGCAATTGTTGTTCTGTCCCAATTCGAGGTGAAAATGAGGTATGTGGGGTCAACTGATTATGCCAATCATTCATCTCAGCAGTCGCTTGCTCTTCGATTTGTTCCTTGATTCCAGCAAGCGGACGGGAATATAGTGAATCAATCCAAGGTGGTTGTGGGTCAGGGGTGCAAGAATGTGGGGTAGGTGAGAAGGACGAAGAAGTGGAAAAGTCAGTCGGAGTTCTGACTTCGCGGTTGTGGTGTGGGTATGAAGAGGAATAAGTGGGTGGAGATGATCGGAATATGGTCGAAGAAGGATGACTTGGATATGATGACCAAAATTCTGACATCTTGGAAGGGAGATGGGAGAATGAAGCGGATCGAGGAAGAAAGCGTGCAAGTGCACCGAATAACACACAAAACAAACAAACACAAGAGCAAACCCTGAGTTCACCTACTCAACACAGTGAAGGTCGCAAAAGTCCGACCGTTTATCTTTTCAGTTTTAATTAGGTGATAAATCAAGATATCAATCCAATTACGCAAGGCTCAAAAGTAGGTTTTGGGCACTATCCTAGGGATGCGTCCTCTCCTCTCAACAATCACAATTAGCCAAGCATACAATGAGGGTTTTGCTCTCTCAAAACAAGTGTTACTTTTAATCAGTTTTTTTTGTCAACTCTGATTAGCAGTCCCGGTTTTAAGTTTGGTTATCACTTGATTAGTCCACCAAACAAAGCACGCCTAACGGTCAGTCCCGATTTCCTTTTAACCTAAGTTTCAAAAACCAAAGGGAGGGAGTCGAGAAAAACCGATGCAAATAATGAAATCAATGATGCATGCCCGGTTTAGAAGACTTACAGTGATCCTCGCGCTCTACATGCGGGATGCAAGGCAGAATTGAAATTTTATACTATATGAATGCAAACGAGAAAACCGTTCCTAGACAAGCAGTTCTATTAGCGAGTGATGAACAAGTTAAATTTGACTAATAGTCCAGCGGTCTAAGTGCGTCTCGTTAAATGTGATGTGTGGTCCTAAAAATTACGAGCACAAGCAATAAAGATAATCTAATAAAATGCTCTAAGAGCCGCGAGTGCAAGTCCTATTCTACGTCAATCAACCACACGACCACGAGCGGGTCAAAGTCCAGTCCGGATACAAACGCGAGCTCTCAAACAAGAGCCGCTGGAAAGAGCGAATTACCTAAGTTATTACAACACAATAATTACAAAAATTTATAAAATTCTCTCGAAGATAAATTGATTTTCTTGCTCTTCAGCAGTCGGCGCGCATCGCGTCCGTCGACCTCCGATGCACTCCAAGTCCACCGGGCCCTCGCAAGGAAAATAAAATTTATGTTAGAGAGATAAAAACAAAATATATACAAGAATATGAAGAGAAATAATTAAAAAAATGGAATAAATACAAGGTGGCTCGGGGGTCAGACTACCCGAGTAAGTGAAAATCTAAATCCAAATTTTTAAACTAATCCCTAAGCCGTTTGCCTCCCCGGTAACGGCGCCATCTGACGAGCCGCTAGATACGTTGTTTAATTCGATCACGTTGTAGCATGTGTACTTAGCGATTCGGTCAGAACCGAGAGAAGATCTCCGTGAAGAGTGTCTCGGCTTAATTTATATCCCGGACAAGTCCGGGGTCGAACTCAGGGAGGCAAAGGAACAACTTGGGGTTAATTCAAAAATAAAGATTTTAGATATCCAATGCGGTTTTTTTTATTGTTAATTTAATGCAAATAGGACGCCAAAATGCACAATGCAAGTGAACTAAAATACTAAGGAAGCATACAAATTAGCCAAATTAAGTTTAATACCAAATCAGTTCAATTCAGCCAAATTATATTTTTCCTAGAATCCTAATCCAATGATAAACACAAAACACATTTTTTTAGAATTTTAGGGGTTAAAATGCAACAATGAAAAATGCACACTTTTTATGGGTTTTTTCGTAATTTATCACACAAACAGTAAGCAAAAATTATGAAAAAATTACTGGAATGAAAACATGATGCAAGGAAGCTACAGTAATATTTTTGGAATTTTTTGACAAGTTATGAATTTTTTATGGATTTTTTAGTGGAAACAGAGTGACAGTGAGTAACTAATTCCTAATAAATCCACGTTATCAAATTAATCAGAGTGCGATTTATCTCAAAAATATATTTAGATGAGCAATCCAGGAGACTTGAAATTTCGTGAAAAGCATGTATGTGGATTTAATTAACAATCAAATACGAAAATCACTCAACAATTTATTTAAGGCACAAGACAACTCCATTTTGGATGAAATTTGGACAGTAATTACATCACATATCAAGGCATCACATATAATTTTTGTGGAATTTTTAGAGCAACCATGTATGAGATATAATTTTAAGAGCACGGAATGGGTAAAATACGTAAAGTTTCAGTTAATCATTTTTAATTAATTACCCATGTAACATAAAAATCCAAATAAATACTCAAAACGTACATAATTAGTTGCTAAACATAGTGGTATTTTTTATTGAATAAAAAGGTGCAAATCAGATGTCCAAACTTAAAGTCAAACACAAGGGTGTCTTTGCAAATTCAGAAAATGAAATTACAATGCAAGTTATACACAGGGACTATTATGCAATTACGGAAACATGAAATATTTATAATGCAATTTTTACATTAAACAAAGGAGAGAAAGACCTTCTTCTTCCTCTTGCTTGGGCGTAGGGAGAAGAACCCAAAGGGGTGGTTGGTCGGCGGCGGTCGGCGCAGCCACGCGCCACCGCGAGGAGGGTGGCGCGCACCACGCGGCGACGGCGGAGGGCTGGAGGCGCGCGGCGGAGCGTCGGCGGCTGGCGCGGGTGGCGGAGGCACGCGCCGGCCGGGGGGCAGTGGCGCGGAGGCGCGGTGGTGGTGGCGATGTGGGGCGCCCCTACGGCGGCGGCGCCACGCGCGGCCGCGTAGAGCGGCGGAGGGGCGGCCGCCCGCTGCTGAGGGGCGGCGGCGGTGGAGGATGATGGTGGTGCGGGGGAGCGGCGGCCGTGGGCTGCTGCTTCCCTGCAAATTTTTTTATTTTTTTTTGATTTTTTTTGATTGTTTTTCTTTTGCTGCTGTAATAACAAAAAGAAACTTTTTTTTGTTTTTAAATTTTTTTATTTTTTTGTTTTGTTAATTAGAGGAAATGAACATGATGGAAAAAAATGGGGTTATGATGGATAAAAAAATGATGGTGATCCAAACAATAAGGAAACAAGATATTAGAGAAAAAAATAACGAGAGAAAAGAGGAGAAATACTTACCTGTTCTTCGCCGGATTGGCGGAGTAGCTACGCTAACTCCTGTTGTCGCCTCGACCCGATTGGCGAGATAAAAATCGGAGAAGCTACGCGAGCTCGACGGGGAACTCGTGACGCGAAGCGGAGCTCCGCGGATCTCACCTGAAGGAGGTCGTCGCTTGAGGACGATGCTTCGCAGCTGTCACCAACAAAACACTCCAAGCTCTCTCCTTATTCTATAAGAATGGTGGATGGGCAAAAATGAGGATATACAAATGAATATAAAGAGAAGAGAAAGGGAAGTTAGAATGGTGGTGGTGTTGAATGGGAGGTTAAATTAGTGATGGGGTTGAATGGGAAGTTAGATGAATAATGGTGTTGAATGGAGGTTGATGAAGACTTGGAGGTTGGTGGTAGAAAAGTTATTGTAGAGAATGTAAAATAATTAAATAAATAAAATGAAATAAAGTTATCTACTTTAATTACAACAAAATAAAGAAGGAAAAAATAATGGTGAATTTACAAGTGAATACAACACACTATGTATATATATATATATATTTTGTCTTGTTAATAAGAGATATTTACAACAGAAAAATACAATAAAATAATATAAATAGAATACAACACAAACATGATTTTTTTTGTATTTTTTAAAAATTAAGAAAGGTAAGATAAAAAATGAACAAAGAATGAATATATACATGGTATACAATGTACATCTAGGTCCCAAAACCCAACTTTTGCAAATGAGCTTCGATTTTAATGAAACCACTTCCGTTGGATAGATAATTTTCTAACTTGAACTTTAAAAGTGAGTTTGGTGAATTTGGAGTTCATACGGAGCGGGAATTTAGCTTGGAAGTTGGTCTTTACGGCTTTTTCCCATTGGGATCTAGGAGCATTTATTTGAGATATAATTTGTTTTGTATTTTTGTATTTTTATATACATTTTTATAAACAAGTTAGAGAAAGAATTAGGTAAAAAGGAGTTGAAATGAAATTACTAAAAAAAATGAAGTTTTGGGTTATTTACAGGTATAAAACTCCTTTATTTTTGCGGCTTTTTATGTGTTATTTATTTGTACAAACTTATATACAATAATTAGTGTATTTTATTTAAAAGAGGTATTTTGTTAATTTATTGATTTTATGGACATTTATTAGGGAATTTACTCGGGGATTTTGCTAAGATCAAGATATTAAGATGATGAATCGCGGATTCATCAGTCACATTCACATGAAGCTAATCAACAAATATACCCCTAGCACTTCTAAAAATCATAAAAACTAGCAAAAAAAAATCTTGAAAAAATATAAGAATTTTTTGTGCAGTCATGATGATGTCTAGAATCTAATAGCATAGGTTTCAACATATTTTAAGGTCCTAAAAATTAAAGGAATTTAAATTTTATTTTGAATCAATAATATAAAAAATACATTTGTAAATAGAACAAAAAATTCATGTAACATGTTCGAGTCCTTGTGGATCAATCCTCTACTTGCTTTATGAGTTATTTGATAACTCTTGGCTTGCAATTGTAGACATTTTATCAGAAATATCTCATTTTTTATGCACACAACATTTAAATACTCGCTTTTAGCACCATAAGATTTGTGTTTTTACTGTCTCACTTGAGGTTTGATTGATTATCTATAATCTTGAGATTAAAAGTGTTGCATTATGTTTTTCTTATTTGAGATTTTTTATGATTGTAGCAATCCAAATACACAATTTAATTTGCATTGAGTCCACATTTGGTATCAGAGCCTTATTCGTATGATAGATGTAACTCTCCAACACACATATAACAAGCATTAAATGATTGCACATTGAAGGGAATTCGATGATTCATCCTTCTTATATTAATGGGTTCAAATTAGAAGACAAAGGTGATGATCTTCCTCCAACCATCTAATTTCACCATATGCAACATGACACAAAAAGAGTTCAAAATTATAGGGACAAAGACACAAGGTATACATACGAAGAAATGACACTGAACTCTAGATTGATGAATGCCTTATATTGTGCTCAATCATAAACCAAATTCGAATGAGTATCTCATTTGAAAACAACATACGAGATATAGAAATGCCTTGAGACTTCACATGAAAATACAACTAAAGTAAAAAATTCTTATTTTAAAGTGTTAGCTCTTGATTATGAAACTTTTAAGATAAAAAAATGAGAGACTTTCAAGGATACACATGTTAGATTCACTCTAATAATTAACACCTAAGGAATCTAGGAAGAACCTTCCTATCTAGAGAACTTCCAAGAAAAATCAACATTTAGCGTTCAGCGGAATAGGAACAAAAGTGATAGCAATAGATGAGGCAACCAACTTTAGCATATATATGAAGGATCTCATAGGTAATCTTTTAGCCTATGAAACAAAACTTGAAATTAAAAAGAAAGAAGAAGAAAAGCTGTCAAAGAGTCTAGCCCTTACAAATAGCAAAGAAACAAGGGAAGAGTCCGACAATGATGGTGATATTGCATTCATCACCCAAAAGTTCCAATTGTTTCTCGAGCATAGAAAAGGGAGAAAGAGAAATAAAGTGCTCTAAATGCAACAAGGTAGGATACGTAAAGAAGGATTGTACTTGAGTAAAGAAAAATTTTAAATTTGAGAATAAGTTCAAACATAAATCTATGCAAGTGACTTGAGAAGTTTCAAGCATTATAGAAGAAGAAGAGAAAAGCCCATACATGGGACTAGACCGATCAATCGAATGTGATTGTTATGACTTAGACAATGAGATAAGTCAACTTTCATATGATGAACTTTATAATACTTCTTAATATCATTATGAAATATGAAAAATAAGTACATTATCTTAACTAAATTAACAATAAATTAGTTGATGCAAAATATCTCTTATTAAATTATTTAGATGTTTTGAAAAGGAAAATGAATTTCTTAAATATGATCCTAGTAGTTTTTAAGTCTTACTTATTTAGAATTAGAAATCAATGAATTAAAGAAGATGAATTTTGCATCTAATGTTGAAAAGGAAAAGGAGTAGAAAATTCTACTTCTAGTTCAAAGGAAAATAGAAATATTTGGGTACTTAAAGGTATATTAATATCCAACCTTGAAGGATCCGAGAAAGAAAGGGTACCAAAAGAAAATATTGCATTTACAAGGAGATGAAGGGAAAATCAAAAAAGTATAGGCGGCTGTATCAATATCAGCATCCAAGATGAACCTCACAAAGGTCAAATTCTTATCAAATGTAAATTTAAGGATGGATGCAACCATGAAAAGATACCATAATTAGAAGTCCATCGTCAAGAACTCCAGGTGACTTCTTAACGTTTTTCATTAAGTTGACATGCATAACATGCATTGGCAATGATCTCTCGAACCTTTCTTTCTTGGGAGACTTTAAGTAAAGATTAAGGGTGATTGATGAATCTCCATTTCATCATCTTTATTCTTTCATTTTGACCTTTAAAACCTAACTAAAATGCATGTATATAACATTATCTAGCATAAAATAACACTTAGTATTTATATTGTAGATACTGTATACAAATACTGTATTTAAGCCAAAATAAAAGAATA
The DNA here is from genome assembly GCA_037367405.1 of Ottelia alismoides. Classification (NCBI taxonomy): domain Eukaryota; kingdom Viridiplantae; phylum Streptophyta; class Magnoliopsida; order Alismatales; family Hydrocharitaceae; genus Ottelia; species Ottelia alismoides. The sequence continues at coordinate 223,263 of JAZKJV010006494.1, forward strand.
AAGAAAAGAAAAAGAAATGAAATACCATAGGTATTGAATGACCCTGAAACTTCGAGATCTAGGCATCATGATGACTGAGCCTATAAGGAATAAAGTAGGGGGATATAAGGGCCAAAAATACAATAAAACCTCAATTTTTAATCCCCAATAAGTTCATTTTAGGACATATTTTATTCTTTATTATTTATACATCAAATCAATAAACTTTGTATATGAAAGTTGTAGATAAAATACATAACAAATATAAACTTTATTTCACATAAAAATAATGCACAATGTACCCTAGACACTCAGAATAAAAAACCAAAATCCAAACTTCACAGACTTGTATCTTCTCCATACTATATCAAAATTGATTAACTCATCTTTAATTATATATAAAATTTAATTAACTATTTAATGAAGGCGGTTTCATTCAATTTAGAGCTAAGATGAAAAATATAATTTTTAAACCACTATTGTATATTATACTTGAATAAAATAATCATTTTATTTATTCCTTATATTTTCACTATTTTTTATTTTTGTAAATATTATCTATAATACATGTATATGATTAGAACAAGATAAAACAATTAACAACACAGTAAAAAAATAAGTATACTAAAACATATAGATGAATTATATATATACATATATCTATATAATAATATATGTATTTATTTAAGTGACAAATAACTTCAGATAATACCATAAAAATATATTTATATGTATTAAATAAGTTATAAATATATAAATTATGTAAATGGAATAATAAAATCTGAAATAGAAAATAAAAATAAAATACATAATATATAAAGGTACCTATATTTATACCTATAAAAAGTAACATATAACAAATAACCTTAAAAGATAAATAAATAACATATTAAAATATTGTATAATTTAATAAACATTTTTTATGCTTTGCGAAAAATTTAATAAAATCATTTTCTATTTATTTTCGAATTAGTTTATCTTTTATTTCTAGTTTGTCCTTTTGCAGTCAACGTGGACCAATGGGGACGCAGCATTGGTTGATCTGCTGGTCAACTGACCCGCTGCCCCTAGGTCTGTCAGACCGCTGATCTCCTCGGTTCCACCCATTTTTCCTGCTCGAGGCTTGCATTCTTTTAGCTTGTTCCCCTTCGCAACTTTTTCTCCTCGTTCTATGTTCTTTCACGCCCAATTGATTCCTCGAATGATGGATCGCTGCATCGAGCAGAACCCTCGGTCAAAGGTCGTCGTGTACATAAACCTCTCCATCTCTTCGATTCGAGTTTGATCCCCCTTTGGCCTCCAAATCCCTTGATTTCTTCATGCTTCATTGCTATGGTGACAACAGGCGATCGAGTCATCTTGAGCAAAGGAAGAGATCTCCAGTTGGTGATCCGAGCCTCATCGACCTTCTACGGAAGAGATCCGACCCACTCCCTTTCTCCGACAAGGTAGATCCCCATCTTTAACTCTTTTTCTGTTCTTAGGACTTAGGTTAGAATAGTCTAGTTTTTAGATTTGGTTAAAACATATTTTAATTCCTTAAAATTCAAATTCGTAGTTCGCTGGAGCTGAGCCTCAATGACCTTTTTCACCATGCCTCGCCATTCTCCGATCTGCATTTCGTACCCATCTTCATTCCCTAGCTCTTCTACTTCATCTTAGTCACCTCCAGTCACCTCGATCTTGCTCAGATCGAGGTATCAACTCTCCTTATCTGCCACCTCACCGGAGAGCTCCGCCTGACTCCCCCGTCACTCATATTCGCATGAAAACAGCCTTTGGACCTTGTATTTCGTGTGCTATGACTAATCATGTAGGTACTGGAGGATAAGGACCCCTCCTGTGTCGATTTTGTCCAAGATGAAGGGTCCTGGAGCTCCGAAGATTCATTGACTTCATCCAAATATGCTTGAGCTTCGAGGACCATTCTGAAGCATCCAACCAACGCGGATCACCATCAATGACGTTTTGGGCTACTTGGGAGCATCCCAGGTGGCTGGAGGTGCCTTGGAGAGTCGATCGAAGCTCGCAGGAGGCGAGTTCCTCCCATGTTCTTCCAGCGATTGTCCCCACCGTTGGATTAAGAACGAGGTGCTAGGAGATGCAGTAGTTATCGATTGATCACCTATCAGCCATCAGATATCCAGCTAAGATCTAATCTCAGCTGTCATCAGCGAAGTGTCATCCGTCACCGAGTACATGTCACGTGTTAGGTGAAAGAATCCCAGTAGTCCGCTCGCGCCTGTAGGGGGTATTTTGCAAACTCACCTCCCACTTTTTTTATTTTACTTATAGGCCATAAAATATTGTTTGTAGTTTAAAACTTTATGGATATTTTGCAAGTAGACCTTTGTACTCCTATTATTTGCACTTAGGTCCCTTGCTTCATCACGTCATGTGTCTACACACGTGAGGTGGTTTTTTGTAGGGACCCTCCGAGCTTTTGGGTTATTATTCGGTCCATTAATCTTGTAATCTAGTTCAAAGCTTTTTAGATATTTTGCATGTATGTCGTGCCATATTTTGTAAATTGTATTTATACCCTTATTAGTACTGCTTTATTTAAATATTCGTGGTAAAATTGTGTGAAATCTCCTAAACTTTGTGTTTTTATTCTAGATTGCATTTTTATTTATTTATAATTATGTTTATATCCCTGCTAGTTCATGCATTTTATTTATTGTATTTTTTGCATTAAAAATACCATTTTACATCTAAAATTTGTAGGAAAATTATTTTAAGTGCTTAACAGTGTAATAAATCATATATAGGATAGTTAATTCAAGAACATTGTTTTTTTATTTACATTAAAAATCCACAAATTTTAGAAAAATATTTGAAAATATCTAAAAAACCAGGGCTATTTGTTAATATATTTTGAACTCACAAACAAAAAAATCACTTAAAGATACAAAAGAAAAAACCAAAAATTACAACCCTTTCTAACCCTAAAAAATTATAAAAAATCATTAAAAAATCCAAAAATTGTATTTTAAATTTTTATATTTTATTTGTAACATATGTTATATATTAAAATTAGTTTTATAAATTTTTGAGCTATTTAGCTATTTTAAATTTCAAAACAATTCAGCTAGATATTATTGCTCACTATTTCCTATTTTTATTCAAATAAAAATAAAAAATTAGCAGAACTTAAGGTCAAATCGCAAAAATAGATTAAAATATAAAAAAGATAAACATATTTTATTTTGTATATTTTAAGTATTTATAGCTATATAAATTAGCCTAAATTATATATGGGTTCAATGAGGCTGCCCCCATCTTATTTTCTGATATTTTTTTTATTTTTTTCAAAAATAAGGCATGTATTTTCATTAATATCTTCCTCCAATATGTCGTTCAAATTTTGTCAGAAATGGAGACTCCTATGCCCTCCATCTAGAACAAGTCGATTACAACAATGTTTAGAATATTAAAATTACATGTTCTAGATGGAGGGCATATGAGTCTCTATTTTTGACAAAATTCGAATGATATAATGGAGGGATATATAGATAAATATACATGCTGATATTTTATAAAAAATAAAAAAATATTGAAAATGGGTGGGGTCAATCCCATTTTTCCATTATATATATAGCCATATTTACTTATATTATTATTATAATTATTAAAAATACCAAAATATTTTAATATCTTTAAAAAATTAAAAGGGGTGTACCTATGGTATTTTCATGATTTTTTCTATTATATATATCCTTTTTATATATTATGGTATCTATATTATCTACATACCTTATATATCTATATTCTATTAATTAAAAGAAAATTACAAAAATAGAAAATATAACAAATATATAAAAATAATAAAATTAAAAACAAAAAAATATAAATTAAAAATTCAAAAGAAAATACATATTTAAAACCCACTAAAAATTAAAAAATACTATAAGAACACAAAAATAATTATTTTTTTACGAATTTTGGTGCTATATTTCCTTGCTTCTTATGGTGGCCTCTACACATACTTATGCCTATACACATTATTTGTAGAGATATAATAAATTTTAACTCTATATTTTTGCTTTGCATTGCTTCATCTATTGTTTCTTTTAAATATCTGGGATCTATTTTGCAACATGACAGGGAAATTGATGGAGATGTTACTAATGGAATAAATACAGGCTGGCTAAAGTAGAGAGGAGCCTCTGTTGTTCTGTGTGATAAGAAAATTCCTTTAAAAATTAAAGGGAAGTTTTACAAAGCAGTCGTGAGACCTACTATGCTTTATGGGTCTGAATGTTGGCATGTGAACCATAGACATGTGCAGAGAATAGCTTTAGCAGAAATGAAAATGCTAAGGTGGATGTGTGGACACACACACACACACGCAAAGATCGGATTCAGAATGATGCAATCAGAAAGAAAGTTGGTGTAGCTCTGATCGAGGATAAGACGCGAGAAAAGCGCTTAAGATGGTTTGATCATTTACAAAGAAGATTAACTGATGCACCAGTTAGGAAATGTGAGTGTTGGGATGTTGAGCCGGCTAAGAGAGGGCATGGACGACCCAAGAAGTGTTGGAAAGAGACTATACGACGAGATCTTAGTTTTTTAAATATAAGCCCGAGATTGACCAAGATAAATCCGAATGGAGGCGAAGAATCCATATAGCCGACCCTACTTAATTGTGGGAAAAGGCTTTGTTGTTGTTGTTGATTGCTTCATCTATTGTGGATTAATTGTTATTTGAATCGGCTTTCATGAGTGGTCATCACAGCGACAATATTCTCACCTTATGAGGATATATTAGACCATAGCCAAAAGTGTTTCAACAATGATCTCTAACTTAAGAAGAGATCTAATTAAAAGTAATATTTTCACAAAAAGTGGGAGAAAAATATCCAAGTTAACATCATTTTGATATCTTTTTTATTTTTTTTGAAAAATGAGAGAAAAGGTGATTACAACAAAAATATTCTCATGGGCGAGGAAAAGTATTTTCAAAATAATTTCATGCACTGACACTACTATTTTTGCAAGTACATAAAATATGTTATCATCATAAAAAGGGGGGATTTTAGAAACTTATATCCCAAGTCAAATATTGCATAAGCATGCATGTTTTGATGATAACAAAACATGTGTATTCGTATTGAAGGTAGGTTTAACGCAAAGAAGTTAACAGATCAAGAAGAAGCTCAGGCATAAGGAGCTCCAACTTAAATGAAGGAAAAACATAGCTCGAAGGAGTTCGAGGATAAGGAACTCGAGCTCAAGAAAGGAACTCAAGCCCAAGATAAAGTCGAAGGCTTCTCATTTATCGAGTCATGTACTTGTAACTGTGTTACTATTATAAGGACATTGGAGTCTACATCGTGTATATCTGGTGAAACTGGGATTCGTTGATTTTATTCTTGCACTTTATGCTAAAATCCATAACAAATATATGTAAATATTTGTTAATATCACACTTTTGTAAATACATGCTTCATGAATAAACAAATGAAATCAACACTTAAAAATACTGTAAAAAGAAAAAAAGAAAGATAAAAGAAGAAGAAAGAAAACTAGGTATGAATATGTATATATCTACAGACTTAACCCTAAGTAGAGAGATAAAGAACACCAAAGAAAATAAAAAGAACAACTTTGTCCATAAAATTGACAACATTTCACTATTTATACGTTATACAAACTTCACTTGATTATCTAGAATACATGTGTAAAATTTTATTGAACTTTCTTCACTAAAATTTATATAATAATCATTAGTACTTATGAAAAATCTATCAAAATTAACATGCTTAAAATCATGGAAGAAAATCAACATTTTAATAAGTTATGAAAAGGAATTTTGGGGTCCATAACTATTTATTAAAAATTTGAAATGACCAAACCAACTTTTAAACTTCAACTTGTAACTAATAGTATTTATTAAAAATATTATAAAAATTCAGAGGTTAAAGGTGTGAGTTTCGACTTTCGAGTCCAATCAACCATTTGTACATTATATGCATACACTTTGTTTATTTTCTATAGAATAATCACTAAATCCAATTCAATTAATTCTTATTCTAAGATATAATACAAAAATAAATTCTAAAATTCATTTGATGAATATGAGATTAATCTACTTAAAAATCATAAATTGAGCTCCAAATTAATAAAAACACATCCATCCACATCTTATTTCATAGTTTTTGCAGTTGCATATGCGTTATTAATATTGCATAATTAACATAAAAATCATATAAAATGAAAAATGTAAACACTCAAAAAATTAGGAATGATGTATTTGTACATACTGACCATGAGAATAAGAGATACGTGGGCTGAAAGCCCAAGTAGCTACCATAACCCCAGAGAGTCGGTCGCTATGATCGAGTCGACATATAAAAATGAGAAAATCAGGAAATTTAGGAAAAAATAGAGTCCTATGTGTATATATGTACCTATATGTATATGGTACAAACTTCACTTATTTTTTATATAGTCATGTTAAAAAACGGTTAGCGTGAAACTACTTCTTTTGTGTACATGTAATGAACTTAAATCAATGATAAATCTTAAAAAATGCTATATATATGTGAAGAACTAGATCTCGATTATAAAAAAGTTGAACCTAGATACTAACGAGAAGATAAATATAAAATCTAGACTAGATCCAAATATTCAATTTTAGAAATTATTATACATATAATATAATAGAAAACAACCTAATCTTTAAAGCATTATAGTTATAACCAACATATAAATTTTGCTCGTATAATCGTTGCCTCTCCCTTCTTTACAGGCTCCCAAGACCGTTATCGTATTGACGTATAGCCTCCCTACCAACTAGCATAACATTTATACTAGTGTTTCTAGCGTGATCTTCATTTAAATCATTTTATACTCAATAAGATTCTATATATATTAGAAATTAATCTTCTATTAAATCATCAATTACATTTTGATTGATACTCTGTATAAATTCACATTTGATTATTTAAAGATATGATTGTCAAAATTTATATTTGATTAATATCCATATCCATATTCGTATTTAATATTGGAGAGAGTAAATATGAATACGAAAATACCTATATCCCAATCATATCCAACCATGTTCCATCCATACCTGCATAATCTCATACTGAAGTATTTCCCCACCCAAGTGGCCTCTAAACAAGAACAGCCCACTCCGGAATCCCTGATGATCCACCACCACATGGAATGGCCATAATCGTAATCTACGACGAACCGCAAAGCCCCAGATAATGAAGAAAAAGGAGCACACGTGCGCCTCATGATCCTAAAGACTCCACTCCCATGCCGCAGCAGAAAAGCAAAAGGTGGCATCTCCGCTCCTGTCCTCTGTTCTCGATTTTGTCCTCCTCCCCACTCTCCCATAATTACCATAAACCACACGTAGGGGACAAGCACAATAATTCATATCTATTTCCATCTACCTCCACATTCTATACGGCAGGGGGGATGGATGGGAAATGGTGGTAGCATGGGCGAAGGTTTCAATCAAGTGCGGTGTCACGCCTTCACCCAACCTTCTTCTTCTTCGTGCTGCTGCTGCTCTTCCTTTTCCTGACACCCATCTCTTTCTCTCAACTTCTCTCGAGTGCTTTCCTGTCCAAGCAGAAGACCAAAAAGAGCAACACCCATCTCTTGCTTTTTCTGCCTCCCATGAGAGACCGCCTTCTCTGCCACAACGCTGCTGAGACATGGCTCAAGTGAGCCTCAGGAGGAAGGACCTCTCTGACAGAGGAGTTGAACAGGTTCTATCTATCGTCTCCTCACTCTCTCTTGGTACTGCCGGTGCTGTTTAGATGCCATGCAAACACAAGGAATGCTGCATGTTCTTGCTATTTGGTATCTTTGTGTTCTTCGCCATTCTTTCATGTTTGAGGAGTGCTGCGCGCGGTATAGACCTGTGTAGTTCTTCCCCTGGTCTTGCATGTAAGAGCGTTTAGGTGATGTTTGGGAGAGGGTTTCTTTTTCGTATAATTAATGTTGTTCCTCAGACTTTGGATTTGGGTTTAATTTTTTTTATTATTCATGGCCCAACACTTTCACTTATATAAACAAGATTTATCCAGGACTTTTGTATATCACATGCATTAGCATTTACTAGAGCAGTGCCCTTCCTCTTCCACTTGTCGTTTAGATTTCTCTGAATCTCCTTTTGTTTGGTTGAAGGCAATTCTCAGTCTGAAGAAGGGAGCATATCTTTTGAAATGTGGACGGAGAGGAAAGCCCAAATTCCGTCCATTTAGGCTCTCTGCGGTGAGCGATTCCCAAGCATTTACTGTTTGTTGTTCCTGTTTATGCTTTATTCTGTTAGATGTACTAGTGCTGTTCTTTTACATTTCTAGGGTGCTGCGAAAAAGGAAAAAATGATTCTAAATCTTTAGTTGAAGTCCACGGCTTATCATGCGTTTCAATCTGAATAAATATGCATATCCAGCACAATGATTGGTTTATGTGCATCTTTCATCTATTTGAATGCATGTGATTTCAAACTCTTTCAGATTATAGAGTTTTTGCAATAGTTCTTTTGCATATATTTGAATATATGAACAGTGCTCGTTTTGTGTATACATAGTGAAATCTCTCTTGGTCTGTTCATGGATTTTGAATTTTGTCTTCTACTCCATAATCCAAGTAAAATCTGTGTTTTGTGGTTGATTGCCCTGTGATTGTTTCTTTTTTAGGATTGATTTCCAACAACTTGTTTTCGCTCAAATGCTCTTGTTGTCAATGTCTACAGCAACAAATCATGCACCCACTTCATATTATCTGACACACACCCTATATGTTTTACTGTATCAGTTATCAGTGGGAACAAGAAGAAGTTTGTGAGCTTTGGAGAATAAATGGCTTTTTATTGTATATAATTAGCTAGGATTAATGGAGACACAATATATCCCTAAGGTTCCTCCTTTGTGGTCGATACATTACTAGTGGATTTTCACTTGAAGCTTAGAAAATAAAAAATAGCAAATACGTGTTGAAACCTTGAAAAGGGATGTTGTTGAAAAAGAAGGGGGCTCCTTGTAGTGAGATTTTTTGAGTTATGGTGGTGATTTGACATTCAGTTAAATCAATGTTGAGTTGCCATCATTGTTATAATGGTTAATAGGTCATGAATGAGGATCCATTTTATTGCGAGTAGCGGCAGCAAACATACATAAACACATACAAGAAAACCATATGCACACAGATTTACAAGATTCACCCTTAACTAGCCTACTTTTGCGAATCGCAGAAGCATGCACAATCAAGATCAATCAAGCAAGCATGGAACACATGGATTTATAAAGGTTAATCTGTAAGTGTGCTACGTCCTTGGGTGACGGTGATGTGTTTTCACTAGAAGGAATAAAAAAGATACTGAGAGCCCTAACTGTAAGGAGTTTATATACTACTCGTGTACAGACAGATTCCTAAAACATAACATATCCATATACCCGAATACAAATAAAACTGCTCATAAAAAATTTCGCATGTTCCCCTAGACCCACACCCAGGCCCGCTGATCAGGCAGTGAGACCGAGAGACTCCCATCTTGTTGGGGTATGGTACGACAAGAGAAGGTGCATACTGAGGTTCTTCAACCAGGCTCATATGGTTAGGATTCAAGACATATAAACACCTACCTTCTCGGCCAGTAGCTATCGTCTTACTATATGTGAGAGGAAAAATAGAGGATAAAGAGAACCCTAACTCCATGGAGTTCATATATAGGACTCCTGGTACAAACGGATCCCAAAGGCAAATGGATCCAAATGCTAAATTATAATTTCTATTATGATGGGGAGAACATATGGTTAGGATTCAACGTATATCATAACATTTAATACTTGAACTTACCCCACCAATGGATCTTGAGGATTTTTTAAATCAAGACAATCAGTAGCGACTTGCATTTTGACCTTCCTTTGTTTACCCATATAACAGACACCTCACCTGGAACCTTCCCCTGTATGGATCCTTGAGGAGGATCCCAAGACACATGATATATGATGATAGCTTACATACTCCTATTGATAGTACCAAAACTGTAGCTAAGGTTGTTTTGAGGGAGGTTTCCTCCTGATTACCATGAGTAAGGTTCAACTGTCATGTAGCTTAAATTTAATACATCTTATTTCCTAGGAAATGCCCTTGCATACAGATAGTTTCATGATGGAGTTGTTGATATGCCTCTAATCCTAACTATATGAACCAAGTTGAAGAGTCGTCGTATGCTCTCCCTCGTGTCATATCATCCACCCAACAAAATGGGGTCTTGTGAAATTTTTTATTGATGGTTCTTATTTCTATTCGGGTATATGGATCCGTTTGTATCAGGGATCCGTCTATACAGGAGTAGTATATAAACTCCTATAGGATTGGGTCTCAGAATCCTCCGCACTTTTTTTTTCTCTACATATTGAAAATAGATCGTCGTCGCCCAAGGACATAGCCCAGTTACGGGTAAATCTTGTAAATCCGTATGTCTTCGTGCTTACATGATTGATCGTTTATGCGTTTGCTACTTCCGCAATTCGCAACAAGGGGGTATTAACAGTAAAATTGCATGTATCTTGTACTTAGACAATTAAGCTTCTTACAAAATGAAAGCTTATTGTTAGAGTTATTAGATTTACATTTATATTTGTAACCCTTCGGGTTTCGTAACCTCCCGTGACCCTTCGGGTTTTGTAACCTTTTGTGACCCTTCGAGTTCTGTAACCCCCGTGACTCTTTAGGTTCCGTAACCCTTGTACTCTCTAGGGTTTTCTCTCTCTATATAAGAGACCCTAGCTCTATGGAATAAACATCTCATTCTTTTCTCTTCTCAACATGGTATCAGAACGATGGTCCTAGATCGAAGCCTAATACCGAAATCCACCGCCACCATCAGCCCTCTCTCCGTCGACAAGGAGAGAGGGCTGGACCTCCTACGTCGCTTGTGGATTCGATGGTTTTGCGCAAAGTAGTCCAAGTCCCCAACAACATCAGTTGCCACCTCCAGCGACATCTAAAGCGTCGTCCGATGCTCCAATAGCTCCAACCGCACCTATTGTGTCGTTGGCACCGCCTGGAGCCCTCCCTCCAACAACTCCTGCTTCACCACGACTTGTTTCTCTCAACTTTTTGTTTCTCCCAACTTGATGTTCCATACTCTTTATTCTATCAAGTATGAGAGAAAGGATGAGTCAGAGATGATTCTTCAGGACGTCTGCCGTCCTACCACGACTAACAGATTGACACTCCAGACTACTACTCAAATCATCTGTCTTCACCGAGCATCGACTTCTTCGTCAGGGCGTATACTTCTTTTACGACCCGACTACTGCTCCTCGTTGGACTTCTTCTACAATGATTCTTTTCCAGGCACGACAGAGATATATTCTGGTGACCTGCAGGCACGACAGAGATATGTTCCGGTGACCTAATTGTTAGAAGAAAGGAGTCTTCGTTATTATTCATAGGAAAACCCTAGGCTCTCTTATATAGGGAGAGGCCTTAAGGGTAAATTACATGGATGTCTAAATAGAAGAGAGAAATAGAAACAAGGTACAGAAACATATAATAATATTAGAAACTATCTCTACACTCCCCCTCAAGGTGGAGCATAGATGTCGATCATGCTCAGCTTGGATGAACATCTCTGGAAAGGTCCTCTGAGCAATGGCTTGGTGAATACATCGGCAGTCTGATCTCCTGAGCTAACATGGGCCATGGATATCAATCCTCTCTGGATCAGGTCCCTGGTGTAATGGCAGTCAACTTCAATATGCTTGGTCCTCTCATGGAAGGCTGGATTGTTGGCAATGAACAATGCTGCCTGATTGTCACACTGAAGCTTCATAGGTAGAGGTACAGCTACATGTAGATCTTCTAATACGGAGCGAACCCACATCATTTCCGTGCTGGCTTGGGCCATTGCCCTGTATTCGGATTCCGCACTGGATCTTGCCACCACCGTTTGTTTCTTGCTTTTCCAAGAAACCAGAGAGCCTCCAACAAACACTGCAAACCCTGAGGTTGATTTTCTATCCTTAGGGCATCCTGCATAATCTGCGTCTGCACACGCTGAGATGGATAAGTCTGCACCCTTTCTGAATAGTAGCCCTAATCCTGGAGTAGACTTCAGATACCTCAGTATCATGTGTATAGCATCCATGTGAACCTGTCTGGGCTGCTCCATAAACTGACTCACCCGGTTAACTGCAAATGCAATGTCTGGACGGGTTATAGTAATGTAGAGGAGTTTTCCCACCATCTCTCTATATCTCCTCTTATCCACTTCATCAGTATCATCATCATATAACTTCATGCTGGGATCCATGGGGATGCTTGATGGTTTGCACCCATCCATACCAGTCTCAACCAGGAAGTCTGTAATGTACTTCCGTTGTGTCATCACCAAACCATGTGCATTCCTTGCAAATTCCAACCCCAGAAAATATCTTAGGGTTCCAAGATCCTTTGTAACAAACTGACGACCTAGGAATGCCTTCGCCCTTGCTATGCCCTGAATATCGTCTCCTGTAACAAGAATATCATCCACATAGACCATTATGACAACCGTACCTACCGAGGACTTCTGGACAAACAACGAATGATCAGCATTGGACCTCTTGAATCCCTGGTGCTCAATTAGGTTGGACAGCTTCTGGAACCACGCTCGTGGACTCTGTTTAAGGCCATATATAGCCTTGTGAAGTCTACATACCATATGCTTCTCCCCCTCAGCAGTAAACCCGGGTGGCTGCTGCATATAGACTTCCTCCTGTAAGTCCCCGTACAGAAATGCATTCTTGACATCTAGCTGATAAATGCTCCAGTCACGAACCACTGCAACAGACAGGAGGATACGGAGAGTCGAGTGTCTCGCCACTGGAGAGAATGTATCCATGTAATCAACGCCATATGTCTGTGTAAATCCTCGGGCAACCAAGCGTGCTTTATACCTATCCAATGTGCCACCCGCATGATATTTGACTGTGAAGACCCATTTGCAGCTGACAACTGATGCATCAGGAGGTGCAGGGACCAAAGACCATGTGCCACGGGACTGCAAGGCCCCCATTTCTTCTTCCATAGCTAGTCTCCAGCATTCACTCTTCAAGGCTTCCTGGTATGTCCGTGGTATGTCCACGGAAGACAAAGCTGTGGCAAACTTCTGGAAATCACCTGTGAGTCGGTGGAAGGAAACCTGTGAAGCAAATGGATAGGATGCACATTGTCGTCTCTGTTTCCGAATAGCAATCGGAACATCCAGATCATCATCTGGGTCCACCTGTAAGGAGTCATCCTGCATATGCACCGAACCTGACCCGTCAGTAGTAACATCATCTGAACATACCTGAGGCTTAGTGATTGGCTGATCTGCTGTCTGAGCGGGACCTGACCGACGCGTATAGTGGTTAGGAAATGGTGATATGATTCGCCGTGGAATGGGTGGAGGTGGAGGTGGTGGTGGAGGTGGAGGTATTGCGCAGGTGGTTTGTTGGAATGTATATGCGCAGGTGGTTTGATGAATAATGCCCTTCAATGACAGAAATTGAGAAAGAGAACGTGTACAAAATTCCAGGGCATTATCAGTCCGAACATATTTGACTGAAGAAGAGAAAACATTCTGCACTTCATTAATCAAATTTTTGATAACATCTCCTGCTTCAGACTTATTCTTCAGAGGAAAAACCCAAGAGACACGAGAAAAGTCATGTACTACCACAAGATAGAACCTGTGCCCCTGGTGATCGGGAACACGACTTGGACCCCATATATCTATATGTAACAACTCAAAAGGGGAGCTACTGCTCCGACTCTGACGACCTGGAAAGCTCGACCTGTGATGCTTTCCTAACTGACATGTTTCACAACGAAACGACGAACTTGGAGAGATCTGGGGCAGAAGATGGCGCATCTTCTGGAGCGCAAGGTGACCAAAACGAAGATGCCAAATGTAAGGTGAGACTGGTCCAGCAGAGTGAGTGGAGATGCCAGCATAGGATTCCCGGACCAGCCGATATAAACCGTTCTGCTCATACAAGTATGGTAGAGATACGTTCCGGTGACCTGAAAGCCACAGACTCGTCCTCGAGCGAGGTCTTCTACCAGCAATGGGCATATGTTATTATGATGCATCGTGTGAAGATGTGTATATACTTTTTCTTTTTTTACAAGCTGTAGCTTTCTTACTCCAACTTGAGGGGGAGTGTTAGAGTTATTAAATTTACATGTTTGTAACCTTTCGGGTTCCGTAACCTCCCGTGACCCTTCGGGTTCTGTAACCTCCCGTGGCCCTTCGAGTTCTGTAACCCCCCGTACCTTCGGGTTCCGAACCCTTGTACTCTCTAGGGTTTTCTCTCTATATAAGAGACCCTAGCTCTATGGAATACACATCTCATTCTTTTCTCTTCTCAACACTTACTATGGAGGAGGAAATGATCGTGCTTATCTCTCGTAATACATGGACACTTATGAAACCACCTACTACTTGAAGGCGTTTGGCTGCAAGTAGGCCTTTGTGAAGCATACTAAATATGGGTATGTGGCAAGGTACAAGGCTTATTTAGCAACTAAAGGATTCATTCAAAGCTATGACAGGGACTTTTTCGACACCTCTCCAATCACCAGATAAGATATATTACAGTATTTAGTGGATTTTACTGAGGATGATCTTTACACATCTTTCATATGAAGAAAGAATTTTTATAGCAATCTTCAGAAGATGGTATACATATAACAACTACATGGATCCGTAGTTTAGATGAAGAGTCAGAAGGTATACTAGTGAAAAATGCCAATTATGGTTTCAAGTAGGGTTTATGTGCTATGTTTCGAAGCTCTCATGGGATATGAAAGGTGCGAGGGTTTGTTCGGCTTGCCTTAAACTACTCCTTGACATTCAGATTGTGAAAGAATGATAAGAAAATATGATTCGTTGTTTATTTAAGAGGTCTAGGGGTCCTTATATAGGACTAAACCCTAGAGGGCTCAAAGGAGAATATTCTATAGAATATTCTTTAGAATATAGAATATTCTCTATAGAATATTCTCTTAACAAATAGCCACATAGAATATTCTCTTAACATAAAAGCCCTCGTGGGGTTACAATAGAATATAAAGAAGGAAATCTTCTGCAATCTCTAACACTCCCCCTCAAGTTGGAGCATATCCATCGATCATGCCCAACTTGGAAGATATCCAGGAAAGGCGCTTCATTGATAAGACCTTTGTGAATATGTCTGCAAGCTGAAGATCTGTTGAGATATGTGGTGTAGAAATCTTACCTTCTTGTACAACATCACGAACAAAATGACAGTCGATCTCAATGTGTTTGGTCCTCTCATGGAACACTGGACTTGTAGCAATATAAGTGGCAGATTTGTTATCACAGTATAGAGGAACAGGAGTAGTGATAGCAATATTGAGTTCTTGCAAAAGAGACAGTATCCAGGTAATTTCGTATGTGGCTTGGGCCATTGCCCTATATTCTGCCTCTGCACTGGATCGGGAAACCACTGTCTGCTTCTTGCTCCTTCAACTAACAAGATTACCTCCTACCATCATCGCATAGCCCGTCGTAGAATGACGATCCTCAGGTGAACTTGCATAATCAGCATTAGCATAAGCAGCAACCTTAGTGTATCCATTTGCCCCATAGAATAGACCACGTCCAGGGGATTCCTTCAGGTAGCGAAGGATCTGAAGAACATCTTGCCAGTGGCTGTAGCATGGTTTCTCCATTTGTTGGCTAGCTCTGTTCACAACATATGATATATCTGGCCTAGTAACAGTAAGGTACAGAAGTTTTAACCAGGCTTTTGTATCTTGTAGTATCTTCAAAGGCAGGATCATCTGGTGTAGAATGTTTCTTTGGTTCTGCAGGTATGCCAGATGACTTGCACCCAAGTAATCCTGTTTCAGTTAGTATATCTAAGCAGTACTTTCTTTGTGACATATGAAGCCCCTTCTTGGTGCGTAAGACTTCTATACCTAGAAAATAGCGAAGTTGCCCCAGATCCTTGGTGACAAAAACCTTTTGCAGTAAAGTCTTCACTTCTAGCACTCCTTTATTGTCGTCACCTGTAACAACCATGTCATCCACATATACAGCTAGTGTGACAGTACCTGTTGATCGTTTTCTGACAAAGACTGAATGGTCAGATGTAGTTCTCTGAAAGCCCAGAGTGCTGATCTCTGAACTAAGTCTGTCAAACCATGCCCTCGGACTTTGCTTTATACCATAAATTGCTTTGCGAAGTCGGTAAACATACTCCCCCTCGACTTCGTAACCTGGGGGTTGCATCATGTAAACCTCTTCCTCAAGATCACCATATAGAAATGCGTTCTTGACATCCAGTTGAAAAATAGGCCAGCCTTTGTTCACGGCTACAAAGAGGATAGTGCGAATAGACCCCATCCTGGCAACGGGTGAAAAAGTCTTGAAGTAGTCAACTCCATATGTCTGTGTAAAGCCTTTTGCCACAAGTCTTGCTTTCAGTCTGTCAATAGAACCATCTGGAGAATGTTTCGTAGTAAAGACCCAGCTGCAGGCAACATGCCTGACACCTTCGGGACACAGAACTAGATCCCATGTTCCTCTGGAATTGAGAGCATCCATTTCTTCATTCATAGCTTGTCACCACCCGTGGTCCTGTAATGCATTGTGATAGTCTCCTGGGACAGAGATTGTCATAAGAGCATCTGCATATCTTTTATCAGAACATGATAGGCTATCAGTGGACGTGAGATTAGACATAGGATGGATAGTGCATTGCCTCTTTGTTCTGCGTAGGGCAATGGGAAGATCCTGAGGATCATCCGGAGTAGTATTGGTGGGGGCACTTGAAGATGGCATATTTTCCTGCAACAAAGGAACATGTAGAGGAACAAGAACAAGAGGGACACATGTTTTCTTTTATAGACAATTGGTGGACGAGGAAGTTCTAATGGTATGTCAGACACATCTTGATTGAAGAAGCAAATTTGTTCAAAAAAGGTGACATCAGCTGATATATAATAGTGTTTACCACAAGGATCATAACATCTATACCCTTTCTTTGTTTGGGAATAACCCAGAAAAACACATTTAATTGCACGTGATGATAATTTGTCTGCAGTATGAAAGTTGTGAACAAAGGCGGTGCATCCAAAAATCCGCAGAGGTAGAGGAAATGATGAGTCATTTGGATACAATAAGGCAAAGGATGTGGAGCCATTTAGGGAGATAGAGGGAACTCTGTTGATAATATGGACAGCAGTGAGAATAGCATCTCCCCAATAGGTCTTGGGGACCTTCATTTGGGTAAGAAGAGAGCGGGCAATGTCGAGGAGATGTCGAAGTTTTCTTTCGGCTACCCCATTATGTTGGGAGGTATATGGGCAAGAGGTTTGATGGATAGCACCCTGGGAAGCAAAGAAGGATGTCAAATCATTTTGTGTAAATTCCAATGCATTATCAGAACGAAATATTTTAACAGTAGTGGAGAAGATGTTTTTAACATAGTAAAAGAAATTCTTGACAATATTGTTAATTTCTGAGCGTTCCTTTAACAGAAAAACCCAAGATGATCGACTGTAGTCATCCACAAAGACAACAAAATATTTATGGCTACTTAGACTTCGAACCGGACAGTGTCCCCAGATATCGCAGTAAACAAGTGCAAAAGGAGTACGACGGCGAGGCTCAGTCCGTTCAGGAAAGGAGGCTCGATGATGTTTCCCGAACTGGCATGCTTCACACTCAAAGGGTTTCAGCATAGAAAGTTCAGGGAACATCATGGAGAGAGCTTTAGCAAAAGGGTGACCAAGACGAAGATGCCATAGAAAAGGATCTTCAGAGATGGAGACCGCACCAACAAAGTTGGAATCAGAAGGGATGTCGAGGTAATAGAGGTCGTTCCTCTCATGACCCCACCAAAAATCTTCCTCATCCGGATGTCCTAAAAATAACAACAAACCTCATCAAAAATAACACGACAGTTAAGCTGATGACATAGCTTCTGTACAGATAGAAGGCCGAGAGGAAAAGCAGGGGCACAATAAACATCTGTCAGATGCAGATTGGAAGAAAAGTTGACAGTACCAACAGCAGTCACTGGGGAATGATCCCCATTAGCAACCCGAACAGTCTTCACAG
Organism: Ottelia alismoides; assembly: GCA_037367405.1. Classification (NCBI taxonomy): domain Eukaryota; kingdom Viridiplantae; phylum Streptophyta; class Magnoliopsida; order Alismatales; family Hydrocharitaceae; genus Ottelia; species Ottelia alismoides. The sequence continues at coordinate 241,345 of JAZKJV010006494.1, forward strand.
AGGAAGATGGCTGGGAGGAGGTTAGCAAACTTCCTTCTCCCGTCAGATGGGTAGAGGCTCCAGAATCAATAATCCATGCATGCTTAGAGGCAGAGACAGAGTTTGCTACTGTACCTGAGGTAGTAGCCAGGCTAGCAGTAGGGACAGAAGCATTACTATCAGAAGGGCTAGATTCTTGCAGCAGTTGTCGTAGGCGAGCATATTCAGAAGCAATGAATGGGGTTTGTGCATCGCTGGTTTGCTGAGTAGATGTTTCTGCAGTTGCATCATACGATACTTCATCATAGGCATTGTTAGCATTAGGTTGCATTCCAAATGTTGCACAGCAGCGATCAAAAGGGTGATTCCAGCGTCCACAGTATACACATGCTGGATACCGAGCAGAAGAATCGCGACCACGTCCACGATCACGTCCGCGTCCAGAGTCACGGCTGCGTCCAGATTCACGACCACGCCCACGCCCTGAGTCACGTCCCCGTCCTCCTTGATAGTTATGATGCTCTCTGTATCCTGAGGAGGTATAGTGGGCCATCATCTCTGTAGAGGTGTGGGTGGTAGAGTGCTGAATCGGAGCCTCTAGCTCCTGTAAGCGTCCGAAGATGGTCTCAAGAGTAGGTAGAGTATCAGCCATCAGAAACTGATCTTTCATAGGCTTATATTTTGGATTTAGCCCCGAGAGAAATATGTAAACCTGTCATTCAACACATTCTCCTACTTGTTTATCACAACATGCAGGCTGAAAAATAAGGAGTTCCTCAAAAAGGCTTGTAAGATGCCTGTAGTATTCGATAAGACTTGATTCTCCCTGAGTGGCAGACCAAATTTTTGTGTATATGTCTGACAGACGAGACTTAGTCGTCTTTTGAGAATATGTACGCTCAAGGTTTTCCCACATTGCCTTAGCGGTGTCTTTGTAAAGAAGATTCGTAGCAATGTTTGGATCGACACTGTTCGTCATCCAAGTGATAACCTGACAATTATCAACAAACCAAGTGTTTCATAGTCCTTGTCAGTTTCCGCAGGTGGAACTTTTGTAAGAACGTAGCTCTTGCGCTGGCCACCAACAAACACTTTGAAAGACCGAGACCATAGAACATAATTTTCGGAGCCCTTCAACTTGATAGAAGTGCCCTGTACCAGCAAAGAAGAAGTAGGGTACGCGGGCTTGATCTCGGCAGACGTCATCGTGGCGGCTTAGGTCAAGAAAAAGTGACCTAGAGAGTATATCTTCCCTCAGTTTATCATCAAATATCTAATCCCTCATCTATGATTAAGAAGGATGAGGCAATGATCGTTTGATGACACAAGAGGGGGCCTGGCGGAGTCGTCCTGGCGGTGGAAGGAGGCCCTGGGAGGGTTGGCGGAGGCACCTGGCAGCGCGAGGCGGGCCTGGCCGACCTGGCGGTGGTACCTGGCTGCCCTAGAGCAGCCTGGCGACGCTCAGCCGAGGCGGCGCGGGCCTAAGGCAGGAGGTGCGGAGACCCGAGGCGGCACACGGCTGTAGATTAAATTGGAGGGCTGGCGATGGCGGAGGGGTGATTAGGTCAGAACACCGGCCTAGGACCGCTGCTCTGATACCATGTGAAAGAATGATAATAAAAGATGATTCGTTGTTTATTCAAGAGGTCTAGGGGTCCTTATATAGGACTAAACCCTAGAGGGCTCAAAGGAGAATATTCTATAGAATATTCTTTAGAATATAGAATATTCTCTATAGAATATTCTCTTAACAAATAGGCACATAGAATATTCTCTTAACATAAAAGCCCTCGCGGGTTACAATAGAATATAAAGAAGGAAATCTTCTACAATCTCTAACACGGATTAATAAGGAAATAAGTAGTTTCTATACATGTTTATCTTGACAATATTGTGCTTATAGGTTATGGTTCCCACGGGATTACAATGTGAAGTACCATCTTTTTGATCATATAATAATTAAGGATCATGATCCACTGAGATACTTTCTTGGGATAGAGGTTGTTTGCAGCAAGTTGACTCTCTCCATGTCCCATAAGACATATGTTAAGGATTCGCTAATGGAGGCATGCATGCTCGGGACCAACACAACACATATACCTTTATTTATATGACGATGAGGAGCATTTTGCAGATAACAGTCAAAACCAAATATTTATAGGAAATCCGGCATACTTCCTTAATACTGTACCTCGAATTTTTCTAACTAATCGATACTTAATTCAGTTTATAGAATGTTATTCTATAAATCCAGATCGTCTGTTCTGATGAACCCAATTGAAGAACCATTTCTGAGCACCCTCCAAAAGAAGAGAAGGTGAAGCCCATCATCGCATCATACACCACCAACACATGGGTCTTGTGAGGGATCTGTATCATACGCAAAATAAATTCTTATTTTGGTGTTTGGATTCGTTTGTCTCTAGGATCTGTTTGTACTAGGAGTACCATAGAAACTCCTTACAGTTTGGGTTCTCTGTATCCTTTGCATTTCCCCCTTCTCCACATATAGTGAATACTATCGCCATTGCCCAAGGACGTAGTCTAGTTACAGATGAATCTTGCAAATTAGTGTATACGTGGTTTGCTTGTTCATGTTTGTGCTTGTTTACTCCCATTGCTTGTAACATAAATAAACCACTCATGCTAATTAGAATCTATAGAAACGACAATGCGGAAGCATAATAATCAGAGATGAATATAAAGAACATGAAGAATACCAGGATTTTACATGGAACCCTACTCCATAAGGAGTGGGATGAAACCATAGGAGAACTATCTCAAAGGGATGATGTTTCTATTAATCTCGCTCAATGAATACAAGTGGTGTTTGGCTTCTTATACAGCCTCACGGTATGACCAAGTCCCACTCATAGACGATGTGAGACTTAACTTGTAGATGTGATACCTAGATCATGGAGAGATCCAATTGCCCATCTATGGACGCATATTTTAATACCCCCTCAAGCTAGAGCATGCAATGCTCATCTTGGACAAATCGAAAGAAAGAATTAACTCACAGAATACAAGACAATATTGACAATATCAACTCAACACAAACTCTATTGGTTATTTGCTGAAGATGTTTTTCATGTCATGCTGGTGAGGAAGAATTGAAGAACTGGAGTGGAATGAGTCTCCTCACCGAAGAATGTGTGCTATGTATTGCATCTGTCAAAGTGACCGTAACTTAACTGAGTCTTCTCATCGAAGAATGTGTGCAATGTACTGCGTAAATACACCCATGTCTCTCTCGACGAGACCTGGAGCCTTCTGAGGACCACCATCATATACAGATTGTTGACAAGAACCTTTTGAGCATGATCCTAGGCTAATACATCAAAGGTGGAGCAAGGAATCGACGATTGAACTTCAACAGGGAAGATTTTCTTCCATGTTCTTGGAGAAGATCCCAGAACCATTGGATTAGGCGTCATCTCCAGTTTTTATCTCAACAATAGGATCAAGGGCGAATCGACGCACTAGTCCACCATCAGATCGGGTTAAGTGAAATAATCAGAGTCATCAATCAATGCCCATTAGGGGTATATTGCATAGCCCGCCCCAATTTTTTGTATTTTATTTTTAATACCCAAACATTCTGCTCTTGTTATAAAATTTTTGTAATATTTGCACTCAGACCCTTGTATTTATTTTATTTACACTTAGGTCCAATGCCAAGTCATCTCACATGGCTCTCGACGTGAGGCGCCTAGACATTTTGCATTTTTCTCTTATATTATCAAACATGTTATTAAATTCTCAGAATATTTTGTAATATTGCATTTTAGTCCCTAGTAGGCATGTGCATTGTGCGTGCGTTTGGATATTTTACATATTTGGTCATGGACTTGAATGTAGTCATCTGAAATGGATTTAAAGTTTATTTAAATTGTGTTTAGGTCCCTGTGTTGTAGAGTTATTTTATTTTGTTCCTTTAATTTTATTTATTATCTCTTATTGTCCAAAAATTGTATGAAAATTATATTAAGTGCATGGAGCCCATATTTATCACATATATTTTTGGCAAGGAATTGAAAATTATTTTCCTATTTTTTAAACATAAAAAACATGTCATTTTCTCCTATTCAGCTATTTAAAATCCATAAAATTATAAAATATTTTCAAAACTTCCAAAAAATTCCAATAGGTCTATTTTGTTCTATTTTATCATCTGACCAAATTCTTTAAAAAATACAAAACCAAAACCCTAAAAATCACAAAACTTTGGCAAACTTTTAAAATTTTGCAAAAAATTCTGGCAAAATCTAAAAATTATGTTTTATGTCTCTGAATTTTCTTTATGATATATAATATATGTTAGAATTAGTTTAGGGTTTATTTGCTCTGATATCTATTTATTAAACTTTAAACAACCTCATATATTTATCATAGTCAATGTTTTTACATAATTTCAACTTTAAAAATCCATAAAAATTGGAAAAATACTCTAAAAATCAACAAAAATAGAGAAAAATATTTAGAACCCAAAAATATTTTATTTTCTTTATTTTGACTTTATTTTGATTTATTTAAAAATACAAAAACATCTCTTCTATTTATTTTATCTATATAGAGTATATATTAACTATATCTATATTATTATACATCTTATTTTCAAAAGTAAAAAGAAATTAACATTTGCAAAATAAAAAAACATAAAAAATATAAAACATTAAAAACCACAAAAATTAAATATAATGAAAAACTCACAAAATATAAAAAAGCAGAAAAATAAGTAAAAACAAGCAAAATAAAAATCTAAAAAATATTTATTAATAATCAGTAATTAATATTATTTTTATCTATCCCCATTTTGGCTTCACTGGGTTCGACATTCTGACTATTTACCCTATACACACATTTATCAGAGTTATAATAAATTTTAACTCAGATACACAGACATTAAATGTGGCTTAGTTGTTGATTGAGAGACACTTGGTCACTAGTCACTACAACGATTGCTAATCGTGTTTTATTAGCATATCGGTGCAAAACCTCTCCATCAAAATCATGATGTTTTTTTAGTAGAGCCAGCGACAAGAGCACTAGTGGCAACTGGCAAGTGCCTTGTCAGAGTTTTCCTTCCAAGTTTCTATCATACGTGGGTAATCATGGAATTCGTTGATATGATCATGAGTAGGAGTTCCAGAAATATACATTGAAGGTAACACCTTCATTGCATCATCATAGGTATCTTTCACTTTGTTGTCCTCAACTTCTCGTGAAGCTAGCTTTACCATAGCGGATCTTTCACTTTGTTGTCTTCAACTTCTCGCGAAGCTAGCTTTTCCATGGCTTTACTTTTAAAGCATCTTTCTTCCGAGGAGATGTAGGTGATAAATGTAGGAAATTCACATCATTCTTCTCCAGCTATTCCTTTCAAATCCTTAACCATATGAATAACATTAGCTTCTATTTTTCTCTCAAGCTTTTTATCATACACTTGGTGTGCTGAATTTATGTCTTCTACCTCCATACTTTGAAGTTACTCAGACATTTTGACATACACGTATTGTGCTCCCTTATCTCCCAAAATCTTCACAACCAGCAAAAAGAGGGGCCACAACCTTGTGCTCCAGCCTACCAGTCAGCCAATAGAGCACAACACAACATACCAGAGAGGTCTGGAATTAGCCTAGCACAGCAAAACAACAACCAATAGAACATCAGAACAATAAATCAGAGAGGTCTAAAATCAGCATGCACAACAACAATCAGCCCATGGTGGAATTGCCAATCGCAAAGAGGGCTGGAAGCAACCCTCACAACAGAACATGTCCTCACAGTGGGTGCCAACAGGCAGCAGAATGAGCAGAAATCAGCCCGCACTCGGCTATGATATCATGTGGAACAAAACAAGCAAACAAATAATATGATTTACGTGGAAACCCTATACAATGGAAGGGAAAATCTATGGGAAAGAAGAGGCCCTTGTTACTCACAACAACAAATAGCTTTGTTTATTTTTTCTGTATTTTTTAAATGGGAGAGGGAGAGGTACATATATGTATCAAGGTAAATGGATCCCTTCTCAATATCAACTTACCCATTTACAAGGAACTCAACAGTGTGCATATGAGGATATATGAGGAATACAATCTCTCAAAGAGATCATAAATGTTCACTACTGAACCGGAAGGCACGAGCTCATTTATGAGATATTGAGATAAATCAAATTCCAGCACTGGTCATCCTGTTTTGGAAATGAGAAAGGATTTGAAGCTATGCTATATGCTTTTAAAAAGCATACGATTGATACAATTCTCAATGATCAAATGAGAAAATTATCGATAAAACCATGAAGGAGATAACCCAAAATGGGATACGAACTTCGGGTTTAATTGCAACCTTCCAATATGCGGGATGTACGTGTATTGGGAATACTCGAGGGTGATGTAATCTTAATCGATTATATACCATAACACATCCATTCCGAGGGGGTGATGAAACATGTTTGGATTTTAGTGACTCCGCTTAGTAGACTAGTTATCCAATCCTTGTCTAAAGGTTAGACATTGATCTAAATTGGATTCAGATACAATGAGAAGATTATGTACACTGACTGATATAATCAGTCAGCTCTAAGATGTCATTTAGATTATGATACGAGATCGAATCTCGTTATCCAAGTTACTATAAATGGAATAAACATTCATCTTGACCTTATCTTTAAGTATCTGATGGATGAGGCACACTATCCGTAAGGAGTTTAAAGAATGTTCATAAAGAGATAGATCAGAGTATTGGGCAAAGAGGAGTTTAGGTTAATTAAATTGGATTTAATTATCCTGGATATTATTATCCTAAATAATGTTATTCATGGTTGTCCAAGAATGATGTTGATAAGATTTACATTATTATTGGGTATGATTAGAGAGAATAGGATAATTACATTAGATTTAATATTCATGGATAACATTATCCATGATACATCAAGAATAATGAGGATAAGATTCACATTATTTTTGGGTATATGGAAATATGAATCTAAGATAAATAAATAATGTGGACAGTTTTATCCGCAATAATCTGGGCTATTGTGGATAAGACCCACATTATTGTCTGAGACTTTATTGTGAATTGGATTCACGAATTTAACTTTGATGTGAATTGGACTCACATTATACACTAATAGCTTTAAATTCAGTTTACATTTATTTTTGGACCTATGAGTATGATTCATAAGTTGATTCATAAGTTTGGATGGCTTATTTGTAATTATCACAAATAGTTTAAGATTATGTGGTGATAGTTAATTTCCAAAATTAGTCAATAAGTAAGAGATAATGGTTGATAATATAAAAGAAAATAAAAAAAGGAAAGATGATAAAAAAGAGGACGTCCATGGTAGGTCCCATCATGGAGACATCCTATCCTTTTTATGTGCATTACCCCTTTTGTTCTCTCTTTATCCTCTTTTTTTTGACAATATTGATAGGTAATTCTTGATTAAATAGTTGATAATATTTTCTCAAATTTTGGCCTTAAGTTGTTAATGATTACAATTAATCCTAGCCATCCAATCGATAATTAGGATTACAATCTTAACGGTCTTAAAAAATATAAAAGGAGAGACAGACCATGTCTTCCTCGTATAATCAGAGAATCAACAAGTCCCTCCCATGCCACTCTCTCCCCCAGGCCATCCCTTGCTTCCTTGTGGCTATCCCCTTGCCCCAAGACCATCCTCTTGCACGTCTTGGACGCCCCCTCTTAGAGGCCATCTTTGTCTCTATGCTGCAGGATTGATTCGACCGATCTCACATAGAGGATCTTTCTCTTTAATGCTTCACACTCTTTAACAACAAAGATGACTTCGTTTGAAGAAATCAGGAGCAAGGAACTCCCAACATCGTCTCGTTCAATTGCGGGAAGCACACGGTTCATTCCCGTGTCTGCAAGTGTTTTCTCCATTGGATCAGACTTGTGACATGAGTTCTCTTCCATAAGAAGGATTCCAAGGCACGTACGGCCTTTTCTTTCTTTTTTTCAGCTATTTTTTTCTCGTACGTCTTTTTTTATGATCGCCTATTTTTTGAGCCGTTCATCATCATTTTTTCAGCTTTCATCTTCTCCCCTTTTTTTATACAACCCACTTTTCCATAAGTATATAGCAGGGTTGTTGGGCCTTCTTAGAAAGGAGAGAAGAGGGAAGGGCTTAAAGATATTTTTAAATAAAAGAAAGGAGCATCAGGTCCCCATTTTTCTTTCTTCTCCCGCATTTGATTAGGGTGCGTTCGTTTGGGGGGTTACCCACTTTGGGTGGGTAACCCCCCAAAACCCCCACTTTTAACCCACTAATGGGGCCCACTCCCTTCCCATAAAAAAATTGTATATTATACCATCATATCATCTACAAATCATAAAATACTCAACTTCTACTCACTATTCCAAACTTCAATACAATCACATCACAACAACCACCTACTTTTTCAAATTTCAATACAATCATATCATAATAACTACCAACATTTTCAAATTTCAATACAATCACATCACACAAACCCTCCCAACCCTTAACCCACCAACCAAACACACAAACACAAAAACGGGTTATCCTCCCCTGGATAACCCACGGACCAAACACACCCTTAGAGTTTGGCTGGAGGGAGCACGCTATCGTGTCGACAATGATTACGGACAATGAACTGGTGCTAGAGGGTGCGTCATTTCACGTCGCAACGATAAAGCCCCCGCCATTGCCAGCCTTTAAGTCTGGGAGTTGGCGTGCGCGTTGCATGGATTCTCCAGGGGTGCCGCCAAGTCGTGGAGTCTTTGCAAACATCTTCTTTTACAGCTTGGAGCGCCGCCACCGGTATGTCACCAAGGAATGGGTGTCACCAAGAGATGTGCCTGCGGCTTGGAGACTAGGAGGAGAGCCGTCTGCAACTTGGATATGATAAGGAGCCACATGCTAGCATTTCTTTGAGGAGGAGCAGCTTGTAGATGCGGAGAACTTTGCAGAATTACATTTTCAGAAAGAACCTAAGAGAAGCAATGTTGGTGCATTCCATTTTCTTCTTCCTCCCACTGTAGATCACCATCAATGAAGCCCTCTGATATAGGGTTCCAATCTTACACAAGAAGACTCAATAGGCCTCTTTTTCGAAACTTGTTGAATACATCTCAGAATATTGACGGACTTACACAGAAGATGATCTCAACTACTTGCGCAGAAGTAAAAGCATAGAACATGCTTCAAGAAACATGCCACACAGAGTTCGAGATGCTGGTGTATTGCTTCAAATCGCAGCAAAATCTCAACATTCATCTAGGGTTCCTGAAACCCTAGATTTTTATTTGAACTTGAACAAATAAAGAATAATTGAAATCCATCATCAAGAACATAACCCAAAATCAAGAATAAACCTTAGAATCGACCGCTCTGATGCCATGTTGAAATCTAGAATAATGAAATCGAATCGATAAATAGAGCAAGAAATCAAGAAAAAGTAAACATGAATGCAACGATAACGTGGAACCCTACTCCCGAAGGAGCGGGATGAAATCACGAGAGAAGGTCTCAAAGGGCTGGATATTCTATTGAACTTTCTCATTGAGTACAGGGGGTGTGGGGCTCCATATATAGCCCCACAGACATATTGGAGTCCCACAGATAGTAGATGTAGGACTAAACATGAGTGGGTGGTAGTTGGATCCCAGAGAGATCCAATTTCCACTCTATTACATTCTCCAACACTTATAAAGACTCAATTCAACACTACCATCAAAGATGTTCAGTCAGATGGAGGCAATGAATACTTCAAGCTACAACATTGGCTCAAGAACCATGGTGTTCATTATAGAGTTTCAACACCATATACTTTATAATAAAATGGTCTGGCCGAGTATAAGAATCGACACTTGGTAGAAACAACAAAAGCATTATTATTCCAAAGTAACATGCCTCTTAGAGTCACTTGTTTTCTACAATTCATATAATAGCCTTTTTAATAAACATGATGCCTTCATCAATCACCAATTGCATTCCTCATATAAACTTGTTCAATAAACCTGGTAATTATTCGATCACTTGATGCTTTGGATGTGCCTACTCAGAGCTTACGACAACCATAAACTAGAAAAAAAAACTCAGACATGTTTTCTTGGCTACAACTCTCATCACCTTGCTTACAAATGCCTCAATCCTTCAAGCGAAAAAATTACCACTTCTAGATTTGTTCACTTTGATGAAATTGTTTATCCCCTTTTCAAATCCCAACCTCAACCACTTCTAAAGACCTCACCATCACACATACTCCCATTACCACCAACTATATGTCCATCTCCTCTCTCCCCAACACATGATGTACCACCATTGCTTCCATTACATTTACCATTATCACCATCAATCTCACCCTCTTTGGCTACCAACCCATATGTTCAGCTGCTATTTCTCCCATTCCAGCTACCATCATCGAAACAAGCGATACTATTAAACTTCCTCTAGATATACCCAGAACTCATGGCATGTACACTCAATCAATGATGGCATCTCAAAAAGAAATCCTATGCAGCTACCAAACACCCCCTTCTTAATAACCTATGACAGAATTCTATCAAACCTACTTCATTCAAAGATGTTTCCAAACATCCTCACTAGTAAAACTCTATGTCAGATGAATTCAAATCTCTGATACAAAACAGTGCTTCGACTTAAGTACCTTCCAAATCCAACACGAACATCATTGGCACAAAATGGGTTTATCGAATCTGTTGAGTTATCATACTTATATGGGTAAACGGATCTTTGGATGAGGACCGTTTACCCATTTTTATCTATATATTATACTCATCCCTCATTGTTTTTTCATCTTAGTGAAGAAAACCCTAATCTCTAGTGAGGGAGATTAGGGATTGAGAGCCCCCATGGTTTTTCTCTCTTAGTAGGGTTTTCCACGGAAATCCTTGTCTCCATATCCACTGTGTGCTTTGTGTAGTTGATTCTAATATGGTATCAAAGCCTCGTCGAGATCTTCTTTTGGGCACCTACAACGTAGAAGTTGGTGTGCTAGAGTTGATTTTTCACCCCAATCTGAGGCTCTTGTCATGGAAGAACCCATGTTCAAAACTGAAGTCCGATGCCATTTGTTTCGCGGTTTTTGCAAGTATCCTGACCTCTGTTCTATGCCCTAGTTTCGCCTCTAAGTGTGTGACGAATCCATTGGTTGTTGCTGATGCTGTTGTGTTGTGCGGGGGATGTTATCTCCCTTGGTTGCTGTTGTGTTCTGGCCTGCAATTGTGCTTTTCCCCCTAGACAAAAAGTGTTGATGTTGTGTTTTATACAACAACCAGCACACGAAGTTTAGAAGGAGCGTAGGTTTTGTTTTTCTCGCTCTGTCGAAGCTTTGTGGTCGCCTATATCGCCTGAGATAGTTGCTATGATTTAAGTTCTTTATGCTAGAACTGATGTCCATATTGAAAATAACGTATTTGATTAAATGTCTATGAGAGATAGTCAAAGTCTAACATGTACAAATTTACTGGTGAATGACCCTCTAATGCTTGGTGCATCCAGAGAACTTGTCTTGGCAAAGGATACTAGCATGGAATTATAGTCCTTGAAGGAATTGTTTTCGAAAGAACCCGTCTCTTTGCAATCAACAGACAATGGTTTCGCTTATAATATGAGGAGAACTAGCAATGCTTGCTCTATCAAATTTGAGTGAATCATCGACATTGGTGCTTCCGATCGCATGACAAGTGATCCTAGAATGTTTCATGATTATAAGTTATCGTCTGGAAGAGAGAAAGTTACAATTGCAAACATGTCTCTAGCTATTGTTGCTAGAAAATGAACGATTTTTGTTGTTGACCATTTCCTCCTTATCGTTTCCCTTCACATCCATGATTTCTCAATAAATCTTTTGTCAGTGAGTAAGATTACTAAAGAATTGCACTGCATGCTGGCTTTTTTCACAATTTATATTCTAGAAGACTTGCGGACATGCAAGAATATTGTAATTGGATTAGTTGAGGATGGATTATATCGTTTACCAACTCGAGTGGGTCAAACCCTTACATTTTTTATGAAAGCTCGCTTTGGAAAGGATAACTCCACTTTAGTACGAAAATGGCATGAACGCCTTGGTCATATCATTTTTTATTCTTTACATAAGATGATACCTGAAATTTCCTCTAGATTGTCTAAGGATGATTTGCAATGTGAGTTTTTCCAATTTGTAAAGCAAACACGAACTATATTTCATGCATCTACTAGTAAATCTACTTATGCATTCGAATTAATGCATTCTAAAGTTTGGGATCCGTAAGTGTGAAGAGCATGGATGGCCGTATGTACTATATCACTTTTATTGGCGATTTTTCACGAAGTACTCCTCTCTGATGATTGTTTTGTAGCATGTTTCTTGGCTATTCAGAAACCCAAAAATGATACAAATGTTACGACCCTGTGGCACGTCGTCTTCGTGTGAGTAAGGATGTTACTTTCTTTAAGAGTGAGTCTTACTTCTCCAAGAGATTTTCTCAAGGGGAGTCTGTGAGTACACATGTTGAGAAAAATGAGAATCGGATTTACTATTGGTGAAATAAAAGAGACTATCCATGTGGGAGAGGGCAATGAGCAAGATAGGAACAAAGACAATGAAAATATAGGCAGATTTGGACAGACTTAAATCAGACGAAATGGATCGGAAAGTGGTGGAGATCGAAGAAGAGATGATAACAAACCATGATGACAACCTTTCCTCTGACCATGATGTCATCCTTTCCACGGGTGATTTTGACCATGAAAACTCTGCAAGTGTCCATCTCTCCTGATATTCATATTGATAATGCCAACCTTTTACTGGATGATCCTCCCATTGCTATGAGAAAATCTATTAGAACTGTTGGGAAAAATGAAAGAGATGTTTATTCCATAAGCCCTAGGCTCTCTTATATAGGAGAGTAGCCTATGGGTAAATTACATAAAGCATACAGCTGAAAATAAAAATAACAGAGAGACACACAGACAACTAATGTATGCGTTAACACTCCCCCTCAAGATGGAGCATAGATATCAATCATGCTCAGCTTGGACGCACACTTCTGGAATGGGCCTCGTAGTAATGCCTTGGTGAATATATCGGTAGTTTGATTCTCTGAGGTGACATGCGATGTAGCAATGAACCCCTTCTGAATCATGTCACGTATGAAGTGACAGTCAACCTCAATATGCTTGGTCCGCTCATGGAAAACTGGATTGTTTGTAATGAACAAGGCTGCCTGATTATCACATTCTAAGTTCATAGGAAGTGGTACATCTAGACATAGATCTGTAAGTACAGCCTTCACCCACATCATCTTTGTGCTAGCCTGGGCCATAGCCCTATATTCGGATTCAGCACTAGATCTGGCTACCACCGTCTGTTTCTTGCTCCTCCATGAGATTAGAAAATCTCCAACATAGACTGCAAACCCCGAGGTGGACTTTCTATCCTTGGGACAACATGCATAGTCTGCATCCGCACATGCTGAGATAGAAATCCCCTTTCCCTTCTTGAATAGCAAACCTGCACCTGGAGATGATTTTAAATATCTAAGTATCATATGTATGGCATCCATATGAACCTGACGTGGTTGCTCCATGAACTGGCTCACACGACTCACTGCAAAGGATATATCGGGCCTAGTGATCGTGACATACAACAATTTGCCTACCAGTTCTCTGTATCTTCTCCTGTCCACCTCCTCTGTGTCATCATCATAGAGCTTCATGCTGGGGTCCATTGGTGTCGTAGCAGGCTGAATCCCAAGCATACATGTTTCACTCAACAGGTCCGTAACATATTTCCTCTGCGACATTAATAATCCATACAGATTTCTAGCAAATTCCAGCCCCAGAAAATATCTAAGGACTCCAAGATCCTTAGTGACAAATTCGCTCCCCAGCTTCTCTTTCGCCTGCGTTATGCCTTGCTCATCATCTCCTGTAATCAAGATGTCATCTACGTAAACCATAATTGCAATAATACCTCTTGAAGTCTTCTGTACAAGGAATGATCAGCATTGGAGCGTTTGTATCCCTGTTTTTCAAAGAGGTCTGAGAGCTTCTGAAACCATGCTCTGGGGCTCTGCTTAAGGCCATAGATAGCCTTATGAAGTCTGCACACCTTGGAACACTCTCCCTCAACAGCAGAACCGGGTGGCTGTTGCATATAGACTTCCTCCTGCAGGTCTCCATATAAGAACGCGTTCTTCACATCCAACTGATATAGCGGCCACTCTCGATTGACTGCGGCTGACAGCAAGATCCGGAGAGTGGAATGACGGGCTACTGGCGAGAATGTATCAAGGTAATCCACCCTGTATGTCTGTGTAAAACCACGTGCAACAAGGCGGGCCTTGTATCTGTCAATGCTGCCATCTGCATTTTGCTTCACCGTAAATACCCACTTGCAGCTCACCGGGGTCACATCTGGAGGTATAGGAACTAGACTCCAAATTCCCCTAGATTGAATTGCCGCCATTTCCTCCTCCATTGCTAGACGCCATCTACTATCCTGCAGAGCATCTTGATAATTCCGTAGAATATCAACAGCTGACAAGGCCACCACAAAGGTCTTGAAATCCCCAGATAGTCGCTCAAATGACACAGAAGCTGCCAATGGATATGTAACACAACTCCTCTTCGATTTGCGTATAGCGATAGGAACATCTAAATCAGTTGTGTCCTCATCTAGCCCCTGCAACATATCCTGCTCAGAAATATCATTAGATCCATCAAGAGAAGTATCTTCAGTACATATCATAGGCGAGTTAGGAGATGAGCCATGACCATGAGCTGGAGGAGGCCTGCGGGTATAATGGAACGGTAGTGGTGAAACGGGGATCGATGGTGGTGGTGGTGGTGATGGTGGTGACGGTGCTGGAGGTGGTGGTGTCATGTATATGGCGTCGGTAGTCAGTGGAGGTAGTTGCTGATCACCTGAGGATGAAAAATACATTACGGATTCAAAAAATGTAACATCTGCACTGACCATATACCACCTACGCAAAGGATCAAAACACTTGTACCCCTTTTGAGTTCTGGAGTACCCAACATACACACTCTTGACAACCCTAGGAGAGAGCTTGTTAATACCGGTAGACAACTGGTGGACAAAGGCAACTAAACCAAACACACGGGGAGTAAGGGAAAACAGATCCTTCCCAGGATAGATAATGGAAAAAGGAATCTGTTCATCCAAGAAAGAGGACGGCATACGGTTAATTAGGTAGCATGCAGTGAGAACCGCGTCACCCCAGTAAGAATAAGGAACACGACTCTGTATAAGAAGTGATCTTGTGACATCTAGCATGTGGCGATGTTTCCTTTCAACAATCCCATTTTGTTGAGAGGTATAAGCACAAGATGTTTGATGTATAATCCCTTTTGAGGAGTAGTAGCTGGCTAGGACATGAGTGCACAGTTCTAGGGCATTATCACTTCTTACAAACTTCACAGATGTGGAGAAAACATTTTGAATTTCATCCAGAAAATGGATAATAATATCGCCTGCTTCAGATTTATTTTTCATAAAAAATACCCATGACACACGAGAGAAGTCATCCACAATAACTATATAAAATCTGTGTCCCTGATGATCAGGTACACGACTTGGACCCCAAATATCAATATGAAATAACTCAAACTTGGAGGTACTACTCCGACCTGGACGACTGGGAAAGGTAGACCTGTGATGCTTTCCCAACTGACAAGCCTCACATTGGATAGATGTGTGAGGAAGACCCTGGGGTAACACATGACGCAACATCTGAAGCGGTAGATGCCCAAAGCGCAGATGCCACAGTAAAGGAGATACAGGTCCAGTGAGAAGGGATGAGGTTCCAGCGAATGGAGTCTGATTTAGACGGTAGAGGCCTCCTTGCTCATAGCCACGACCAATCACGTTGCCCGTACGGATGTCCTGAAAAATAAGAGAAGATGGATCAAAAATTGCCCGACATTGTAAATCCTTCGTAATCCGACTGATTGACAACAAATTCATTGAAAAGTCAGGTGCATGTAGCACATTCTTGAGCTGCATAGAAAATGTCAGTCTAATCTCCCCCTGACCAGTGATGGGAGAATGTGTACCATTGGCAATGACCATTGTTCGGCCTGGAGGAATCTGAGAATATCCTGTAAGTAAAGTCTGATCGCCACATAGATGATGTGTAGCGCCCGAGTCAATAATCCACGGTAATGTATCTGATCTACTACTGGTAAGTGCAAGTATGCTACCTGAAGCACTGGTAGACGCAGAAGCAGAAGCAACAGCATCAGATTGACTCTCAGTAGTAGGTGCTGGGCCAGATGGGGGAATAATGCCCCTTAGACGGGCAACTAGATCATCGAACCGCTGATCCAAAGTAGCAGCGGATGGAGGCTCTATCTGCTCAGCGACTCGTGCAGATGCAGGAAATCCATGCTTCGAGTAGCATGTGTCTTCATTGTGTCCAACACGATGACAATAAGTACATGTTGGCCGAGTGCGGCCTCCTCTGCCACGAGGCGCACGTCCACGGGTCTGGTGATGAAATTCGCGACCCCTGTTGGCGGCCATGGCTGAAGTATTCTGTTTCGTGGTCGTGGAAGGCACGGTGATCCGGCTCAGTCTATGGAAGGCTTCCTCCATGGGAGGAATAGTAGAGTCGGCCAAGATCTGGGATCGTGCCGCCTCATACTATGGATCAAGTGCAGCAAGGAACACGCCCACCATAGTCGCATTCCGATATGCCTTCTGCTGTTCTAGCGTGGCTGTCAGAGGCATGAAGCTGTAGAGCTTCTCGAACATCCCTCTCAGGGATGTGTAGAGTGAATGTAGAGGGCGACCATTCTGCTTTATAGTGAATATGTCATGCTGGAGTTGCAGAATCTTTGTCTCGTTCTTCGCATGCGAATATGTTGCCGCTAGAATGTCCCACATATCCTTGGCCGTGGGTTGATGTAGAATGTCATTGGCAATCTCAGTTGCCAACGTACCAGATAGCCAAACTTTGGCGTATGCATCATCGGCCTCCCAAGAGGCATTGGCTCCAGTCTTTTCAGCAGGCTCTGGTTCGGTAAGAATATGCTTCTTACCTGTTGACTTCATCATGCTCATAAACTGCATCGCCCCCAGTTCATAGTTTGTGCCGTCCATTTTGACGATAGGCGTCAGACCACGGAAGGCGCCAATGGATGGGATATCCGCCTTGCTTTCTGACATACTGGAAACTGAAGACTGGAGCGATTGACTGAAGATAAGATTTGTCTACAATGACATAGACGGGTTTAGTTGCTTGTGTAGACCTCAAATAACTAAACCCATGTAGGTGACGGTGTGCTCTTTAGGGCTTCGCACACGCTTAGGGCTCCTTGGTGCCCTCTGACCTCACAGAAACGTGCACCATGAAGTTACGCACAAGCGTGCACCGTGAAGATAAGATCAGGCGCACAGCCGCGCGTGAAGTTGCGCGCATAGGCGCAGACGAGCGCGCAGCCGCGCGTGAAGGAGCGCGCACAGGCGCAGACCTACGCGCACAGGCGCGTGAAGGCGCGCGCACAGGTGCGTGAAGGAGCACGCACAGGCGCGTGAAGGAGCGCGCACAGGCGCAGACCTACGCGCACAGGCGTGTGAAGGCGCACAGGCAGGCGCGCAGGGGCGCACAGGCAGGCGCGCAGGCGCGTGGGCACCGGCGGAGGCGCACCGGCGGAGCAGAAGCACTGGCGGCGCTAGCGATGAGAGAGAGAGGCTCGCGGGTGGGGTAGGGTTAGAGTTTTGAGAACTCCGGTCTAAGACCGTCGCTCTGATACCATGTTGGGAAAAATGAAAGAGATGTTTATTCCATAAGCCCTAGGCTCTCTTATATAAGAGAGTAGCCTATGGATAAATTACATAAAGCATACAGCTGAAAATAAAAATGACAGAGAGACACACAGACAACTAATATATGCGTTAACAAGAACTGTTGAGCCTCTACTTGTCATCCAGTGGAGGACTTTGCTGCTTACACCATCATGACTTTGAGATATAAATGCTTTATTACCTCTATTGATGCTCATCATGTTCCCAAAAATATTTATGAAGTAAACAAGGATCCGAAATGGATCAATGATATGAAGGAAGAAATGGATGCCTTGGTTAAAAATAATACTTGGGTTATTATTGATTCTGCTAAGGGCGCTCACATTGTTGGCTTTAAATGGGTATGCATAATCAAATATGATGTTGATGGGAATATCGATAGATTCAAAGCTCAGCTTGTGGTTAGAGGATACAACCAGAAATATGGAATTGACTACCTAGAGACATTTGCTCATGTTACCAAGATGAATACAATCAAGGTTATTATTTACATAGTAACTTATTTTTCTTGAAAAATATATCGGTTAGATGTGAAAAATGCTTTCTTGATTGTGATCTTAAAGAAAAAGTGTATATGAAAGTGTCGCTTGGGTTTGAGAAGGAAAACAAGTGCTGCAAACTAAAAAGGTCTTTATATGGATTAAAGCAGTCACCAAGAGCTTGATTTGAACATCTCTGTGTGGTCATGATTATGAATAGATATAACCAAGTGAATAGAGACCACAGTCTGTTTATATGGAGGAATGACGAAAAATATCTATTCTTTTGGTACATATCAATGGCATGATCCTTACAGGTGATAACGAAGGGTAACTTTCCAGGATAAAGAAAACACTTGCAAGTGAATTTGAATTGAAGGACTTGAGAAAGTTAAAGTACTTCCTAGGTATTGAGATGGCTCAATCTCCAGGAGATATGTGTGTAAGTCAACGAAAATATGCTATGTACTTATTGAAGGAGTGTGGCATGTTGGGATTCGGGCCTACTACTAATCCTATTGAGGAAAATTGTAAACTAAATAAAAAGGATGGTGCCTTCTTGATGATGCAAGAAAGGGTATGTATCAAAAATTTGTGGGAAAATTAATCTATCTTACCCTTACTAGATCAGATATTACATACACTGTAAATGGTGAGTCAATTCATGCATGCTCCTGCCACCTCTCATGCTAATGCGGTAAATAGAATTCCGTGCTACATAAAAGGATCACCAGGAAAAGGTCTTATTACAAGAATAACAACAAAACCTTTTCCCACATTAAGTAGGGTCGGTTACATGGATTATTTGCCTCCATTCAAATCTATCTTGGATCATTCTCAGGCTTAGACCCAAAAAAATTAAGATCCCTTTGTCTAGTCTCATTCCAACACTTCGTGGGCC
Organism: Ottelia alismoides; assembly: GCA_037367405.1. Lineage (NCBI taxonomy): Eukaryota > Viridiplantae > Streptophyta > Magnoliopsida > Alismatales > Hydrocharitaceae > Ottelia > Ottelia alismoides. The sequence continues at coordinate 260,541 of JAZKJV010006494.1, forward strand.
TTCTTCTCTCTCTCTCTCTCTTCGCCGGCTAACATCCCAAAACTCGCATCTCCTAACTGGTGCATCAGTTAACCTCTTTTGCAAATGACCAAATCACCTTTAGTGATTTTCTCGATCTTTATCCTCGATCAGAGCTATACTAACTTTCCTTCTGATTGCATCATCCTGAATCCCGAGGTCTTATGTTTAAGAAAAATCCTGGGATCGCTATTGAAGGATACACTGATGCTGATTGGGTTGGCTCCGTTAATGATAGAAGATCCACCTCATGTTCGGTGGTATATCTATGCGGAAATCTTGTTATTTGGAGAAGTAAGAAGTAGAATGTGGTTTCAAGATCAAAAGTTGAAGCAGAATACCTGGCTCTTGCCAGTGGCATTTACATAAATTCTATGGATAAAAATTCTGCTCCAAGACTAGGGTATCGAGGTTAGTTTACCAATGAAGATGTTTTATGACAACAATGATGCAATAAATTTGACCAACAATCATGTAATGCATGACAAAACGAAGTATATGGAGATTGATAGACACTTCATCCGTAATTTTGAATATAATAGACTCGGGGAATCGACCTTTGAAAAGAGTGAGCGAGGTACTAACTAATTGATCACTTCTACGTCTGACACTCTCTTTCAGTTTCTTGCTCCCAATATCACTAACTAAGAAAGGCTACTCCGACTTGGTCTGGAGTCAAGGCTCTGACTTGGCAACCAACTCGTCCATCTGTTCAAGCAGTTTACACGTCGACTTTCTTTCTTTGGGCCCTATGGATAGAGCAGCTGCCCCCACTAAGCAGAGGATCTTGTTCCCGCCTTTCCTCATAACCTCCGATACTATGAACAGAATAGAACCATATCGAGGTCCTAATTGTACAGCTATTGTATGATGTCCTTCCAACATGGATTCGTGTATGCAAGAAGCTAGGCCACATAGTCTTTGAAAGGACGGAAAAAGCTGAAGAACAAGGAAATGCCCCAGATATATAGTGCGAGTCCGGCTAAGAAAGTTAGTTATGCGAGGTAGAATCTGAGTTCGTCTATTTGACCTGAGTCTTAGGCAAGGTTTAAAAAAGCGCGAGGCGGTCCAAGGCGTTTTCTCTGAAATTGAGGCGAGGCGTAAGCCTCAAGGTGGTCGAGGTGTAAGCCTCAATTTTTTTGGAAAAAAATTAAAATTAAAGCAAAATACATTTAAAAAGTATATAATATTATTACATTTTGCCAAAAACACATTCAGGAATAATTTAAAACTAGTAAAAGATACAATACATAAGCGATGAAGGCATTGAAGTTCAAAAAAACTAATACTATGCCACTAATATACAGAATATCAAGTTCCAATTCCAACTTCAATGACTCTATATGAGTATTAAACTAAAGTCTATACTTAATACTAAAGTACAATAGAAACCATAATCTTTAGTGCGAATAAAAAAATATTAATATGCCTTGAATCTCAATCAATTGTCTTGTTGGACGTAGTTGGAGAACTGTTATATGCATCCCGTCCTGCCATATCATACCCCAACAAGACAGGGGTCTCGTTGCCCGGTCAGCGAGCCTGTGGGGGGGTCTAGGGGGGAGCAGGTGCGCTCCCCCTTGCGGGGGTGTGGGGGCAGCGCCCCCGGCGATTTTTTTACTAATGATATTATTTCTATTCAGCTACTCACAATAAAATGTAGTAATTATTTTACTTCAGTCTTCACGTGTTCATTTTTCAACATTACTTCATATATCATATATGTGATAACTATTCTAAGTTCACAACTTATGCAGCCAAACAACAACATCAAGTTGCAAACTTGCAACTAATATAAAGTTCTATTACAATTCAAACAAAAATATGTGTAATAGAACTAGTATGTGTAGATGTATGATAAATTGAATATGATGTATACAAGAACAAGATCATGTAAGATGTAACTTCGCTTGTTTCAAGCTATATCTTCTCTTTGCATGGAGCTATATATATAGAAATATGCAAGGTGTAACATGGAAACAAAAATACAAAAATAAAAATACAATGCTAACAAAAAAATAGGGTTATGTGTAACAAAAAATGTAAAAAAAGCCTCATGACTCGAGGCTTACGCCTCCGCCTCGCCTCGAGCGCCTCAGGCGAGGTTGAGGAGTACGCCCCTAAGTCTGTACCTGAGGCATGCGCCTCGGGGCGCTTTGGGCCCGCCTCGCCTTGAGGCGTACGCCTTTGCGCCTCGAGGCGCCGTCTTTTAAAACCATGGTCTTAGGTAGAGGACGGAGGCGAAGGACAACAAAATGACACTGGTCTCCCATAGGCATCAATCAAGAGAGAGATTGTCAGGAAGAGGCGAGAAAGGGGGAAAGAACCCTATAGAATTTCTAAACCATGCAGAACGAAGGAGAGAGGACTGACACGGGAAGTCTTTTTTTTTAAAGATGACTTACCGCTCCGTGGGCGAGATCAGATCAGACCTTTCACAAGATAGCATCCTGTAACAAGAGACCTTCTCTCAAACCATTAGGCAGATAAGATAGATGGCATGCTCATAGTGACTTTGAAGGCAATTGCAACCGTGCATGACTTTGGATTTCGTCAAAAGGCCCCATCTCGAAAAGCTGTTGCTGGTCTTGATGCTTGCTTTAGGGTATGCTATCAGTGAAAGTGAACCTCGGACCTGCATCGCGCTACTTATACATGAAGCAAGGGAATCGAATGACGTAGCCGGCTCGACCGGCAGGGATGAGGTAGGCAGGCTAATACCTAAGACTCGATCGTCTACGCCCGCAAGCAAGGTAGGACTGTGGCAGAGTCAGGAAAGGAACAAAGGGCATTGAACTAGTCGGGCCTGGAAAAGGAGCTCAGTTGGATCCTATTTCCATACATCGCGGACGGGTGGAGCAACTATATATAGATTACTGGACACTTTCTGAGATCTGATTAGGCACTTCAACGCTCTTCGAGATGCAACCACGAGGACTACGAAGAGTGGTCCGTGTCAGCAGGCTAGTGGATCGTTGTCTTCCTTACCTGAAGCCTACCGATCATGTTGCTAATCTCTTCACAAGGGGCTGCCTACGGTACAATTTAAGTTGAATGCAGGCAAGTTGGACATGGTGGAAATGCATGCCCAACTTGAGGGGGGAGGGGTGTTGAGTTATCATACTTATATGGGTAAACAGATCTTTGGATGAGGAACTGTTTACCCCTCCTCTATATATTGTACTCATCCCCCCTCATTGTTTTTCGTCTTAGTGAAGAAAGCTCTAATCTATAGTGAGGAAGATTAGTGATTAAGAGTCCCGTGGTTTTTCCCTTTTCATAGGGTTTTCCACGTAAATCATTGTCTCCATCTCTGCTGTGTGCTTTTTGTGTTTGAGTCTAATAGAATCATACGCTACTCAGATGGTACTCTTGACAGGTATAGGGTGTAAGGTGCATCTTGTGGCAAATGGATTTCATCAATTTGAAGGTCTCGACTACAATGAAACTTACTGCTCAGTCATCAAACTGACAACCATAAGACTTCTGCTCTCCCTTGCAACATCTAACAACTGGGCCATCATGCATATGGATGTTCACAATGCCTTTCTCTATGACGATCTTCAAGAAGAACTCTATATGTCTCAACCACAGGGACTTACTCATCCTGAGTTACCAAATCTTGTTTGCAAGCTTCATCGTTCCCTATATAGACTAAAGCACACACTTGAGCATGGTATGCTAACGGACCGGGGGCCTAAGCTCAGGACGTTGTAATTTCACTCCAAGACCAAGCATTTAGAAGTTGATTTTCACTTCGTTCGTGATCATGTTGCTGCTAAACATATTATAGTCAAACATGTTCCGTCTTCACTCCAGATTGTTCCGTCTTCACTCCAGATTGTTGATGTTATGACAAAGCCACTTCCCAACAAAACCTTTACATAGCTAAGAAGCAAACTTTAGTTGCTACCAGATCCTATAGTTTGAGGGGAGATGAAAGAAATAACATCCCAATATTCCCGCACCTTCTTCTTTAATTTCCTCTGTAAATCAGTATCTTCGTCATGCCCTTCCTGACAATTTTGTTACACACAGCTGTAATAACTTCTATAAATGTATCCTATTGTGACCACAATAGGTAGGTCATTTGAGCCTCACTCATCTTCCGACAATAAGTGCAATAAGAACTACAGGGGAGATGGGTTCCTTGTGAGACTTTTTTTGTGGAAGCCAAAATGTGGCTATCCAAGATGGATAGTCATCCAGTAGCTATGACGAGGAGATAAGCATTTGATTGAAAGATAGAAACCAAGGTTGTCATGTTTTTGTTTTGAAGGAACCAAGGTTGTCATGTTTACTTCCACAAGACACTTGTAGCTACGATTGGCAATTGACAGAGACCATTATTGTAACTACTCAATGATCATTAGTATATAATAATGCAAATTGTTACTTTTTTCCCATTTTGTGTAAAAAAAATGTTTTTCCATGTTCGATTTAAGCATCATGTAACTTTTTAGCGCAAATCTGTTCAGAGGTGAAGAATCCATGTCGCAGGCCATTTAATGTGGAAAAGGCTTATTTGGGTCATAGTGGTTTAGTAAATGATGCGTTCCTCATTTTTCAATTGCTGTATTCACCATAATTTGATCGGAAACATCATATAAATCATAGATTCTTCTCATTCAGGATGAAGAGTTTTTAATTTGGTCTTCTGGAGAGGCTGAGAAAAGGTTGAAGTTGAGTTCTGTTTCAAAGATTATTCAAGGACAGCGAACTGTGAGTATCTTTATAACATTGCTAACCCCAAAATATGGGTAGTCAATATGCATGATGTTCTTATTATTAATCCGAGTGCTTAATATAAGTTCAAATATTATTACTCAGGCAAACTTCCTCCGCCATCATTTACTTGAGAAAGAAAGCCAATCTTTCTCGCTCGTATATCAGAATGATGGAAAAACTCTTGATCTGGTATTCACTTCCCCGAAATGCTATACCAAGATGACCTTCCCCTGCATAACTAATTTGATCAACTTTAGCTTGTGCTTCCTGTTTTCAGATATGCAAGGACAAGGAGCAAGCTGAATATTGGATGCTGGCCTTAAACTCCTTAATAGTGATTTCTATCCATCGTCCTCTGCCAACAATCCTCAGAAGCAGTAACAGAAGTCAAACTTGTTCTAATAGCCCCGTTAACCATAGCTGGAGGAAGCAAAATGTAGGATATCTGGATGGTTCAGCAAGATTTTCACGGGTAACTCATGCATTGACGCAGTTTTTAATTCAAAATGTCGCCATCCATTTCTATAGACATGTTTTCATCAATATTCAGAAATTGGATTGGTACTGATCAAGCCAGTCTTTTGGAATTGTCAGGCACATAGCTTAAGTGGAAGCCCGTCTCAATCACTATTACGAAGGCATTTTTCTGTCAGTGTACCATATTCCTACAATCATACTTACTGTTCTATGCCTAAACCTTTATCAAGTAGTCAGACTGCTTCAGAAAGAAAGCTAACCCTACTACCTCAGATGGTACACCACAGATTTAAGGGAAGGGATATCTCCGATATCCTTTATAAAGGTGGTAGTCGGGACTTGGCCAGTAAGGTAAAAGCATCCCTCCCTCGGGCTTCTCCAATGGTTGATAGTTATGTTCCAAAGGATGTCTTCATTTGGGGTGAAGGAATTGGAGAAGGAAGATTAGTTGGTGGATCATATAGATCCAATACGAGGGGCATGGCTTACGATGCATTGCTGCCAAAGCTCTTGGAATCTACTAGAACACTAGATGTGCGTGGCATTTCATGCGGAAGACATCATGCTTCTATAGTAACAAGACGCGGTGAAGTCTTCACTTGGGGGGAAGAGAGCGGTGGGAGATTGGGCCACAAGATTGACATGGATGTGTCTACCCCGAAGGTCGTGGACTCACTTAGTGACGTCTGCATGGAGGCAACTTCTTGTGGTGCATATCACACATGCGGAGTGACCAGCTCTGGTGAATTATACATATGGGGTGGTGGCTGTCGGATTGAAGGGACTTCGAGGAGTTGGAAAGATAGAAGCCCGTGGTTACCACATAGGATATCCGGTCTCTTGGAGGGGATACACATATCAAGAGTTGCATGTGGTGAATGGCATACTGCAGTTGTAACAATGTCCGGGCAGCTGTTTACATTTGGCGATGGAACCTTTGGTGCACTTGGGCACGGTAATCTTCAAAGCACTAGCCTACCTAAAGAAGTGGAATCCTTGAGAGGGTTGAGGGTGAAGTCTGTTGCATGCGGACCATGGCATTCGGCTGCTATTGTGGAAGTTACATTTGGACGCCACCGAAGTAATTCTCACGGTGGCAAGTTGTTCACATGGGGAGACAATGATAGAGGAAAATTGGGTCACGCGGACAAGGTGAAGAAACTTCTGCCAAAATGTGTGTCATCACTTGTAGATTGTGATTTTGTTCAGGTCGCTTGTGGGGACATGTTGACAGTTGCACTTGCGGTTACCGGTGTTGTATACACAATGGGAAGTTCGGAGAGTGGACAGCTAGGAAATCCTTTGGCGGCGGACAGATCAATCACCGTAGTTGAAGGGGATCTAAAAAACAAGCATGTAAAGCAGATATCTTGTGGTTCAGCTCATGTTGCCATTGTGACCACAAAAGCCGAAGTTTACACATGGGGAAAAGGCACAAATGGAAGGTTGGGGTTGGGTGACACAGAGAACCGGAATTCTCCTAGCTTGGTAGAAGTTCTGAAAGACAGACATGTAGACAGTGTTGCCTGTGGATCTGGTTTCACAGTAGCTATATGTTTACAGACAGCTACATTGGGGTTCAACCAATCGGTTTGTAGTGGATGTAAGGTGGTGTTTAGTTTTACGCGGAAAAAGCACAACTGTTACAACTGTGGCTTTGCATTCTGTAGTTCATGCACCAGAAAGAAAGCGGTTAATGCATCATTAGCACCCAACGGAAGTAGACAATTCCGGGTTTGCGATATATGCTTTGCCCAAATAAACATCCATCCTTCAGTAAGCTTGAAGTCTGACATCCAAACTCCAAGAGCTCTTTCTTGGGCTCGAAAATTTTTTGATTCAAAATCAGAGGTTATCGAGACCATTTCAGTACGGTCACGCCAAGTTTCTCCTTACATCCATGGACACGGCGAACCCAAATTTCTTGAACGGCAACCATCAGCAAAGAAAGGAAGGAGCTATGATAGTCTTGAAGATGTACCTGTTCTAAGCAATAAGGTGCAGAGATGGGGACAAGTTTCTTGCCCATCTCAGTTTATTACATGGCGTATGGAAGAGCCAAGGATGTCTATTTCAGTATCTAGCAATGACTTGTCCAATTTTCGCAACATCCACCCAGAACAGAGAATTCAAATTTCACGATCCGTAGAAATGACGACCATAAGGTTGAAGAGCTGCATAACTGAAACAGATGCCATGCTTGCAGAAGAGTTGGAGAGGTTGCGTACCGAGGTAAATTAAGTAACTTTATGACATTTCTATTCAGTTCAAATGGTTTTTGCATTATGTTCCGTGTAAATAATTGGAATACACAAGAATGCATGTAACTTTGTATTTCTATCCAAAACCTTACGGTCTTCGTCCGCTCCACAGGAACCCCCCATTAACTGTAAGATTACAAGTTTTGTAGCCATATACTAAACCATTTATTTGTCCAAAACTACGCTCGAGACTCTTTTCCCCCAAGGAATATCACACGATCAAACATGCCACTCCCTAGGCAACATCGTGTATGTACATACGCTTACGCTCATGATGATTCAGCTATTAAAAAGAGGAGAATATATTAGTCAATCATAATAACAGTATTATCTATCAGGTTATTGGTAAGTTTCTTTTGATTGTGTTATCTATCATTGTGATTCTTGTTCCTTTGTATCTAAAGGAAGGATGGATAGTTTCTTTCTAATGCTTTCTAATGCTGATGGTGTATTATAGGTAAAGGATCTTACAAAGCAATGTCAAGAAAAAGGTGAAAAACTCCTACTTTATAAACAACGTATTAAAGAAACGTGGTCGGTTGCCCGAGATGAAGCAGCTAAGTGTAAAGCAGCTAAGGAAATTGCAAAGGCCTTGGCAAGTCAGGTATGAAGATACAAAATGCATATGTAAACAACTTATATTCAACTACAACTCACATTTGTCAAACTGACGGCAATCTTTTTCTGTACGTGAGGATCCTACCGAACGCCTTTTTCCCAATAGTTCTCCTATGTCCCCTTAATATTCATTACTGACTTAGCTATGGACATTGAATTTAGATAAGTCTTTGGTATATGCTGTTGAGAGTAAAGGGTAGTTTAGGTATTTGTTCATGAATGGAGTCCTCCCTCTGTAAACCCTAACCCTAAATCCTCTCTATATAAAGAGGATTAGGGGGTCTAATGATGATATATAAAGCCTAATAAGCATTGTTAACATGGTATCAGAGCCCTAGGTTCTGACCTAGGGATCCACACCGCCCCTCCCCCCTCCTCTCTCTGTTGCAGTGCCCGCGCCTCCTCCCTCTCGCCCCGTCTCCATCCTCCTCATCTCCCCAAACCCTCGATCTCGCCCTTGCCGTCGCCCCACCACCCCTGCCATCACCACCCTCGCCCCAGGCCCCGCCACCCTTCGCTCAGCCATCGTCACCCTTTCCATCCCCGCCTTCCCAGGACCCGCCATAATCAGCCCTCACCCTTGCCATCGCCATCGCCCCGCCACCACCCTGTCACTGCCATTGCCCCGCCCTCGCCATCGCCCCAACTCGACCTCGCCCCGCCACCGCCATCGCCCCTGCCACCGCCATCACCCCGCCCTTGCCATCGCCCCGACTCGACCTCGCCCTGTCGCCCCAGGCCCTCGACCACGCCCCGCCATCGCCCTGTCTCGTTGAGCACCGCCTAGCCCGCCCTTGCCCTCGCCTCCCCATGACCGCCTAACCAGTCCCGCATCGCCTCACCATCCCGCTCTTCCCAGGGGCCTCGCATACCGCCGCCTTCCAGCGCCCTCGCAACTGCTCAGCGGCATATCCCAGACAAGTTGATTCCGCCAACCTCCGGGCACCATCACCATTGTCCAGACGGGTTGATTCAAGATCCGCCATCGCCAAACGCTCCGGTTCAGACGCTTCTTCAAGTACAGCTTCCAAACGTTTCTTCCAGTGCCTCTTCCGCCAGTGCCGTCTTTTCTTTTTCCCCACTCTGTCATATTTAATCTGTCCTCTGCATATATATTGAAATGTAATAGAAATATATAAAGGGGGAGAGAGAGAGCCGCATAATCACCATAATATGATCTAGGTGGTAGCAACAGTACATTGCAGTCTTGCTAAAGGCTACGGTAGACGATGCCATAGCATCCGAGGTACCTACATCGGAAATCGATGGAGGCGGTCATTCAAAAATGCCCTCCTTTGGATCCATTCCAAAATTAGATGCCACGAACTACTCCATGTGGTCCCGACTTTTCCTAGTGATTGTTCGAGGGTATGATAAAGAACATATCCTCCTCGAAGAAGAACCAACCAACAAGGTTGGAAAATACGCTACGTGGATTTAAGATAACGGTATGGTAAGCTCGTGGATTATGATTAGTGTCATCGATAGGATCGCTCAGGAGTTAGTCTACTATGAAAGTGCACACGATATGTGGAAATCATTTCTAGCCACCTATGGACAAGATAAAAATTCTACCAAAATGTATCAATCATTTTATGATTTGATGCATATGCGTCAGAATGGCTGGCCACTATCGGAGTATTTTTCCGTCCTCAAATCCCTGGTTGCAAGCTACAACGTATGTGCCCCTCTATGCACATGTCCCACACAACGGCAACATCGACAGAATATGGCAACTGTGATCTTCCTTGGCAGATTAGATCAGACTTTTGCAGCCCCTCGGGATCAGATGATCACCTCTCGTACTCTTCCAACTATGGAGGAAGCATACAATACATTGTGCCGACTACCGACTGCTACGGCCCCTCTTACAGAGACTATGCCAAAAAACGGCTCTCGCGGCATCCGGACGGAGTTTCAGATGTAACTACATGGGCAGAGGATGCGGCCGTCGCTTGCAAGGAAGAGGGCGATCACACATACAGTGCATCTTCTGTCACAAATTAGGGCATACCGAAGATGTATGCTACAACAAACATGGACGTCCAGGACCATCGGCTCGGGTTGTGACTACAGACATCGAAGGAGGCTCGATCGAAATCCCACGAATGGATTTTGAGGATCTTATGCAGCGGTTATCACAGATGAATCATAATGAGGCGACCACTTCAGGAGGTATCGCCGCAATCGCCCAGATAGGTACGGTTCTTGCATCAGCTAGCCATCACAATCACTTACAATGGCTTATTGATATGGGGGGCTCCACCCACGTGTGTGGAAACCCTCAACTCTTCCGGAAACTTAGAACAACCTAGAAAGGGAAGACTGTTCAAGTTGCTGATGGGCGATCGTCACCAGTTACAGGTGTTGGGGATGTGCACCTTACCCCTACAATTGAGCTGCATAATGTTCTATTAGTTCCAGATTTCCCACTTGGTTTACTCTCGGTCAGCCATATATGTAAAGAACTTCGCTGCCAAGCGATCTTTGACGCTACTACTTGTGTTTTGCAGGACATACTGATTGAGAGGACGATTGGTACGGGTCGTGAAGAAGTAGCCCTCTTCCATGGTCGCCTATTCCAAAACTTCTGTGAAGTAGTCATCCACTACTCTTTGGCATCGGCATTTAGGTTATCCATCAGTGCACAAACTTCGTCGGCTTATCCCACACATGTCCCTCATGAGTACTATCACCTGCGAGGCTTTTGATTCAGTTCACATGGATATTTGGGGACCCAGTCGGTATCCTGATCGACTAGGTCATCGTTACTATCTTGTCCTCATTGATGATTTCTCTTGAGTAGCATGGATATTTATTTTGAAAAACAAATCGGATGCTACTAGTTTTATTATTCGATACATCGCAAATATAAAAACTCAATTCGGACGAACTATTAAAACCTTTCGCTCCGATAATGGGCAAGAGTTTTTTCTCTCATGACTTGCAAAGTCTGCTTCTTAACCAGGGTATTGTGCACCAGACCACCTGTCTCTACACTTCTCAACAAAACGGTGTCGTCGAACGTAAACATCGTCATATCCTAGATACCGCACGCACATTACTTCTTGCCTATAATGTCCCGTCACTCTATTGGGGAGATGCAGTCTTAACAGCGACATTTTTTATCAATAAACTGCCATCTACAACTCTACATGAACAAATACCTATTGAGATTGTTTTTCCTGGAAAACCCATCTTTCCTATCCAGCCACGGGTTTTTGGGTGCACTGCGTTTGTTCATCTTCATGCACCGGGCAGGAACAAGCTTGCTGCACGTGCTATCAAATGTGTCTTTCTAGGGTATGCTGCAAATTAGAAAGGATACCGATGTTTCGACACACGATCACGTAAAGATTTTGTAAGCGCTGATGTCACCTTCTTCGAGTCAATTCCTTATTTCTCAACTTCAACAAATATTTGCCCCTCAAATTTCTCCGTCAAAAACCTCACATTCCCCTTACCAGTTCCAACTCCCCAACCATCTCCCACTTCTCCTTCTGAGCCAGTGCTACCTCCTCAGGTATCTCCCCAACTCGGGATTTGGAAATATTGTTGCAGAGAACCAGGTAGAGCTCCCGATAGCTCAACGTCGCCAAGCTCAACAATGTCCGTCTGTCTATCGGACTAAGCACCCGATCAATGTTACAATATCTCTCTCCAAACTTACTCCAGCCTATAAGAATTTTGCGCAGGTTGTCTCAGACACTGTCATCCCAAAGAACCACATTGATGCGCTACAAGATCCCCACTAAATTCAAGCAATGCAAGAAGAGATGTCGGCTATGGAGTCAAGAAATACCTGGACACTAGTGGATTCACCGACAAATAGTCATGTCGTTGGCTCCAAGTGGGTCTTCACTGTCAAGTACAACCCAGACGGTTCCATTGCACGCTACAAGGCTCGTTTGGTTGCCAAAGGGTTTACCTCCCTCACCCTTAGCCCGAGCGCGAACCTCAGGCCTAGCCCTACTCTTCCTGAAGCCCTCTTCCCCGGTCGACATCTGCTTCTAAGACAAGATTCCCCAGGTAATTTCGTTGGGACTGGGTTTCATCAAGATTGAGGCAGGGGGATAAGGACGGCTTCTTGCGACGAGGGGAATTGATTTAACCGGAGAACCCAGTGGGGCTATCCAACAAACTTATGGCATTGATTTCTTCGACACGTTTTCACCAGTCGCTCGTCTGTCGACGGTACGTATTCTTATTGCTGTCGCCATTCAGCTGGATTGGCCACTACATCAACTAGATGTCAAAAATGCCTTCCTATACGGTGATCTTCATGAAGTGGTTCATATGCAACAACCACCTGGATTCGAGCGACAAGGGGAGTGTCAGAAGGTATGTCTTCTACGCAAGGCAATTTATGGATTGAAACAAAGTCCTCGAGCCTGGTTTCACAAACTGTCAGAAGCATTACATGTGATTGAGTTCACAAGATCGTCTTCTGATCATTCCTTGTTCACTAAAAGGAGTCCGAAGGGCACAGTAGCAATGCTGGTGTATGTTGATGACATCATTCTTACAGGAGATGATTATGAAGAAATTGCTAGAGTAAAGATGCATCTTGCAGAACAGTTCGTGATTAAGGATTTGGAACCATTACGATATGTCTTGGGGATTGAGATAGCTAGATTAAGGCATGTGTTGGTAATGTCTCAACGAAAATACGCCACTGATCTACTGACGGAAACATGGATGCTTGGTTGTAAGCCAGCACACATCCCTATGGATCCTAAAGGGCAAATCTTCGACGAAGGAGCACCAGAGGATGCTGGAAGATACATACGCCTTGTGGGAAAATTGCTCTCTCTCACTATTACCCGTCCTGATATCTCTATGGCAGTAGGAAGACTAAGCCAGTTTATGGTCTCTCCCACTATAAATCACTTTGAGGCTTGCATGATAGTCCTTCGATACATCAAGCAGTCTCCTGGGAAAGGACTACTATTTCGTAGACGGCAACCTCAACCTTGTGGCCTACTCTGATGCAGACTATGGAGGATGCTTGCAAGATAGAAAATCTACCACAGGATTTTGCACATATTGGGGAGGAAACCTAATCACATGGAAAAGCAAGAAGCAAGCGGTGGTGTCATGATCTAGTGCTGAGAGCGAATATAGATCCATGGCACAAGCAGCATCTGAACTTGTGTGGGTCAAGTCCGTACTAACTGACCTACATGTCAGGTCCAAGGATATTATGGAACTAAGATGTGACAACCAAGCATCAGTGTACATTGCAAACAATCCCATGTTTCATGAGCGCACAAAACATGTGGAAATCGATTGTCATTACACGAGATCTCATACAAAAAGGATAATTACACATACGAGGTGTTCTATCTATATAGAAGACTGCAGATATATTTTCAAAGCCATTAGCGAGGATCCAATTCGAGAAATATTGTAACAAGCTGAGCATGTATGACTTATATGATCCAGCTTGAAGGGGAGTGTTGAGAGTAAAGGGTAGTTTAGGTATTTGTTCATGAATGGAGTCCTTCCTCTGTAAACCCTAACCCTAAATCCTCTTTATATAAAGAGGATTAAAGGATCTAATGATGATATAGAAAGCCTAATAAGCACTGTTAACATATACCATATTAGCAAGAATTTTAACCAACAACTATGTTTCAGCCTTCTCATAGGAATTTCTTTGATACATGTATCCCACTTTTATCTTTCTCAAGATCTTGCAAATAGCCTTGAACTTTTTGAGCTGCTTTGTTATATGTGTTAATGACTTATAGGTGACGATCTAGTAACCTTTAAGTATTATACATATAATGTTGGATTTTTCTAGTAAAGAGACTGAAGATCCAAACACGCAAAGAATCACAAGCAAGCAATCACGAAGAACACACAATTTGCATGGAAAAAATCCCCCACTTGTGTAGTGGGGAAAAAAGCATGGGCAAAGCGAGGTTCCTCTATGAGAGAAAACATGAGTACATATACAAGAACCCTAGGAGGTGGTGGCTCTCCCGGAATGATATTTTATGATGACCCATGCCTTGACACTACAATATATATATATATTCGTAATTGGTAAACTTATCTTAATTGGATCCAAAAATCTGTAGCCAATCAGGTCGGCCAAGATCCATTTATGGAATGTACTCGGATCGCAAACGAGTCGGTGCTTCAATGCATATTCAACACTTTTCATAACGGAAAATCCAACTCAAACCCAATCTTTAATGGTTCCATTTATTTTCTTGTTTTTTAATGAAAATATTCTTCCTGGTATCATCAATGTCGTGCTTTTATCTGAACTTGCTTTGTTGCAGATAAATGCCATGACTGTCAAACTTTCTGCTGAAAAGCAGCCCAACTTGAAGTCTTTGCTATGTGAGAAGCTAGACCTACGCAGCCCCCAGATTAGACCAGTTCAAACCGAGCTATTGCATCCCAACAATGTGAAGATACTATCCAACATCAATCATCTATCATCTGATGACCGTGTTCTGGGACACAGAAGAGAGAATCAATCGTGTGAACCATCACTTCGGCCATCTGATGCTTCGCATGACAATGCATTTGTGGGTGGCATAAATATAGATCCATCGTCTTACAAAGGAATGAAAGAAGAATTCATGGAACAAGATGAACTAGGTGTCTACATAACATTTGTCAGATTGCCGAACGGAAAGAAGGGCCTCCAACGAATAAGATTCAGGTAATAAAAAGAACTGTACACCCTTAGGATAGTGCATATCTTGCACCTTGCTCATAACTTGAATTAACAGACGAACTGCCAATGAAACATGCAGTCAGAAGCACTTTACGGAAATGAAGGCGAGGAGATGGTGGGAAGAAAATCACAGAAGGGTTTACCAGAAGTATCATGTGGAGCGAATCGCACATTCAGGAAAAATCCAAGGCATCAGATCATGATGTTCTAGTGGCAAAGTTTTCATCACCATGATATAACTGTCACGAGGCCTTAGCGACTCGGCCACTTATGACACAAGTGGGAATCATCGGTGATTTAGCAGTCTTCTTTGCCATTATCTTCGATGCAAACTGCCCGAGTAGTTGAATTTTGAGGTGTGGTATTTTTGGTAACTCATAAATAATCAGAAAACTGTAAACTGATGCAGGAGAAGCGTGGAAATTTTTGGGAAGGATGAGGATGGATGGAGATCTATGGTGATGGGAAAGAGAACAAATCTCCAAGCAGATGTGGTTTTGGACGGGCAGTTTATCTTTACTGTGTATAGGAAAAGAGATTCAAAGACGTTTCTGTATGTTCTGAGCACCAGAAGCAGATGAATCCGTTGGCCATTGTACAGAACAGAGGTGGTGTTTGTTGAAATTTGAGAGTAAATTAAGATTGTAGAGATAAACATGGTTCTCTAATGTGTGTATTTTCTCCACTGGAATCCTCCAAAAGTTGCTGGTTAGCATTTTAGTAATTACTTGTTCAATTCCCTTCCATGATTAATGCATGAGTCGATATTGGCAGACGGGCCATCCGATCAACAAGATAGAACTGTAATTGTCACCAGCACAGAAATTAAATCACACACGATCCATGAAATATAACTACACTATTTATAAGTATAAAGGAGGTGGATGTAGGACATTAATGGTATATAAGATTGCATGTTACTCAGATAAAATATATCGTTATCGGAAAGCAACTAAGTAAGAAACTTCTTATTATAACAATGGATTATAGAGCGCATGATCTACACTAAGAAACAAAGAGATATGCATTATATTTAAGACAAAGATAAAATTTTACTTGAACTAATGACAATCAAAGCAAGAGTTCTACAGTTGATCCATATAAGCTCTCCTTTTGGATTGCTAGC
Source organism: Ottelia alismoides (assembly GCA_037367405.1). Classification (NCBI taxonomy): domain Eukaryota; kingdom Viridiplantae; phylum Streptophyta; class Magnoliopsida; order Alismatales; family Hydrocharitaceae; genus Ottelia; species Ottelia alismoides. The sequence goes on from JAZKJV010006494.1 coordinate 276,466, forward strand.
ACCATTTTAATCCTCTACGTGTTAAGAATAATGAAATGGATGTGCAACCGATCACCATAGAAGCACCTAAAGGAGATATATAGTGGCGGTTAGTCATCTCTCATGACCACCAGAAAAGAAAAGTTATTAAAAAGAACAAGTACAAATTTCTGTCTTTTTGTTCCATCTCTCTCTTTGTCTCTTCTCATCTCTCTTTGCCGTCTTCTCTTGTGTTAAGTCGAATAACTCCACCCATCATCTCTTTTTATAGGTCCAAATACAATTTTAAATTGATTTTAATCTCTTTTTATAGGTTCAAATACAATTTTAAATTGATTTTAATGATCAATCGAGATTCCAATCAATATTGATAAATGGAAATCAAACTAGAATTGATCAAATCTAATTCTTGGTTATGTGGAATCCAACTCTACGATATTAGGATTCTAATTTTTTCTGAATATAAAAATTCTAAACATAATAATCATGGTTGATTTGAACTCCATCGCAATCTTCACAATATAATAATTCGGTATTAGACAATCATGGTAATGGCATGCATGCATACATGCATTGTTTTCATGATGAAAGGAATATTGTTCTCGTATCAGCTTTCATTTTCTGGCAAGAACATGATGACAAAATATGACTTGATGAAGTTGAAGCTAAAAGTAATGATCAAGCGGATGGAACTAAAAGAATCTCCATCAACATGAAGATTAATGCGAAGAATGAAATAAAGACGAAGAAGACCAAGGACAAGAATTCTGAGTGTTGTATTTTGTTGAGAGAGTTGCATTGTAAACATCATGCATATGCATTGCATACAACTCTAGCTCAAATTCAGTTCTCGAAACCAATCGGGCAACTGATTGGGTTCTAGGTGACTGATTTTGTCCAATCGGTTGATGATTTTGATCAGTTGACTAATCTTGTTGAGCGTAAAATTCAACTTTATCTATTTACCAATAACATGCCGTAAGCAACATACCAACCGTCTAACCATTCTAACCAGTTGTCTGCTCTTGTGGTTTAGCTGATAGATGTGTTCTTCAATTCATTAATTTTGTTAAGGGTACTTGATTTGAATAAAAAAGTCAACTTAGATGAACAATCACATCCCTCCGTCAATTAATGTTTGGCAACTCTCGTAAATAGCTATTTTGATATCTTATATAAGGAGACCTTAGACCATTCATTCGGTACACACTTTCCTCTTGTTCTCTACTCTCTACATTGTTTCTAAGTATGAAAAAGTGTTTCATTTTTTTTCAACTCCATTCCTTTTAAAATTAGAAGAAGAAAGTTTTTCCATATTTGTATCTCTATATCGACCATAAGCAAATTGATTTTAACATCGTTTTTATTATACTTCATATTGCATCTCATATCATTTTAGGTAGAGAGGATTTTATTTCATGTTTTACTGTATGGGTTTCTTAGGTGTGAGAGTCCCTCTTCTGCTTCAAAAGAAAAGTTTGAGACTATCGGACTCTAATCTTGCAAGATGCAATTGAGGAGATGTTTCCCTTATTCAAAGAAGCTTGTTAGTGGAAAGGATCGAGAGATTCTGTCGAGAAAGACTATAGTCGAGGTTTCTACCCAGTATGGGTTTTCTTGTTAAATTACATATATCATCGTGTTTGCTTGATTCCTTTGTGATTGGAATAACATTATGTTTTTGATATGGTTTGCACATGCTAAATAATACTTACATTATTTATCGATCAATTTGAATAATATGCTTCCACATAACTACTATTAGAACATATCGCATCCTTGTCATTTGCAAGCTCCTCGTACCAGTTGTCACTACCTTTGAGTCTTACACCCATCACAAGATGCCCTCTATGTACCTCCTATTGAGTCGGCCAAAACAATCATTGGTGTGCCCTTGATGCAGCATTTCACATGTCTTAAAACTTGAGAGTGTGTCATTATCCTTTGGAAAAGAAAACCACACTCGTTTCTCCTTCATGCATACTCTTATAACCGTGATGTCGACAACATGCTGCTCTCTTTTGATTCTACTCATCATGGGAACTAAAACTCTATCACCTGCCACGGCCTTTCCCTCAAGTTTGTACACTATGTTCGGCATCCTCACTATCGTCATGCATGCTCCTCTACTTGCTTTGAGAACTCCCCCTCTAATTGTAGCTCAATGTCCTTGTGGCTCAATTGTTCCTAACAAAGTCATATTCTTTTTTATGTAGATACATTTCTAACACCTTTCAGAGTGTCCAACGCCCCATCAAACATGTGAAATTGCACCGATCCTACTCCTTTGATGTGGTGAACCTCTCCACTTGTCATCTTGATCGTGCCATCATCGCATGCTTGGTATGTACTGAATCGCTCCCTAGATGAGCAAACATGATGTGAACATGATGAGTCCAGAAGTCATCGTGAATCCTACGTCTCTTAAGAATGGTAACAATTCTCACTCACATACAAGGGTGGAATCCTTTTGGTTTGAGTCTAAAGTACAACCTTTTCTTCCCTTTCTCCTTCTTGCATCTCAAGTAGTTGACGATCTTGTGATCCTCCTTATCATAAATCCTAAATCACAAAATCAACATCTTATTCTCCTCCTTGAAGAGAGATACTACTTTCTCATTCTTCTCCTCAACTATGAGCACATTTATCAATAAAATTGTTGAGGTCATACAAGTGTGCCTCCAGTTTTGTCTCGTAGATCATTGATGAATATGCGATTCATCATCTTTATTCATTTATTTTTAGCTTAAATCCCTTATAAAGCACCTGCATATAATACTAACTCCATATTCTTACGAACTTGTATCTGTGTGTAAATATTGTACACTTCTTACTAATTTTAATCTAAAATAAATAAATAAAGAAAGAAAGGAAAAATAAAGAAAATAATATTAAAAAAAGAGGATGACTGTATACAGGCTGACCCGAACCCCGAGAGAAGGTCAAGACTTGACCTGATCGATCAGGAATAAAGTAGGGGGATAGGGTCTTCAAGCAGAAAATCCAAAAAAAATGTGTGTTGTTGTGAATACTTCTCACTTATTTTGTGTATATCTGTATAAAACTGACACTAATTTATTTGTGCCTTAATTGACCTCAAATCAAATAACTTTAAAACCTAAAGTTGTAAATAAAAATGTGTTCTAATTAATAAAAATAATTGCACAATTAAATCATGTACAAAATAAAAGCAACCACACTTGGAAAAAGCCACTAAGCACTAATTCACACACCAATTTCGGCTCCATATGAACTCAAATAGAAACAATCTCACTTCCATTGGTTTCTAAATTAAATTATCTGTAAAATGGCTGTAATTTCATAATTTTTGGAGTTACGAGTAAAAAGTTGGTTTTCTGGAGTAGTTTGTACAATTTCCACATGTATTTTGTGAATATTGTATTTGTATATGTTTGTAAATTATTTTTACTAATTATTTAAAACAAAAAAAAATAAAAATTTTAAAACAAAAAACTAATTTTCTTATTTATCCATGTAGATAATGTCATATTTATATATAGCATATGTATATATTTAATTTTCTTAACTAACAACCACAAAAAAATAAAAAATAATAATTTTTTATTCAATAAATAAAGTGACAAATAAAAAAACAGTTATTTTTGTAAATATTTTTATCTCTCTTTATCTTTATCTCATTTCAATTTTCATCTCTCTTATCTCTTTATTCAAAAAAGTCAAAAATTCAAATTTCATCTCCATTATCTTCTCTATTTATATGGCTCCTTCTCCCTCATTCCAACTGGATTAATCTTTGGGAGAGGAGCCTGATCCCGAGAGAAATTTTCGTCAAGAAAGGTACCTAGCCTCCGAGTCATTCGGTGACAGCGCGTCGGCCTCATCGAGGCGATCATGGTCATTTTCGCTCCTAAGGTGAGATCCATCGTCATTTTATTTTTTTATCTAAATTAGTCTTAGTTCATTTGTCGCATTTTAATTTCATCGTGTTTTGTTTCTCTAGATCTTTAAAAAAATATTCCATCACGATTTGATCCGCTTCGACTCGATTTTTCATCTCACATTCTTGATCTCTCCGCATTCAATTTATATCTTCCACAATCTATCAACTCCGACCACACACGGTAGTCGGAGAATCGGATTTGATTTCTTTCACTTTTGCCAGATCCCCGCTCATTTTCCAAATTGTAAATAGATAAAAAATACAAAAAATATATCTGTTTTCTTTTTCCTTCTAACATTTGTTTTGCAGGATTAAAGAAAAAACAAAAACAAAAATAAATAAAAAAAAGTATAAAAAATCATCTGTTACAATTCCTGTTCAAAAAAATTAAAAAAAAAATCATTTCATTCCAGCATTACAAAATAATCAAAAAAAAAAGTTCAGCGCCCGCTCCGCGCCCACTGCGCCGCCTCCGCCTACGCGGCGGATCCCTCGAGCCAGCGCCTTCCCCCCTTTCCGCCAAGCTGTGCCCTGCCGTCCTGCGCTCACCCAGCGGCGCCGCGACCCCCCCCCCCCCCTTCCGCTGACCTCCTGCTGCCACCGTAGCCGTGCGGGAGCGGCCGCGCCGCCTCAGCATGCACGCGCCGCCATCGCCTTCGCGGCGACCGCCCAGGCACCCCGCGTGAGGGGCCGCCCTCCTCTAATTCTGCCCCCAGCCCCGCTCCAACGTCGCACCACCCTCGCGCCAGTGGCGCGACATCGCATGCGGGCGACAACACGCCCAGCTCCGACCCTCTTCTCCACCGCGACCTCCAGCGGCTCCGCCTTCAACCGCCACACGAGGCCGCAACCCGCACGTTTAGCCCTTCGCTCCAAGCTAGCCCAGTGCCTTCCCAGTGGCGGCGTCCTCTTTTGGGTTTTGAAGAAGAGAGAACAAGAATGAAGAAGAGAAACCCTATTTGGTGGTTTTTAAATAAAAACAAAAGAATTGGAATATTTGCGGAGGTTTCCCTGACAGTTTCTACAATTACGAAAAGGCCCCTTCTCCACAAGGTCATGTGTGTGGCACATGTTTAGTGGGTAAATTGCAAGTTTTTCCTCCCGTATTTATTTCTATTATTTATTTCATGCAAAAACTTTGCAAAATTACATTTCAGTCCCTGTATTGCAGAACTTAAAATTTGCATGTTTGTTTCATTGAAGTAAATGTTTTTATTTTTCGAAAAATTCTCAAAAAATGTTGTATGTTCCTGTTGTAGTTCCTATCATTGTATAAATTTTTCATTTATTTTTATTGCTATTTGAAATTTTTAAAAAATAAAAAACAGTAACTTTTTCCTCCTCGAAATTGGAAAATACATAAAAATTCGAAAATAACTCCAAAAATACCAAAAAAATTGGGATAGTTTTATTTCATTTTCTTATAATTTATATGCAAATTTCGTGTTTAATTGTTTATAAAACCCAAAAAAATTGAAAAATACCAAAAATATTATAAAAATCATAGAAAATTCTATAAAAATCCAACAATAGAGATTTCAGTTCCTTCTTGTAGATATTTACATATAGTTTGTCATAAAAATAATTGCTAAGAGATTTACATATTAAAATATTTTTAAGTTGCAAATTACTCCAGGCTGTGCACAATTTCACATTTTCCCGCTGTTTGAATTTTAAAAAAAATACAAAAAGATCTGAAAATTCCACAAAAATTCCCAAAAACATTTCAAAACCTTTAAACCCCAAAAATATTTTCTCTGAATTTTTCTGAGCATTTTTAATAAATTGAAAAATTACAAAAAGAGTTGGTGTGCATATTTCATATCTTGTGTACATTGCTCCATTATTTTTGAAAAATAAAAAATTGCAAAATCAAAATTACTAAAAAAATTGAAAAATAAGAAAATACAAAAAAATAGAAATAAAAAAAATTAAAAAAAATTAAAAAAGATAAAAAATCACAAAAATCAAGGATTGTTATCCTTTGAGATTCATGTTTTTCTCTTAATTGATTTTCGATTAATTGAATAACCCTCGGGATTTGTAGCCTCCCTTAGTTCGACCTTGACCATTATACGGGTTAATAAGTAGCAAAAATTAAAAAATGTTTGTTTGTCACGGGATTTTTGGGGATAACAACGACCATTCGTTCATTAATATCAAATCCTCGAAGCATCCTTCAACAACAAAATGGCGTCATTGCCGGGGAGGCACTGCGAGGGTAGTTAGGTTTCTCTTTCGACCTGCTATTCTTGGTTGTAAATATCTATTTACATTTTTTGCCATTCACTTCATTATTTATATCCACTGCATTCATTTCATTTTTCTCTCATATTTGATAATTGTGTTTCTTACACATTCTCTTTTCTTTTTCTTGCGAGGGCCCGCGGAGCGAAGGAGGCGATCGCAGGAGAGCCGAAGCACCCAAGCGACGTGAAGGCGGCTTGATTCTTCACCAAGCCGTAGGATAGCATGAGAAGAGGAGAAGAAGAATTGAAGGAGATGAAAAAAATTAAAAGAGAGATAGAGAGAGAGTTTTTCTTTTCTATCATTTGAACTCTTGTAAACGGACAATCATTTGTTGTGGGGTCTGTTTCACCAAGTGCCGGTGCACTTGGGGGACCTTACCGGTTTTGTTTTCATTGCCTTTATTTTTCTTTGTTTCCCGCGGATTTCATGAGCTACCTCTTGATTGATTTAAATAATTTGCTTGAGCCAGATAATTAATTAGATCCAAACATCCTAAACAAGAAATTTTTGTGCCTATAGAGTAGAGGGTAATTTAGAATTAGTCAAATTAGCTTGTTCTTGCCTGTTAAAAGAAGTTATCATCTACGACGGTTCACTTGCATCTATAGGATAGTTTATTTAAATTCTGCGTGGATCACTTGCATGTAGAGTGCTGGCGACAAGGTACGCATCTCTAACCCCTGCATGCATCATTGTTTTTAATCGCGCATTGGCATTTCCGATCCCCTTCCTTGTTTTCACTCACATAAGTTAAAAAGGAAATTGGACACTCGATAGGCAATTCTTTGAAAATATTTTAACCAATGACAACCGCCTAAAATAGAGACTGCTAAAGAAAACTCGACCCTAAAAAATACAAGGAAAAATCATTGTTTTGAGGAGAGTAACCCCCTCGTTGTTTGGTTTGCTTGAGCGAGAGAGCAACCCGCACACTAGGATAGAGCCACGCCCGAAATCTTTTCAGACTACTATCTTGGGTTAGTCGTTCTCCAGTGAGGATCTCTCCGGTAGCCGGTAAAGCGGCCCATAACGTCCTTAACAGATTGAATTGATCGGGTAGCCGGTAAACGGTCTGCAATTCATACTGGCTGGGAAAGATCTAACTTTGGGATTGGGCCAGTCTCTTGAGAGCATTGGGTTCCTAATAACTCGCTTTAACCGCTCTGATAGATTGTATTATCACCAAACTCTAAAATTGACAAGATAATTGACCAAACCTTCATGGTCTTCACATTGAGTTGAGTTGGTGAACTGGGGGTTTGTATTGTGTTTGCTTGCTAGCGATAAAGATCCTTCTGCGCAATTTGCGCCTTCATTCAATTTCACTCTTGCATTGACCTTCGTGTTCTCGCATCCTTCCTATTGATTTCGAAGATGTCGGACTGGAGTATTTCTCGTTCAGACTCTGTGAAATCATTCTACACTCCGAGCTGTTCACCTTCTATTAGAGGAGACTCACTTCTCGAATATTACTCTTTCTCCACTTCGTCCTTCACAACATCCATCAATCCACTATTTGAGATTGGCTTTAATCTCGAATTAATATCTGAGACTCCATCAATTCTGAGTACTAATCGAGTATCATGCACATTTTCAGAGTCAGACACCGAAAACTTGATGCCACCAAAGGGAAAGGGAACCATGTCGGAGCAGAGCGAGATCAACATCACCATGTTAGCCTCCATCCAGACAATTCAAGCCCAAATAGCAGAGTAGGCTAATTTTCAGAACGCATTGAGAGACATGATTCTCGAGATGAGACAGGAAAGAGAAGATAGGAGAGAGGGGGATAACAGAAACCCTGGAGGTGGGAATGGGGGAGAAGAACCTCATATAGAACCTGGGGCTAAGCCTACACTAAAAGATCTTATAATCAAGGGGCAGGACTGATGAATCTCAGATTCATCACTCTAAATCTCACTAATTAAGCTCAAATCCCTCAAAATCATTGGCATTTCTTCATTTACTCTGCATAATTAGCATTCATGCATATTTTAAGAAGAATTGCATTTTATCACTTATTTTTGCATAAAATAAGAAGCCAAAAATCCCACCCAAAATTGACCTGTAAATAGCCTAACTTCCCCGATTTTTAACTAATTCATGCTAACTCCGAATGACCGCAAACCACTTCACTGTACATATCACTAACAAGAATAAATAAAAAATACATAATCATTGACCTAAATAAGTGGACCAAAACCCCAAACCTTAGTTATAGGATTTCCGGACAAAAACCCCCATATCTTCCTCATCCAGTGTCCATTTTAATCCTGCTCACTTTTGAACTAATGTACATTCAAATATCTTCAAAACAAGATCAAGTTCAAGTGAATCGGAGCTCATATATGAAAGTTGGGTTTGGGCCTCTTTTGTACATTTTGTATTTTAATGATTTTTTACCTATTATTGTATGTACATAATTAACCTATTTTATTTCTTTTTCGTTTGTCTTCTTTGATAAAAGTTTTATTAAAACGCGTAAAAATCCTAATCCAAACCGAGCTTGAATCAAAGAAACAAATTGAGTCCAAGTCTTCACTAACTGCCTGTACAAATTTGGTTGTTTTCGTGTTTTATTTTATTTCTTCTTTTTCTTAATTAATAAAAATAAAAAAATATATTAATGTGTAAATATTTATCTCTGATTTTACCATATTTTTTCTGGATTTTTATCTGATTTAAAAATGATAAAAAAATATAAAACCCAAAAATCAAGGTATTCTATGTACATGGGATACCCCAAAAATATCTTTTTATGTAAATGATCGATTTTGATTTTGATGTCTTCATGAAAGTTGTAGATCTCATCGAGACGACTATTTTCGTGAAGAAACTTTTTCGATCCGAGGCCATTTGCTATTTATTTTTTATTTTTCAAAGTGTTTATTTTTCGATTTTTGTGGTGCTGACACGTGGCCGCTCATGGAGCCGCCACATGTCAGCTATTTTTTGAGGTTTTATTAATTAGTTTTTATAAAAAAAATTAAAAAAACTAAAAAAATAACAAGCCCCGCACGTGCGTCGCGCGTGCCTCCCAGGCACACACCACGCACGTGCCCTGTCCCCTGCACCTCCTGCAACCACGTGGCCCCATCGTGGCTGCCCGATCTCGGCCGATCAGACGACCACTATTTGTCGTCTCTCGACCGCCTTTCCCAATCCGCTCCCCCGAATTCTCTGCCGGCGATCTCATCTCCTCCGCACCACCGCATCTCCATCACGCGATCCAATCTCATCTCCTCCAATCAAATCTCCACCGCCTTCTATTAATGGTTGTGCCGCCTTCCCTCTTCAATCCGATCTCGCTCGTCATCACCACCTTCCAACTCCGACGTCACTCCTCTCCCCTATTTAAGATCACCACCACCCCCGATCAGTATGCATCCGCCGTCTACCCTCCAGGGAGTTCCACCTCAGTTAGTGACAGACCAAGCCCCCCTCCCGTCGACGTGATCCGGGGCCCAATGCCTCATCGCATCCCAGCCACCCGTGCCGCTGCTCTGCTCCAGCATGCTCGCCGTCGAGCCCTACCCTTCCAGGCACCCCTCCTTCTCCGCTCCACCGTTCTTAGCCTTCCACGCTCTCCCGATCATCATATCGCATTCGCCAACGCCTCGCTCTCCCGATCATCATCTTCGATCATCAATTCCCCCCCATACGCCAACGACTCCGCCACCGTCTCCAATCTCCGACTTCGACAACACTCCAGGCGCTACGGTCAACTGCTTCGTCCACCACCGACATGCCACCTTCACCGACAATCAACGCCTCCATCGGTGCTCCACCACTCCGCCCCACCACCGACGCCCTTCGACCGTGTGTCGGCCACCCCCTGCTGGTCGATCAAGAAGGGTCCAAGAATCTTAACTGTCTGTAACCGTCGTATTCTCAGCCATTAAATCTAATCTTCATCGACGGTCCAGATTCGATCCGAGCCTAGACCCGAGCCGACTTCCGCGCCAGGAGCCTCGAACCGTTCCAAAGAACGTAAGCATCGATACGTGGAGGACCGAGCCAATCCTCCCACTGAGCCTACTAGTACACGTGATCTGCACGTGATACGTAGGACAATTGCGAAGAAGCCCATGTCATTTTGCCTATTTGCGCCACGACCCCCGCCGACCAGAGGGCACATATTGCGCACGTGTCCCTCTAGAAATTTTGCAAGAGGTCCCCGACCGCCTTGGTAATTACGCATAGGTTCCTTTTGCATTTTATTTTATATTTATATATTGCATAAATACCCCTGTGTTCTTATTTAGTTTGGACTCCTAAACTGCATCAGTTTAATTATTTAAAAATAGCATTTTGTTTCCATTTAATTCCTTACATCTTGGCATATGCTAGATATTTTTGTGATTAATGGTTAATTAATAATTAATTGTTTTGTGGAAAGTTACATATTTTACCTATTTTGTGCTTGAAATTCGTATCTAATTAACTGTTACTCTAAAAATTACCAAAAAATCAGTGATTATAGAATTAATTGTGTTTAACATTGTGCCTAAAAAGAATCGCATTTGCATGCATAGTTTGCCTTATAAAAATCATATTGCATTTTCCAATATTTGATTTTTAATAGGCATTAAATATCATATTTTTGAGGTTCAGAATTTTTCTTAGATCTGTCACCTAGTGATAGATCTTGGATAATTTTATCCCTTGAAAATAATTAGATTTTAATATTTATTATAATTCAATATTGAAATTCACTTCATTTTCATTTAAAAATTCATAAAAAAAATTCATCTTTCATCCAAAAATTCCAAAAAAATGTCAGTGCATTCATTTCATCATAATTTCATCGTGGCCAAGTTTCATATCTTTCAGACATTGTTTGATCGATAATTGCATTTTACTCCCTAAAATAGGCCGGAATTGCATTTTGCATCATTTATTGCATTAAAAATTACAAAAAAGACCGCCTCGAAAACTGTACACGAACTTTGATAGACATAATTCTAGATTGTTCCTTTGCCTCTTTGTGTTCGACCTTGGGACTTGCCCAAGTAAAATAAACATAAAACCATGCGATTAAAAATTGACTAAATAGTTGTGGTTATTTTCTTGACCGATTCTTATTACCGCCTACAACGAAACAACGCAATATTTTTAAGCGAACGATAATTCACGCTTCTTAACACAGTGCAAATCCAGACTCGTCAAGGACAAACAAATTCTTGGATACAAATCCCTGCGGTTCATGGGCATTTTGAGATTAAGCCTACTATTTTACTTCTTCTCCCAATATTCCATGTAAATATTAATGAAGAACCTTATATACAGCTCCAGCAGTACGATCGCATTTGTGGAACAGTACACTACCCAAACGTCCCATTAGAGGTAGTGCAGATGACCGCCTTTCCATTCAGTTAGATGGGCAAAGCTTTGTATTGGTTAAATCACTTGGGGAAGGTTGTCACTACTTGGGAAGAGTTGAGGTCCACATTTTTGAACAAGTATTATCCACTTGGATGACTCAACCAAATGAGATCCTTGATTGCTAATTTCTCCCAGATGCCCCAAGAGCCTATCCACGAGGCATGGGTAACGGATATGGGAAAATCCTCAAGCGCGTCACGGAAGCGTGAGCGTCGAATCGAATACGATGAAGAACGACTAGTCGTACTAGTTGTTCGATGCAGCGGAATTTAAAAATTTTCATGCGATGAAACCACATGATCCAAGAACGATTCTAGGATCGTTTCATCTATAACCACAACAAGTATAATGCAATACATCTTGAAGCATGGTTGATCGAGTCTCTACGAAAAGAGACCTCCTGTCTCAAGTCCGATCGTCGGAGAAGAAGCTTGCGAGCACGGGGATGAGTCGCGTTGTCCTCGCAATCCAACGAGTTGATCCAAGCATGGTGAACTCCTGATCTCATCGTACGAGATCGAACGTCTCCTTCATGAGCGTAGCACTCCAAGAAGACAGAGAACCGCAGAACGTTGAAGCGGCGGCGCGGTGGTGTAGGCGACGACGAAGACCTCCCCTAGGGTTTGGTGGTCGGCCACCAAGTAGAGGGAGAGAGGGTTGACGTGTATGGAGAAAAGAGAGAGAGATGTGCTACCAATAGCATATACTAGAGAGCATGGTATGTCTCTCTATTTATAGGGTTTTAGGATCCATGGATCTCAATCCATGGGACATATAAAATCAATGGATGAGATTGATTTATGTCAATGCAATGGTCAAGATTGTTGTTGGTAAAAGCCAACAACTTGTGATTTAATTTAGATCAAATATATTTGGTAAATCAAATATACATCAATCCTAAAATTAAACCAATCAAATAAGGAGATGATTTCAATGGATACAATGTCTCCCCAAGTAATAGGGTGGACGGCCACCAATTCCATATAGGACTTGGTAGCCGCCCACCACATACCAAATGGGGACAATCTCATGGATTTCCATGAGATTGCATATCTCCTTGAAATTCTTCATTATTTAATCCAACAACTTTTGTTGGGATTTATTCTCCAAAAATAATTCACAATTAATTTTGGGAATATTGCAATCTTGCCATTGGAAAATTGTGAATCACATTCACAACCCAAAATAAAATATAATTTACATTTTCAATTAATTAGACAATGTGTATCCAATACACATTAATAATTAATCAACAAATATAAATTATAATTAGCTCTCTCTAATACATTATAAATCACATTTATAATATATTATGAATAATTGGATATTACTATCTACATTATTCTTATCCATAATAATTAAATCACATTTATTTATAATGGATAATTTAACCATATATTGAGATAATTAAATCACATTTTAATTATCAATTTCTCAATGCTTAGATCTTATGGAATTATTCTTGAACCCTTCAAGAATAATGCTATTTCTCCTCAGATACTTGGAGATAAGGACAGGGCGATTGTATTGTTCCACGTATAGTGACTTGGATATTGAGATTACATCTCAAATCCAGATCCTATGGACCTCTCATAGATGCTTGATTAAATCAAGGCCATAAACCTAATCTTCTCATTGCATCTAAATCTCATTCAGATCAATATCCAATACATGGACTAAGATTAGGTTACTTCTCTACTGAGAGGAGTCACTAAAATCCAGACCTATTTCATCACTCCCTCGGAATGGAAGCTTCATGGTTATACAATCGTTTATGATCAAATCACCCTCAGATATTCCCAATACCTGTACATCCTGCATATTGGAAGACCTATGATCATCCTGAAGATATAGATCACTTTTACACTGTCATCTTCAGGGTTTGATCACTAAATTTCTCAATCTTGGTCCTTGGGATTTGTTATATGATCATATGCTTTCACAAAGCATATATCTCACCTTCAAATTCATGTCATGCTTCTAAAGCATGACGACCATGCATGGAATATGATTAGTCCCAATACATCATGAGTGAGCTCATGTCTCCCGGTTCACAAGTGAACCTGTATGATCCCTTTGAGAGATCGTATTACTCATATGCCCTTACATGCACACCAGCTCACCGGTGTATAGACCTTGGTTAGGTCATCAACCTATTGGTCTACCAAATGTACACACTCAGACATATAGCAATACATCTGTCTCTGGTCAGAGGATGTTTGCCTATGATGTGACAGTATTCATCCTAGGTCTTTGGTTATCTCGATCTCGTTAAGTCAACCCATTGATTCAACTAATCTGATACCTCCGAATCACTATTCCCATGCAGAGGACCTGCATCAAGAGGTCGATCAGATATCAGCCTAATGAGAAAGGATTGCCATCTCCTACTTAGGCTGAAGATCATCACTTAACAATCATTTGATGATGCTTGATGAGTCCTCTATCAAACTCCTTAGATATCCATCCAAGCATCAGTCTCTATGATTCAATCAATGAGTCAACAACTGCATGATTATTAAGTTGGCCATGGTACATAACCCATATTGTACAGAGGAACCTTATAGTGCATTCATTCATTCAATATCAGAGAGGGAGTGAAATATAATCAATAACTTTTATTGATAAATCATTTATTACAATAACATTTATTGTAGGAATGGTTCGCCTCGGGCTCACATTGCTAACAATCTCCCACTATCCCTCAGAACCATTCAGGAACAATCGCTAAACCCATACTCATTACATGCTGGTCGAAAACCTTCTGTGTCAGAGGTTTGGTAAGAGGATCAGCAACGTTGTCGGCAGAGGCCACCTTGGTGATGATGATGTCACCACGCTTTTGAATCTCCCAAATGATGTGGTATTTCCTTTCCACGTGCTTGCTCTTCTGATGCCATCTGGGTTCCTTCGCCTGGGCAATGGCTCCCGTGTTATCACAGAGTAGCAGGATGAGAGTATCAAAGGAAACTATGCCAAGCTCCTGGACGAACTTGCGCAACCACACCGCCTCCTTTGCAGCATCCGATGCGGTAATATACTCGGCTTCTGTTGTTGAATCTGTTGTAGTGTCCTGCTTCTTGCTTCTCCAGCTCTCAGCACCACCATTCAACAGGAACACAAACCCTGATGTCGACTTTCGATCATCAATATATGATCGGAAGTCAGAATCTGTATATCCCAAGACTTGGAGATCACCATATCCATAGACCAAGATGTAATCTTGTGTCCGTCTTAGATATTTAACTATGTTCTTTACTGCATTCCAGTGTTGCTCTCCATAGCAGGATTGGTAACGATTTACCACTCCCACTACATGGCAGATATCTGGCCTAGTACACATCATGGCATACATTAAGCTTCCTACAGCTGATGCATAAGGGCATCCAGCCATGGATTTCTTTTCCTCAACAGTTTGAGGAGCCATTCCTTTAGATAGGTGGATACCATGTCTTAAGGGTAGGAATCCTTTCTTGGAATTATCCATATGGAATCATTCAAGAATTTTTTTAATGTATCCATGTTGTGACAATCCCAATATCCTCTTCTCTCGGTTTCTGAACAACTTCAGACCCAAGATGTAAGAGGCTTCTACAAGATCTTTCATCTCAAAGGTATGGGATATCTAAATTTTCACATTGGTCATCATCCCAGTATCATTCCTAATGATAAGGATATCATCTACATAAAGCACAATGAACACAATGGCGCTCCCACTAAGCTTCTTGTACACACAAGGTTCGTCAAGATTCTGCACAAAATCATAACTCTTTATGGTTTCGTCAAATCTGATGTTACAGCTACGAGAAGCTTGTTTGAGCCCATAGATGGATTTCTTCAGCTTTCATACTTTACCATCCTCAGTCATGAAGCCCTGGGGATGCTCCATATAGATATCCTCCTCGAGGTATCCATTGAGGAAAGCCGTCTTGACGTCCATCTGCCAGATGTCGTAGTCAAGATATGCAGCTATAGCTAGCAACGTCCTGATGGATTTAAGCATAGTCACAGGAGAGAATGTCTCATCATAGTCGATGCCTTCTCTCTATGTGTAGCCCTTGGCTACGAGCCGTGCCTTAAAGTCTCTACTTTCCCATCAGGTCCCCTCTTTCTCTTGAAGTACCATTTACACCCAATGGGTTTTACCCATTTAGGTAGATCCTCTAGGGTCCATACACTATTCTTGTGCATGGAGTCAATTTCTGACTTCATTGCTAGCATCCATCTATCCATGTCATGATCCGCGAGTGCTTCATCAAATGAAGTAGGATCATTGTCAGTCTCACTTGACACATGGAATCCATACCTTTCAGGTGGTGCAACCTCCCTCGAACTCCTTCGAAGAGGTATGGGTGTTTCATCTTTATTTATCTCTTCAGTTTCTGGCTCAGGAAGCTCAGAATCCTCAGGGGATTCAATGAGTTCCTTTACTTCATATTTATCTTGACCTTTAAGGAAATCATTCTCCAGAAATTTCACATCTCTAGAAAAAAAATCCTTTTGAGTCTCAGGGTCATAGAGTTGGTATCCAATACCATATATAACATACCCTATGAAGTAACACTCACGAGAGCGAGATTCCAGCTTACTTGCATCCACATTCTTCGCATGGACCAAGCAATCCCAAACCCTCAAGTGATTAACACTAGGTTTGGTTCCATACCAGAGCTCATGAGGAGTCTTAGGTACAGATTTGCTAGGAATCTTATTCAAGATATATATTGCTGTCTCTACTGCATACTAGAAACTAAGTGGTAAATGTGCTTTGTTCATCATTGAACGGAACATATCCATGATGGTCCTGTTGCGTCTTTCAGCAACACCATTAAGTTGGGGAGTTCTAGGAGGAGTGAGATTGGAGACAATTCCATTCTCTTTAAGATATTCCTTGGATTCATCTGAGAGGTACTCACCACCTCGATCAGATCGAATCCGTTTAATCTTCCTATCGGTTTGGTTCTCAACCAAAGCCTTGAATTCTTTGAACTTTTCAAAGATTTCAGATTTATGACGTAATAGGAAGACAAACCCGTATCGCGAATGGTCATCAATAAACGTCAAGTAATATCGATATCCATTTCGAGTCGCGGTACTGAAGGGACCGCATACATCAGTATGTATTAGGTCAATAATACCTTCGCATCTTGTAACTTTGTTACGGAAAGGCATCCTGGTCATTTTACCTTGAATGCAATTCTTGCAAGTAGGTAAAGATTGAACCTGTAGAAAATCTAAAGGTCCATCCTTTATTAATCTATTGATCTTATCAACAGATAAATGACCAAGCCTTTGATGCCAAATTTCATTCGAAAGATTTTCATCCTCCCTGGATATTTTAGGGTTTTATTAGTGGATGTAACATTAATAACACATTTATCAATGCACAATTCATAGAGTCCTCCAGAAGTCAAAATGCCATCTGCAATATATTTATCATAACGATTTATGACTAATTTTTTTTAGAATAGGAATGAATATCCACTTCTAACTAGCTTAGATACAGATATTAAATTCCTCCTGACTTCAGGTACATAAAGACACTCTTTAAGTACTAGGACTCTACCACTAGATAATAATAGTCGACAAGTCCCGACGGCGATTGCTGCAACACTTGCATCGGATCCTATCTGGATGACTATCTCCCCTTCTTCAAGTTTTCTAGTTTCCTGAAACAAATGCAACAAATTGCATACATGAACAGAAGCACCAGAATCAACAACCCAACTTCCTTCCCGTCCAACGAGAAAACTGGTTTCAATGATAAAAGTAGATTTCATACCTGTTGGGGCTTTACCTTTGTCGACTGACTTTAAGTAATCCGGGCAATTACGCCTCCAGTGCCCCGGCTTCTTGCAGTGGTGACAGACGTTGGTTTTCTTCGACGCCATTAGAGTGGATGCATTGGAAGATGAGCCAACAATTTGTCCCTTCTTCTTTCTCTTCTGGGCTGGGCCTTTCCGAGAACCATGCTTCCGATCGAGCTTCCCTCTGACCTGTGCAACCATTGCAGTGCCAGTGGGACCATCTTTCTTCATTACGTCTTCTGCAGACTTTAATACATCAAGAAAACCAGCGTTTGTCAATTCCAGCTTGTTCATGTGGAATGAAACTACAAAATTATTGAAAGACTTAGGCAACGACAGCAGAATGAAATCAGATTGCATGTCTGCATCCATGGTTGCCCCGAGAGTCTCCAGCTCCGATAAATACCCAAACATTTTGAGTACATGCTCACGGACCGAAGTTCCTTATTGCATCTTGCAGCGAACGAGTTCTTTCATAACATTGTATCGCTGGGTGCGGTTAATGTTACCAAACATATCTTTCAGATTCTGCATTATCTCCTGGCAAGTACTCATCTCCACATGTTAATTCTGAAGAACATTGGGGAACCCAAGATATAACATCTAGCCAAGACATGATCTTCATCATACTTGTCATTGTATGCTTTCTCTTCCTTTGATTTAGGGTTTTCATGCTTGTCTTCTGAGAGCACATAACTTTTGCGCTCGGTTGAGAGAACAAGCTCCAAATTACGGATCCAATCCGAGTAATTTGGTCTAGTCAATTGGTTGACCTCCAGAAGCCTGCTTAGTTAGGTCATGGACTTCATTTTCTGAAATAGAGAATGCACTATATTAGAACATATATTTATATATTCAAATTTATGATATTTGATAAAAGTATTTTAAATCAAATTATTCTTGCATTGTCAACTTTGAAAGTCCATTCCCTTAATCACTTTTCAAAGTAAGAGATACACTTACCGTTGTATCTCAAGCAAGAGTTGGGATCTCCTCTTTATCTTTGTTACATCCCAATAATATGAGAAACTGCAACTCCAATAAAGAGAAGCGGGAACACATTCCGCCTTGCAAGTCCAACTTGCATTTCCCAATTCGGTCTTTAATACCCGGGCCCACCACCCCTAAGGTGATGTTGACCCGTCATTAATTGAACCAACCGTCAACAGGAATAGAACTTGCTATGCGCAATCCAATATCGCCCCAATAATAAGAGGATCCGATATTGGGGTCACTACGCATACGACCTTACTCTTTCGAGAAGCAAAGAGCCCGATCCAGATGCGCTTGCATATAGGAGCTGTCACTTCGTACAGGCGTCTCCTATATACAATCTCTGACGACGGAAACCCTCCGCCTTGACGGAAGACCATAGATGTTACTTATGTGATCCTCCATCTCTTATTCAAATTGTAATTAACTATCATGAATCATATTCACATAATTAATTCTTCCAAGGGAATTAATAACTCTATTCATAATAGAGTATTTTAATTGGACATAATTAATTCAATCATATTCAATCAATCAAACTTGATTATTTTACTTGAATATATATGGTATTATCTCAAAGTACATATTAATTCGTATTTTAATAATTAGAAAATACATCTTGATTTCTTCGGCATTATCAAGTCCCTACCCGTTGTCATGGCCAGTAACGATGAGAGTGGGACGGATCACATACGTTGCAACCCGCTACCCCAGCGATCTCTGACTAGACACCATATCCTCCTCGGGAAAGGATAATGCCAAATAGATCAATTTGTACTTGAGATGATCATCGGTTCTTCAACCGAAATTATACCATATAGTAATAATCAAAACAATTTTGATTATAAGGAAATTTGCTAGACCAATTCCCAACCCTATTCAAGCAAGGAGTTTGATGGTTGTGATTCCAATTATGATATAGATCAAATCTAATCAATTTATTGGTTGAGGCCAAGTCAATTAAGGAAATAATCATCTTCCAATATTTCTCGAATATTTTCCATCATTATTTCTCGAAATTAACAATTAATTTCATTAATTGACAATCACATGGTTCTTGATTAGGACTGTAATTTCAGCAGTGACCCCTTCTTACTAAAAATAACATATCTCAATCAATTTAAATCCAAATTAGACAAAATCAATTTTCAAAGATTGCTAATTTGATTTAGGACAGAACCTAAGTGATATTTCACGCATTTCGAGGTATATCAAAACTGTAATTAATACATTAATCATGTTAAGATTTGCAGTTCCCGCAACAGTGCATACATGTTCATTAAAAAAACCATATCTCGAGCAAACAGAATCCAAATTACGTAAACTCAGATCCTATGTTTTCCTTATTTAATGGGAAACAAAATACAAGTGATTAATTCGTATTTAAACAATTTAAATAGGGTCGAATTTATTCACTAAACAGAAGTGCGAAAACAAATACGATAAAAAATTTCGGGACTCCTACGAACCCAAGTCGTCCTAGGTTTGCGGATCGGATCCAAAACCTTCGACCTAAAGCTCTGATACCACTTGAAGGATATGGGAAAATCCTCAAGCGCGTCACGGAAGCGTGAGCGTCGTTTCAAATACGACGAAGAACGACTTGTCGTACTAGTTGTTCGGTGCAGCGGAATTTAAAAATTTTCATGCGATGAAACCACATGATCCAAGAACGATTCTCGGATCATTTCATCTATAACCACAACAAGTATCATGCAATACCTCTTGAAGTGTGGTTGATCGAGTCTCTACAAAAAGAGACCTCCTGTCTTAAGTCCGATCGTCGGAGAAGAAGCTTGCAAGCGCGGGGATGAGTCGTGTTGTCCTCGCAATCCAACGAGTTGATCCAAGCACGGTGAATTCCTGATCTCGTCGTACGAGATATAACGTCTCCTTCGTGAGCGTAGCACTTCAAGAAGATGGAGAACCGCAGAACGTCGAAGCGACGGTGCGGTGGCGTAGGCGACGACGAAGACCTCCCCTAGGGTTTGGTGGTCGGCCACCAAGTAGAGGGAGA
The DNA here is from genome assembly GCA_037367405.1 of Ottelia alismoides. Classification (NCBI taxonomy): domain Eukaryota; kingdom Viridiplantae; phylum Streptophyta; class Magnoliopsida; order Alismatales; family Hydrocharitaceae; genus Ottelia; species Ottelia alismoides. Next base: position 296,816 of record JAZKJV010006494.1, read on the forward strand.
GAGGGTTGACGTGTATGGAGAAGAGAGAGAGAGATGTGCTACCAATAGCATGTACTAGAGAGCATGTTATGCCTCTCTATTTATAGGATTTTAGGATCCATGGATTTCAATCCATGGGACATATAAAATCAATGGATGAGATTGATTTATGTCAATCCAATGGTCAAGATTGTTGTTGGTAAAAGCCAACAACTTGTGATTTAATTTAGACCAAATATATTTGATAAATCAAATATACATCAATCCTAATATTAAACCAATCAAATAAGGAGATGATTTCAATGGAGATCATGTCTCCCCAAGTAATAGGGTGGACGGTCACCAATTCCATATAAGACTTGGTCGCCGCCCACCACATACCAAGTGGGGACAATGTCATGGATTTCCATGAGATTGCATATCTCCTTTAAATTTTCCATTATTTAATCCAGCAACTTTTGTTGGGATTTATTCTTCAAAAATAATTCACAATTAGTTTTGGGAATATTGCAATCTTGCCATTGGAAAATTGTGAATCACATTCACAACCCAAAACAAAATATTATTTACATTTTCAATTAATTAGAGAATGTGTATCCAATACACATTAATAATTAATCAACAAATATAAATTATAATTAGCTCTCTCTAATACATTATAAATCACATTTATAATATATTATGAATAATTGGATATTACTATCCACATTATTCTTATCTATAATAATTAAATCACATTTAATTATATTGGATAATTTCCACACATATTGAGATAATTAAATCACATTCAATTATCAATTTCTCAATGCTTAGATCTTATGGAATTATTCTTGAACCCTTCAAGAATAATGCTATTTCTCCTCAGATACTTGGAGATAAGGACATGGCGATTGTATTGTTCCACGTATAGTGACTTGGATATTGAGATCACATCTCAAATCCAGATCCTATGGACCTCTCATAGATGCTTGATTAAATCAAGGCCGTAAACCTAATCTTCTCATTGCATCTGAACCTCATTCAGATCAATGTCCAATACATGGACTAAGATTAGTTTACTTCTCTACTGAGAAGAGTCACTAAAATCCAGACATGTTTCATCACTCCCTCGGAATGGAAGCGTCATGGTTATACAATCGTTTATGATCAAATCACGCTCAGGTATTCCCAATACCTGTACATCCTGCATACTAGAAGACCTATGATCATCCTGAAGATATAGATCACTTTTACACTGTCATCTTCAGGGTTTGATCACTAAGTTTCTCAATCTTGGTCCTTGGGATTTGGTATAGATCATATGCTTTCACAAAGCATATATCTCACCTTCAAATTCATGTCATGCTTCTAAAGCATGACGACCATGCATGGAATTTGATTAGTCCCAATACCTCATGAGTGAGCTCATGTCTCCCGGTTCACAAGTGAACCTATATGATCCCTTTGAGAGATCGTATTACTCATATGCCCTTACATGCACACCAGCTCGCCGGTGTATAGACCTTGGTTAGATCATCAACCTATTGGTCTACCAAATGTACACACTCAGACATATAGCAATACATCTGTCTCTGGTCAGAGGATGTCTGCCTATGATGTGACAGTATTCATCATAGGTATTTGGTTATCTCGATCTCGTTAAGTCAACCCATTGACTCAACTAATCTGATACCTCCGAATCACTATTCCTATGTAGAGGACCTGCATCAAGAGGTCGATCAGATATCAACCTAATGAGAAAGGATTGCCATCTCCTACTCAAGCTGGAGATCATCACTTAACAATCATTTGATGATGCTTGATGAGTCCTCCATCTAACTCCTTAGATATCCATCCAAGCATCAGCCTTTATGATTCAATCAATGAGTCAACAGATGCATGATTATTAAGTTGGCCATGGTACATAACCCATATTGTACAGAGGGACCTTATAGTGCATTCATTCATTCAATATCAGAAAAGGAGGGAAATATAATCAATAACTTTTATTGATAAATCATTTATTACAATAAAATTTATTATAGGAATGGTTCGCCTCGGGCTCACATTGCTAACAATGGGAATGATTCAAAGATCTGACGGAGAAATGCCCCCATCATGATATTCCAAAGACCAACCTTGTACAAAATTTCTTTGAGGGTTTAAGCATTGAAAATCAGAAGCTGGTAGATGCCACTTGTGAGGGAAATCACTTCAATAAGGATGAGGATGCCCTTTACCAAATTTTTGTGGAGATGGCAGAAAGTTCAGCAGCTCTTTCTTCTTCACGTGCTTTTCAAAAGCACCCCGTCACCGCCCCTACAATACCCCACAAGGATGTCAATATGACGGCAACAAAAGAAGTGGATAAGGTAGATAGCACTGACCTGACTATCATTGGAAACCACCTATCTAAAGTGGACATTATTGAAAAGTGATCCCAGGAACTTGATAATCTTCATGTGATTGAGCAAAGGATAGAGAACCTGGATAAGCTGGATGAGATAACAAATCATCTGGAGCTTCTTGTAAATTCGATCAGCGCAGTCCACAGTACGAGTGCAGCAACCAATACCTCTACAAGGGAGCAGACTTCTTCCACCAAGTAGAGTAGCGGAGGACCATCCACAGTTCAACATGTCTACTATGTGCAGACACCTGATCAGGTTCAGCAGCATTCACATCATATAGTTCCGTATCAACAGGAAGTATCCTACATTCTTGAGCAATAGTCTCCACCTCCACCCGGTATTCAGGAGGTGAACGGTATCTGGTTCGACCGTGAGCGAAACTAGCCCCGTCCGTCAGGGCAAGGCTAGTTGGGTTCACAGCAGGGTCAGAGACCTGCCCACTAGTTTCAGGGAGGCAGACAACAGCAGTACCAGTACTAGCACCAACAGTTCCAGCCTCAGTATCAGTCTCCACCTCAGTTCCAAAACTGGAGACAAGGCCAGTCTCAGCAACAATCTATGTATTTCCCTCATCTTAACCAGCAGCAAACTGCATATTATGGACAATATTCTTTCCCTCCTCCTACTCATTATCAGAATCCGTATAGGTACCAACAACCTCCGTACTATCAGCCTCAGCGACTGGCAGTCAATGAGCAATTTGAGGCCCCTTCAGTCAATCCAGCACTGGACCAACTTACACTGCTTATGAAGAACATGAATGAACTGACTCAGCGGATTGACGACCTAACCACCACCAAGACACTGATTCCAGCATAGGTTGAAGCCAACCCCAACAACTTCAGACGCAAGGAGCAGGTAGCCAATGACCCACCCACCCCCGAGACAGGTATGTCCCTTGATTTTACGTGTTTATCTGACACCATTCATCTCAGGAGCGGTAGGAGATTGCAGCCGCCTACGCAACAGTTGGGGTTGGGAGATCGATCCACTGAGAGAGCATCATCTACTACATCATTTCCTTCACCAGCAGTCGAGAGGCTCAATATAGCAGCACCAACATCTGGAGTTTCACTACCTTCACCACCACCTTCACCAGGCAGATGCAGATCACCATCAGCAAGGAAGAATATACCAGTCGCAGACTCTTAATATTCACCGGCAGCAGGATCCCGTTCTGTTTTAGATTCTGTTTTTCTTTCACCTAGATTAGACAACACTGTACAGACTGATTTTGGTTGTCCTCTTGTACATGATGATTCTACTTTGAATAAAGGAAATGAACGTTTGCATGTTTATTCTGATTCTGTGTCATTTCCTTCTGCTCTCAAAGCTAAAAAAATCAAAAATTAAAAACAACACTATCTGATCCTGGAGTGGTTGAGATCTTACTGAACATCTTTTTTAAAATGCCACTCCTTAAGGCCATGGAATACATGCCTACTGTAAAAAAGGGAATGAAAGAGGCATGTACCCAAAAGCGTCAACCAAGAAAGAACAGACGAAAGGAAACAGAGAAACACATCTTGACCATGGCCACAGTTCATGCCATTAGTAATCTTCCGCCTAAAAAGAAAGACAAGGGAGCGCCTCACATCCATTGCCATATCTTTGATCAAGAATTTGATCGTACTCTTCTCGATAGCGGTTCCTCCATTAATCTCATGCCTTCCTTTTTATTAACGGAATTCCAGTTAGGGTCTCTTAAAACAACCAGAAAGATCCTTCAGTTTGTTGATAGATCGATTAAGAGGCCAAGAGTCATTTTAGTGGATGTTTGTAATGGTGCAAGGAATGAAATTCCCTGTTGATTTGTTGTCATGGATATGGACACACCTGCACCGTTACTCCATACCCCGATCATACTAGGTCGACCGTTCCTCCGAACGGTCGAAGCAGCAGTTGATTATGGTATTGGAGAGATCATCTTTCACTCTTGTAGTGATAAGGCGAAAATTGAGACGATCTCTGATCCTAGACCATCACCTCCGCCCGCAGCAGGTGATACAAAGAAAGTTATATCAGAGCCAGATGTCTGTGATTTTCTTGCTGAATTCATAGACACAGATCTTTTCACGGATTTTATAAATACCCAGCGGGTTCCTTTCCTAAAAAGACTCTTTGGAAAGTACAGTCGACATGAGTTCCCTTGGTGGTCCAATTGAGATAGTTGCCGACAAGCAGTTTGAGCAGAGTTCTGAGGTCCAAATATCTGAGCCATTCGTTGAATTTCCTGATTTATGCACAAATGAGAGACATCTTTCTGAGATTATTGCTGAGATATCTGAGTCGTTCATTGATAAGAATATTGAACATTCTGATGAGCCATTCCTTTCTGAGCAGAGATCATTCATTACAGATCAGATATTCTACTTGATGAGCCGTCAATAGCCAAAGTGGATAGTCTACAGAGCACAGATCACATACTGTCTACCAGTACAATAGCAGAGGTTATCGCAGAGCCAATTCAGACCCCACCTGAGCTCAAGGTTTTACCATCAACGTTGAAATATGCCTTCCTTGCGGGTCCCTCCCAAATGTTTCCGATCATCCTCAACTCGCAGTTGAGCGCTGAACAAGAATCTTGCGTGCCAGAGGTTCTTGATAGAAACCGCAAGGCCATAGGATGGAATATCTCGGATCTCCGTGGGATCAATCCAGCATTGTGCTCGCATCATATCTACCTAGAGGATGACTGTAAATCCTCCCGTGAATGTCAGCGACGTCTAAATCCAAACCTAAGGGAGGTTATCATGAAGGATATCAAGAAATGGTGTGATGCTGGCTTTATATATCCCATTTCGAAATCCAAATGGGTCAGCCCTTTACATGTGGTCCCGAAGAAATATGGGATTATAAAGAATGACCGCAGTGAGGAGATTCCGACCCGGGTACCTACTTCACGGCGTGTCTGTGTAGATTACCGACGCCTGAACTCAGCTACCAAGAAGGATCACTTTCCACTGCCCTTTATTGATCTGATTATTTAGAGGTTGGCAGAGAAAGAGTTCTTTTTCTTCTTGGATGGGTACTCGGGATACAACCAAGTTGCTATCGCTTCTGAGGATCAGGAGAAAACTACTTTCACTTGTCCGGTTGACACTTATGCCTTTAGACGGATGCCCTTTGGATTGTGTAACGCCCCCGCTACATTTCAAAGGTGTATGTTGGCTGTTTTTTCCGACATGGTGGATAATTTTCTTGAAGTCTTCATGGATGATTTCTCGATCTACGGGGATAGTTTTGACACATGTCTTGCTCATTTAGACCGAGTTCTTCAACGTTGCTGTGAGGTAAACCTAGTGCTCTCATGGGAGAAGAGTCACTTTATGGTGACTAATGGGATTGTATTGGGCCATGTCATCTCCAAACATGATATGGAAGTTGACCCGGCTAAGATTGATGTGATTTCCAAGTTAGAGCTACCGTAGAATTTGAAGCAGTTGATGTCATTTTTGGGTCACGTAGGATTCTATTGGCGATTCATAAAGGACTTCAGCAAAATCGCTAGACTTTTGACTGAGCATCTGTGTAAGGAGACTGATTTTGTTGTTGATGAGAAAGTTCTCCTTACATTCAATCAGATGAAATAAATGGTTACTAGTGCTCCTGTCTTACAGCCACCTGATTGGTCTCTTCCTTTTGAGATCATGACAGATGCATCGGATTTCGCAGTTGGAGCAGTTTTAGGACAGAGAAGGGATGGGATACCATTTGCTATACACTATGCTAGCAAGACTCTGGATGAAGCACAATGGAATTATATAGTAACAGAGAAGGAGATGTTAGCAGTTGTGTTTGGGCTAGAAAAGTTTAGATCTTACCTCATCGGTTCACACATTATTGTGTACACGGATCACACTGCCATACGATACTTACATGCAAAGAAGGATGCCAAACCACGTCTTATCAGATGGATCCTTCTTCTCCAAGAATTTGATTTAGAAGTTCGAGATAAACCTAGAGTGAAAAATATTGTGGCAGATCACCTTTCCCGCATCACAGACACAGAGACCTCTGAGCAGAACATGATTCCTATTTCCGAAACCTTTCCAGATGAGGCTATTTTGTCTGTGGACTCACTTCCATGGTATGCTGATATTGTGAACTATCTTGTCTCCAAGAAAATTCCACAAGATTGGCTGAAGTACAAGGTAGACAGATTTCTGTCAGAGATTCGTTATTATCAGTGGGAGGATCCGTACCTATTTCGCGAGGGTGTGGATTGTATCTGAAGAAGGTGCATTCCTCAGGAGGAACACACCAGTGCACTTGAGCACTGTCACAAACTAGAATCTGGTGGACATCATTCGGGAAAACGCACGGCAGCAAAGGTTTTACAAAGTGGCCTATGATGGCCCACATTGTTTAAGGATGCTACAGAGTATGTTCGAGGTTGCACTGATTGTCAGAAAATAGGAGGAACTGTTAGTTCCAAAGATACCATGCCCCTAAGATATATACATATTTCTGATGTTTTAGATGCTTGGGACATAGACTTCATGGGCCCATTTTCTGTCAGTCAGGGATTTCAGTACATCCTGCTTGCCATGGACTATGTTAGTCAATGGGTGGAGGCTATCCCCACCCGAGCTGCAGATAGTCGTACAATGTGTTCCTTTCTCAAGGACCATATTATTGCGTGGTTTGGTATTCCCAAAATACTGATTTCAGATGGGGGAAGATATTTCATTAATAAAGAAGTAAAGAAGCTTGTGAAGGAGTACACCATTGAGCACATAGTTGCGTCTCCTTACCAACCTCAGACTAATGGCTTGGTAGAAATTTCAAATAGGGAGATCAAGATGATATTGCAAAAACTTGTACATCTAGATAGGAAGAACTGGTCCCAGATGCTTAATTCAGTTCTATGGGCTTATCGGATGACGTACAAGTCTCCTTTGGATATGTCTCCCTACAGATTGGTGTATAGAAAGCCTTGCCACCTGCCAGTGGAATTAGTTCACAAATCTTTATGGGCACTCCATGTATGCAATTTAGATTATAAGAAGGCAGGAAAGAACAGGAAGTTGGGTTTGAACAAATTACTGGAATTCCGAGACTTTGCATATGATAACTCACTTATGTATAAGGAGAAAGTCAAGCGCTGGCATGATAAACACATCCGAAGAAAGACTTTCTCTCCTGATCAGAAAGTTCGGTTATTTGATGCTAAGTTGAAGTTGTTTTCAGGAAAATTGAAAAGTTAAGTGGTCAGGACTGTTCATCGTGAGAGCTGTGTGTGACAATGAGAGCATTGTCATATCTGGGTTGTCACCTGACACACATCCATTTGTTGTGAACGGACAGTTGCTGAAGCCATATCTAGATCATGATACATTCATGTTCGTCGTGATTCGATATATGTGGTATCAGATGATGATTTTAATTCCATCTTCTGCATCTGTACATGATCATCCACTCCTCTTGTATATCCTTTCGTTTCACTCTTTCTTCTTCCGTTTTATCACTCACCCCTTTTTCGTGTGTGTATATATGCTATACGTAGGATGTGCTTTATCTTAAGTATAGGGGGGTGAATGATTTCTATTGTTCATATTCGTCCTGGTCATTACTCTTGTTGTTGCCTATACTTAGGGATACTCTACCCTAAGTATAGGGGGTGATGTTGTTCATATCGTGTCTTTTTATTTTTGAGTCTGTACATTCTCTTCATCACTTTTCCCCTTTTGTACACTCTACTATACTTAGGATTACTTGATCCTAAGTATAGGGGGGATCACCAACTTCTCTTCTTTTTATCTTTTCTTTGAGTCATTGTATCATAGGAGTCTTTTCACTGTTCTATACTTAGCACGAGTTATGTCTTCCTTTTTTGCTCTCTGATCACTATGAGGACATAGTTAGAGCTAAGTATAGGGGGTGTCGTATATATTGTATATACACTTCAGACATAACTTGTACTTTTAAATATGTTTATTGGGGGGTTATGTTTATAATTTTGTAAAATCCATATTTGTAAAAAAAACAAAACAAAAAACAAAACAAAAAACACACAAAAAACACAAAAAAATAAAAAAACAAAAAAATCTTGTATATATTTATGTATATTGTACTAATTCTTCTTCCTTAAAAAATTATAAAACCAAAAATCTATAAAAACTTGCATAATTAAAAAAAACTTTTCTTTTACATCTGCAGTTTTCTTAAAAAAATCCATAAAAAGTTCAAAAATTAGAAAATTGTTTAAAAAATGTTCTTTTCACATGTGCATAATTTCTTTTCAAAAAAATATTTTTTTCTTTGCATTGTTTGTATTTTCTTGCATTTGCATGTGCACTTTTCAGGATAGTATTGACAAAACTATGTCTGGAATAAAATTGAAGAATGGAGCTTAGTTAGACCTTAATCCACCTAATTCTCAGAGGAACTTCACCGAGAAATAGGATTTTAGAAGCTTCAGGTCTTTGACTTAATTCTTTGAGTCCCACATGACAATGTGCAGTGTTTGACTCTTAGTGTATGACCTAGTCTCTTCATTCTGGATACAACTCTGGAATAGGGAATTAATTTGTACTCTCACACTATGCACTTATCTCAACTCAGATGTTGGAAGATTGTGTGAGTTTCTTATCTAGTAGCGTGGAAATCTAATGACCGGAGTACGGGTTGAAATAAAGCTTCGGAAAAGGGATGGACAGTTGGGCATAATTTTTTCTAAGACCCCAAAACATGTACGGAAACAAAAAGATTCTATATCCTTAGGGGCACAACAAGATCCAAGCAGAATCACCAGAAATCCAAATACAAAGAAGCCACTACCAAATAAATATCTGACCAAAAAGGTCCAAGCTTCAAGAAAACCTGCAGATTTTGGTGGAGACTCGGCTACACTGGCCAGCTTCACAAGGAGAGGTGACTACACTGGTCACCCTCCAGTTCTTTTCTCCTTCTAACTTCTCCCCCAATTCGATTGTGAACACAATGTGACAGACCTTAGAAGGAAATACCTGACACCCCGAGGACGAGTTACTGGAGAGGAGATTTGCATGTTAGTCCGACATTCTAGATGGGAAGAGCTAAAACCTTTCACACACATGAGTCGATTGTTCAATGTTCATAGGGTATGCTTTGGGAAGAGGATTAATCTAAGATGACTTCTGAGCTGAAACTGTGACAATGATGTGTAGAACTTGAAGGCTGTCAATTTTAAAATTCTAAGTCTCACAGAAGTTTCGACACACTAATAATCCAAAGTCCCGACAAAGCTCCAACTTACAATTTTATGAAGATAAGTTTAATACTCAATAATGTCCTACTTTCTTTATTTTTTACTTTCCCTTTCTTTTTTTATTCACTTATTCTTTCAAGTAAGTGTTTGCTAAGGGACTAGTAAAGGTAAAGCATAGGGGGATGATGAATCTGCGATTCGTCATCTTTATTCATTTATTTTAGCTGAAAATCCCTTATAAAACACCTCGCATATAACACTAACTCCAAATTCTTACTATCTTGCATCTGTGTGTAAACATTGTACACTTCTTACCAATTTTAACTTAAAATAAATAAATAAATAAATAAAAGAAAATTAAAAAAAGAGGAAGACTGTATACAGGCTGACCCGAACCTCAAGAGAAGGTCAAGACTTAATCTGATCGACTAGGAATAAAGTAGGAGGAGATAAGATCCTTAAGCAGAAAATCCAAAAAAATGTGTGTGTAGTTGTTGTGAATACTTCTCACTTATTTTGTGTATATCTGTATAAAACTGACACTAATTTATTTGTGCCTTAATTGACCTCAAATCAAATAACTTTCAAAACCAAAGTTGTAAGAAAAGATGTGTTCTAATTAATAAAAATAATTACACAATTAAATCATGTATAAAATAAAAGCAACCACACTTGGAAAAAGCCACTAAGTACTAATTGAAAGACCAATTTCGGCTCCATATGAACTCAAATTGAAATAGTCTCACTTCCAGTGATTTTTAAATTAAATTATCTTTAAAATGGCAGTAACTTCATAATTTTTGGAGTTACGAGTAAAAGGTTGTTTTCTGGGATGATTTGTGCAATTTTCCCATGTATTTTGTGAATATTGTATTTGTATATATTTGTAAATTTTTTTACTAATTATTTAAAACAAAAATAAAAAAATAAAAATAAAAATTTTAAAACAAAAAAACTAATTTGCTTATTTATCAATTCAATTTGTATATAGCATATGTATATATTTAATTTTCTTAACTAACTACTACAAAATAATAATAATAATAATTTTTTTATTCAATAAATAAAGTGACGAAAATTAAAAAAAAGTTATTTTTGTAAATATTTTTATCTCTCTTTATCTTTATCTCATTTCAATTTTCATCTCTCTTATCTCTTTATCCAAAAAAGTCAGAAATTCAAATTTCATCTCCATTATCTTCTCTATTTATATGGCTCCTTTTTCCCTCATTCCAAGTGGATCAATCTTTGGGGGAGGAGCTCGATCTCTTAGAGAAATTTTCTTCGAGAAAGGTGCCTAGCCTCCAAGCCGTCCAGTGACAGCGCGTCGGTCTCGTCGAGGCGATCACGGTCATTTTTGCTCCTAAGGTGAGATCCATCGTCATTTTATTTTTTATCTAAATTAATCTTAGTTTCATTTGTCGCATTTTAATTTCATCGTATCTTGTATCTCTAGATCTTTAAAAAAATATTCCGTCACGATTTGATCCGTTTCGACTCGATTTTTCATCTCACGTTCTTGATCTCTCCGCATTCAATTTCTATCTTTTACGATCTATCAACTCCGACCACACACGGTGGTCGGAGAATAGGATTCGATTTCTTTCACTTTTGTCGGATCTCCATTCATTTTCCGAATTGTAAATAAATAAAAAAAATAAAAAAAATGTTTGTTTTCTTTTTCCTTCTAACATTTATTTTACAAGATTAAAGAAAAAACAAAAACAAAATAAATAAATAAATAAACTATAAAAAATCATCTGTTATAGTTTCTATTTATTTTTTTTTAAAAAAATTCATTTCATTTCTGCATTACAAAGTAATAAAAAAAGGTTCAACGCCCGCTCCGCGCCCACATCGCCGCCTCTGCCTACGCAGCGGATCCCTCCAGCCAGCGCCTTCCCCCTTTCCGCCAGGCTGTGCCCTGCCGTCCCGTGCTCACCCAGCGACGCTGTGACCCCCCCCTTCCGCTGACTTCCTTCCGCCAACGTAGCCGCGTGGGTGCGGTCGCGCTGCCTCAGCACGTGTGTGCCGCCATCGCCTTAGCGGCGACCGCCCAGCCGCCCTGCGTGAGGGGCTGCCCTCCTCCGATTCCGCCCCCGGCCCCGCTCCAGCGTCGCTCCATTCTCGTGCCAACAGCGCCGACATCGCGTACGGGCCACAACATGCCCAACTCCGACCCTCTTCTCCACCGCGACCTCAAGCGGCTCCGCCTTTAACTTCCGCGCGAGGCCGTGGCCCGCACGTTTAGCCCTTCGATCCAAGCTAGCCCAGTGCCTTCCCAGTGGCAGCGACCTCTTTTGGGTTTTGAAGAAGAGAGAACAAGAATGAAGAAGAGAAACCCTATTTGGTGATTTTTAAATAAAAATAAAAGAATTGGAAAATTTACGAAGGTATCCCTGATAGTTTCTACAATTGCGAAAAGGCCCCTGCTCTAGAATGTCATATGTGTGGCACATGTTTAGTGGGTAAATTGCAAGCTTTTCCTCCTGCATTTATTTCTATTATTTATTTCATGCAAAAACTTTAAAAATTACATTTCAGTCCATGTATTGCAGAAGTTAAAATTTGCATGTTTGTCTCATTGAAATAAATGTTTTTATTTTTAGAAAAATTCTCAAAAAATGGTGTATGTTCCTGCTGTAGTTCTTATCATTGTATAAATTTTTCATCAATTTTTATTGCCATTTGATATTTTTAAAAAATCGAAAATAGTAACTTTTTGCCTCGAAATTGGAAAATTCATAAAAATTCGAAAATAACTCCAACAATTCCAAAAAAATTAGGGTAGTTTTATTTCATTGTCTTATAATTTCTATGTAAATTTCGTGCTTTAATTGTTTTTAAAACCCAAAAAATGAAATATACCAAAAATCTTATAAAAATCACAGAAACTTCTATAAAAATCCAAAAATAGTGATTTCAGTTCGTCCTTATAGATATTTGTATATAGTTTGTCATAAAAATAATTGCCTAGAGTTTTGGATATTAAAATATTTTAAACTTGTAAATTACTCCAGGTTGTGCACGATTTCGCATTTTCCCACTATTTGAATTTAAAAAATACAAAAAATCTGAAAATTCCACAAAAAGTTCCAAAAACATTTCAAAACTTTTAAAACCCAAAAATATTTTCTCTGAAATTTTCTAAGCATTTTTAATAAATTGAAAAATTACAAAAATAGTTGCTATGCATATTTCATATCTTGTGTACATTGCTCCATTACTTTTGAAAAATAAAAAAATTGCAAAATCAAAATTATTAAAAAATTGAAAATCAGAAAATACAAAAAATAGAAATAAAATATTAAAAAAATTAAAAAGATAAACAATCACAAAAACCAAGGATAGTTATCCTTTGAGATTCATATTTTTCTCTTAATTGATTTTCGATTAATTGAATAACCCTCGGGAATTGTAGCCTCCCTGAGTTCGACACTCTCCGCTATATAGGTTAATAAGTAGTAAAAATAAAAAAATTGTTGTTTGTCACGGGATTTTTGGGGTTAAAAACGACCACTCATTCATTAATATCAGATCCTCGAAGCATCCTGTAACAACAATCATCTTTAGAGCATAATCTTTTTACTTTAGAAATATCTTTTTCGACAAAGATAGAACCAAGGAAATTGTCACAATCTACAAAATGATTGATGACGGAAGGAAAGAAGCCCGTAAATGAAGCTAAGTCGAAAGCTTATGAAGTTTTGTATAAAAAGCTTGACTCGAAGGAGAGCCAGAAGGATATATTAGATTGATCAAAGAAATAGAAAGAAAGACCAAAGATCTTTCTCAAGTGAGATGCATCGAGGAAGAGGAAGGACATGTGCTTGTTACTCAAAAGGATATGGAGACTAGATAGAAGCAGTGTTTCCATAAAATTTTCATTTTAGAAGGAAATAAAGAGATTACTTTGAGGGATCTTGTCGGTGGTGAATGCTAACTGAATCATGCAAGATTTAGATGGATACAAAGGAAGGAAGTAGAGGAGGCTTTAAAGGTTATGAAACCTAGGAAAAGGGTAGGACCTTATGACATTCCTACAGAAGTTTGAAGAAATCTAGGTGAACGTGTTTGACTTGTCTCACAAATTTATTCAATGTTATTTGGCGAAGCAAGAAAATACCTGAAGAATGGATGAGAAGTATTGTGGTTCCTCTTTATAAGAATAAAGGAGGCATTCAAAATTGTTCGAATTATAGAAGTATCAAATTGATGAGTCATACTATGAAAATTTGGGAACGCATAATCGAAAGAAGGTTGAGACAAGTTTCCAAAGTATCTAAAAATAATTCAGATTCATGCTAGGTCACTCAAGTGTTGAAGCTATCCACTTATTGAGGAAAACAATGGAATTTATAAAGCTAAAAAGAAGAACCTTCATATGATTTTTATTGATTTGGAGAAGGATTATGATTCAGTCTCAAGGGAGATATTGTTGAGAGTTTTTGAAAAAAAAGACAAGTGCATGTTATATATATATTAACCTTATAAAGGATATGTATGACGGGGCTTTATCTTATGTAAAGATCCAGTTTGGGAAGAGTGACTATTTTAAAATCAGGTTTGGTTTGCATCAAGGTCCAGCTTTGAGTTCATTTCTTTTTGCTTTGATTATGGACGAGTTGACTAGTCGCATTCAAGGTGATATACCTTGTGTATGTTGTTCATCGATGATATTGTGTTGATTGATGAGACAAGAAATGGAGTAAATGAGAAGCTGAGGTTTAGAGACATGCCTTAGAGACTAAGGTATTTCATATAAGTAGGGATAAGATGGAATTATTGGACATGCGAGCCCACAGAAAGCCATTCTGCAATAAATGTTATTGCAAATATCATTCCCTGATCTGAAATGAAGAATAACTAATTTGCATATTAGGTCCCTTAGTACAATTAGGGTTATGTACCATGGCTATCTTGATGATCATATAGTTGTTGATCAATTATTGAATCATAGAGGATGGTGTCTGGATGAATATCTAAAGAGTTAGATTGAGGACTCATCAAGCACCGTCAAATGATTATTAAGAGTTGATCTCCAATCTTAGAAGGAGATGACAATCCTTTCTCTAAAGGTTGATATCTAGCTGACCTTTTGATGCAAGTCCTCTGCATAGGAATAGAGATTCGGAGGTGTTAGATAAGTTGGGTCAAAAAGTTGACTTAACGAGATCAAGATAACCAAAGTCCTATATCGTATGCTGTCACGATATAGGCATGCATCCTCTGACCATAGACAAATGTGTTACTATATGTGCGAGTATGTACATTTGGCAGACCAATAGGTTGATGACCTAACCAAGGTCTATACAACGACGCGCTGGTGTGCATGCAAGGGCATATGAGTAATACGATCTCTCAAAGGGATCATACATGTTCATTAAATGAACCGAAAGACATGAGCTCACTCATGAGATATTGGAAAGAATCAAATTCCGTACACGATCATCTCGCTTTGGAAGCTTGACTGTATTTGTAGGTTTGATATATGCTTTTGGAAAGTATATGATCAACACCTGAGTATGATATATGCTTTTGGAAAGTATATGATTGATACCAACTCCCAATAGTAAAATAAGAAACTTAATGATAAATCCTGAAGGAGACAATCCAAAAAGAGATCTAAAACTTCGGGTTTACTCTGTATCTTCCAGTATGCAGGATGTATATGTATTAGGAATATCTGAGGGTGATGTGATCATAAACGATTGTATAACCATGACGCTCCCATTCTGGGGGAATGATGAAACAAGTCTGGATTTTAGTGACTCCTCTCATATAGAAGTGATCTGATCTTAGTCCAAATGTTGGACCTTGATCTGAATGTGATTCAGATGCAATGAGAAGGTCATATCCACGACCTTGATTTAATCAAGCATCTTTGTGAGGTCCGCAAGATCTGGATTTGAGATGTGATCTCAATATTCAAGTCACTATACGTGAAACAATACAATCGATCTGTCCTTATCTCCAAGTATCCACGGAAAAAAACACATTATCTTTGAAAGAGCACGATAATTTCATTGTTGATATATTTATCCGAGCATTGAGAAAATAGATAATTAAATGTGATTTAATTATCATGAATAATTTGAATTTGATTCGTATTTTAAAAAGAGTTATTTGAGATAATTAAATATGGTTTAATTATAAAAGGATGCGAATGACATGAATGTGATTCATATTATTTGGGCACAAGAAAATAGAGATCCAAGATGACTAAATGTGATTTAATTATCATGGATATGTAATGTGGATAACACTATCCATATTAATCAGATATATTATAAATATGATTATAATATATCAGAGAGAGCCTATTGTGATTTATATTTGTTGATTAATTATTAATGTGAATTGGATTCACATTGACTGATTAATTGAAAATATAATTTACATATTTATTTTGGATTGTGAATGTGATTCATTCCAATGGTATGATAGTAATCTTCTCATGATAATTGTGAATTATCATTGGAAATTAATTACATTGGAAATGAGATAATGTAATCTCATTGGAGAAAGATTGCCTTCCACTAAAAGGTGGTGGACGACCACCAAGTCCAATTGGGATTATGTGGTCGTCCCCCCCTTTGAAGGGTTGTTGGCAATCTCCTCCCATTTATCTCCAAAGCTAATTTATTTAATTTAAAATTAATTTATATTGATTATTCAATATATTTAATTTAAAATAAATTAATTTTTGTTGTGTTTCTACAAGAAGATCATGGTCATTGAAAGAAACACAAATCAATCTTATTCTTTTATTTAGTGTTGTCCATGGATTGAGATCCATGGATCCCAAAATACTATATAAAAAGAGGCACCCCTTGCTCTTCAAAATATAGAAATCAATCAAATACTTGCTCTCTCTCTTTCTCTCCCTCTCTCTCTCTACACACTAAGTCTCTCTCCCTCTCTCTCATTGTGGTCGTCCACCATGGAGCCCTAGAGAGAGTCGTCATCACCACAACATTGTCGTTATACCGCTGGATCGTCTACTCATGAATATACATCTCCTTCGGAGTGCCTCGCTCGTGAAGAAGACATCGGATCTCGTGTGACGAGATCAGGAGATTCATCGCTTTGATCATCAATATGGATTGCGAGGAGCACACATCCCATCAATGCGCTCGCAAGCATCTCCTCCATTGGATCGGACTTGAGATAAGAGGTCTCTTCGTTTAGAGACTCGGCCACAACCACGTTTCAAGAGATAACCTAATACTTGCTTGTGGTTTAAATGAAATGATCCGAGAATTATTCTTGGATCATATGATTTCATCGCATTAATTTTTTTTAAATTCCGTTGCCTCGAGCAACTAGTGCGACTAGTCTCTCCCGATTGCATACGATGCAATCCTCACGCTTCCGTGATGCGCTTAAGGCTCTTATCATATCCTTCATAAATATATGGAGTGCACTTTTGATGGAAACAACAATGAAGGACTTGATGTGAATATTGGAGACAATAACATTCAGAAGAAAGATTCTTTTAGATACTTGAGATCTATTTTGCAACAAGATGGGAAAATTGATGGGGATGTTACTCATATAATAAATGCAGGTTGGGTAAAGTGGAGAGGAGCCTTTATAATTCTTTGTGATAATAAAATCCCTTTGAAAGTCAAAGGAAAGTATTACAAAGCAGTCGTGAGACCTGCTATGCTCTATGGATCAGAATGTTGGTCTTTGAACCATAGACACGTGCAGAGAATGAAAAGCAGCGGAAGTAAAAATACTAAGGTGGATATATGGTCATATACGAAAAGATTGGATTCAGAATGATGTGATCAGAAGAAAAGTTGGTGTATCTCTGATAGAGGATAAGATGCAAGAAAATCGCTTAAGATGGTTTGGCCATTTGTAAAGGACGTTGGTTGATGCACCAGTTAGAAGATGCGAGATTTGGTATGTTGAGTCGGTTAAGAGAGAGCAAAGAAGGCCCAAGAAGTGTTGGAATGAGATTATCCGAAGGAATCTTCGTTATTTGGATTTAAGCCCGAGAATGACCCAAAATAGATTTAAATAGAGGTAGAAAATCTATGTAGCAGACCCTACTTAATTGTGGGAAAATATTTTGTTGTTGTTATATTGGATTACGTCATCCCTCCAGCTTCTTTAAGACCCTTGCTGATCATCCAAACCAATGACTTCATGAGGAGTATTGTTCACTAAGAACAATTGTATTATATTATTCACCAGATCCCTCATTCCATTATATCGTTCTTCCTTTATCTTCTCCGACTTCTTCTTTACTACTTGAAGAACTTTTAGAATCCCTTCTCGTATGAAAATTCTTCAATTGTTGACATCATAAGGTGACACCACTCTTCTCATTGAAGTATTTCATAAAAAAATGGTGCAACCTTCGATGTGAACTTTACCATCGAGTCTATTATCATGCCTTCTTACATGCTCATTACCAACCACGACTATCGAAATCCTTCACGACTTCTGAAGAATGTGCACTAATTATATTATATTGTATTTTCTCATCAATGTCAAACCTACCTCTGATACCAATTGTTGGGGGTGAAATTAACCACATGCACAAGCAATAACCAAAGAAGTACACGAAGAATAAGATATGTGATAAGATGGTGATCGATTACATCTCATAAACTCTAGAGAAGAAAATCCACTAAGAAGAAGAACAGATACAACTCTCTATGTTCCCAGATTAGCTCTTCCCCTTTGTTTTCTGATCTTGTGTAGTGCTAAATAAATCTAGCCATGCTTTTTAAAAATAGGTAAAACTACAATATTAAATTCACTATAATAATCAATCTCGATCAATCAAGGTCCCAATCATTCTTAGTCAATCAATATCCTAATGAAATTTGATCAAATATAAACAAATATCCTTCATGGATTACATGGAAATTTTCTCACAGAATCATCACAAACTCCCCCGCTTAGGCATTGGCCTACTATATCATTGTCGAGTATGACCTTGCTCATCCAACTCTCCTTGACATCCAACTCTACCATATTAGGTTTCTAATTTGTTGCAAGTAGAAATGTGAGTCTGGTACAAGAGGAGGTGAATTATGCAATATAAATTTATTGCAATAACAATGTCCAATTAAAAATAATTCACAAATCACAGAGATAGAAGAATATAAAATCGCAGAGACCCTGTGAATTTTACATGGAAATCCAAGCAGGTAAAAATCATGACCCAGAACACTGTTCTAGGATTTCCCCTTAACTCTCTCAGCGAAGTCAATTTCCATTATTCCAGCTACTTTAACCTGAGGGTAGCACGACCTCCCGTACAACATGTACCCTTCCTTGGACAACTTCTAAAGGAAGATTTTATCTCTCACAAAGAAAGGAATCCACAACTCGGATACATACATATAAAAATGTTAAATAGAAAATAGTTAAGTAATAAACTTGAATTCACAAACTTACGGACTTTAAGCATGGAATATGCTTGAGAATGATGATGATGATGATAGTAGAGCACAAACAACTTCACTAGCAAAAAGGTTCAGATTGAAGAGAGCTCTAGAGTACAGAAATGTTGTAAGAACTCAAATATCGCACATAACGATAACTCTTCCTTTTCTTTTGAGAGTAGAGGATGTTTCTCTTGGTTGTGTCTCAAACAATGAGCCATAGGTCCTCTTACCATTGGTTTCCAAAATAGAAAGTCCAACATTTTGATTTTCAAAATCCATGAATGTTCGATTATAGAAACAAGGTGGTTGATCATGAGTGATCAATCATGTCACAAAAGTGATCGATCATATTTGACCGTTGCCTGAAATTCAAAAAGTGTTTTATCATGGTTAAGAGGATGACCGATCAGAGTCGATCGATCATGAGAAACAATATAATCGATCATAGGTGTCAATGTAATTGATCATATGTCCAAAAATGAATTTATGAAATTGATTATTATGACTTAAGTTTGCTTGTTGATCAAGAATATGTAAAAACTATAAGATTGTTTTTATCATTATAATAAAAACTACGTAATATGTCACATCAGTATCCAATCTTCAAACCTTGAGATTTTGGAATTTATTCTTTCTTTGATTCTTTTATCGATCTGATTTCGAATCTTGAGCCTTCGAGCAGAGTCTTTCATAGTCACTTTTAGGCTTTGAGTCATCTTCTATCTTTTCTACACTTTTCATTGAAGAGTTCTTACGGGCTTCTACATGAAAAGTTAATCAAGCTACAAAAGAAATATGCAATTGATTCATTAGCAAAATCTAAGTCACTAAAAATAGTCTTAATCATAATAGTATGTGGTCAGAATAATTGTAACATATAATATATGGATACATACATTTGAAATACATCACATGATCCTTTTATTCATATTTATCCATGTTTGTAAGTGTGTATGCGTAAGAAAGTTAGCATCGTCATTAGAACAAGTATCGCATATGGCACTACGAGAATGAAAAAGAATTTGGATATTCTGAGATGATGATGAAGCATGAGACAATCTCGGTAGAAGTGAGGGTTCTTGGTTAAGAGGAAGCATTATGGAATGAAATTCAAGATAGATCAAGTGATGAACAATACAATTGATTGTTTCAATCCATGGCTATAAGATGGTCGTATCATCAACATATTATTGACTACTTTAATAGCTTTGACGATCATAACCAAACCGATAATCATAAAGTAGAGGAGTCCTTGGAGGATAAGCATGAAAGTATTCAAGGAATGTATCGTGTGAGGCTTCTTCATGTTGAAATCTATATCCACTTAGAAGACTTAATGTGTATTTCACCTTTCTAACTTGACGTTCCTTCGAATCCATATTCAATGGGTCACCTAAAGATACCAAATCTTACATGTTTTCATCATTTTGGCAGTTGTGGTACCTATCATAATCCATAAACTCCATGGGACATGGACTTGGGCTTAACATAAATTGCACGTGTGCATTTATACATTTTCCATAAATTCTCAACTCCTTTCTAGTCTATCCTTAAACTTCATATCATGTAATCCGCTACCACCCTTGAATATGTATGTCTACCACCATCACCTAAAAAATAAGCATCATCATCATCACCACTGTCATATTAGAGTTTGAATTTTGATTTTGATGAAGTAAAAATATCATACACCTGCAACCCTCTTAGAACATTGTAACTTGACATGATTTTACTCTATAATTTTCAACATTTGCATCCATTTGTTAACTTACATTTTGATTTGGCCTTTCTTCTGCCTCATTAAGTATCGGGTGTCATTAGATTACATCATACTTTTGAAGGGCATATCTTCATCCACATCATTGTGCATTTTGAAAATATATGCAATATCAATGGAGTCTATGTATTCCTCTTTATCATGTCCTTATCTTGCATGTTTTATCTTCAATCAAAATTTTAATGAAAATATACAAGATCGTGGAGCTCAACTTATTTGTTCCTTTTTAATCCAATTCCTCTCACATTCTTTAGTTGATGCAATTTGGACAACATATCTAACATCACTTGTCACGGGTTATGAGCATATAATTAACTGTATAATTTTCACAATTGAGATCTACATCCACCTAGAGGACTTAATGTGTATCTCAGTAATGTAACTTGGCTTTCCTCATAATCCATATTCAATGGATCATGGAGATATTGAATCTTATACGTTGTCATCACTTTTGATGGATGTGGTACATATCGTAATCCATAGACCGCATATGGCATGGACTTTGTTTTAACATAAACGGCTTGTGTACATTTCTATTTTTTCCATAAATTATCGACTCAGTTGCAGTCCTTCCTTGAACTGCCTATCAAGCGATCCACTACCGCCCTTAGAATATCTCTATCCGATGTCACCACTTAAAAAATAACAAGAGGATCCTCCTATGTTGTATGGAGGATTACATCAGAGGTGTTGTAATCCTTTTTAAATTTTTTTGTGATTTAGATTCCAAAATCCGACCTTATAGATTGAATCTTCGATTAATGCTCTAAATATCTTTCAAATTTCACTTAAATCTGAGATTATTGCTATTTTATCTTAATGATTGAAGATTTAGATCTTTTTTAAATGGAGTTTGATTTGCTTAGATCTTGACCGAATGTTTGACCATTAAGATAAAATAACAAATAATCCCGGATTTAAGCGAAATTTAGAGGATATTTAGAGCATTATTCTAAGATTCAATCTATAAGGTTGGATTTTGGAATCTAAATCACAAAAAATTAAAGAGGATTACATCACCGATGCTGCAATCCTCTCTACAGCAGAGGATCCTCTTCCTAAAAAATAAGCATCATCATTATCATCGTCGCCATCATCTCCACCATGTGTACCTTGGAGCATTCTATGTGAAATTCTTGCATAGAAGATAAATTTTGTTGATATTGCGTACCAAAGAAGGTGTTCAGTGTGAGAACCTTTATTCTTATGTAAAAGATAATTTTGGTAAGTTGTGTTCTTTGTAAACGGTTTGAACTACGCCAACGTAGTTCTTATAGTGAGTTTTTGTAAAGCCTTGGTAGACCAAGCTCAAGAATAAGTCGTAGTCCGAAGGTGGACGAACCCGATTAAATCTTTGTACTTTGATTGTTGTGATTTTACTCTTAGAGCTCATTTGTTTAAATTGATCCTTATTACACATAAATATTATCTCCCCCAACCCAAATTTTTCTTCATACAAACGTTTGATGATGTATATTTCAATCGTCTCTATCAACTATAGCACGATTGCACATCCTACTTTATATCAAAGGCTGGAGAAGTATATCAAGAGGTAAAGTATCTTATTGTGGTCTTGATGTTACTTTTATCTTTTATAAATGGGTAAAATGTGTATGCCCCCTATGGGAGCTAACTTAGCTCCACCCGCCCCATTTTTCGCGTATTCTTTTTATTTTTTTTTTTGAAAATGAAAATTATGTAAATTCATTATTATATCCATATATTATGTCATTCAAATTTCATGCAAAACAGAGACTCCTACGTCCTCCATCCATATGGGGTCGATTTAAAAAATCCTGAGACCGTTAAAAATGACTGTCTGGATGGAGGCCGCATGAGTCTCTGTTTCACACAAAATTTTATGACATAATATAGTGATATAGTGATGAATATTCACGGAAAAAATTTCAAAAAAAATAAAAAAATGAAGAAAATATGGGGTGGAGCTAAGTTAGCTCTCCCTAGGGGGCAGCCTCATTTTCCTCTTTATAAATATATTATTTAAAGTAAATATATTTTTATTTTGATTATAAATGGTAGCATAGGACGCTAATTCCCTTTTTCGAGTCGGTGTCTTCTCATTAGGGGTGTAAAAGAGCCGAACCTGAGC
The DNA here is from genome assembly GCA_037367405.1 of Ottelia alismoides. Classification (NCBI taxonomy): domain Eukaryota; kingdom Viridiplantae; phylum Streptophyta; class Magnoliopsida; order Alismatales; family Hydrocharitaceae; genus Ottelia; species Ottelia alismoides. The sequence goes on from JAZKJV010006494.1 coordinate 319,677, forward strand.
GAACCAACCCAGACTCGACTCGATTCGGTTTGTTTAGCATACTTTCGTGCTCGGGTTTGGTTCGGCTCGACAAATGAAAACTGTAATCCGGTTCGCTTCAGCTCGAGTAAGGTTCGTAAAGGTTTGGTTCGACTCGTTAAAGGTTCGTTTAAGAATAGAGCAGTATCGTAGCCCACAGAGGAGGGTTTTGTGGGGGTTTTGGGAATAGGGAATATGGATTTAGGGAGAGGAAGACAGGATGGGTTTGAGAAAATAAGGGAATAACGATTATGTTATAATAAAAAAAATCTTTTTTCCTTATACACACACACACACATACATATATACATAGAGATAGAGGGCGGGGAGGCTATTAGACAAAGCAATTTCCCCCTCCTTTTTTATTTTTTAAAAAAGAAAACCATGGATATTCATATATATATATATATATATCCCTCCTACATGTCATTTGAATTTCATCAGAAACAGAAACTCCTATGCTCTCTATCTAAAACATGTTGATTACAACAAATTTGAGATCGTTAAAATTACATGTTCTAGATGGAGGGCATAGGAGTCTCCGTTTCTGATTAAATTCGAATGACATGTAGGATAGATATATAGATGAATATAAATGGTTTTTAAAAAAATGAAAAGGGAGAGGGGAGGGTTGCTTTGTGTAACAGCCAACTTGGTTGTTACTCAAAACAACTTCCTTTCCTCATATATATATATATATATATTGAAGGATATGGGATTATCCTCAAGCGCATCAGGGAAGCGTATGCATTGTATCGTATACGATGAAGAGCGGCTAGTCGCACTAGTTGTTCGGTGCAACGGAATTTAAATTTTTTTTCTATGATGAAACCAAATGATCCAAGAACATTTCTTGGATCATTTCATATAACCACATACAATATATAGGAATACCTCTTGGAGCTTGGTTGCGATCGAGCCTCTAAGCGAAGAGACCTCCTGTCTCATGTCCGATCCGTCGGAGGAGATGCTTGCGAGCGAAGGGATGAGTCGCATGCTTCTCGCAATCTTAGTTGTTGATCTAAGCGATGGATCTCCTGATCTCGTCTCACGAGATCGAACGCCTTCTTCACGAGCGTCACACACCAAAGAAGACGGAGATCCAAGAGTCGTCGGAGCGGGCACGACGATGAAGACGACCTTCTCTTTATGAGAGTGGACAACCACTCAAAGAGAGAAGGGATGGAGTATGCGTGAGAATGAGAGGAAGAAAGAGAGACTTCATCGAGATGGTGTAACTCGAAGAGCAAGGTATGCCTCTTCTTATATAGGATTTTGGGAGTCCATGGATACCAATCCATGGAGAACACACAATCAGTGGATGAGATTGTGTTGCTTTCAATGGCTAAGATGTTGTTGTAAAATAACAACATTAAGTGATTTAATTAAAATTAACTTATATTGATAAATCAATATAATTAATCTCAAATTAAATCACATTTGACTAGAGATAGGATAATGAGAAGGCCAACTTCCATCCCTAAAAGAGGGGGGACAGCTACTCCTCTCCACATGGAAAGTTGTAGTTGTCCACTCCTATTGGGAGGAATGGGTCCATCTCCCTAAAATATCATGAGATCTCATTATCTCATGATGTCTCCTATGACTCTTGTCGTAAATATTTTTTTACAAAAATAATTCCAAATTATCTTGTGGAAAATATCAACCAAGCCATTGAAATTATGTGAATCCCATTCACAACCCAAAACTAAATGTAATTATATTTTCAACTAATCATTCAATGTGAATCCAATTCACATTAATAATTAATCAACAAATATAAATTATATAAGTCTCTCTTTAATATATATTATAAATCGTATGTATAATATACATGGATAATTAGATAGTACTATCCACATTATCCACATCCACATTAATTAAATCACATTTAATTACATTGTATAATCATTCTCATGCATTCGGATAATGTGAATCAAATTCACATTATTCGTGATAATTAAATCACATTTAATTATCCATTTCTCAATGCTTAGATATAATTCAACTATGGAATTATTCTTGAACTTTTTCAAGAATAATGCGCTTTCTCTACAGATACTTGGAGATAAGTACATGGCGATTGTATTATTCCACACATAGTGACTTGGATATTGAGATCACATCTCAAATCCAGATCTCACAGACCTCTCATATATGCTTGATTTAATCAAGACCGCAAATCTAATCTTCTCATTGCATCTGAATCCCATTCACATCAAAGTCCAACATTGGACCAAGATCAGATTATTCCTCTACTGAGAGGAGTCAATAAAATCCAGACATGTTTCATCACTCCCTCGGAATGGAAGCGTCATGGTTATACAATCAATTATGATCACATCATCCTCAGGTATTCCTAATACCTGTACATCATGCATACTAGAAGACCTGTGATCAACCCGAAGATATAGATCAATTTTACACTGTCATCTTCAGGGTTTCATCATCAAGTTTCTCAATCTCGATCATTGGGATTTGGTATTGATCATATTCTTTCCAAAAGCATATATCATACCTTCAAATTCGTGTCATGCTTCCAAAGCATGACGACCATGCATGGAATTTGATCGGTCCCAATACCTCATGAGTGAGCTCATGTCTTCCGGTTTAGAATTGAACCTGTATGATCCCTTTGAGAGATCGTATCACTCATATGCCCTTACATGCACACCAGCTCGCCGGTGTATAGACCTTGGTTAGGTCATTAACCTATTGGTTTGCCAAATGTACATACTCAGACGTATAGCAATACATCTGTCTCCGGTCAGAGGATGTGTTCCTATATCGTGACAGTATTCGACATAGGACTTTGGTTATTTCGATCTCGTTAAGTCAACCCTTTGACCTAACTAATCTTACATCTCCGAATCTCTATTCCTATGCAGAGGACCTGCATCAAGAGGTCGGTCAGATATCAGCCTATATGAGAAAGGATTGACATCTCCTACTCAGGCTGGAGATCATCTCTTAACAATCATTTGACGGTGTTTGATGAGTCCTAAATCTAACTCCTTAGATATTCATCCAAACACCAGCCTCTATGATTCTATTACTGAATCAACAACTGTATGATTATTAAGATGTCCATGATACATAATACTAATTGTACATAGGGATCTTATAGTGCATTCATTCACTTAATCTCGGAAAAGGAGTGAAAACAAATCAATAACTTTTATTTATAGATCAAACATTACAATAACATTTATTGTTGGAATGGTTCACCTCGGGCTCACATTGCTAACATACACACACATACATATATACATATACATATATATATATATACACACATATACGTACAGACATACATACATACATATATAGATGGAGAGAGAGAGAGGACGGTGAGGCTGTTTTGAGTGACAACCAAGTTGGATGTTACACAAGGCAGTTCCCTCCCCCCTACCCTTTTTATTTTTTTCGAAAATAAAATCATGTATATTCATATATATATATATATCCCTCATATATGTCGTTCAAATTTCATCAGAAACATAGACTCATATGCCCTCCATCTAGAACAGGTCGATTATAGCAAATTTCAGACTGTTAAAATTACCTGTTCTAGATGGAGGGCATAGGAGTCTCTGTTTCTCACGAAATTCGAATGACATGTAGGAGCGATATATAGATGAATATACATGGTAGAATTTTTGAAAAAAAAGGTGAAGTTGCTCCGTGTAACAGGCAACTTGACTGTTATACAGAACAACCTCCTTTTTCTCATACACACACAATATGTATGTATATATACTTTTATTTATGTTTGTATGTGTGTGCATATAATCGAGCTTTTAATGAACCGAACCTGAGTGAACCTATATTTTTGAAGTTTGGTTCATTTATTTAATCGAGCCCAAACTCATTCAGGTTCAGTTCGGTATTTTCGAATCGGATTTGAATCGAATTTTTAGCTAGTCGAATCTGAACGAATGTCGAGCCTGAGAATTTTCTGACAGCCCTACTTCTCATATGGAGAAGATGCACATGGATTAGAGAGACCACTACAGGAAGACAAGACAACCATATGACAAATCACTTAAATAATATAATAATAGAAATTTTCTTAGCTTATTTAGATCTACCATTAGACTTCATCTTTTATTGAGGCATATCAACTTTTACCTCTTGACATTGGTCAGGAAGATTTGATAGCTGTTTGTAACTGTTGGCACATGAGAGTTCTCTTAATATATTGTAATAAGATTCATTGGCCTTATACTCATACATTTTTAGACTTTTAATTAATATATATTATTTATCATCATCCCCCAAGAATAGGATAAATACACAAAAAGTTTCTCATCTCATCCCCCTCGCGGACAAGGAGGAGAAGTGTCGATTAAGTGAAGCTTAATTAGGTAATTTCGTTAATAAATAATTATTTATTTGATGATAACAATAAATATTTATTTTCATTTATTTTTAGCACAATCTAGGAGTCACCGAAGCTCAAACTTTTGACTTCTTGAATATATAGAAAGATGGAGGTGTCATGACAGTTACCAAAATGCTCACGTTTATTTTTTTTTTTTATACTTTTATTCAACTTTCAATCCGGTGTTAATACATTTAATTTTAACATTACTAGAATGAAAATGATTTGAGGATTGTAATCCACACAATCAATTGATGATAATCCGATGCCACTGACACGGATGTTTTTTTTATTGACCTATCCTAAAGAGCATCCTCAATATATTTGCTGATAGGGATGAAAATGGATATAGATATATTGGAATATCCGCTTACTATATTTGAAAATTAATCGAATGCAGATATCAACTTTAAGAAATTTCTAGATATGAATATGGATATCATAACGCCAAAAAGATACGAATTCGGATTCGAATATCCGAATACAAAATGTTAATATATTTATATTAGAGCATAATATATTTTCATCTATCCATGTTCATGTATCCTCTCGACATTTGACAACCATTGTGCATTTTTGTCTCAACAACTTCATAGGAATCATAATAGAACAAGCCTCATGCTAGCTTCAGCCCCTCGACGACAATATCTATAGAGCAAATCCTATGTGATTATAATCTTAATTGATTGGATAAGTATTTTTATCATGATACTTATGTACATATTAATATATTTTTTTTAAAAATTGCTTTCTACTAGATAATAATTTGATTAAAAGTTGTAATGTATCTTTATTTAAAGATATATGCATTCCATCTTAAGCCAATCAATACTTCTATTTGTTAGTTAAGATCGAAAACCTACATGAGAGTGCAATTGCATCGATGAATCGAACTAAAGTTTGGACATCGGCCTGATCAGAGGTTGTGACCTCATGACTAAGAAGCAAAAGCTCGAAGATGCTTACGATGCACAATACATGCAATGTCGAGATGCCAAGGCCTCCTCAATCCATGCTCGACCTCTCCTCTCGCTCCAAGGTTGCCTCCCCCTCGCTTTACCTCAATGGAGCTTGCTAGAGGCGAAGTGGGGAAGAACAAGAAATTATGAGATGCTATAATGAGTAGGGGTTAACTTCTATATTTTAGATATGCATATATACATACATAGATATGGAAAAGCAGTATGCTCCCTGAGAGCATACAACTTGCACATAGGGAGAGTCATTTTGACATCAACCCAACTGCACGGCAATAACTATAACTCATATGCATGATCAAAACGATGTGCCTTCGATCTACAAAGCATCGTCCATTGTTCTCGTAGCCAAATCCTCCTTATCATACAAGTAAAGGCAACCAGAAGGCATAAGTCCCGGATGATGAACAAAGAGAGAGGCATTCAACTAACCAACAAAATTGGTGTTGATTGGAAACAGACATTTAGAGGTCGGCAATAACGTCCATCGGTTAGACTTGATTTCCAGGAACAAAATGTTACAAGGGCAGATTAGCTTACGAACCGCAGCATCGGGGTGCCTTTAGACAGCCTCGAGGCACCGCGAACCATGCGCCCACTCACCTAATTCTACGACAACGATATTACAATGTGGGTGCCTGATTCTTGAGGGGAAAATGAAAGAATCGTGTCTGCGCAAAAGAATGATCATAATGCACACTGAAGTTAAGAAAACCTGGTGCTAACAAGTCAGGAAAGGAGCTGCACATGCGACCGGACTTGACGGTCCTCCTCGTCTCTTTCAGAGAAACTTCTCTTGTATGGTACGAAACCCAAACTCCTACTTATGGGCTTCTTATCAATGACCGCAGAACTTTCATCAGGTCTTAACTGGCTGCCATCATCAAAGCACCTGTCCACAACATTCAGCTGATCGCCAGCAGTTGCATTTGATCCATCTTCTCTGTGAGGAGCTTGTTGCATGGCAAAACCGCAATAAGGCAGATTACCATAGAAAGCATACCAAGGAATAGGTACTATACCGGTGCCATCCCTTGCATTTGCATCTTCTTGCTGCATGGGCATAACATAGAGCAATGGTGGAATCCCAAAAGGCCACGGATACCCTCCGCCTAAAACCTCGACCTCTCTTTGCAAGAAGTTTCCAATCGATGATGAAGAGGCAGCATGCACATTCTTAGCTTGATGTAAGCATTCGCTATTATTTGATGACACTGACTTGTTTCCCCATTCTACATAGCCAGGAACAGGAGAAATCTTTTCTGCGTCACTAACTACCACTGTTCGACCAAAAAGCTTAAGGCTTGTTAATGGAGCTTCTATAGTTTCAGGTGCCACACTTGAGAAGCCGTCGTCCACATCCTACATTTCAGAAGAATGTACATCAGTTTGGAGCACTAAAGATATTTGCAGACTAAAGAAGCAAAAATTCGCTGCTGCATATACCATGGAAGTTTGGTTTTTTGCATTGACAGACGAAGATGGGTGGGATAAAGGGGATTCATTCTCTCCTTTTGCAGACATCAAGTGAGATTGGCATCCACTTTCGAGTTCAGAGATATCTGGTGTTGACCCATCTGTGCATGAGTCCAAAGGAACCACAAAAACTCGAGAGTCAGGAAGAGCAGACAGCACTGAAGTTGGAGATCCATGTTCCTGATCCACAACAAATTCCGATGGTGGTGGGGATTGCTCCAAGATCTTAGAAGTTGGAACTGGAACTTCTTTGCTTGGGATACTGCCTAATTTCCGAGGATATGGATGTGCAGGCTTCCTTTTAGGACGAGGAGGTGGTATTTCAATAGGCTTTAAGACATCCTCGTCGCTGCAGGCAGATTCACGGGCAACCTGACATCGAAAAAAGGGTATAAAGAAAGGCTCCAACATTTCAAGCTGCCTACTACAAGAACACATGTGTGCCCTTTACCCCATAACTTTACTTACATCGAGATATCCAAGAAAAACCTTGAAAACAGATTTGATATTTTAAAATAGTTTTCAAATTAATATACACCTTAGAGAAAAACTTCTGAGCATGGCTCCTTATCTGGACAGCAGTCTTGGTACCCACATGTTCTGAAATAGCAGCCCATCGATTCAGATCTATATGTTCCATATAATTGTATGCAGTGTCGTATTTGATGCAAAAATACCAATCAACAACCTAATTGTACCTTCAATGCAGCGCCAAGCACGACCGTGAAGCTTAAGTGCTTCGACAAACTTCTTATGCTCCTCATCTGTCCATCTTTCTCGTTGCTTAGTAATCGTATATGGTTTCCTCACCTGTTCAAATGGCACAACAAGGATTCAAGCAAAGTATAATAACAGGAAGATGACGGGCTTCCAAATATGCAAATAGAACTGAAGATCGTTGAGGTCAAGATTGGAAACCTTGAAGGACTGTTCATCTCCAACAGAGCAAGACCCATTTGACAGATTCTTGGTTAGATAGGACATCCTTGATCTACGCAATCCCGATCCACAGAAATGTGGTATTATGTCTTATGTGCATACCACTAATATACCCTGAATTCAGAAAGAAAAGAATTGGTCAGATATCTCTTACTTACTCAAGTAAATCCAAGTCGACATCGTAAGAAATAAGCAAAACATAGATCCCGTGTTACCACACAGAAAGAAAGCAAGGGTGCACAAATAACGCTATCGGATCAACTTCTTCCAGCACTAAAAACCATACAAATCCAAAAGTGTTGCCAATTTAGAGCGGCATGTTGATGGTGCCGAATATGTAGTTATGCACATCTCATATCCGGTCCTCTCGGGTGTAGGAGTCTATTATTCAATTCTATCTATTTTTCAGAATTGCCACCTTTTTTGTTTGCTCTCTGAGAGGTTCCACCTTTCACCATCATCATGCCACTCTTGGAATGGAAACCCATCATGCTAACACGCAACTTCAGCCAACTGCCAGTCAACTCCCACCACCCATTACCATAAAAATGCAAAAAAGTGAAAAATATAACAGAAAGAAAAAAATCCAGATCCAATGTGATTGATCTTAGCTCAATGCGTTCCCCACCATCTTCTACTGATTAACCAAACTCACCTTCCTACCCAGCTCCAGTAAATCTCGTGAAAAAAACATGCTGCCAACGTTCACCTTAAATAAGACAAATAGTACCAACAAACCCAAAACCCACAAAGGCTCTTCTTTTCTGGAGAGACCACCAAGAACACAAAATGCAAGCAACACTTCCAGGAGAGACGAGAAGAGAGATTTGAAAAAAAATCACAGAGGAAGGTTCGAGAAAGATGTACCTTTTTTTCGCAGATGTGAAGAAGGGGATCAGCGACGAGTGGTCTCAAAGGAAGGCATGAGAAGGGAAGGTAAAGTAGAAGAGCAGAAGAAGAAGCAGAAGTAGAGGAGAATGGAAGAAGAGAGAAAGAAAGGGGAGGAGAAGAAGGGGGCACCACGTCAGCGGCGAGTTAAAATAAGCACCGCTTTTCGCCATAGAAATCCGTGGAGTGCGCTCGTTTAATTTGTGGCTGAGAATACAGAGGGTTCCCGACACGTGGCGACTGTTGTTGCCTCAAATGACTAGATTTTTTTCACCCTTCTTTCTTTTTTTACGTCTTCAATGTTTTTTTCCTGACAAGAAGGAAATATGTATAATTTTCTTATATTTCGAAGGACCCTCAAAACGCATCTTTATGCAATCATTTAAAAAAATTCGGAGCCTCGTGTTGGTATTTGCCCAATTTCACCATCATCGGCAGGAAAAATAAACCTTACTAAATGCAAAAGTAAGGTAATAGCAAAAATATCTATGCCATCTAAACAACAGTACCAAAATGCAAAGCTACTGATAAAATATGGGAAATTTACAAAACAGTCCTACACAAAATAACTTACAAAAGCATCACTATTCATGATTCCCAAGCATGCTCGTTTAGCATATGGTTTATCGGAGGGTATATTGTTTATTCGAACCCCTCTACTTGGGATCAGGTTTACCCATAATTATTTATCAAATCCACATTAAAAATTAATGTGTTTTACCACTCACAAATAATAACACATCATATCAAGTTAAGCATCACAATCTTCTCAGCTATCCAAACAACTACTATTCATAAAATGGTTACCTATTTTACCAATCCTCCAAACAGAGTTTACTTTGACCAACCCAACCCACTTTCCCATAAAACAATTACCCATTTTGCCTTGATCATGGTTGGAGTGAGAAATAAGAATAAAACCCTAGGACAACTTCCATCTTATCACCAAACCATTAGGTTAGAAAGCAGAATTACACTTGTTATAATTGTTAGGGTTAGAGTCATATTAGGATTAGGAATCTTGATGGGATGAAAATTCTAATCCTAATAGCAGTTGAGTTGTATTCTATTTATAATCCTATTGGGAATAGGGCTATGGGGTCATAACTAGGCTATAGATAGAAGGGGGTGGAGGCATTGCCTCTACATCACAACAAGAATAATGTAACCCGTAGAGAGGGGGAGAGAGAGAGAGAGGAAAGATATGAGAGAGCGAGGGACGGAGAGAGTTGTACTCGTTCTAATTTATAGTGATCTTTCTTCTCCGGTGGTCGCGAGAGGTGACTGATGAACGTAAAATTCACCTCTTTAATAATCCAAAATTTTCGTAGTATGAGACAAATTTGGTTCGTCAAAAACTACAATCATTTGAATGTTGTGGAATATTTATACTTGGCAAGTCTACCAAGGTCGAAAACAGGGAATCGTGATTTTTAGTTACGCGGCTTTAAATAAAATTAATTAATTAATTGCTCGATTAATTTCTATGTCGGAAAATAAAGAGAGAAGAAGTTGATGATGCAATGCGAAGAAAGTTTAAACAGAGCGGATGAATTCAGCACATGATCTATGATTAAGATTTTTACTCCAAATAATGCTAATCAGTATCCTCAAGTATCATCACAGATCGAAAGATATAGTTTCAAGAGAGATATTCAAATTATTCAAAGACTGCAGGCAAGAAGATTAATAGATCAATGAATAATTCTGCAATAATCCTCAAATAAAGAAGGTGATCTCAAAATTCTCATTAAATTAATCCTCAAGTAAATCGAGTTTAATCTCATAAAATATCGAGAACTAAGTTCAATTCTTCTCAAATCAATCCCCTGTAAGTTTTAAATCCACAATTAATGATCAATAAATCTAATCAATCTCCTCGATTTAGCCCCAGCAAAAATTGATTCTCTCGGAAAATCAACAATAATCACGAAGAATTAGTCAAATTAGATTCCTCAATCGAATTCCTGCAAAAGATGTCATTAATTTTCTCCATAAAATGATGCACAATTATGTTAATTTTTGCCTACACAAATCAAAATGCTTTTCAAATAAAAATCATCCAAAAACAACCTTAGATCTGTCCACAAATTAAGCAAAGTGATACAGCACGAAAATAGCTTCAAATCGACATATTATATGCTAAAATCGGAGTTCAAATGAGCAAGATATGATAATTTGAAATATCAGATACTAAAGTTCAATAAAAATAAATATTTATCCATCAAATGGGCCGCTGAGGGGCTTATCTGCAATTTTGTAAAGGCAGAGGGATGATTTTGTAATTTACCCCTAGTAGGGTATATCTACAATTTCTTCAAAAGCCAAGGGCTATTTTGCAAATTATCCAATTAGGTACGTGTGTCGCACGTGACACGGCAGGCGGGGACGTGCGCGTGAATAGCAAGAACGAAGGGGGGTTGGTCTGCAATTTGCCCCCCCCCCCCAAGCACGTGCCCTACGCATGATACAGGAGGCTCGGCGTTGAGGCGGAGGCTTGGTTTGCCCGAGGCTGAGGTGCGGACCGAGGCGAAGACTCAGATGGTCTGAGCCTTGACGTGGAGGCGAGAGGTGGTCCGGGAGGCCCAAGCCTCGAGGTTGTGGCCGAGGCTCGGGGAGGAACAACGTGGTGGCTTCATGACCATTGGATCAAGCCCTTGCCCTTGATCCAATGGATGCTGGAGGGCGATTTCGATGGCGGAGCGGCTAGAGGTTGGGGGCTTCAGCGAATTGAGTCGTCGAGGTGTGGGGGTCGTGGCTGCGTTGGCGAGGCACGAAGGCGATGGAGCTCAACCCAGCGACACACGCCCATGAGAGCTCCGATGTAGAAGGCGCGAGGATTGAGGAGCTGTCGGGAGCGGTGGTGGTCGAAGGCGGTGTAGGAAGCGTTGTTGTGCGGTGAGGCGACAAGGTGAACATGGCGGAGCAAGCAGAGGCATGGAAGGTGCTGCTGACGACGGGCAGCATTGCGGGTTCGTTGGAGGCGAAGCAGCTCTAAGTGGCGGATGTTGTACCTACAAGCAATGAGAGGGGTGCAATAGGGGAGGGAGCAGAGCTCCACACGCCGGGGCAGGGGATCGAAGTAGAGCTCCGACCTTTGCAAGGTCGGAGATGAAATCGAAGGAGATGAAGGGGATGGAATTAGAGGAGTGCAAATGAAGGTGAAGATGTGACGGTGGCGAGGCAATGGCGGTGAGAAGTTTGAACGGGGGAGATCGCCTGGGTTTGGAGTCGTACCTGGGATTCCTAGTTCTTCGCTCGATGAAGGCGGAGGAACCTTCAGAGCTCTGATGCAATTGAAGGCACGCATCGTCGAAGGAATTATTCCTCTGTATCACACCGATGGATAGCTTCCACCCACATCTTCGCTCGACAAAAGGGATGACCGCTGTCACCTAATCATGCCCTGGAGCTGGAGGGTGATGCTTCTCCTTGAAGATGGCGGATGAGGCTGCTATGGTGGATGGCAGTGGTGTCTTATAGGAGCGGGGGACAGTTATGCGGAGGTAGTCGACCACGTAACGACCGGAGAAGAGGGTGATGGACCGACAGTCGTTACGCGGAGGAGTGGGCGGAGGCGTTCGCAATGCCTAGGAGCACGCGAGGGAGGGGGGTGTAGCTTGCAAAGACTGGGGAAGAGGAAGGGGGTCACGTGCTAGGCACGTGACCCGGGGGAGGAGAGAAGAGAGGTGGAGGGGGTGCCACGTCGCATGCCCAGAGGCTGCCATGTTTCACCCCAAAAAATATCAAAAATGAAAGAGAGAAGAAAATACAAAATAAATAGAATAAGACCTCAGATTGAAAATTTTCCTTCATGAATATTGTTCATCTCGATGAGATCTACAACTTCCATGAAGGATCCAGAGCAAAAGAGGTCATCTGTACAGGGTGATATTTTTGGTGTTCTCCATGTGAATAGAAAACTGACTGTTTGGGATTTTGTAAATTCTTTGGCGATTTTAGAAGAGGATAAAAATTACAGAAAAATACAATAAAATACAAGAACATTAATTACACACAAAATATTTTTTTATTTTTAGAAAGTAAGAAAATAGGAAAATAAAATAGGAGTATGAAATACGAGACTTTTGTACAGACTCACAGTGGACACTTGTACTCAGTCAGTTTCTTTTATTTCGGTCTTGATATAGATTTAGATCTTTATGTTGCTTAATAAAACTTTTATCAAAGAATACAAACAAAGAAGAAATCAATTAAAAGGGTTAATTATGTACATAAAAACTCATGTTAAAAACAACAAAAAGTTAAAATGCGCAAAAGAGGTCCAAAACCCAACTTTCACATATGAACTTCGAATTTTATGAAATTGGTCTTGTTTTGAAGATATTTGAAAATGGAGTATTTAAAAGTGAGTAGACTAAAATCAAACACTGTATGAGGAAGATATGTACGTTTTAGTTTATCAGATGTGAAATTTGATTTTGGATTTATTTGTCACTTATTTGAGTTGGTATTTTTTTGTATTTTTATTTAATCTTGTTAGTAATATCTACACAATGGAGGTGGTTTGGAGTCAATTAGAATTAGGATGAATCAATTAAAAACTTTGGAAATTAGCTACTTTTTGGGCCAATTTACACTTGGAATTTTTAATGCAATTATGCATGATGAGATGCAAATATTATTTATACGTCTAAGTATGCTAACGATGCTCTATTATTTATTAAATGCAAATGAATTTTGGGGAACATGGCCTAATTGACCAATTTTAGCATGATGAATACGAGATTCATCATACCCTTATACTTAAACCATGCTCGTCCCTGAGCATCAATAAATGACTTAGTTGAATACATTCCTGACAGTGCATATGAATTTTCAAGGCTCAATTCATCAAGATCCTTAATTTGAGTGATCCTAAAATTCTAGGCTCAACTATGCTTTAATCAAAAGGAATCCAACTTCTCTATTTATCATGTTCTCTATTTGTATATGAAATATATTGGTATGACTTTTACTGTACTGCATTCAAGAGAGTCGAGTCGAGATATCACCCAAAGTTCCAGTCCAAGAGACTCTCCTCTAGACCTAATCCTCAACACTAGGGAATAATTCTATTCTTGCTTCAGTCAACTGTCTCATTAGTTTGTCAGACTTAAAATGTAGATGGACGGCCTGATGATGGAGAGTATAGGATTGTATCTAATTTTCTCTTCCTTGCATTGGATCAAGGAACCTCTCGATTGTCTTATTACTCAACACATATATTTTTTTTATTTTTGTTGATCATGGTGTCCGTCAAAATAATTCGGAGTCGGCTGCACTAGTTTTTCTAGGAGTACATAGGGGTGTGTCTCTTTTGAGTATCTAAGATACCTTCGACACCCAAACTTGTATCACCATACGATGCAGAGCCCTTTTATGGTGTCAGCCCGACTCCTTGGTCCTAATTAGCGCTTGGTCCAAGTTGATACTTTGAAAATGTTTGGGAGCGCTTGTCTTTGGTGGAATCTCATTTGTAATTTGACTTTGGAGAAATAGAGCTTTTCTTTAAAAATTTCTTTCTTTTCTTTCCTTTTTGGCTAGCTCCATTGCTTTTACCAAAAGTTAGCACACACTGATCAATAATTAAGTTTCATCACACCATGGCACATAGGTAAATTTAAGGATATGAGAAAATCCTCAAGCGCATCACGGAAGCGTGATCGTCGTATCAAATACAACGAAGAACGACTAGTCATACTAGTCGTTCTGTGCAGCAGAATTTAAAAAAATTTCATGCGATGAAACCACATGATCCAAGAACGATTCTCGGATCGTTTCATCTAGACCCACAACAAGTATAAGGAATACCTTTTGAAGCGTGGTTGATCGAGTCTCTACGAAAAGAGACCTCCTGTCTCAAGTCTGATCGTCGGAGAAGAAGCTTGCAAGCGCGGGGATGAGTCGTGTGATCCTCGCAATCCAACGAGTTGATCCAAGCACGGTGAACTCCTGATCTCATCGTACAAGATTGAACGCCTTCTTCACGAGCGTAGTACTCCAAGAAGACGGAGAACCGAAGAACGTCGAAGCGGCTTGCGGTGGCGAAGGCAATGACAATGCTCTCCTCTAGGGTTTTGGTGGTCGGCCACCAAATAGAGAGCGAGAGGGCTGACTTGTAGAATGAGAGAGAGAGAGATGTGCTTCAAAAGCATAGCATTAGAGAGCATGGTATGCCTCTATATTTATAGGATTTTGGGATCCATGGATCTCAATCCATGGGACACATAAAATTAATGGATGAGATTGATTTATGTTTAATCCAATGGTCAAGATTGTTGTTGGTAAAAACCAACAACTAATAAATTAATTTAGATCAAACATATTTGACAAATCAAATATAAATCGATCCTAAATTAAACTAATCAAATAAGGGAGACAATCATCATGGAGATTGCATCTCCTATTGGAACATGGTGGACGACCACTTGTTTCCAATTGGAGGCAATCTCATGAGATTTCATGAGATTGCATATCTCCATGAAAATCTCCATTATTTATTCCAACAACTTTTGTTGTGATTTATTCTTCAAAAATAATTCATAATTAGCTTTGAGAATATTGCAATCTTACCATTGGAATTTTGTGAATCACATTCACAACCCAAAACAAAATATAATTTACATTTTCAATTAATCACACAATGTGTATCCAATACACATTAATAATTAATTAACAAATATAAATTATAATTAGCTCTCTCTTTATAAATCACATTTATAATATATTATGAATAATTGGATATTGCTATCCACATTATTCTTATCCACAATAATTAAATCACATTTAATTATATTGGATAATTTCTACATGCATCAGGATAATTAAATCACATTTAATTATAATTCTCTTAATGCTCAAACATAATTCAACTATGGAATTATTCTTGAACTCTTTCAAGAATAATGCGATTTCTCTGCAGATACTTGGAGATAAGGACATGGCGATTGTATTGTTCCATGTATAGTGACTTGGATGTTAAGATTTCATCTCAAATCTAGATCTCACGGACCTCTCGTAGATGCTTGATTAAATAAAGACCACAAATCTAATCTTCTCATTGAATCTGAATCTCATTCAGATCAATGTCCAACACTTGGACTAATATTAGGTTACTTCTCTACTGAGAGGAGTCACTAAAATCCAAATCTGTTTCATCACTCCCTCGGAATGGAAGCGTCATGGTTATACAATCGTTTATGATGAAATCACCCTCAGGTATTCCTAACACTTGTACATCTTGCATACGGGAAGACCTATGATCATCATGAAGATATAGATCAATTTTACACTATCATCTTCAAGATTTGATCACCAAGTTTCTCAATCTTGGTCATTGGGAATTGGTATAGATCATATGCTTTCCCAAAGCATATATCTTACCTTCAAATTCATGTCATGCTTCCAAAGCACGACGACCATGGATGGAATTTGATTGATCCCAATACCTCATGAGTGAGCTCATGTCTCCCGGTTCACATGTGAACATGTATGATTCCTTTGAGAGATCGTATTACTCATATGCCCTTACATGCACACCAGCTCGCCGGTGTATAGACCTTGGTTAGGTCATCAACCTATTGGTCTGCCAAATGTACACACTCAGACATATAGTAACACATCTGTCTCCTGTCTGAGGATGTGTGCCTATGTTGTGACAGTATTCAACATAGGTCTTTGGTTATCTTGATCTCGTTAAGTCAATAATTTGACTCAACTAATCTGACACCTCTGAATCACTATTCCCATGCAGAGTACATGTATCACGAGGTCGGTTAGATATCAGCCATATGAGAAAGGATTGCCATCTCCTACTAAGGCTGGAGATCATCAAGAAAGGATTTCCATCTCCTACTCAGGCTTGAGATCATCACTTAATAATCATTTGATGGTGCTTGATGAGTCATCTATCTAACTCCTTAGATATTCATCCAAGCACCAGCCTCTATGATTCAATAATTGAATCAATAGCTGTATGATCATCAAGATGGCCATGGTACATAACCCTAATTGTACTAAGGGACCTATTATGCAAATTGGTTATTCTTCATTTCAGATCATCGAATGATATTCGCAATAACATTTATTGCATAATGGCTCACCGTGGGCTCGCATGTCCAACAATCTCCCACTAGTCCAAAGAGCCATTAATGGACTAATTATTTAAACCCGTACTCATATGACAATCATAGGCTATTTAGAAAAATATCTAGGTAAGTCGACCAGTCACTCTGTTTCCGAGAGACCATGTCAAGTCCTTTTACGGCACTTGCATATCCCTTAGTAACAGTGCTCGCATCTAATACGAATGTTGCATCTTATGCAACCAATACTCAATTTTTATCAGTTATAGTGTCCTTGACACTATATCTTAATAAATATTATAACCAGTATTTCCATAATCCTTATCATAATACCCTTATTCTTGGAGATCTCTATCTCCTAAGGTATCCATAATTAAGACCTTTTTTATCACTATCTATGGTCTTAAGTTCTTGAAGATAAGACTTTTGGGATCATTATCTCAAATATCTTTTCATCTTTTGAAGATATTGTTATCACTGCAATCAAGTGTTTTATCTCCTTAGTGTGATTAGTAACATTTACTACTCCCACTGCATGGCAGAATCTGACTTTCGTACACATCTAGCATACATTCGGCTTCTCGTAACTAATGCACAAGGGCTAGCAGTTTTCACATCCTCAACTCTTTGAGGTGTTATCCCTTTAGATAGGTCAGTACCATATCTTAAGGGCCCGTTCGGTAGGAGAATAAGCAGGAATAAGGATGGGGAATAAGGGGAATAAGGGTCTATTCTCCGTTCGGTAGGAGAATAAGAATAAGGAGAATAAGGTGGAATAAGGGCTATTCTCTGTTCGGCTGGGTTTTGGGGGATAAGGAATAAGGTTTGAAAGTTAGGTAAAGTTGTTGGTTGTCATTTGAATTGGTGTAATATAATATGTCATTATATCTGGCATATACTTGTCATTAACCGAGCGATGATATGGAAGTATAGCAGATCGGATGCTGGAGAAAGGGAAAGCGAAATGGAGCTGCAATAATGAAAACTACCAATGTATAAAATAGTAAAGACAATATATAGATTTCCCTCAGATTTGAATTTCCACATCGATAAAAACGATGACAGTGACGTCGGTTAAGCCACGCCACTACTGTGGCTGCTCAGCCAAGATCGACACCGCATCATTAAATATAATTTAAAAGGGTGGAATCATCATAGGGACATTGCAGAAAGTTTAAGATATGGTATAGTAAGAATTCATGATAGTAATCCATGGAAGGCGTTCGTTGTACAGTCATGCGCGATGCATCATAGAGAATAGAAGAACGTAGTAGGAAATAGTCGGTGGAGGCGGCAGAACGATAACCAAAGCTAGACGCAATTAACATAAAATCAACGTTGCGCATTCTCCCACATGGCCGTTGCCAAAGAATCACGTAACAACTCTCCGGCTCGGATCTCCTGTTCGGAAACCCTGACGTCTCTCCTTGCAGCTGTGTTGTCAAATTCTTCGTCATTGGGACTGGGGTCTACAGACGACCCTATCTGAGCTGATTCAAGGGTGAATGCACTTGATATCTGGTCCTCTCCCTGGACATCACGGATGAAGTTGTTGATGATGCAACATGCCATGACAACCAAAACTTGCTTCTCGAAACTATAAAACGGTCGCTCAGCTATTGCCTTGAAGTGGGCCTTCATGATGCCAAAAGTTCGTTCGACGTAAGACCTGAGCTGTGAATGCCTGTGATTGTACAACTCCTCAGGCCGACGATACGCGTGTCCCCTTCGAGCCCTGAACTGTGGTAGGTGTGCAATAACGCCTCGATATGGGGTGAGGAAGCTCTCCGTGTTTGCATATCCACAGTCGAGCAGAAACTTCCTTCCCGGAGGTACATAAAAGCCTCCCTCGTCTAAAGCCCACCTTAGAACCTTCATATCAGCGGCTGAACCCTCCCATCCGGCGGCGACGTATGTAAATCTGTAACTGAAGTCCACACACGCCATGACATTCTGTGCTATGGTTTGGTGCCTGCTCCGAAACTTAGGAGCGACATTCGCGGGGACATTTGCGGGGATAAGCGTGCCATCAATTGTGCCGATGACATCCTGCAAAATGGTTCAATTAAATAGACATTCTTATGTAAAAAAGTTGAATTCTAAATCAATCATGCAAGAGTACCTTGAAGTAAGGATAAAAGTTCCTATTGTTGAGAATAACATCTGGCACCGGACAGTCGGCAGCTGGGAATCGGATGAACTGATCTCTGAGGGAGACGATGCGAATGAGAATGTCGTTGAGGTGGTTTGAAATTGTATCACCAGAGTGTTGAAAATGTTCAGAAAGCACACGATTCTTCGCATTGTGGCCGAGGTAATATAAGAAAATACAGAGGGATTCCTCTACCGTGAGGTGCCGTGAATCCTTTAGGCCAGCTCGATCCTTTAATAGGTTGCATAGACGGAGAATTGTGTCGGGGTACATTCGGAAAATGGAATATGATCGGGCAACGTGTCCATTTAGCATCTCCCGAATCCATACATGCCCTGTACGCACCGACGTATGCTGTGGTTGTCTCGGGATGTAACCGGCTCCATCTATCATGTTCTCGTCGTCATCCTGTAGCACTGCACGCAGGTAGGTCATATTCAACATCACTAAATTATATCTCATTGCGGTGATTGCCGCCATTCCCTCCATGGGACCTGTAAAAAACACACATTTCCATATTGATTATCAATCATTGAACACCACCATGAATGACAACAGGCAATTGTTGTAGATCACATGTATGGAGGCTACGGACTTATCCTTTATCATGCGAGAAAAGTCTGTCACGAAAGCTACTTATTACATGACATCTAAAGGTAAACCACGATATAATGTTCAACATGCAAAGAACACAAATTAAGAAACAAAAAAAAAACATCAACCATGTAAAAGCTAGACCATCAGAGACTCAGACAGACCAGGTGTTCAGCTATTAGTCCTTGCCCAACTGGATGCTTACCTACGCAGCCAACTTCGCAGGCACAGACTTAGCCCGGTTGAATATGATTCGTTTGTATGGGTCACGAAGGCTGTGGGCAAGACGAATTTGGGCCTCGGAAGGCAGGCCCGGAACAAGTGCCTCAAGCTCATCCAGAAGCTCCTCCACTCCTTAGTGCGGATCTTTTGGAGTCTACGCTTGGATCTGCTCCCGCTGCAGCTCCAACATCTGCGTCGTCAAACGGACGACATCCTCTCCCAACACCTGTGACGGTAAGGGGGCACCGTCACTGCGCGAACGCTTTGTGCTTGTTGCCTGCACGCCTGAGTCTCGGCGTCTTCTCCGCCGACTTTGTTGCGTACTTGGGGCAGCACCTTCCCCTTGTTCTTGGAGCTCAGGGGCTTCGTTGTCCCCTTCGAGATCCTCCTTGAAAGCTTGTTGCGTACCAGCATCGCCCTCAAAAAAGGTAGCAAAGGAACCAGGGGTTGCTGTCTGGGAGGAGAAGGCAAAGGTTCCCTTCGCGGTGTAGTCTCCGACAATTGCTTCCACCAGACCAAAGTGGGGGAAAGACTTCCGCCTATATGGCTTGTATGCCTTGTCAATCTGGGTCCAATGTAAAATCATGTGAGTGTATTGTAAATTATGGAGCATTACAGTAGGTGCACTTGCAGTTACTCACCGTGAGCCATGCCTCCTCGTCAGGTGCGACCACGGAACAATTCAATGGGTCCCAGACCCAATCGCTCTTGGACATGAGGTAAACAAAAGCAGTGTAGTCCTTCTTTATGGTTTTCCATCTATTGTTGAGCTTCGCCTTGTCCCAGTTCTTCCCAGTGTGCATGTTAAACTTCTCTATTATACTGTGCCATGCCGGTGATGTAAAAGATCCTCCAACCCAGTCTCCAACATCAAAGTGATGTTTGAACAGCTGGAGAAGACATTCGTCCATAGCGGGTGTCCACTTCACCCTTTGGGCCGACGATTCGTCGTCCCTAAGGTGAACCCCAGACGATCCCGCACCAGCAGTGAACATCCTGTAGTACAAGTCAGATGATGTCAACTGCAACGAGCACTGACCAATGCAGTCATTACCAACCATAATAAAATGTACAAATCATCATAGACCAAAACATCAGCCATTCGGCCGGGCAAATAAGGTAGATGGAGCACCAACGAAGGTACTCTCCACCACCAGAATAACATCCTCGAGCACCTAATAGGTAGCTCTCAGCCACTTCCCAACAAAGATTTCGAAGCAATGTTTAAGTAACTAGTACAATGAATAATAACAGTCGGCCATCGAACACCGAAATATCATCAACACGAATCAGACAGCATCACAGAGCAGCAGTGCGGTAAATAGTAAGAGCAAACAGCAGTACAGGTAGCAGCCAGGTAACTCACAATGCATCATTTACATAATTCAAACAGCAGGTAAAACACATTGCAGCAGTGTACATCAGTGGGGTTAAGCACACAAGTAAACAACCTGCAGGTAAACATCACTCCCAGCATCATAGAGGGTGCTCTCAACCACGTTCAGGTAAAGCATGGATGTAAAGTAATCGTAGAGGACCAACTGGAGGCAAGTCAAGCGATGACATTATAGTCAATGATGATTGGAAATGAAGAATCAGTAAAAATTTTCAACACTGGCTACATAACAGGGCAGCCACTAACAGCACCAAGGTAGGTGTTAACTGCAAAATACATCATCGAGCGCATGGGATGCTCTCAGGCCAATCACAAAGCATCAGTCATCATCTATCAGATTAACCCAACATCGAGCAGCTACTATTTAACATCATCGAGCAGCTACTATTTAGCTCTCAGTCAAGATTTGGATTCGACAGTTAGTAGTAACCATCACCCAACATTCCATCGAAGCGTTCACAAATATTTAATCTGACCAAAGAGATTCATTGACGTTTTGTCAACAAAAACTATGGCATCATCGAGCAGGAACCACCTTGATCTCAGCGTAATTGTTAAATTTGGCCTCCTTTAACTGCTATAATCGATTTTCAATAGTAACCATCAGCCAATAGTCCAATGCAAGTAATGAGGTTTTCAAGAGAATGTAACATCATTGAGCTGCAACTGCTTAGCTCTCAGTCCGGTATTGGCATCGACAAAATATTGTAATCATCACCCAAGTCCCAAATGCAATGCAGCCACTTTCAGCGAGGCCACAAAGCGCAGCCATCAGCATCAGTGACGTGAAGCACACATGTAATCACCATCGATGTGTTCAAAAAAATGTTACATCATCGAGCTGCAAAGACTTTAGCTCTCAGTCATATATTGGAATCGACAAACATTTATGCCAGCGCAACAATCAGCATTTCTGAGGTAAAGCACTCATTTAGCTCACAGTCAAGTATTGCAATCTAGAATCAGTTGAGGTGTTCAAGAAAATGTTACGTCATCGAGCTTCAAAGACTTTAGCTCTCAGTCAAGTATTGCACACATTTAATCACGCATAATACCACAGTTGAGGTGTACAAATAAACGTAACTTCATCGAGCTGCAACTTTTTAGCTCTCAGTCAAGTATTGCCATCTACAATTAGTAGTAAACATAACTCAAGACTACATGGTAATGCAGCCACTATCAGCGCGGCCTCAAAGCCCAGCAATGCACATATGTGAGGAGAAGCACACATTTTATCCCATAAAAGATCATCTTTGAGGGATTCACAACAAAATTTTGAACATCATCGAGCAGGCACTACATTGCTCTCAGCTCAGTAAAAAAATTTGGCCTCGTTAAAAATTTGGCCTCATTACTAACCATCACCCAACAGTCCTATGCAATGCATCCAGTAGCAGTCGGCCTCAAAGTCCATAAAACATCATACATTACATTAAGCAGACAAGTAATGACATCGTAGAACACCATGAAGGAGTTCAAAAATAGAATTTAACCTCATCGAGCATCTACTGCTTAGCTCTCAGTCACTTTTTGGAATCGACAATAAGTACTAAACATCATCCAAGACTCCATGCAATGCAGGTAGTACCAGCCCGGCCTCAAAGCCCACCAATCATCACCCATGAGATGAACCCCACAAGTAATGACCCTGTAGAGCACCCTTGAGGTGTTCTCAACCCAACAATAACAGCATTCAAATATATATATATATATATATATGTTGCTGTCACCCACAAAAAAATTTGGTTGGTGGTCAAGTTTTGGAATCGAGAATCAATAGTTAACACCACCCAAAACTCCAATGCAATGCAGCCACTTTAACCACAGCCTCTAACTGCATCAAGCAACAGCTGTGGGCTAAAGCACACAGCTAATCACATTATTGAACACCGGAGTGTTGTTCTCAACAAAAAAAAGAACATCATCGAGCTGCAGATACGTTGCTCTCAGCCAAGATAATGACCACACAGATCATTAGATCCCAGATCAGTGCTCCCTACTAGTAGGTCCTCTCAACTAGTAGGTGCTCTCTCCCATCAACCCCTCGTCGAAAAGGAATACTGAAAAAATTTCAGCCCCCATCATTAAGCAACATCCAGCGGCCTTACAGTGAAGAGGACATTGTACCAATCCACCCAAGACCATCGAAGGTGCTCTATAGCATCATAATAACATCATCGACCACCGAATAGGCTGCTCCCATCACTTGATTGAAAACATTTTGTCAACTATGTTAATCCAACACCCACAACCCTGACTTAAAGCAAAGAAGGTAAGAAACCTTCGAGCACCATGAAAGAGTTCTCAAACAACATATTAACATCCTCGACCACCAAATCCAGCCATTGGAATTCCAAAGCCCCCCCCGTGAACAACCAAGCATAACATACCATCATTCAGCACAAGTGAGGCGACCAACCCCTCACGGCCGAAAAATTGGTTGTCATGCCAACAACTTCAGATCCAAGAGCACCTCATAGGTTGCTCTCGGACCCAAATCAAAAAAAAACACACCAACAAATTTCGAGAGACAGTCAACACTCACAACCAGCAAGCATATAAGATCGACATAAAGCATCGTCAAATGTTGAACCCCAGACCAAAATGCACCATCGATCAGCAAGGCAAGGCGATAGTTAACAGGTCATGAACATCATAGCACAAAAAAGGCGAGGGAGGGCCATCGAATGTACCTGGAGAGCCACCAAATGCTAGATGATATGTGAAAACACAATCCCAGTGCAAATTGCACTCCAATAGAGGCAGATAACCCGCTAGATTTCCTCCTCCGACCCAATTTATAGCCATGGGAAACCCTAGACTCCATCGACTCCATGGCCACGGCAGAGGGATCAAGGCCACAGTGGCCCATACAATGGTCAATACAAGCAGCGGGATGACCCATCACACCGCACAAACAGTGACAAGCATACCTCGAGCGAAGAACACGGAGGAGGTTCCCACAAGGGCCGACCAAAAGGAGGCCTACCATCGGCAGGTCAGAGGACGGCGGGTCCCAGAGGACCCGAGGCAACAAGCGTCGACGACGAAGCACACAAGGGGGTCGCGGGATGCACGGGCGGGGGAGAGGCGCGGGAGGGGCGGCCAAGGGAGGGGCGCGGGGAGGAAGGGGAATAAGGTCACGGGGCAAGAGCGATCGGGGGCGAAATTTCGTGGAATTGTCGTACACCGCGCCAAGCCCTTTTCCCCTTATTCTCCCTTATTCCCGTGGCCCTATTCCTCTACCGAACATGCCCTAAGGAAAGGAAGCCTTCCTTGGGGTTTTCCAAGAATGGAACATGCCCAAGGTGTACTATAAATGTGATAGTCTGACTATCCTCTTCTCTTTACTTCTGAACAACTTCAGAACTAAGATCTAAGAGGTATCCTTGAGATCATATATCAAGATATGGAATCACCAGTCTATAAAACACTTATTATCACCCTTATATCATTTTAAATGATTAGGATATTATCTACATTTAGTACGATGAACACAATGGAACTCCCACTAAGCTTCACATGGTTCATCAAGATTTTCTTTGAAATCATAACATTTATAATTTCATTAAATCTTATGTTCCAACTACAAGAAGCTTATTTGAGTCCATAGATGGAGTTCTCTAGCTTACACACCTTGCTTTCCTCAACCATGAAGCCCTGGGGCTACTTCATGTGAATATCCTTAGTGAGGTATTCATAGAGGAATGCAATCTTGACTTCCATTTTGAAGATGTCAAAGTCCAGTTGTGTAGCTATAGTCAGCAATAATGTGATGAGTTTAAGCATGATCACTGAAGAGCAAGTCTCGTCGCAAGTGATGCCTTCTCTTCGGTGTGTAGCTCATGGCTACGAGCCATGCTTTGAAAGTCCCTACCTTCTCATCAGGTTCCCTCTTTCTATTAAGATCTATTTACATCGTAATGGGTCTAACCCTTATAGGTGGATCCTCGAGGGTCCATATACAACACTTGTATATGAAGTCTACATTAGACTTTTATTGCTAACTTCCATCCTTCCATGGCATGATCCTCAGGCGCTTCATCACATGAAGCCCGATCATTTTCAGACTTAACTGACACATAGAATACATCCTCAAACTCATTTGAAGAGGTATTAGTGTTTCATCTTTGATTATCCCTTTAGTTTCCGATTTCAAGAGCCTCATTATCTTCTCAAGATTCAATGAGTTCCTTTACTTCATTTTCATCTTGATTCTCAAGAGTCTCATCCTCTAAGAATCACATTCTCATAGATGAGATCTTTAAGAATCTCAAGGTCATAAAGTAGGTATCCAATACCATCCTTTATTTTCCTAATGAAGTAGCACTCTCAAGTGCTAAATTCCAGCTTACTTGCTTGGAACCTTATTAAGGGTATATATTGTAGTCTCTACTGCATATATACCTTGGAAACCAGGAGATAATTATGCTAAGATTCATCGTTGATCATACCATGTTATACATGATCTAATTGTATCTCCCTACAACTCCATTGAGTTCAGGTTTATTAGGAGGAGTGAGATAGAAATAATATTTATTCATATTTCTATAAGGTATTCAATGAATTCATCTAATTGGTACGGACTACCTAGATTAGATCAAATTCATTTAATCTTCTTTCAAACTTTGGTTCTAAATCAAAATTGTGAAATCTTTGAACATGTCAAAGGTTTCTAAGTGAAGAGAAGAAATCTCATATCACAAATAATCATCAATAAATATCACATATCCATAGTGTTTATTCTGATATATATGATTCACATACATCAATGCGTATGAGATCTTGAATACCTTGACATCTTATACCATTCCCAAGGAAGGGTATATTGGACATTTTTACTTTTGCATACAATATTCACAAGTATGTAAGATTTGAACCTTTAGACAATCTAAAGTTTCATCTCTTACTAGTCTATTGATCACATCAACAGACAAATGTCCAAGGCTTGATGCCAGATCATTGTCAAATAATCTTCATTCTCTTGTTGATCTTTTAAGGTTTAATTTCAGTATTAGAAATGTTAATGAACCATTCATTAATTTTCTAATTTGGTAGAGTCCACTAGATTTTAGATTACTATCTGAAATATCTCTATCATAACTCTTTATGATAGGTCTATTCCAGAATTCATGTTTATTCTCAACATTTAAAAATAAACAAAGAGTGTATTCTAATATCTAGGTCATAGAGATATTCTCTAAGACTAAGGGTTCTCCCACTGAAATTAAGAAGTCTATTTATCCAATAGAGGTTGTTGCAACAATTGCATTAACACCCATGTGGATGACTATTGAACCTTAAGATCAAATTTTCTAGTCTTCTTAAAACATAAGCAACCAATTGCAAGTGTCTTTAGAAGATTGAGATACAATTATTACACTTTGATCATATCAAATAAGAAAGCTAATTTCAATAATTATATGTAGATGTAGATTATTCCGATGCACCATCTGGATCCTTCTCTACGGATCCTGGATAGACAAGATAGTCACACTATCAGTACATCAGCTTATTGCAGTATTGGCATTCATCCAACTACTTGGATGTCATATGGAAGTCACAAAAGTACGGTCAACTCTTTGACTTTCCTTCTTACTTGGGTCCAACCCATACTTCCACTGCGTTCCCTTTATCTATAAACAACCATTGCTTTAGACGAAGGATCACTTATACTGATCTCAAGAAATTTCAATATAAGATCATTTCAACATTTGTACATGTTTCATTCAATTCATACAATATGAATATTCTGAAGCTTCATGAATGACTAGAGTATAGATAGTAGAATGATGACACTCATCGTATCTACATCCATCTAAACTCAAAAAAATTGGTTCAGGTAGGTACTCAAATAATTT
The DNA here is from genome assembly GCA_037367405.1 of Ottelia alismoides. NCBI lineage: Eukaryota > Viridiplantae > Streptophyta > Magnoliopsida > Alismatales > Hydrocharitaceae > Ottelia > Ottelia alismoides. The sequence goes on from JAZKJV010006494.1 coordinate 346,671, forward strand.
TGAATACATCATCTATTACGCCCCGCCCCTCCGGCTGCCGAAATCGACGGGACGAGAGCGTCGGACCTACGGTCCAGTTACGTCCACGATCTATGATACTCAGAAAACTATCTTATGCACATTAGATTAACATTTAAAATATAAATAACAATAGGAGAATAATATGAAATGGAAAGTAAAATGCAACATACATTCTCACTGATAATGATCATCAAGTCCATGTCCACAAAATGAGATACATCAACTAATTTATAAATTTACAGAAGAAGTTCTCCAAATGTCCCATTACATTGCCTCTCAAAAAAACATAAAATAATGCAGAGGTAAACAAGTTACTCTAAGTAGCACGTACCCTGTTTGGTGCAAGTATGAAGTGGAAGGTCTGATCTCCTCAAAAGGTCACTACTGTTGCGACTGTTGCTCGGATACACCTGTTGGATTCACATGAGGGTAACGTTATGAGCAATTGCCCAGTAACGAGACAAACACTATAATAAAAATGTAGAAGTAGTAAGACATGTGAACTTGATTCTATCTAGTGACATTCACATAAATTGTACAAACTAGAATCTACCGTATTATTCTATCTCATAAGGGTTTACGTGGTCGCAAATTTCATTTATTAATATAATCATTATTTGACAACTACCGTGTTGGTCTTCATAATTCTATCCGATAATTTGAATTCACTATGGTTTACAAATACTGATTTTTGATATTCGATCATGACACATTTTTGGTATTAATTTAACACATGCAAGTACTCGACTCGCATGCCTCCGCTATGCGGGAACTTCGTTGTTGTCTTGAGTAAACCCTCACGAAACTTTGTTCAACTAGAACATGAAAACGATAGACACCTCATTTCTCCAGCTTCAAACCACATCCCGGAACAACTCTCACAATAATAATACTCGAAATAAAATTATATGCGGCCACATCTAAATTTAAATCGAGTCTTAAAATCGTGTATAAGTGAGAAACCAAGAACGCCAATCGCGTCACCTGCATACTCCGTCGAGCGACTCCGGATAACTACCGGGCTACTAGGTGCAACGCATCATCCAACTCGTCCGTTGGGGTCGCGACCTTCATGCCATCTATCCGGGTACCGTGAAATCTCACCCATGGAATAACATTTGTCCTAATGATTGAAGGGAATCTAAAGTACTTGCAACATTGCATGTATGTATTTTATAAAACAAAATCGAATATTGGTGAAGGCAACTATCGTTAGTATGTTTCTGCCTCTTGTACAACAGTGTATACTATCCGTGTGTAAACTATGGATACCAATTCTGTATAAGATAATATTGGTAATAAATATCCAGACACGCCAACGGATATATTAGTATTCCAACCAAAATAAAACAGAGGTCTCATGTTTCCTACTTGGGTTCCCGATTTACATTTATATCTAAATCTTAATATGCATAACAGTTCATAGAAGATTACATATATTTGAAACATCTCATCCATATCTTATGCAGAGCATTATGTCCCTACATAGCATGTGTAACGTCTCAAGTTAATGCTAACGTTAACTAAAACAGATTTCATCATGAAACCTATTATATATATTCCTTATATACATTGTATCCTTACTTGCATAATTTATAACGGTACGAAATCAAAAATAGAATACAACGAAAAGTAATTCTCTATATATTTTTATATGACTCCTTGTTGATACTTGAATAGGGATTTACACAAGTTCAAGTTCTTCTACTATTTGCTCATCAGCCTATTTGTATAATATCTTACCTAAGAAAATAACAAAATAAAAAACATTCATTACCATTATTTAATGTGAATTAACTACGGATAGAACGAAATCCTGAAGTAATATATCATACGTAAATAAATAAAACGTAACTCCTTGTATCCCAAGAATTACACAACTCACGTATTGCATATATTTTGTTGTGCAGATTTAAACATTTTGAAATTATCTAATGCAACATCCTGATCCTTAATGGATCCTATGTGGACTAAAATAAGATTGATGACTCTACTGATATACATGTTATAAAAAGAATGATCATATTTTAAAACTCCAAATATCAAAATATCCTAATCAAACGTTAATGCTCCATGTATAGTATTCGTTTAATCTCTGTTATAGGATATACATTCCACGGATTAAAAGATCTAATTTTATGAAAATGAGAACATCTCCAAATATGATTCAAGAGAAATAAAGCAGAATGAAAGTTCGATTTCGGACAAGATTGAGTGGGGTAAAAAAATTGAAATCATATGAAATCCACATCATGAGTGGATAGATTTCATTACAGATGCATCATGTGGCTCTATCGGACTGAAATCGCGTAGAAACCAATGGAAATGCAGGGAAATAACATCATCGCTGGTGTATAGATCACATCATAAAAATAGCTAAGGCTATAGGATGTTCAAGCATATGAGAGTAAAAGTACATGGAAACCAACATCAAAAAGGAGGGTATTATCGTTACCTTCGAGGATGTTCCCTCGGGATCTCCGCTCAGACGGAAATGATATTTCTGTCTCTCGATTGTAGCATGAATGCGTGTACGAAAGTGACCTCGAGCTTTCCTACGTGATGGTGGCCGCGGATCTTTGATCGGAGCTCCTTCTCTGACGTCGACGACGGACCTCCGACGACCAAATTCGGCTAAGGTGGTAGTGCTTCAATGAGAGGGAAGGATGGTAGTGGCTAGGGTTTTGAGAGAGTAGCCTATCACCTTCCATTTATAGAGGGAGAGGTAAAAATGGGTGCAATTTCGGATATGGTTTGGATCCATATATGGGTCCCAACTATTATACTTAAAACATCGATAACTTGAGCTAAGGATTGTCGGAATTGGGTGTTCTTGGGCTCGTTGGAAAGATCTCGACGAGATATACTTAATGAATTAATTATTTAAATTTTTTGGATGTCAAAAATACTCCAGTTTTTAGGAAAGAGAAAATACGGGGTTTCACATCATAAAAATCTTAAAGGAAGTCTCGTCCTCGAGACGTGGTATTTAACATATAAGTTTCGAATGTGATGTAGATTCAGGCATAAAAATCTTAAAGAGAAAGAAATCTATAAAAATCTTAAAGAGGATTGAAATAGGGTCTCGTGAACATACCTTCAAAAAGATTGGGGTATTTCTATCGCATATCTGCCTCAGGCTCCCATGTGGCCTCCTCAACATTCCGACTCTGCCACAATACCTTGACCAAAGAGATGTCTTTCCATCGTAACCTCTTGACTGCCCGGTCTAAAATCTGCACGGGTACCTCAGGAAAAGACAAATTCGGTTCAACCGTAAGGTCCTCATAGTCATAGCTAATCACATGCCGATGGTCTCAAATATACTTCCGAAGGTTTGACACATGGAATACATCATGCATGCCTGTCAAGTGAAAGGGGAGTGCTACTCGGTATGCTATCTTCCCAATACGAGATAAAATCTCGAAAGGACCAACGAACCGTGGTGCCAACTTACCCTTGATACCAAATCTTTGAATACCTCTCATTGGAGATACTTTAAGAATACAAAGTCTCTGGCATCAAATTCAAGATCACGACGTCTCTGATCAACATAGCTCTTATGGAGGCTTTGTGCAGTCAATAATTTCTTTCTAGCCATCTCTACCGCCCTTGTTGTATCCTCGATTATCTGAGTAGAATAAATCTCCTTGTCACCCACTTCTTACCAACACAAGGGAGTGGTGCATCTCCGCCCATACAATGCTTCAAAAGGTATCATGCCAATACTAGCATGGTAGTTGTTGTTATAAGTGAACTCCACCAAAGGAAGGCGGTCCTTCCAAGATCCTTGCCACTCAATGGCACATGCTCTTAGTAGGTCTTCAAGGGTCTGAATTGTCCTCTCTGATTGTCCATCAGTCTGCGAATGATAGGCTGAACTAAGACATAGTTCGATTTTTAGAGCCTTCATGAATTCTCTCCAATAATGCGATGTAAAACGAGAGTCTCTATCAGATACAACCTCCTTGGGAATCCCATGCAAGCGAATAATATGATGAATATATAACTTGGCCAGATCTACCAGAGTGCATGTCATGTTCACGGGAATGAAATGTGCAGACTTGTTCAACCGGTCCACAATTACCCAAATAGCATCATATCCACCAACCGTACGAGGTAAGGACATCACGAAATCCATAGAGATACTTTCCCATTTCCACAACGAGATATGAAGTGACTGTAACAAGCCAGGAGGATGCTTGTGCTCTGCCTTCACCAATTGACAAGTAAGGCAATGACTGACATATTCTGCAACATCTCTCTTCATCCCTTCCTACCAGAAGTGTTGACGGAGGTCTCTATACATCTTGGTGCTTCCTAGATGGATAGATAATTTAGAACAGTGAGCCTCATCTAGGATGTCTCTCCTTAACTCATCATCATCAGGGACACAGACACGGTCTCCCTTCCATAAGATAGACTCACAAACTCTTAATCCATCAAACTCCCCCTTCAGATATCGATGGAACAAGTCTTGTAGTTTCTGATCTGTCTGCTGACCATGCACAATCTTGTCCCATAATCCACTGTACTTAGCAGGTACAGTTACGACATCTGCAGTACTATCAAAGGGGTGTCACTCACTAAGTGCTATGAGCATATCCCAAGTCTATAGCCATGCTTTGGTGCCCTCGGTATGTGGTCTTCTACTCAAAGCATTAGCTACTACATTTCCCTTACCCGGATGATAAGAGATCGTGCAGTCGTAATCTTTCAACAATTCCATCCATCTTCTTTACCTTATATTCAACTCCCGCTGGTCAAAAATATATTTGAGACTCTTGTGATCTGTAAAAATCTCAAACGTGACCCCATATAAGTAGTGACGTTATATCTTCAATGCGAAGACTATAGCTGCCAACTCCAAGTCATGAGTAGGGTAGTTCCGTTCATGGTTCTTTAGATGTCACGATGCATATGCCACAACATGACCACGTTGCATCAACACTGCTCCTAAACCCTCCTTTGATGCATCAGTATACACCGTAAAAATCTAAAGTGCCTGCAGGAAGGGTGAGAATCGGGGCGCTGGTCAGTCTCTCTTTCAACAAACGAAATCTCAGCTCACACTTGTCGCTCCAAATGAAAGGGACGTCTTTCTGTGTCAGACGAGTAAGTGGTAGAGCTAGCTGCGAGAAGCCCCTAACAAAACGTCTATAGTAGCTGGCAAGGCCTAAGAAACTGTGTATCTCGGTAACTGTCTTGGGCTGCTCCCAAGACATTACTACCTCTATCTTGACTGGATCAACTACCACACCTGCTCCCAAAATTACATGACCGATGAAAGCTACTTCGGTAAGCCAAAATTCACACTTGCTGTATTTTGCATACAACTTATGTTCTCTGAGTGTCTTAAGAATAATATGAAGATGCTGCTCATGCTCATGATCATCCCGTGAGTAGATCAAGATATCATCAATGAACACCACCACAAAACGATCCAAGTATGGACGAAAAATTCTGTTCATCATGTCCATGAACGCGACAGGTGCGTTCGTGAGTCCAAAACGGCATGACCAAAAACTCATAGTGGTCGTATCTGGTGCGAAAAGCAGATTTAAGCACATCTGTGTCCTTAATTCTCAATTGATGATAACTCGATCTTAGGTCAATCTTTGAGAATACCGCTGCACCTTTCAACTGATCAAAAAGATCATCTATTCGTGGAAGTGGATAATGGTTCTTTACCGTCCTTTTATTCAATTGCCTGTAGTTGATGCACAAAGGCATAGATTCATCCTTCTTCTTTACGAAGAGGACCGGTGCTCCCCAAGGTGATGTACTGGGACGGACAAATCCCTTTTCCAACAACTCTTGCAGTTGTACTTTGAGCTCCCTGAGTTTGGCTGGTGCCATTTGGTATGGAGGTATTGAGATCGATTGTGTGTCAGGTATCAAAGTAATCTTGAACTCGATATCCCTCTCTAGCGGCGGTCCAGGTAATTCCTATGGAAATACATCAGGAAAATCTCGTACAATTTTGACATCTTCAATCATATGATCTTCGACATGTAACTCCACAACATAGGCGAGAAAACCTACGCAACCCTGATCGAGCAAGTGTTGGGCCTTCAATGCCGATACATACAAGACCTCACTATCTGAGGTACACCATCAAACTGAAAGGTAGGTATGCCTGAGAGACGGAACACTACCGTCTTCTCGAATCAATCAAGGCATGCGTGATATTGCTCGAGCCAATCCATACCTAAGATGACATCAAAATCTTCTAACTGAATGAGTAAAAGATATGCGGGCATTAGGTGCCCGCCAATCTGCACCGCTACATTCCCCACTGCTTGTCGCACTATGAATAATTGGCCCCCTGGGCCCTTAATGTATTAAGGAGATGAAACACAGACTGGCTCTTTATCTAACTCGGGTACTAATCAATGTACTAGAAAAGAGTGTGTAGCTCCCGAATCAAATAAGGCATGTAAGGATATATTATGTACTGAAATCATACCTTGCACTATAGCTCCTGAGGCGTGAGCATGCTCCTGTGTAATTGCATTCAATTGTCCCTGCGGGTGTGATGGGGCGTTAGAACCTGCAACACTGAAGGTTGATCGTGATGGACGTTGAAAGCCTCGACCTCCACGACGAGAAGCTGATCCATGTGACTGTACGGGTGAGAAAGTTGGTCGTACACTTGGTTGATGACTGCCTGAGCTGCTGGCAAGTAAGGGACACTTGGCCTTGAAATGGCCCAGCTGTTGGCAGTGGAAACACCTACAATCTCCTGGATGAGAAAAGGAGCCTTCCGAGACAAGGCTAGCACCTCCTGTCTTGCGACTCTACGAGTGTGTCGAAGAGCGGAAGGAAGTAGTACCGTGACTCGCCAAGCCCTGCCTCAAAGTAGGTGTAGGGAAAAATCTGCTAATGGCAGGAGTGGTAGCCACTGGGTGAAAACGACGCTCTGTACGAGCTCTATAGAAATCTCGGCGAGCAGATCTCTCGGACTGAGGTGGTTGGGGGTGTGATGGACTCCCCTGAAGCCTACTCTGAGTTGCCTCCATCTTGGTAGCTTTAGCAGCTACTTCCTTAATGGAAGTGAAATCCAATGCAGATAGCTGGTGTTGCACATCATCATGCAGTCCTCGAATAAACTTCTGTAAATTTTCCTCAGGAAAAGTAGTAGTCGTTGGCGAGTGGTGAGAGAGTTTAGTGTAGCGAATGAGGTACTCTTGGGCCATCATTGACCCCTGCTTTAGCTCAGCAAACAACCTCCTCTGATCCTCAACCTAGTGGTCTGGGTAGAACTGGCTACGGAACTCGTCAAGAAATATTTTCCATGTTATGGGATCCTCCAGATGTTCCTTGGTGGCGTACCACCAACGTTCAACATAACCTGCTAGTGAAAATTTCACGAATGTAAGCCAAGACTCTTCAGGAGCATGGATCATCCGTAAGACCTTAGATACGTGATCCATCCATAGTTCAGCCTGATCTGGTGTGCCTGTGCCGAAGAATTGGGGCACCTTAGATCTCTGGTAGGCCGCATGTCGTCTGATGTTTCTGCAATGCCTCTAAATCCTCCGACCCTTTAGGATCCAAAGACACCGAAGGATGAACACTGCCCTCTTCCTCACGAGAAGGTTGATAAGAGGAATCTTCCTGCTAAAGTAGCCTTTGTTCCAATGCCTCCCGGCGTTGTTGTATTCCCTGTACAGCTTGAACTAATAAGGCCAGCTGTTGTGTAACATCAGGGACAACACGAGGCGGCATGATTTCCTGCGAGAATCATTATATTAGAATTTTTTCCATGATTAGAGAGACAATGGATACGTTAAGCATGACTTGAATTATTCTCCTTAAACCAATGATGAAGTTAAAAGGCTTATCATTGTATTTATCATTCAAATCCCACTGATAATCTAATATGCAAAAGAGAGAATGGAGTATCGTGCTTTGATACCATCAGTTACACCCCGCCCCTTCGGCTGCCGAAACCGACGGGACGAGAGAGTCGGACCTACGGTCCAGATACGCCCACAATCTATGATACTCAGCAAACTATCTTATGCACATTAGATTAACATTTAAAATATAAATAACAATAGGAGAATATATGAAATGGAAAGTAAAATGCAACATCCATTCTCACTGATAATGATCATCAAGTCCATGTCCACAAAATGAGATACATTAACTAACTTATAAATTTGCAGAAGAAGTTCTCCAAATGTCCCATTGAATTGCCTCTCAAAAAAACATAAAATCATGCGGAGGTAAACTAGTTACTCTAAGTAGCACGCATCCTGTTTGGTGCAAGTATGACGTGGAAGGTATGATCTCCTCAAAAGGTCACTACTGTTGCGGTTGTTGCTCGGATACACATGTTGGATTCACACGAGGGTAACGTTATGAGCAATTGCCCAGTAACGAGACAAACACTATAATAACAATGCAGAAGTAATAAGGCATGTGAACTTGATTCTATCTAGTGACATTTGTATAAATTGTATAAATTAGAATCTACCGTATTATTCTAACTCATAAGGGGTTACATGGTCGCAAATTTCATTTATTAATATAATCATTATTTGACAACTACAGTGTTGGTCTTGATAATTCTATCCGCTAATTTGAATTCACGATGGTTTACAAATACAGATTTTTGATATTCGATCATGATACATTTTTGGTATTAATTTAGCACACGCAAGTACTCGACTCGCAGACCTCCGCTATGCGGGAACTTCGTTGTTGTCTTGAGTAAACCCTCAAGAAACTTTGTTCAACTAGAACATGAAAACGATAGACACCTCATTTCTCCAACTTCAAACCACATCCCAGAACACCTCTCACAATAATAATACTCGAAGTAAAATTATATACGGCCACATCTAAATTTAAATCGAGTCTTAAAATCGTGTATAAGTGAGAAACCAAGAACGCCAATCGCGTCACCTGCCTACTCCGTCGAGTGACTCCGGATAACTACAGGGCTTCTAGGTGCAACGCAACATCCAACTCATCCGTTGGGGTCGCGGCCTTCATGGCATCTATCTGGGTACCGTGAAATCTCACCCATGGAACAACATTTATCCTAATGATTGGAGGGAATCTAAAGTACTTGCAACATTGTATGTATGTGTCTTATAAAACAAAATCGAATATTGGTGAAGGCAACCATCGTTAGTATGTTTCTGTCTCTTGTAGAACAGTGTATACTGTCAGTGTGTAAACTATGGATACCAATCCTGTATAAGATAATATTGATAATAAATATCCAGACATGCCAACAGATATATTAGTATTCCAACCAAAATGAAACAGAGGTCTCATGTTTCCTACATGGTTATTTACATTTATATCTAAATCTTAATATGCATAACAGTTCATAGAATATTACATATATATTTGAAACATCTCATCCATATCTTATGCAGAGCATTATGTCCCTACATAGCATGTGTAAAGTCTCAAGTTAATGCTAACATTAACTAAAACATATTTCATCATGAATCCTATTCCATATATTCCTTATATACATTGTATCCTTACTTGCATAATTTATAACGGTACAAAATCAAAAATGGAATACAACGAAAAGTAATTCTATATATATTTTTATATGACTCCTTTTTGATACTTGAATAGGGATTTACGCAAGTTCAAGTTCTTCTACTATTTGCTCATCAGTCTATTTGTATAATATCTTACCTAAGAAAATAACAAAATATAAAACATTCATTGCCATTATTTATTGTGAATTAACTACGGATAGAACGAAACCCTGAAGCAATATATCATACGTAAATAAATAAAACGTAACTCCTTGTATCCCAAGAGTTGCACAACTCACGTATTGCATATATTTTGTTGTGCAGATTTAAACATTTTGAAATTATCTAATGCAACATCCTGATCCTTAATGGAACTTATGTGGACTAAAATAAGGTTGATGACTCCACTGATATACATGTTATAAAAAGAATGATCATATTTTAAAACTCCACATATCAAAATATCCTAATCAAACGTTAATGCTCCATGTATAGTATTCGTTTAATCTATGTTATAGGATATACATTCTACGGATTAAAAAATCTAATTTTATGACAATGAGAACATCTCAAAATTGATATCAAGAGAAATAAAGAAGAAAGAAAGTTCGATTTCGAACAAGATTGAGTGGGGTAAAATAATTGAAATCATATGAAATCCACATCATGAATGGATAAATTTCATTACAGATGCATCATGTGGCTCTATCGGACTGGAATCGCATAGAAACCAACGGAAATGCAGGAAAATAACATCATCACTGGTATATAGATCACATCATAAAAATAGGTACGGCTATAGGATGTTCAAGCATATGGGAGCAAAAGTACGTGGAAACCAACAATAAAAAGGGGGTATTATCGTTACCTCTAAGGATATTCCCTCGGGATCTTCGCTCAGATGGAAATGATATTTCTTTCTCTCGATTGTAGCGCGAATGCAAGTACGAAAGTGACCTCAAGCTTTCCTACGTGATGGTTTCCGCGGATCTTCGATCGGAGCTCCTTCTCCGACGTCGACGACGGTCCTCTGACGACCAAATCCGGCCAAGGTAGTGGTGCTCCAATGAGAGGAAAGGATGGTGGTGGCTAGGGCTTTGAGAGAGTAGCCTATCACCTTCTATTTATAGAGGGAGAGGTGAAAATGTGTGCAATTTTGGATATAGTTCGGATTCATATATGGGTCCCAACTATTATACTTAAAACATCGATAACTTGAGCTAGGAATATCGGAATTGGGTGTTTTTGGACTCATTGGAAAGATCTCGATGAGATCTACGTAATGGCGTGATTTTTTGAATTTTCTGGATGTCAAAAATACTCCAGATTTTAGGAAAGAGAAAATATGGGGTTTCACATCATCTCTTATATAGCTACCATTCTGCATGATGAAGAGAACCATACCATTCATGATTAAATATTGAGAACACATATGTATGCTAGAACATCTTCTTAGAATTTTATAAGGATTATTTGACAATTACGATCATCATCGACATGTCACTTCCAAAGTACATTCGATGAGAGATCAAGACTATAGAGATATACAAACCCTAGGGTTGTTGTCCTCTTATTTATTTAATTGTCACTCCTCATTATTATGAGGAAACTTGCACATCGCAACCACATACGACATGTGTCCAAGTACAATGTCTTAATCATGGATCCAATCCATGATATTTTACTAGTTATTATTGAGTATAATATTGAGTGGGTTTAATGAAGAATTATCTGAAATAAGAAATTTGCATAAGTGTATATATTTATATATGGGAAAAAGGACCCTACATGGTGGGTGCAGGAAATTCCCTACACCCGGTCTAATTTTTCATTGTTTTTTTATTTTTTTAAATGAAACTTTGGGGAATTTAGATCACCATGTATCACCATATTGTCATTCCAAATTCAACTTAATTCGACACTTCTATCATCTCCATCAAGACTACCAAATTTTAACGGTCTCAGAATTGCTGAAATCGGCCCCTTTTAGATGAACATGTTAGGAATGTTTATTTTACATGAAATTTGAAACACTTATTCCCCTCAACATACTAAGTAAATCCCCCCAACTTTTAATTCAAAAAATGTAAAAAAATAATGCGAAAATGTGGTGGGTGCAGGGAGTTTCCTACACCACTGGGTGCATGCTCTCTGCCCTCTTTATTTATATATATATATACATATTTTACTTCGATTTAGGAATTTTATATCAAAGTTTTCTTACCTTGTTAACAATGAAAGTTCATTCCCTTAATCACTTTCAATGTAAGAGATATACTTACCAATTTATCTCAAGCAAGATCTGGGATCCCCTTCCTTATCTTTGTCACATCCCAATAATATGAGAACCCGAGACTCGGATAAAAAGAAGAGGGAACACATTCCGCCTTGCAAGTCCAACTTGCATCTCCCAATTCGGTCTTTAACACTCAGGCCATCCACCCCTAAGGTGATGTTGACCCGTCATTAATTGAACCAACTACCAACAGGAATACAACTCGCTATGCGCAATCCAATATCACCCCAATAATATGAGGACCCGATATTGGGGTCACTAGCATACGTCCTTACTCTTTCGAGAAGCGACAAGCCCGATCTAAATGGATCATATGCAGGAGCTGTCACTTCGGACATACATCTCCTACATACAATATCTGGCGACGGAACCCTTCGCCTTGACGGGAGATCATGGATGTCACTTATGTGATCCTCCACCTCATATTCAAAGTTTAATTAATTATTATGAATCATATTCATATAATTAATTATTCCAAGGGAAATAATAACTCTATTTTATAATAGAGTGTTTTTAATTGGATATAATTAATTTAATCATATTAAATTAATTATCAATCCAATTCAATCAACAAACTTGATTTTACTTGGATATATACGATATATCTCAAAGTACATATTAATTCGAATTTTAATAATTAGAAAAATGCATCATGATCTCTCAGACATCATTCATTCCCTATCCGCTGTCATGGCCAGTACCGACGGGAGTGGGACGGACTGCAACCGGTGCGACCTGTTACCCCAACGATCCCTGATTAGACACCATATTTGCCTTAGGAAAAATTAACGTCGAGTCAATCACTTTGTATTTGAGATGATCATCAGTTCTTCAACCGAAATTATACCATACAGTAATAATCAAAACATTATTGATTATAAGGAAATTTGCTAGAAAAATTCCCAATCATATTCAAGCAAGGAGTTTGATGATTGTGTTTCCAATTATGATCTAGATTAAATCTAATAAATTTATTGGTTGAGGCCAAGTCAATTAAGGAATAATCATCATTAAATATTTCTCAAATATTTTCCATAATTATTTCATGAAATTAACAATTAATTTCACTAATCGACAATTGCATGGTTCTTGATTAGGATTGTAATTTCAGCAGTTACCCCTACTTACTAAAATTAACATATCTCAATCAATTTAAATCCAAATTAGATCAATTTTCAAAGATTTCTAATTTGCTTTAGGACAGAACTCAAGTGATAATTCACGTATTTTTAGGCAGATCAAAACAGTAATTAACTCAATAATCATGTTAAGATTTGCAATTCCCGTAACAACGAATACATGTTCATTAAAACAGCCATATCTCGAGCAAACGGAATCCAAATTACATAAACTCAGATTCTATAGTTTCCTTATTTAATGGAAAACAAAATCCAAGTGATTAATTCGTGTTTAAATATTTTAAACAGGGCCGAATTTATTCACTAAATAGATGTGCAAAAATCAAATGCGACAAAAACTTTTGCGACCTCAACGAACCCAAGTCGTCCTAGATTTGCGGATCATATCTAAAACTTTCAACCTAAGGCTCTAATACCACTTGAAGGATATGGGAAAATCCTCAAGCGCATCACAGAAGCGTGATCATCGTATCGAATACGACGAAGAACGACTAGTCATACTAGTTGTTCTGTGCAACAGAATTTAAAAAATTTTCATGCGATGAAACCACATGATCCAAGAACGATTCTCGGATCGTTTCATCTAGAACCAAAACAAGTATAAGTAATACCTCTTGAAGTGTGGTTGATCGAGTCTCTACGAAAAGATACCTCCTGTCTCAAGTCCAATCTTGCGAGCACGGGATGAGTCGCGTGATCCTCGCAATCCAACGAGTTGATCCAAACACGATGAACTCCTGATCTCGTCGTACGAGGTCGAACATTTTCTTCACGAGCATAGCACTTCAAGAAGATGGAGAATCGAAGAACGTCGAAGTGACTTGGCGGTGTCGAAGGCAACGACAATGCTCTCCTCTAGGGTTTTGGTGGTCGGCCACCAAATAGAGAGGGAGAGGGCTGACGTGTAGAATGAGAGAGAGAGAGATGTGCTTCAAAAGCATAGCATTAGAGAGCATGGCATGCCTCTTTATTCATAGGGTTTTGGGATCCATGGATCTCAATCCATGGGACACATAAAATCAATGGATGAGATTGATTTATGTTTAATCCAATGGTCAAGATTGTTGTTGGTAAAAATCAACAACTAATAATTTAATTTAGATCAAATATGTTTGACAAATCAAATATAAATCAATCCTAGATTAAACCAATCAAATAAGGGAGACAATCATCATGGAGATTGCATCTCCTATTGGAACATGGTGGATGACCACTTGTTTCCAATTGGAGGCAATCTCATTAGATTTCATGAGATTGCATATCTCCATGAATATCTCTATTATTTATTCCAATAATTTTTGTTGTGATTTATTCTTCAAAAATAATTCATAATTAATTTTGAGAATATTGCAATCTTACCATTGAAATTTTGTGAATCACATTCACAACCCAAAACAAAATATAATTTACATTTTCAATTAATCACACAATGTGTATCCAATACACATTAATAATTAATTAGCAAATATAAATTATAATTAGCTCTCTCTAATACATTATAAATCACATTTACAATATATTATGAATAATTGGATATTGCTATCCACATTATTCTTATCCACAATAATTAAATCACATTTAATTATATTAGATAATTTCTACATGCATCAGGATAATTAAATCACATTTTATTATTATTCTCTTAATGCTCAGACATAATTCAACTATGGAATTATTCTTGAACTTTTCAAGAATAATGCGATTTCTCCGCAGATACTTGGAGATAAGGACAGGGCGATTGTGTTATTCCATGTATAGTGACTTGGATGTTGAGATTTCATATCAAATCCAGATCTCACGGACCTCTCATAGATGCTTGATTAAATTAAGATCACAAATCTAATCTTCTCATTGAATCTGAATCTCACTCAGATCAATGTCCAACACTTGGACTAAGATTATGTTACTTCTCTACTGAGAGGAGTCATTAAAATCCAAACATGTTTCATCACTCCCTCGAAATGGAAGCGTCATGGTTATACAATCGTTTATGATCAAATCCCCCTCAGGTATTCCTAACACATGTACATCCTGCATACTAGAAGACCTATGATCATCCTGAAGATATTGATTAATTTTACACTGTCATCGTCAGAGTTTGATCACCAAGTTTCTCAATCTTGGTCATTGGGAATTGGTATAGATCATATGCTTTCCCAAAGCATATATCTTACCTTCAAATTCATATCATGCTTCCAAAGAACGACGACCATGCATGGACCAGTTCACATGTGAACCTGTATGATCCCTTTGAGAGATCGTATTACTCATATGCCCTTACATGCTCACCATCTCACTGGTGTATAGACCTTGGTTAGGACATCAACCTATTGGTCTGCCAAATGTACACACTCAGACGTATAGTAACACATCTATCTCTGGTCAGAGGATGTGTGCCTATGTTGTGACAATATTCAACATAGGTCTTTGGTTATCTCGATCTCGTTAAGTCAATCCTTTGACTCAACTAATCTGACACCTCTGAATCACTATTCCCATGCAGAGGACCTGCATCAAGAGGTCAGTCAGATATCAACCATATGAGAAAGGATTGCCATCTCCTACTCAGGCTGGAGATCATCACTTATAATCATTTGATGGTGCTTGATGAGTCCTCTATCTAACTCCTTAGATATTCATCCAATCACCAGCCTCTATGATTCAATAACTGAATCAACATCTGTATGATCATCAAGATGGCCATGGTACATAACCCTAATTGTACTAAGGGACCTATTATGCAAATTGGTTATTCTTCATTTTAGATCATGGAATGATATTCGCAATAACATTTATTGCATAATGGCTAGCTGTGGGCTTGCATGTCCAACATAAATATCAAAGAGATAGCATATGAACTTGTTCACATACTGGCTAGGGTTTTGCTGACACTCAGATTTCCTGAAGCCTTCATTAACTTTATCCCATCCTCGAATATCATTAGATTGGGTCTAAATTCAAATCTCTAGTCATAGTTCCTCAAGTGATAACTCAACTCATCTCATCAATCTTGCAGTTGTGAAAGTGGAATGATGATCATATTCTTTAGGATGTAGAGATGAAGAGTGCAGAATAGCGCTCAAATCTTTCAAACTAGGGAAGTGTGGATTATTAAGTTCAAAACCCTAATGACTAAGGTTGGCTAACTCAAACTCTCAAGATCTCAGAAATCTAGTGTCCTCAAAATCCTCAAGCCTTGAGTGACAGTGATTGTGTCAGGAATATACCAAGCAAGGAATGTATGAGATGCTTGATAAAATGCAAGACCATGAGTGATGATTTTTTTCTTTTTTTATTTTTGTTTTTGTTTTTTTTGTTTTGAGCACATGTATTATTTACATAAAGCATTTAGTATAATACACATACTTGTACCCATACCCGATGTTAGATGAAAACAATTAAAGTACGAGCTGTGGATAAAGTAGAATATATACAAACACCCCCCTATACTTAGCCTGTGCTATGTCCTCATGGAACAAAGTGAAATGTAGACATAGCTTGTACTAAATATAGTTGAGTCTAGAATAATAGAAGTCGACATGCCCCCTATACTTAGACTTTGGAGGGACTAAGCATAATAGATAAGCATGAAATGAGGCAGTCAAGGATGAGCGGAAAAGAATAGATGTGATGTATGCACATTGTTACTGGTCCCCCCTATACTTAGACTCAGGTCAGTCTAAGTATGATCGGATAATCATATGTGGAGAACCGAGTAGATGAGTAGGTTGATGGATATACAGAAGAGCGATGGAATTGAAGAGGTGGTTCATCCGGGCAGTATGAGTCTTTCGTCTAGTACAACGCCTTGAGTGAAGGGGATCTGTTCTACTTACACTAACTGCTCACTGGATTCGACAAAGTATTTAAGCAGCTGATCGTTGACTATAGAACTGTGTGTGTTATCCGCGGTCTCTGAGATCTCAACACTTCCGTTATTATGCGCCTCTCTTACTATGAAGAGTCCCATCCATTTGGATTTCAATTTACCTTGGAAAATTTTCAATCTTGCATTAAATAACCATACTTTCTGCCCTGGGAAAAAGGTCTTTGTTCGGATGTTCTTGTCGTGCCATTTCTTCACTTTGTCCTTGTAACTGGTGTTGTTTTTGTAGGCATGATTTCGGATTTCGGATAGTTCACTAAAATCCATCTCTCTATTCTTCTTTCCTTGGTGACAGTTCCAATTCATCTTTTTGATTGCCCATTCTGATTTATGCACGAGTTCTGCAGGTAAATGACATGGCTTTCCATATACCATTCGAAACGGGGAGGTGCCCAATGGGGTCTTGTAAGCCATCCAGTAAACCCATAGAACCTGGTCCGAGAGTTGGGACCAATCCTTCATGTCAGGGCAGACCAGCTTTTGTAAAATTCCTTTGACCTCCCTATTTGACACATCGGCCATGCCATTGGATTGTGGATGGTAAGGATCAGCGACACGGTGCTCGACGCCGTATTCCTTAGTCAACTTATTCACCTCCCGGTTGACAAAGTGGCTAACCCATTAGATATTAATACCTTAGGGATTCTAAACCTCGAAATAATATGATCTTTCAAAAACTTGCATACAGTCTCGCTGTCTGCTGCTCGAGTAGGGATAGCCTCCATCCACCTAGATAAATAATCTTGGCGAGAAGAATATATTCAAATCCTTGACTATTAGGGAATGTGACCA
Source organism: Ottelia alismoides (assembly GCA_037367405.1). NCBI lineage: Eukaryota > Viridiplantae > Streptophyta > Magnoliopsida > Alismatales > Hydrocharitaceae > Ottelia > Ottelia alismoides. Next base: position 364,320 of record JAZKJV010006494.1, read on the forward strand.
TAAAGTCAATGCCCAATGCATCAAATACATCACAAATGATCACTGATTGCATAGGCATGGCATCTTTGGGATCAATGGTCCCTCCCATTCTCTGACAGACCGGGCACGACCTGACAAAATTGTAGGCATCCTTAAATAAGTTCGGCCAGTAAAATCCACATTGTAGTATATTCTCAATGATTCTCTTCCCGGAGTGATGTCCTCCTACCTTCAAGGTATGACAGAGATTGAGGACAATGTGGTATTCCTCTTGTAGAATACATCTTCTCCATATACAATACGGTCCTTCAAAGAAAAGGAATGGATCCTCCCAATAGTAGTGTCCGGCTTCCAACTTGAGTCGGTCGATTCTATTCTTGGGTCAACCGAGAGGAACTTTCTTTGAGATAAGATAGTTCACCATGTCGGCATACCATGGGAGAGAGTTAATAGTAGAAATTGACTCATCTGGGAAGGTTTCACGGATGAATTCTAACTCAAGGTTTTTGTTATGTTCGATCCGTGATAAATGATCAGCCACGACATTCTTAACTCTAGGTTTATCTTTAATCTCTGAATCAAATTCCTGAAGTAAGAGTATCCATCTGAGGAGTCGCGCTTTTGCATCTTTTTTCGTCATTAAGTATTGAATGGCAGAATGATCTGTGTAAACTGTCACCTTAGATTCTAGAAGTATAAATCGAAATTTTTCTAAGGCAAAGACTACTGCAAGCATTTCTTTTTCGGTCATAGTGTAATTTTTCTGAGCTGGGTTTAAAACTTTGCTTGTGTAGTGAATAGTACACGAGATTCCATCTTTTCTTTGTCCTAATACCGCCCCTGCTGCAAAGTCTAAAGCGTCTGTCATGATCTCGAAGGGAAGAGACCAGTTGGGGGCTTGTAGGACGGGAGTCTCAATGATCCTCTTTTTGTGAAGCTCGAAGGCTTCAAGACTCTTATGATCTACAATGAACTCGGTGCCTTTCCCTGAGAGGTCAGTCAGTGGTCGAGCAATTTTTGAAAAATCCTTAATAAATCTCTTATAAAATCCTACATGTCCCATAAAAGGTTGCACTTGTTTCACATCGGTAGGTGGCTCGAGTTTCTCGATCACATCCACCTTGACAGGGTCAACCTCCATTCCCTTCTTGGAAATGACATGGCCTAATACAATGCCCTCTTTTACCATGAAATGGCTTTTCTACCAAGATAACACCAGATTCACTTCCCTACACCTTTGGAGGACTCGATCTAGGTGCGCTAGGCAATCATCGAATGAATCACCATGAACTGAGAAATCATCCATGAAGACTTACAGGAAATCTCCAACCATTTCGGCAAAAACTGCAATCATGCATCGCTGAAAAGTGCTGGGGGCATTGCAAAGCCCAAAAGGCATGCGCTTGAATGTGTAAGTAATGAAAGGACATGTAAAAGTATTCTCTTCCTGGTCCTCAAGGGCGATGGCTACCTGATTGTAGCCCGAGTACCCGTCTAAGAAATAGAAGTATTCTCTCCCTACCAATCTCTCCAAGATTTGATCAATAAAAGGCAGTAAAAAGTGGTCCTTCTTCGTTGCGGCATTTAGGCGCATGTAATCCACACAGACACGCCACGACGTGGGTACCCATGCCGTGATCTCCTCTCCCTCCTCGTTGGTGATAATCTGAAGTCCCGACTTTTTCGGGACGACATGCAAAGGCGACACCCACTTGGAGTCTGGGATGGGATATATGAAACCGGCCTTACACCATTTTTTGATCTCAGTCTTAAGCACTTCCCGTAAATTTGGATTCAACCTACGATTGCATTCACGGGAGGGTTTAACATTATCCTCAAGGTAAATATGGTGTGAACATAGGGCGGGGTTAATCCCTAGAAGATTAGACAATGTCTGACCTATAGCCTTGCGATTTTTCTCTAAAACTTTAAGCAGACGAATTTCCTGCTCTTCGGTCAGATTTAAACTGATGATGATCGGAAACTGTCCCTTTTTTCCTGCAAGGAAGTCATACTAAAGAGTAGGGGGCAGTGGTTTGAGTTCGGGTAAGTTTGTATCATTCACAGAATCTGGCTCTCTCATTGTTGATTCTATTTGTGATGTGGATGTTTGTTGTGTTTCAATATCAGCAACCGTCTTAATTGTTTTGGGGATCGGATCTCTAAAGATGACTTAGTTGTGGCAAGCACCGTGTCTGATCTGTATACCTTACTCTGGGGTTGTCCATAAGGAGAATGGACTGACAGGTCATGAGGGACCTTTGAGTCTCCGGGAGTATAGGTAGATGCATGGATGAGCTGACAGACTAAATCATCAACAATGTTCTCTCCAGATGGGAGCGATTCTATCATTGTGATTGGATTCTGTTTCCAGGGCCCAACAGTTGCTTCCGTATTTTCTACCTCAGATTCTGATTTTTCAGACTCGGTGCTTGACTCAGTGTCAGGTCTTTGAAACCTATTTTGCTTAATTTTAAGTTCAACTTTTCCAAACTGGATTTTCCCGAATGTGTAATCGAATATAGCTCTTGCGGTCCTAAGGAAGGGCTGCCCTAGTATCATTTGGGAGTCTTTCAAATTTCTAAGGACATCCATGGCAAGTATTGTGAAATCTACTGGGTAATTTTGTCCCTCTATGTTGATGAAAACATTTCGAATCTCCCCCTTAGGTCTCTTAGTTGAAGTATCTGCGAATTGAAGTACGACAATAGACTGCGTAAGAGGACCTAGGTTTAGATGCTCAAATAGAGCGGTGGGCATGAGATTGATGGAGGAGCCATTGTCTAACAATGTTCGGGTAAACTTGATTTTGTTGATCTGGCTAGTCACAAAGTGAGCACCCATGTCTCATTTCTTCCTTGGTAGCTCATTTTTATCAGGCGAGATGTAACAATAGAGAGTATGTGCTTCTTTGTTCGATTAGGGTTCTTTTTGTTGGCCCTCATCGGTGAGCATCTCACCTTAATGTATTTCCTAAAAGTTGTGTCTCTTTCTATTATCTCGTCTAGGGACAAAGTGACCTTGATGTTTTCTCTGCAAATATGGGCCATGTCTTCATCATTTTTTTTGTTTTTGAAGTTTTTTCTTCTTTCCTGTCGTAAGAGCACGAGGGAAAGGAACGGACTCATTGTGATAAAAAAACATCACTTTTATTGAATGACGAATGAAACTTATTTACAGGACTCGAACTGATTGATTTAAAAATCGGGAAATTGGTGGTCAACTATTGCGGATGTCTTGGTGGCACTTCTTCTTCAGGATCATATTTCGACTCTCCATGATCCTCAGTGGTGTAGTGTACGACGGGTGGTGTGGGTGGGTCTTCTTCTTTCTCCTCCTCATGCCTCTCCTCCTCAATTCCCTCAGGATTGTGTGAATTTGTAGACACTGGAGATATATCACCGTGTTCTTTTGCTCGATCAGACATGGTTACAGTCCTTTCGCTCCTAAGAGAAATATGATAAGCATCATCATGCAAAAAGATCATGTATTCAGGTAAGGAATATTTGGAGATTAATACCTGATTTTGTCCGAGGCTATTTGGATTTACCTGGACTTGAGCTGGAATCACGATTTGGGGTGCAGTTACCTCGCGGAGAGATAGAAGAAGCGGAGGACCCCTGTCCCTGCTTGGCATGAGGCTGTTGATATTGTTTGAATTGGCCTTGCTGGCCTTGGCGTTGATATTACTGTTGCTGCGGTTGCGGGTTCTGATAACCCGTAGGGTACTGCTAACTCTGTTGTTGTTTCTGCTGAGGCTGGTAGATGGGACGACTTTGCTTGTGGTGGACGAGGATTTGGAGTAGTGTTTGGATCTGGTCGGTTGATAGGATCCAGGCTATACCGGACTCTGTTTATCTCTATGACTTGTGGAGGTTCCTCGTAAACGGTTTGAATGGAGGTTTCTTCAGTTTGATGGGAAAAGACTTGATCTCCCCCTCCCCCCCAATGGCTCTGTTACCCTATCCCTTTCCCATGAATATAGTGAATTTGGTCTATGGGGGCAGGGGATGAAGTCAGGGCAGGTATCTGCATCTTGGATACCTTGTCAGCCAGTTCCTCCATTTGTTTAGGTAATTTAGCTAATTTCTCCATATCAGATGATTTATGGAGTTCATCCACCTTCTTATAAATCTGATTGACCATAGTTAGTTTGTTAGACATTATTCCCATATCAGCGCTCTGATCGGTCGTTAGGTTATTCACCATCTTTTTAGAGCCGGCTATGTAAGCCCGATTGGTGGTCTGTGCACGGTTGGATTCAGCAAGTCTCTTGAACACATTGTAGACGGTGTCCTTGTGGCATCCCATGTAGCTTCCTCCGCAGTATGAACTCACTAACCCCTGGATCTCAGGGTTAAGTCCACTGACAAGACTTTGGACCAGCATCATTTTTCTTATACGGTGTCCTGGGCATTTCTGGATTAGATCTGTGAATCTTTCCCAGGTTTCATGGAATGGGCTCACTCGGGTGTTGGGTGAAGCTTGTGAGCTTGATCCTCATATGATTAAGTCTACTCACTAGATAGATTTTTTTAAGAACAATGTCTTGAAGGCGGCCCATGTTGTGACCACTTCCTCTAAGTTCTTTAGCCAGTAAGCTTCCTTATCAGTCAAGGCGAAGGGGACAGCTCTCAGCCTTATGTAGTCTTGACTAACTCTAGGGTGGCATAGGTTAGCGCAGACTAGCTCGAAGTCAAGGAGGAAGATGTATGATTCTTCATGATTATTCCCCCCGAACTTAGGCAATAATGCGAGGAAATGCAGTTTGTGTTCGAACGCATCCTCGGGGGGTACCGACCTCAACCAATTATAGTCTTCATCTAATTCAGGGAGGTACGTATCTTCCATAGCAGCCTCACCGTGTTGCAGTATTGACGGGTCCGCAAAAGCCGCGATAAGAAATCGTTTTTATCGTGTTGTGCGTTGTAGGCGGCAATCGGAAACGATCAAGAAAATACCACAATTTTTAATCAAATTTAATCAAGTGGTTTTTGTTTATTTTACTTGGGCAAGTCCCAAGGTCGATCACAAGGAGGCAAAGGAACAACCTAGAATTAAGTCTATCAAAGTTCGTGTTCGGTTTTCGAGGCGGTCTTTTTTTTGGAATTTTAAATGCAATAAAGGATGCAAAATACAAATTTGGCCTTATTTTAGGGACTAAAATGCAAATTACGTCCAAACGAAGTCTGAAAAATACGAAACTTGGCCGAGATGTAAAATATGATAAAATAAGTGCACTGTAATTTTTTTGGAATTTTTAGGTGCAATTGAATTTTTTATGAATTGTTGAATGCAAACAAATTAATTTTCAATATTTAATTTTAATAAATATTAAACCTACTTATTTTCGAGAACTAAAATTATCTAAGATCTATCACTAGGTGATGGATCCCAGAAAAATCCTAAACCTCGAAAATGTGGGGTTTAATACCTATTAAAAATCAAACATTGAAATGCACAAAATGATTTTTACAGGGCAAATAATGCATGCAAATGCAATGATTTTTGGGCACAATGTTAATCAAATTAATCTCTACGATATTTGATTTTTGGGGAATTTTTAGAGATACGGTTAATTAACTATGAATTTCCGAGCACAGATTGGGCAAAATATCTCAATTTCCACAAAACAATGATTTATTAATCAACCGTAAATCACAAAAAGGTCCACAGCATGTCAAAATGTAGAGAATTAAAGGATGAACAAAATGCTATTTTTAAATAAATAAAATGATGCAATGTAGAGGTCTATAATGGATGACAAACACAGGGGTAAAGATGCAATAAAATAAATAAATAAAACATGCAAGAGGGCCTATATGTAATTACCAGTAGTTCGGGGGTCTTTGTTGCAATTTTCACAGAGAGGCACGTGCACAGCACGTGCCCTCTGATCTCGGACTGGAATGGGAATGAGGGAACCTCCAGGGGCTTCTTGCAATTTACCCAGGCGGTCACGTGCGTAGCACGTGACCCCTGGATGGTAAGCAGCTGACGTCCCCCACGCACGCGCTCCGCGCGTGCTGGGGTCTCGGGCCTGGCGCCCGGTGACGAAGGCGGTGTGTAGGCGGAGGCGTGCCGCTCCGGTGGAGATGGCGTCCCGGCCAACGGCGGAAGGGAGGCCGGAGACTCCTGGATGGCTGAAGTCGACGCAGAAGGCGGAGGTGTAGTACGTCGGAGGAGATGGCTGGTGGCTATGGTGTGTCGGAGACGAAGGGGCGAAGCCGGAGGTGGTGGCCGACACACGGCCGTGGGGAGTCGAGGGCGTAGCAGCGACGGCGAGCGGAGTCGGAGGCGGTTGCTGGTGGTCGGCGAGGTGGAGGGGGCGGAGGTCCGTCTTCTGGAGGGCCGGTCGAGGCGGAGCCCAGGAGGCGAAGGCGGCGACTGTCGCTGGAGGAGTGTCGGCGGTCGATGAAGATGTGGCGGCTGGCGGAGCTGAAGACGAAGGTGGTGAAGATGACGTTGGTCGTGGATGTTGGCCGGTGGCTCGACTGAAAGCGGAGGCGAGCCGGGCGGAGGAGGCGAGTTGTCGGAGACGAAGAGGTCGAGGCGGCGGAGAGAGATAGATAGAGAGAGAGAGAGGAAAAGAGAGAGAGAGAGAGAGATAGAGAGAGATACCTGGAGGATGGGGCTCTACGGCCGATCGTCGGAGCATGGCAGGACACTGGTGGCGCTGCAACGGCCGTGAGGATGCGACCGGATCTCGTCGACGTCGAGGGCAACCCGGGCTGTCACCACCGGGCTTCGAGGGTCTATCGGCGGATGGGTTGGCGTTGAGGGCGGCTGCGCCTTTAAATAGGAGAGAGATCGAGCGGGCGAGGGAGTTGCGGAGGTGGTTGGCTGCGGCCGTTGCGGAGGGGAGAAGGCGGCGGAGGGCGCGAGGTTGGGGGCGGCGGTTACGGAGGGAAGATGGCCTGGAGAAGACGAAGGGTCCCAGGCCGTTCGATCGGCCGAGATCGAACGGCCCGGTATGGGCCACGTGTCGAAGAACTGGGAGGAGTGCGGGGCACGTGCCTGGATGGCACGTGCCACGCACGTGCGTCCGCTTAAATTTTTTTTTTAATAAAAACGAGATAATAAAAAGGCGAAAAATAGCTGACACGTGGCGGCCTCTGGGGCTGCCACGTGTCAGCTCCAGAAAAATCAAAGGAAAAAGAGTTTATAAAATCAAAAAGGAATAGTAAACGACCCCGAATCGAAAAAGTTCCTTCACGAAAAATGCTCGTCTCAACGAGATCTACAACTTTCATGAAGACATCAAAGCCAAATTCGGTCAAATGTAAAAAGTGAATTTTTGGGGTATCCCATGTACATAGAATACCTTGATTTTTGGTTTTCTAATTTTTTTGTCATTTTTAAACAAGATAAAAATCCGGAAAAATAATGGAAAATCAAAGATAAATAAAACACACATTAATCTAATTTTTTTGGATTTTTATTAATAAAGAAAATAAATGCATAAAATACAGGTAAAAGCCGCAAAAATATAAAATGTACAAAAGAGGCCCAAAACCCAACTTTCACATACGAACTCCGATTCACTTGAACTTGGTCTTGTTTTGAAGGTAATTGAATGTGCATTAGTTCAAAAGTGAGTAGGATCAAATCGGACACTGGATGGGGAAGATATGTGGCTTTTGATCCGAAAATCCAGTAACTAGGGTTTGGGTTTTTGGTCCACTTGCCAGGGTTAGTTATTTTTTTGTATTTTTTATTTATTCTTGTTAGTGATGTGTACACAGTGGAAGTGAGTTTGTGGTATGCGGTGTTGGCATGAAGGAGTTAAAAATAGGGGAAGTTAGGCTATTTACAGGTCAATTTGGGCTTGGATTTCTGGCTTCCTATTTTATGCAGAAATTAATGCTAAAATGCAATTCTTATGAAATCATGCATGAATGCTAATTATGCAGGATAAATGCAGAAATGCAGTTGATTTTGAGGGACTTGAGCTTTAATTAATGAGACTTAGAATGGTGAATCTGAGATTCATCAAGTATCTCCATTTGTTCTCTAAAGAGTTCATTGTTGTTCAGCAACAGTTACTCTAGCCAGAAGAGCACGAATAGGGTCATTGTCGTTCTCGTCCTTTTTTGGAGGCATCTTGTCTTCTTCTTCACCTTCATATTCAAATAAATCTAAGTTAGGCTCGTGCTTGGAAGGTTTAGGAGTTCCGCCAAAGCTGAAAGTTTCTTCGGTAGGAAGGGAGTAGGAGAGAGGGTTATCTTGGGGTTGACTAATCCCTATAGGTATAGGGTGAATCATGGTTTGTAGAAAAGGGTTGTCTCCATACCATGGGGTTTCGAGAAGAGAGTCATCTCGAAATAGAGGAGATGAGTTACTTGAGGAGCTCGGGGATATATTCGTAGAGTCCGAATGAAGAACTCCAGAAGAATCCATCATGGATGAAAGGAGTAGCTTGGAGTACAAAGGAATTTCCACGAAGCGTACAAATGTACAGAAGACTCACACAAAACAAACACAATTCAAAACTCGTCAATTTACCCACTCAACACTGGTGAAGGCACGTAGGGCTAGGCCGCATATCTTTTCAATTTTAATTTAATGACAAAGCAATCTTGAAAATTTAAGCGGAGCTGTTAGGTGCCGAAATATTTCACAAAGACTGTCCCGAGTTCATACAACTAGTTGCATCCATTTTCAGCCAGTATGGGTGTAAGTACGAACCGTTAGATGGCTACCCGTGTTACATGAGGACGGAGCCTTTCACGGTGTCCACTAAACCACCCACTCTGCTAAGGGAGTCGGACCGTAACCGGCTACCCGAAACCCTTACTAAGAAGTAGCTAGTTGTTTCTAAAAACAATAGTCTGAGTAAAAATTTTTGGTTTTTGGTGTTGTCCTAAGTGTGCGATCTGGTCCTTACAAACAATGAGTCGGTTAATCTCCACCAGATACAAGGGTAAATTTATGTAAATTTTATTTACAGTCGCCTTGATTAGTAGTGCTAGTTTTAGTTTAAGGTTATAACTGTAGTTTAAAATGAGCACAAAAATTCACGCCTAACGAGCAGTCCCAATTCCTTTGAATCCTAAGTTATAAAACTGAGGAGGGAGAATAAAAAAAGGCAATGCAAACGTAAAGCAATGATGCATGCTTAAGATGAAGATTTACAGTGACTCCTCATGTTCTTCATGCGGGATGCAATACAAGGAATTTTTTTTAAAATTTACACTAAATGATATATGCGCAGATGAAATCACCCTAAGCAGATAATTCTATTAGCAGGAAAGAATTGATTTAAAAATTTGGCTAAGTTGAACGTTCTACCAGTGCATATAGTTAGTGTAAGTGTGGCCTAAGAATTACGAGCACAATTAAGGATAAATAAGCAAGCGTATATGTGCCTAATTCCTACGCCGCTCAAGTCGGGTCCCAACCACACAGAAGGGGTTGAAACAGACCCGACACATCACAAAGAAGTTTCGTCCGAAGTATTACAAGGGTTCAAAGAGAGAGACACTGGGAATAATGTAGGAAATTAAATTTAGACTAAGCTCTCTCTCACAAAAATTTAAAATTCAGTCTTCTTCGCATATCCTTGATTTATATCCCAAAAATATGCTCCGAGCAATCTGCGAAGAGAGAAATTGCGGTTAGTCTCAAAAGTGAGAGAGAAATACAAAAATAAAATGCAGAAATAAAATGCAAATAAAAAAATGACACAATTTCACAAAAATTAATTACAAAAAAATAATTTAAAACCATAAAAACTCGTCGTTCCCCGGCAACGATGCCATTTGATGAACGTAAAATTCAAATCTTTAACAATCGAAAACTGTCGTAGTATAAGAGGCAAATTTCGTTCATCAAAAACTACAATCGTTTGAATGTTGTGGAATATTTATACTTGGCAAGTCTACCAATGTCGAACACAGGGAAGAGTGATTTTTAGTTGTGTGTCTTTAAATTAAATTAGGTAATTAATTAATTACTTGATTAATTTCTAATTCAGAAAATAAAGAGAGAAGAAGCTGATGATGCAATGCGAAGAAGTTTAAACATAGCGGATGAATTCATAACAGGATCTGTGATTAAGATTTTTACTCCAAATAATGTTAATCAGTATCCTCGTATCATCACAGATCGAAAGATACATTTTAAGAGAGATATTCAAATTATTCAAAGACTGCGGGCAAGAAGATTAATAGATCAATGAATAATTCTGCAATAATATGCAAATAGAGAAGTTGATCTCAAAATTCTCTTTAAATTAATCCTCAAGTAAATCGAATTTAATCTCATAAAATATCGAGAATTAAGTTCAATTCTTCTCAAATCAATCCCCTGTAAGTTTTAAATCCACAATTAGTGATCAATAAATCTAATCAATCTGCTCGATTTAGCCCCTACAAAAATTGACTCTGTAGGAAAATAAACAATAATCATAGGGAGTTACTCAAATTAGATTCCTCAATCAAATTCCTACAAAAGATATCGTTGATTTTTTCTCATAAAATGATAAACAATTACGTCAATTTTTGCCTGCACAAATCAAAAAGCTTCTCAAGTAAAAATAAAAAAGAAACAACCTCAGATCTGTCCACAAATTATAGAGCACAAAAATAGCTTCAAATCGACATAATATATGCTAAAATCGGAGTTCAAATGAGCAAGATATGATAATTTGAAATATCAGGGACTAAAGTACAATAAAAGTAAATATTTATCCTTCGAATGGGTCCCTGAGGGGCTTATCTGCAATTTCGTAATGTCGGAGGGATGATTCTGTAATGTACCCCTGCGGGGGTATATCTGCAATTTCTTCAAAAGCCAAGGGATGTTCTACAAATTCTCCAACTACGTAAGTGCGTCGCACGTGACACAACAGGTGGGGACATGCGCGTGAATAACAAGAACAAAGGGGGGTTAGTCTGCAATCCCCCCCCCAAAGCACGTGCCCTGCGCGTGATACAAGAGGCTCGACGCTGAGACGGAGGCTTGATTTGCCCGAGGCTGAGGTGCAGACCGAGACGAAGGCTCGAATGGTCCTAACCTTGACGTGGCGGCGAGAGGTGGTCCGGGAGACCTGGGGCAGAGGCTCGGGGGAGGGCGAGGGGCGACATGGCAGCTTCGTGACCAATGGATCAAGGCCTTGCCCTTGATCCAATGGTTGCTGGAGGGAGATTTCGATGGCGGAGTGGCTGGCGGTTGGGGGCTTCAGCAAAAGGAGTCGTCGAGGCGTGGGGGCTGTCGTGGAGTTGGCGAGGCACGGAGACGATGGAGCTCAACCCGACGACACATGCCCAGGATAGCTCCGATGTAGACGACGCGAGGATTCAGGAGCTGTTGCGTTGGTGGTCAAAGGTGGTGCTGGAAGGGATTCTATGTGGTGAGGCGACGAGGTGAACACGACAGAGCCGGCGGAGGCGTCGAAGGTGCTGATGATGATGGGCGGCGCGACATGTTCGTTGGAGGCGGAACAACTCGATGTGGCAGATGTTGTACCTGCAAGCAACGAGAGGTACAGAACAAGGGAGGTAGTAGAGCTCCACACGTGGGGTCAGGGGATCAAAGCGGAACTCCGACCATTACAAGGTCGGAGATGAAATCGAAGGAGATGAAGGAGTTGGAATCGGAGGAGTTTGGAGGTGGAGATGTGACGGTGGAGAGGTGATGAATCCACGATTCATCGCCTTTATTCCTTTATTTTAGATTTATTTCCTTAGTCGAAGATCTGTAAATATCTACTAATTTCATGAAATTAGCATTTTGCATGCATTTGTTAAATATGCATTTTTAACACTATTCATATTCAAAATAAAAGAATAAAGAAGATAAGAAAAAGAAAAGAAAAGAAAAGAAAGTATGTATTTATGAAATAAATGCAGAATGATCCGAACCCTGCGATAAGGTCAAGACTTGCCCTGATCGACCAGGAATAAAGTAGGGGGAGATAAGGTCTTTAATTCAAAAATCCAAAAATAATTTATAAATATTTTTCCTTATAAATTTGTACAAAACGTACACTATTTTATTCGTATATAAATTGACCTCAAATTAAATTTTTTTCTAAATAAAAGTTATAAATAAAAATGTTTTGTAAATACTAAAAATAATTGCAAAATAAAATAATATACAGATTACAAGTATCCACACTTAGAAAAAATCGTAAAGCAATAATTGAAAGACCAATTCCCGCTCCATACAAACGCAAATTGAATCAAGCTCACTTCCATTGTACTCTAAATTAAATTATCTTTCAAATGGCCGAGGTTTCATATTTTTGGAGTTATAGTTGAAAAGTCGATTTTCCGGGGTGATTTGTGTAATTTTACCACTTATGTATTATATATATTTATGCATATTTATTTTTTATATATAATATATATAATTGTAAATATTCTCTTCATTATAAAAAATAAAAATAAAATTTAAAAAAAATAAAAAATAATTAAAAAATAATTTCCTTATTTGTACATTTGTATAATGTACTATATGTATATAATGCTCGTATATAACTAATTTCCTTTTATAAAATCACAAAAAAAAATTTAATATCTAACATTAATTGATTAATTTAATATCTAACATTTATTTATTTATTTATTTATTTGAAAACCTGCCTTGTACATAAAGATTTGATTTTTTGCCTTAAATAACCACAATTAAGGTAGATAATTAGTTTTCGTAAATTATTTATTTTAATTATTTTAATTAATTCCAAATTTTATTATTTATTTATTTAATTTAATTTATTTAGTTAACCAATAAACACATTCCTTTTTTGTACATACTTTCCTTTTTGAATTTTCTTCTTTTTATTGAACTCCTCCTCCCTCTTTCACAATTTGATCAATCTTTGGTGGAGAGGAGCCCGATCTTCGAGAGCAATCTTGTCGAAGAAAGGTGCCCAGCCTCCGAGCCGTCCGGTGACAGCGAGTCGGTCCTCATCGAGGCCATCACAACGTATCTGATCCTGAGATGAGATCCAATTTTATTTTTTTGTCATTTTTTCTAAATAAATATTAGACTTAATTTGTGCTTCGATTTCTTGATTAATATTTAGATCTTAGATTCCAAAATTTTCCATCCCGATTTGATCTACCCTCGATTTGATTTCACATTCATTTCTCCGGTCTCATCGATTCACATTCTATCTCACGCAATCTTCCATCTCTGGTCACACATGGTGACCGGAGATTTGGGTCCATCTTCTATATCATAGGATACACACCCGTTCACGCATCCTAAGTTGTTTATAGATAAAAAACAAAAAAAATATCTTATATATTTCTTTTTCTCATATTTATTTTGCAGGAATAAATAAATAAATTTAAAAAACATTTTTTCTAACTTTTGTTTTGTAGAAAAGAACTAAAAAAAATTAAAAAAACACATATACTTTTTTTACATATATCTCCTGCAGGTTTAAAAAAATATAAAAAAATATATATAAAAAAGGGATAACAACCGTCGTCAACACTGTTCGTGGCAAGCGCCCGCCTCCCGTCACCACCCGCCTTGGGTGGAGCCGCCACCACCTACAACCACGACCCTCCATCCATCGCGAGCAACGGTGTCGCCCACCACCGTTCCCATCACTGCCGCCCTCTGCGTAGGCAGCTTCGTCTAAGCCCGCACGACAGCCGCCCAGCCCCCTCCGCCATCGAAGCACCACCGACTCCCCGTGCCCCGCCGTGACCTCCTGCCTTTCGTCTTCCGTGCGGGCGGCTTCATTTGAGCCCGCACGACAGCTGCACACTCCCTCGCGTGACCCAGCGTGGCCGCATCTTCCCTGCCGCGACCTCCTGCCCTCCGCCACTCAACCTGCCGTGACCAGACACCTCCACCAAGCCTGCGCCACTCCGGCTGTGCTCGGTGTCCGCCGCCTACGTCGGTGATGAATCCTCATTCATTGCTCTTTATTCTTTTATTTTAGCTAAAAATCTTTGCAAAACACCATGTAGATACTTGTAAAGGCAATAAGTTATCAAATAGGCATGCTTGTGTAATTATCAATAATTAGCATGTTTTTGTGCAAAAATAAAAGAATAAAGAAATAAAGAAAAAGATGGAAATATTTAGAAAAATATTGAGTGACCTGAACCCAAGAGAGGGCCCAATATGGGCCTGATCGCCAAATAAAATAAGTAGAGAGAGATAGGGCAACTTAACCTTGTGTAAAACCCCCTCTTATGTATATATTTTATTTTCATAAAATAAATATATATATATATATGTGTGTGTGTTTCCCATATTTTGTATATATTTCTAAAAATATAATAAAAATGATAAAAATAAAATAAAACTAAACATAAAATACTTTCTATCTCTTCTTGTACATAGACCATGTACATAGGAATAATTTACCTATTTATTTCACCCTTGTTCGTGGACTTTGAGGTCGACGTATGAGGAATCCACTGAGGCTGATACCGCTGTTCCCTGCTTGCGGACATCAAACATAAATAATAAAAACCAAATAAAAATTATTTTATACTCTACATTTTATGGTGTAAATAAATAAAATATAAAATTAGAGTATTTTTATAAAAATAAGAAATTAAAAATAAAAATATAAAATACATAGGTATTTTATACCTGTATATAATATTACATTATGTATATACATTAATTTATTTTTCAAAAAAATAAATAAAAATCATTAAAAAATACTTTGAAAAATAATAAACATTTTTTATAAATATTTTTAAATAAAATAATTTGCTATTTTATTTTTAATTTATAAATCTTTTTTACTCTGATTTTTCCGATTGGTCCACGGGGGGATTGTTGACCCCCGGTCAACTCTCCCCCCTGGACCACTCTTCGCGGACCTTGTACTGACCCAGTTTTCGCCAAATTTTCCCGCACCAGTCCAAAACCCATTCCATTCAATTAGAGGCTCTGATCGCCAAGGAGCGATCCGTGATCCATGCATGCCTACTCTCTTAGGGATCTGCTCCTTGGAATGCGCGCCCGATCCCCATCTTCTCGGACCTTTGTTCGTATAAAGCATCACCTGGAGCCACCATTTCACTCATCTCCAGCCATTGCCTTCAGCTCCAGGGACCTCCACTTCCTTTCGTTGAGTGACAGATAGGTCGAGGGAGTGTTGTAGCGAGGACCGAGGTCTCTAGCCTCAGATCCGGTGAGTCACGTCGTCGTGCTCTGCCACCAGTGAGCTCTAGCCTCTGGAGACGTCGTTCCATCGAGGCGAAGATCCCAGGAGGACCAGCACCTCCAGCATAGACGCATTCGACCATCAGGTAGATTCGATAACCCTTAGCCTTCCTTGCATTTCCATTCTTCGATTTTCGACCGCCGCCTTCACTGGACCACCCCGCACGCTCCGATCGTCCATTTCCCATTCTGACCGCACCTTCACCATCGCGAGACTCCTCTCCACGTTCTACACCCCTCCATTCCCCCTAGTTCACCAAGGAATAGGATTACCGGATCTCCTCCACCATCGCTCACCGGAGAGCTACGCTCCGCCTCCCCTAGCCGTCCACTTCGCTCGTAACCGGGTCGAGGCAGTTTGCCCTAGACCCAGCTTTCTTTCTGTGCAGGTTCGAAGGCAAATGGACCTCATCTAGAGGTCCTATCACTGAAGCACAGTGCTCCAAGTTCTTCTTCGCTGCAGGGGTCCTCCAGGATCCCCCGGCCTCATCGGAGCATCCCATCAGATGCGGACCACCACCAGGATCGTTCTCCCTCTCAGAGCAGCCTTGGAAGAGCTCCCCACAGCGTGTATTGGCCGGACGAAGTTCGCCGGTGACCTGTTCATCCAGAGATCTCCTCCGCCGTCCGATCAAGCCCTCCTGCCAGTTCTGATCTCCACCGTCCATCGTCCGAGGGCTTGCATCCGTCCGATCCATCTGAGGATCTGATCTGGAGCGTTGATCGCTGAAGGGGTACCGATCCATCACAGTCGTCCGATCTTAAGTGGACCTCCTTCAGTCGTTGGATCTATAATAAGAGGGTAAATTACTCTTAGGCCCTCCTTAGTTTTTACATTTCATTTTAGTCTTGTAAATACTATTGGACCTTTTTTTTTGGGTAATTTGCATGTAGGACCCTAAGCTTCTTTTATTTGCAATATAGTCCCTCTGTATGTGGAGCACGTGCATCGACACGTGATTTGTGGGTTGTTTACATGTTTTTCCCTGAACTTCTCACCTGTTACTGATTGCATCTTTATAAATAAGAATTATATTTATGCCCCTCTGTGTGTGAATCACGTGCCATCTACGTGCGTATCTGGGCTTTTTGCAGTTTTCACCCCGCATTCTTTAAACGTGTTATCAATTGGCTGAAAACTTTTCTAAAATTACACTTAGGTCCTTGTGAGCTGTCTGTCTTTGATTGTCTAAATAAAATAACAAATTAACTCCAAGAATCATGAAATTTGGAAACGTGGCTCTTGCAACTGTGTAAAAAATTTCACTACTTTTTTGGGACATTTTTGTTCTCATTTTATATTTTTAAAAATTCAGAAACCCTTATTTTTGTCACTGTCTACCTTTAAAAACCAAATAAAAATATCAAAAAGTCCCCAAAAATCCTAAAAAAATTATTTTGTGTTTGTGTTGTTGTTATTTCTGTGTAATTTTTGTAGCTTTCTGATATATAAAACCCATAAAAATCTAAAGACCCTAAAAAACTTATAAAAATCATTAAAAATTCAGAAAAAATCAAAAAATCTTATTTCTTTTTCATTAGTGAGGTTTTCACTTTTATTTATCATAAAATTGCCACTGGAATTTTATAGGCTATTTATTTATTATTAAATAGCCTTTAGATTCTGGATGCACATTGATTTTCATTTTTTGTCTTGTTTCATTTTTATAAAATCAACTAAAAATTATAAAACTATGAGAAATTTACCAAAAACCCTTGAAAAATCCTAAAATCCAAAAATATTTTTATTTTCATTTTCTGACTTGTTTTTGTGTGTTTAATAATGTCTTGATTGTGTCTTTTTGGCTTTTTTTACATTTTCTTCATAATTAAAAATCACAAAAATTTTAAAAACTCATAAAATCCACCAAAAATATTTGTTGTATTTTATTTTTGATTTTGACTACTTCGTAGGCTTTTCAGCCAACCCGTGCTCCTTGAATTTGACCCTGGTCGCTATACCTGGTTAAATAAAATAGTGAGACCACTATTTGAGCTTTGTGTTTGATTTTCTTTGATTTGGTGGTCTTCTTTTCTTCATTGACCTATCCTCACGATTCGGGTCGTAATGACCCTGATTTATATCCTTACTCGGATCGCAAGGGTTTACGTGGGTCATCAGAATGGTGCCATTGCCGGGAGTACGGCTTAGTAGTCATTTTTTGTTTTCGGTTTTTAGCTTCGCGGCTTTTTTGCGATTTTCATTTCTTCGTGGCTTTTCGTGGCTTTTTCCTTTTCTTGTGTTTATTTTATTTTATTTTGTTTTGTTTTGTTTTTGTTTGTTTTTATTTTATTTATTTTTATTTTCATTTTTGCATATATTTTATTTTATTTCCTTTTCATTATTATAATAACTGTTGGTCTGACGCATTTCTGTTTATCTTCTTTGCGAGGGTCCGACTACCAAGGCAGCTTTCTTCGGAAAGTCGAAGCAACCGCGGAAGTGGGAGGCGGCTCTCTTCTGTACAAAGTCGCAGGAGAGTGCGAAGAAGTCAAGCAGAAGAGAGGAGAGAGTAGTTTAGTGTAGTTTAGTTTTATTTTCAGTTAGACCTTATTATTGTAATAATACATGGACAAACCAAAACTTCCAGACTTGGTGACTTTTGGGGTCTATTTCGCCGAGCACTGGTGTGCTCGGGGGACCCCACTGTAGTTTTGTTTTGATCGCTTTTATTTTCTTTTGTTTTTCATGGATTTATGTGCTTGAGCCCCTAGACTTAGGTTTTTATTTGACTGAGCCAGGTAGCACTAGGTCCAAAGCCCCTAATAGAATATCTGTTTCTATATAACACGCTTGGACTTAGATAAATAAACTAGTGCTTCACGATAATAGGAGCTTCTGTTCAGGACGGTTCTCGCATTGCATTGATGAGCGCGAAAATCCACCTCTTTAATAATCGATAATTGTAGTATAGGAGGAAGAAATTTTTGATCAAAAATCACAATCATTGAATGTTGTGGAGTATTTTTCTTCGCAAGTCTACCAAGGTCGAACACAGGGAATGGTGATTTTTAATTGCGTGGTTTTAAATTACATTAAATAATTAACTAATTGCTCAATTAATTTCTATGTCAAAAAAAATAATGCAATGAAATGAGTTGCAATGCTAGGTGAACAAAATAAATAGAGAGGAAGGGTGCATGATCTGTGATACTATACGATTTAAATCCTCAATGAAATTTATCAATTAATTTCTCGAGAGGTAATCACAGATTGAAAGATATTAACTCCAAGAAAGATCTATCAACTCCAAGTTACATGTGAAGAGATTAATCAATGAATATTCCTGTAAATTGCATTCTCAAAGTTAATAGTCGATCAACCAAATAGGGAGTCAAATATATTGATCCTTGATCTAACTCCTTGAAAATATTAAATTTTGGGGAATAATCACCAATGATCACAAGGGGTTAGTCAAATTGAAACCCTCAACCGAACTCCTGAAAAAGATTTATCAATAATTTCTCAAGCACAAGTATGTCAAATTTAACCTGCAAAAGTCAATGATGATCCTTAAATAATACTTTTCAATAAATGACCTCAGATCAGTTCATAAGCTATGGTAAATGGTAAAGCATGAAAATAGCTTCAAAATGACATATTGTATGCTTAATACGGAGTTTGTATGAAGAAAATATGCTAAAATGAATTTCCAGGGAGTAAAATATAAATAAAATAAAGTTTTTCTTGCAAAGAGGTCCCTTGAGGGGCTTATCTGTAATTTATAAAAGTCGGAGGGGTCCCACTATAATTTACCCCTGGCGGAAGTATTTCTGTAATTTCTGAAACCTTGGAGGGCGTTGGTGCAATTTTCCCAGGCGCACGTGCGTCGCACGTGCACCCGAGGCTCGGGTGTGGAGCGGAGGGTCGGGCGGCCCCGAGGCTAAGGTTCGGACCCGAGCCTGTGGAACGGGCTCGGGCCTGAGGCTCGGATGACTAGGCGGAAGCTCGGTGCCGAACAGGAGGCTCAGATGCCCCGAGCCTCGAGGCTTGGAGATGCTCGACGGTGCACCATGTGGAGGATCTGGAGCCGTTAGATCAAGGGCCTCCTGCCCGATCCAACGGTGACAACAGCGGGAGGAGGGCGGGCGAGCGGTCGCGCGACGATGGGCGAAGGGGCGGCGAAGCTTTGGCGACCGGCGGAAGAGCGGAGGCGAGGTGGTGGCGTCGCGCGAGCGGCGAGGCAGAGGCGCTCGGCCGACACACGGTCGAGCAGCTGCAGAGCGGTGGGGCTCAGAGGAGCTCGGTCGTGGTCGTTGATGAATCTGTGATTCATCACTTCAAAAGTCAAAAATAGAGCCTTGTTCCCGAGAAAACAGATGCATTTTCCCTTTATATTGCATAAATAGCACTCATGCATGCATACATAATTCATACATTTTAGCAGTCCATTTGCATTTAAATAAGAAGCCAAAAATCCCTTGTAAAATACCCATTCACTAAAGTAACCTCTTCTCTATAATATGTACTCTTTAGCTAATAATATAGGGAAGAATGCCAAAAATCCCCCTTGTAATTTAGCCAATAAAGCCTGAGAACCCCTGTACACTAAAATACACATAAATCCCTCATACAAACTCCAAAATAGGTCTACTCACTCTTAGAATACTACATATTAAATGATCTTTAAAATGAGACTAATTTCATCCAATTTGGAGCTTGTATGAGAAAGTTGGGTTTTTGGGCCACTTTGTATACTACATAGGTGTATAATTGTATCTTTGTATTTATGTATCATATTTGACCTCATCTCCGTCTTTGGTCAACATGAAACTTGTAGATCTCATCGAGATCTACAACTTTCATGTTTTGAGTTTTTCCAAATTCGGCTCCCTCTTCTCTCTACACATGTATTTTCTTCCAGCCACTCACAGCAGGCCACGTGGCGCCCTCTGGTTGCGCCACGCGGCCCGCTCCCCTTGCCTCATCCGCCTCATCTTCCAGCCGTTGGATCTCCTCCTGAGATCCAACGACTCCAGGTGTTCCACGCATGCCCCATTGCCTGAGCCGTCAGATCATCTCCTGCCTTCATCATCACCGTTCATAAGCGCCTTAAGCAGAGCTCGCCACGTGTCAAATCCTCAACCCTCTGATCGACCTCTGCCTTTCCATCTCAGCCGCGTTTTCCGCCTTTTCTTCTCAGCCGCTTGATCAACCCTAACTGCTCATCCTCGCCGCTCGCTAGCGCTTCGCCCGCAGCTCGCCACGTGGTTCAACCGCAGCCCATCATCACCGCGCCCCGATCTAATCCTACACAGCCATTACCTCTTTGATCACCACCGTTGGATCACAAGATCCAACGGTGGAGACTTCGTCTCCTACCTCCGGGCCCCCCTCTCTCCCACGATCTTGATCTTGCGCGAGACGTCGCCCCCTTTCTATTTTCATCTCCACCTCATCCACCCTCTCCGACCGCCAACACCACCACGATGGAGACCACTCCTCCCTCACCCTCGCCAGCTCCCTCGCTTCCCACGACTCCCACCAGAGTCGACCCACGTCGACCACAAACCTCACCTCGTCACCAGCCAACCCATCACCTTCATCCTATAAATCATCGCCCTCCGGCCACTGTCACGCCCATCCGCCACTCCAGAGAGCTTCCTTGAGCTCTGATCCTCCAATTGGTGACAGCAATTCGACGATTCATCGAGCGAAGAAGGGCTTCTTCTCCGGCGAGATCCACGGCACCTCCGTCGTGTCGCAGCCACTCCTCCGAGCAGCTGCTGGAGCTCGGGACACCAACGGTCCCTCGATTGGTGATCTGGACCCCAAAAGGGAGGTCCAATCCCCAGGTGAACCCCTCCATCCATCTCCGATCTTCGATTCCTTTTTCTTCACATTTTCTCGCATTTTATTTGCTGCCACCGGTCACCCTCTCGCTTCCATTCCATCTCGCTGAGCTTCACGTCGAAGCTCCCATCTTCGCGGTAGCTTTCACGACTTCCGATGACGCACGTCAACCTTCATCAGCTCCAGCTCCGCCACTTGGCCGGAGCACCATCGCCAACCCACCTCCGTACTCCTTAGGCCTCGCCAACTACCTTCACTTCTCCACAAACGCACGCACGAGCTCTGGCTCGACCTTTAACCCTTGCAGGTGCCTCGCTGCTCATTGAACGGAAGCTCGTCGGAGACGGCTTCGAGCTTCGTCGACATCGACATCAGAACGCCCTCCGTCACTCCTGGGACCACCAGCACCTCCGCCGCAGCACCACGCATCTTCTGGGATATCTCCGACAGGTCGGAGAGCGTCACCGACACGAGGAAGGACGGGCGGAGCTGAAGCCCCTTCACCGGAGCCCCGCCATCTCCTCCGCAGGCGGTGGAGGATCATCGGAGCAGACGCATAGCAGCCGTTCGATCACGTTGATCGAACGGCCCTCAGCGCGCCACGTCGACACTTCACCGGGACTCACAGGAGGCGTTGGATTCACATTAGATCCAACGACCCTCAGTACGCCACGCGTCTCCTCACCGTAGCAGCTCTCAGCCGTCGATTTCTCCTCGAATCTAGCGGCTGATCTTCATCCACGTCGCCGTCTCCATCGAGCCCAGGAGCCGTTGGATCCATCTAGATCTAACGGCGTGGGGTCACGCCACGCATCTTCACCGCCATCCATCGGATCAAGCTCGATCCGAAGGTCCACAGCTTGCCACGTAGTCTCGTCCCGAGCCTCTTCTCCGAGCCTAGGTTCGGGTCGCCCGAGCCTCACTCCAGACCTCCAGAGACGCCCGAGCCTCACTCCAGACCTCCAGAGACGCCCGAGCCTAGCCCCGAGCCTCCAAAGCCATCCGAGCCTAGGCCGCCCACATGAGGAGCACGTGCGGCCTGGGCAATTTTGCACCGAGGCCTTCGGGACTTTCCATATTTGCAAAAAGGTCCCTGTGAAGCTGATCCCACGTGAGGAGCACGTGCCTATTGGAGAAATTGCACTCGAGTCCCCAGCATTATAGGTAATTGCATTTTAGTCCATGTCCGCATATTTGCTTATTGTATTTTTATTTTCCTGTATTTCATTTACACCCCTGTGTTTGCACGCATCCCTAGGTTGCATTTTACATCATTTTTCATATCTAAAAATTGCATTTTGTTGAGAAACTTGTCCTCTGTCTATTGGTCCATGTGTCACATTTTTGTAAGTTCAGTAGAATTATTAATGAATTAATTGGTGCATTTTTGACATATTTTGCCCAGTGACACCTTTTAATTTGTAGTTAATTCTCTGTGCTTCCAAAAATCATCAAAAATTCACAGTAGCTTAAGGACGGTATTCTTAACATACCATAAAATTTCATGTCATTTGCACTCACCTCGAGGCCTAAATAAATTGTTGAGTGATTTTCTTATATTAATTTTAGTTAATTCATTTCACAGTGAAATTAAGATCTGTCAATTTTCCTGGATTCCTTATCATTAGAGCTATCTAGGATAATTTTATTTCTTGACGAAATTGTGATTTGTTATTTATTAACAATTAAATATTGAAAATCACCCTGTCTGCATATTTAATTCACAGTAAATTCATTTAGTGTCTGAAAAATCCAAAAAAATTAGGGTAACTCATTTTCATCATAATTAATCATCTGGCCAATTTTTAGAATTTTTGGACTTCATTTGATATCTTAATTAAATTAAACATTAAATTGGCCTGCATTTTTGCATAAGTCTGCATAGAATTAAAAAGAACAAAAAAATACTTCCTCAAAAATCCAACACTTGGATACTTGCTAAAATTCACCTAAGGAGACAGATGCCTCCCTGAGATCGACCTTGGACTCCACCAAGTAAAAAAAATTCACCGCTTGACATTAAATTAAAGTGGTTTTTGACTAGCCTCTCGTATCCGACTACAACGAACGATTAACATTAATTTGGACATTAATTTGACCGAATTAACATAGGGTGCGGGGCGGTTATCAAAATGGCGCCGTTGCCGGGGAGGCACGGCTTAGGTTAAATTTTAGCAAATTTTTGAGTGTTTGATTTTCCTTCCCCGGGTAGTCTGACCCCCAGTTTTTCTTGTAATTATTTCTCTCTCTCCTTTATTTCTTTGCATTATTTTTTTTGTGTCACTCTCTGACCTTAATTTGTTTCTGTGCGAGGAACGCGAGGAGTCGACGACGCTTCGAGGATCTAGCATTTTAACTTTATTGAGTGAAAGAGAGGCATTGTATTTTTTTATTTTATTTCTTTTCTTCGCATCATTTCCAGCGGTTCCCGTTTGGGTTCTCGCGTCTGTAAAGATAGTGGAACTGTGTCCCATGTGCTGTGTGGGTGAATTGTAACTTAGCTTGCACTAGCGGCTCCCCGAGCCAATCTAGGAATTGCTTGTGCTCGTAATCAATAGGACCACACAATACACTTAAAAGACGCACCTAGACCGCAGTACTTAGTCAAATTAAACTGTTCTTCACTCGCTAATAGGACTGCCTGTCTAGGTGCGGCTTTTCATCGCTTGCATATCATTTAGTGTAAAATTTCAATTCAGTCTTGCATCCCGCATTGTAGAGAGCTGGAGGCACTGTAAGTATTCTTACTTAAGCATTCATCACCATTTTCTCGATTGCATCGGCTTTTTCCGATTCTTTCTCTCACGGTTTTCTAAACCTAGGATAAAGGAATTGGGACTGAACGGTAGATGTGATTGCTTGTATGGATTAATATCAGTGACAACTAATCTCTAAAATTGGGACTGCTAATTGAATTGGACAAAAAAATTGACTAAAATTAACCCTTGTTTGGGGGAGATTAACCCCAACCTTGTTTTCAGGCTGAGTGAGGGTACTTGAGTGTGTGTGAACACCTTAAGGCAGAGCCCAAATCCCTGCCTTCCATATCACGTTCCGACTAATCCTAGCAAATATCACAAGTCGAATAATTTCAGATTCACTGACTAGTACCAAGTAGCCTCCGCTTGTCTCAGGTAGATAGGGGCGAAATTGCGGTACTTTGCGACAAGCTGCCAGTAACCCCCCGGGGTGAAGTTCCGGCCTTGTCAGCCTCCGCCTGCTTACAGGTAGATAGGGGTGTGGTCTTTGAATCCATCGACTTGGGATAGGAGCGAAGAAAGGAAGGACCGGCGGTATCTTAGGCGACAGGTTAAACAGGGAAGACGCATCCGGCTCTAAGCCGACTTCCCTATAGGCCGCGTAATCCTTGCTATCTTGCTTGAAATTCACACTTAAAATTTACAAGATTAATTGGACTCGGTTTCGGGTCCTTCACCGTGTTGAGTGTGAACTCGTGGTTTGCTCTTGCGTTTGTCTTGGAGTCTGTCTGTGTGTGTATCCTGTGTAATTGCACATTTTCTACCTCAATCTTCTTGCATTCATCATTTCCTCCTCAAGATGTCGGGATATTGGTCCCCATACCTTGTGATCTCTGGTCACTCCTCCTTGACCATATATCGTTCATCTTCGCTTTCTCCTCCGCCATCCACGGGAGACCCTTACCCGTGGTCGACTTCCCCTCAACCCGATCACGAAGTCAGAACTCCGACTGACTTCTCCACTTCTTCGCATTTCTCACCTACTCCATATTCTGACACTCCGGATCCACTTCCTTCTTGGGCTGATTGTCCTTACTCTCGAAAGCTTGCTGGAATCAAAGAATCGAATGAAGAGCAAGCCACTGCTGAGACAAATGATTGGCAAAACTATATGCCCCCACATACTTCATTCTCACCTCAAGTAGGGACCATACAACAATTTACATATACACATCCCGACTTGACCTTAGGGAATAACTTAGTCAATCGAACAAACCGAATAGAGAGGCCTGAACATCATGATTTCCCAGACTTGATTGACTTTAGTGATCAAGCTCCCATTAACCAGCCTTCATTCGGAGAGCCTATACACTCACAAGATTGGACTCATGAGCTAGACTTATCAGTCTCTATTTCATCATATGAGGCTCCGATCGATCCTTTCCATTTAGATGGTCCATACTCGACCCAGAATTACATGCCAGAGTCTAGGTATGTTGAGTATGAGACCCCAATATCTCAGCAGTATCCTCCAATTGAGCAGAATTCTCCCATTATTTGTCATGAGAATTTTGTGGAGGATGACATATCTAGACTTATTAAGAAAAATGAATCATTTGGTAACAAATTGAGAGATGTCATGGACATGTTGCACTCAATTTCTGCCAGCCTGGGTATGAAAGTAGAGAAGGAAGTAAGTAGAGTTGATGTTGAAAACCGAGCGAGTATCAGGGAACCCACACCGTCTGTACAGCTGGTGTCCATTCTATCTCCCTCTTCTACTAATCCCCTGTCTTCCAATCCAGAGTCTGATCATTCATCTATCCAAAATACCAAAAAAATTGAAAAACCAAAAACCCACATAAAAATTGAAAATGAAAATGACCTAAAAAAATTGGATCCTGCCCTAAGGGAAGCACTCGATTTAGAACTGATTTTCAAACTTCCCTTAATAAAGGCCATAGATCACTTTCCCGACCTCAAACGATTTGTGAGAAGTAAATTGATGCCCAAGAGGTCGGATAATAAGAGAATAAGGACTGAAAGACATATAGTGTCTATGGCCACCTCCTTGGTGATGGGGAGAAAGACCAAGAGCCGCAGAGTAAAGCGGTTGCCCCGAGTTGAATGTGAAATCAAAGACACCATCTTTACCCATGCAAGAATCGATGATGACTCACCGATAAATATCCTCCCGACCTCTGTGTTTGACAAGCTCAAACTCAGGCCACTTAGGAAGTCGAGAGAGATCGTTCAGCTGGCTGACTGATCCATCAAACGGTCGAGAGGAAATATTTCAGTCATCGTTACTTTCCAAGGTGCTCTACTCCAGGTGGACTTCACGATCATTGACATCGAGCACCGAGGAGAGTTTTCCCAGTCTCCGATTATTCTCGGGAAGCCGTTCTTAGCCTTGGCTAAGGCGACTATAGATTGCGAGACTCGGGAAATCGATTTTACAGCATTGGGAGCGCTTCGACCTCATCCATTCTTTGATAAACTTTACTCTAAGGTGACCAGCACATCCGCTGAAAGTCATGACCATCGAGAGATAGATAAGTCCCACCTCTCTGCTACACCTGAGAAACCGACTGTCCGGACGACCTTCGGATCAGAGACTCCCCACACCTCCACTTTATCAACTGCTTGTACCACCACCGTGACAGCTTCTAAGGAGGACTCACGACCGGAAGCTATCATTGAGTCGGACATGATATTTAAGGATTGCCTTGATTATTTCAATGATCTGACACAAGAGCCCAATAATGCCAAGCCGACTGAGACCACTAGAACCTTCCCGAGACATGTGCTGACCCTTCAGGAATATTACAATCTTTATGGTGACTCGTCTGATGAGGAACCCATAGTCAGCACCACACCACGACCCGGACCTTCTAAGGAAACAACCCAGACAAAATTGACTCTACTTAAAAACATGGTTGCTCCCTCTTCTAGTCGGCTATCTAGTGAGAGGAAGTCGAGAATTGATTCCTCGAGGTGTTCCCCCGAACCTCTCAAGATGCGTCGCTCTCATCTCCCTCTCAATGATTCAGGTTTTAGAAAATCGACTAAGAAAGTCTCCTTCACCACTCCGTAGAAGGAAGCTTCAGAGAAATCCTCATCTGGTCCGGATAAGGTGATTTATATGAGTGAGCTCAGTTCGGTTGTTCTCAAGCCTTATCTAAGCAAGCAGCCATGTGTCGACCCGCGTTGGACGATCCCTACACCTCACTATTATTCATCTGAGGACGATTCCGACAGCGACACATATGTATATTATCCACCTCCTCGCGTCCGCAAGAAGGTTCGTCACAAACCTTCTTAATCCTTGTATATTCTCACTCTTTCTTGTACATACATTCTCTCCCTCCCTCCCCAGTGATTCGAATCACTCGTCCCGGTTCCATATCATCTCATTACTATACTTAGGATAACCAGATCCTAAGTATAGGGGGAGAGTGACTCGCATCTATTCATTGTACATCCTCCAGATCACATCGGTTCTCATACTCACTCCTGTCTTGTACTTAGGCTGACCAGAGCCTAAGTATAGGGGGAACCGATGCCCGCATTGTATACTCATCCTTCCCTTGTCTGCCCCATTTTTAATCTTCTTCTACACTTAGGCTGCCAGAGCCTAAGTATAGGGGGACAGGACGACTTCTATACATTGTTGTTACTTTTGCTCTCCTGCGCTTAGCACGAGCTATGTCTTTTTCCTCGCTCTTCGTGCTCTGAGGACATAGCACACGCTAAGTATAGGGGGGCGTGTATATATTACATATATACTTACCCATAGCTCGTACTTTCACGTATTTTCGCGTATTTTTTTACAGTAATTACGGGTGGGTAAAAATCGAAAAAAAAATTGAAAATGAAAAGAGGCTTCTTATCATCTCTGCATCCAAGAAAAAGAAAAAGAGTCTTGCATTTTCATAGCATGACATCTCATCTCATCTGCATAACTTTGCATATGCAAAGTGAAAAGCTAGTGGGTTCTGGACCAAGTTATGAGTAGATATTGAGGATGGACTTGATTTGACCTTAATCCACCTAATTTCAGAGGAACCTTATAGGAACTGGAGTTAAGATTTCTCAGGTCAAGTGACTTAATTCTTTGATTCCGCAAGTCTATGTTCACATGTCGTCTTGATTAGTCTAAGTAGAATATCTCGTGCATACGCAGGATTCTTTTAGATAATGACCTAACTTGGACAAGCACTATGCACGTAGCTCTTCATTGATGAGGTAGTGAGGAGGTAGAATCCTTTAGCTTGGAGTAGCACACGGGTGGAAACATCCGTCCTCCTCTAGGGAGGGTAGTGCATCTCAACCTAGTCTAGTGGTGTTGACATCTAAGGACAGGTTGCTGTGGGTTGCAATAATGCTTCAAAAGAGGGATAGTCTACTGACTCAAGAGGAAAAACTCCTGATGTACATGCTGTATTTTTGAAAAAAAATGCAAAAACTCCAAAAAAAATCAGACAGGTCCAAGAGAAAATAAAATACCTGTCGGAGTATGTATAATAGTAAAGAAATGCAGCTGGATGACTTGGCTACACTGGTCAGGCATCCCGGGATAGGTAGCTACACTGGCTACCGTCCATTCTCTTCTCTACCCCCTCCTCTTGAGTTGGTCGCACTTGAACTTAGAAGGGAATACCCCTCTCCTCGAGGAAAGAGTTACTGGACCAGGTTATTGAGTTACCTTGTTAGAGGAGGCTGGTTCCGAGCCATTTCTGATGTGAAGAGTTACCTATCACTTACACAGTACAAGTAAGAATCATAGTCATCAGAAATTTGCGTTTGAGGATTTGTTCTGACCTGACTATTGAGGAGTCTTGAATAGAAGACTTGTGGAACTTGAAGTCTGTTAGGTCTTAAGTTCAGGTCCAAATAAGGTTCCGCCACACAACTAATCCAAAGGTCGAGTCAGGCTCCATTTTCAACTTTTGTTCATGACCTTGGTATGGAACCCAAAATCATTTCACTCTTGCATTTCATTTAGTTGCTCGGGGACGAGCAAGGTTTAAGTATAGGGGGTTGATGAATCTGTGATTCATCACTTCAAAAGTCAAAAATAGAGCCTTGTTCCCGAGAAAACAGATGCATTTTCCCTCTATATTGCATAAATAGCACTCATGCATGCATACATAATTCATACATTTTAGCAGTCCATTTGCATTTAAATAAGAAGCCAAAAATCCCTTGTAAAATACCCATTCACTAAAGTAACCTCTTCTCTATAATATGTACTCTTTAGCTAATAATATAGGGAAGAATGCCAAAAATCCCCCTTGTAATTTAGCCAATAAAGCCTGAGAACCCCTGTACACTAAAATACACATAAATCCCTCATACAAACTCCGAAATAGGTCTACTCAATCTTAGAATACTACATATTAAAAGACCTTTAAAATGAGACTAATTTCATCCAATTTGGAGCTTGCATGAGAAAGTTGGGTTTTTGGGCCACTTTGTATACTACATAGGTGTATAATTGTATCTTTGTATTTATGTATCATATTTGACCTCATCTCCGTCTTTGGTCAACATGAAACTTGTAGATCTCATCGAGATCTACAACTTTCATGTTTTGAGTTTTCCAAATTCGGTTCCCTCTTCTCTCTACACATGTATTTTCTTCCAGCCACTCACAGCAGGCCACGTGGCGCCCTCTGGTTGCGCCACGTGGCCCGCTCCCCTTGCCTCATCCACCTCATCTTCCAGCCGTTGGATCTCCTCCTGAGATCCAACGACTCCAGGTGTTCCACGCACGCCCATTGCCTGAGCCGTCAGATCATCTCCTGCCTTCATCATCACCGTTCATAAGCGCCTTAAGCAGAGCTCGCCACGTGTCAAATCCTCAACCCTCTGATCGACCTCTGCCTTTCCATCTCAGCCGCGTTTTCCGCCTTTTCTTCTCAGCCGCTTGATCAACCCTAACTGCTCATCCTCGCCGCTCGCTAGCGCTTCGCCCGCAGCTCGCCACGTGGTTCAACCGCAGCCCATCATCACCGCGCCCCGATCTAATCCTACCCAGCCATTACCTCTTCGATCACCACCGTTGGATCACAAGATCCAACGGTGGAGACTTCGTCTCCTACCTCCGGGCTCCCCTCTCTCCCACGATCTCGATCTTGCGCGAGACGTCGCCCCCTTTTTATTTTCGTCTCCACCTCATCCACCCTCTCCGACCGCCAACACCACCACGATGGAGAGCACTCCTCCCTCACCCTCGCCAGCTCCCTCGCTTCCCACGACTCCCACCAGAGTCGACCCACGTCGACCACAAACCTCACCTCGTCACCAGCCAACCCATCACCTTCATCCTATAAATCATCGCCCTCCGGCCACTATCACGCCCATCCGCCACTCCAGAGAGCTTCCCTGAGCTCTGATCCTCCAATTGGTGACAGCAATTCGACGATTCATCGAGCGAAGAAGGGCTTCTTCTCCGGCGAGATCCTCGGCACCTCCGCCGTGTCGTAGCCACTCCTCCGAGCAGCTGCTGGAGCTCGGGACACCACCGGTCCCTCGAGCAACGACCTGGACCCCAAAAGGGAGGTCCAATCCCCAGGTGAACCCCTCCATCCATCTCCGATCTTCGATTCCTTTTTCTTCACATTTTCTCGCATTTTATTTGCTGCCACCGGTCACCCTCTCGCTTCCATTCCATCACGCCGAGCTTCGCGTCGAAGCTCCCATCTTCGCGGTAGCTTTCACGACCTCCGATGACGCACGTCAACCTTCATCAGCTCCAGCTCCGCCACTTGGCCGGAGCACCATCGCCAACCCACCTCCGTACTCCTTAGGCCTCGCCAACTACCTTCACTTCTCCACAAATGCACGCACGAGCTCCGGCTCTACCTTTAACCCTTGCAGGTGCCTCGCTGCTCATTGAACGGAAGCTCGTCGGAGACGGCTTCGAGCTTCGTCGACATCGACATCAGACCGCCCTCCGCCGCTCCTGGGACCACCAGCACCTTCGCCGCAGCACCACGCATCTTCTGGGATATCTCCGACAGGTCGGAGAGCGTCACCAACACGAGGAAGGACGGGCAGAGCTGAAGCCCCTTCACCGGAGCCCCGCCATCTCCTCCGCAGGCGGCAGAGAATCATCGGAGCAGACGCATAGCAGCCGTTCGATCACGTTGATCGAACGGCCCTCAGCACGCCACATCGACACTTCACCGGGACTCACAGGAGGCGTTGGATTCACATTAGATCCAACGGCCCTCAGTGCTCCACGCGTCTCCTCACCGCAGCAGCTCTCAACCGTCGATCTCACCTCGAATCTAGCGGCTGATCTTCAGCCACGTCGTCGTCTCCATCGAGCCCAGGAGCTGTTGGATCCATCTAGATCTAACGGCCTGGGGTCACGCCACGCGTCTTCACCGCCATCCATCGGATCAAGCTCGATCCGAAGGTCCACAGCTTGCCACGTAGTCTCGGCCCGAGCCTCTTCTCCGAGCCTAGGTTCGAGTCGCCCGAGCCTCACTCCAGACCTCCAGAGACGCCCGAGCCTCACTCCAGACCTCCAGAGATGCCCGAGCCTAGCCCCGAGCCTCCAAAGCCATCCGAGCCTAGGCCGCCCACGTGAGGAGCACATGCGGCCTGGGAAATTTTGCACCGAGGCCCTCGGGACTTTCCATATTTGCAAAAAGGTCCCTGTGAAGCTGAGCCCACGTGAGGAGCACGTGCCTATTGGAGAAATTGCACTCGATCCCCAGCATTATAGGTAATTACATTTTAGTCCCTGTCCGCATATTTGCTTATTGTATTTTTATTTTCCTGTATTGCATTTACACCCCTGTGTTTGCACGCATCCCTAGGTTGCATTTGACATCATTTTTCATATCTAAAAATTGCATTTTGTTGAGAAACTTGTCCTCTGTCTATTGGTCCATGTGTCACATTTTGTAATTTCAGTAGAATTATTAATGAATTAATTGGTGCATTTTTGACATATTTTGCCCAGTGACACCTTTTAATTTGTAGTTAATTCTCTGTGCTTCCAAAAATCATCAAAAATTCATAGTAGCTTAAGGACAGTATTCTTAACATACCATAAAATTTCATGTCATTTGCACGCATCTCGAGGCCTAAATAAATTGTTGAGTGATTTTCTTATATTAATTTTAGTTAATTCATTTCACAGTGAAATTAAGATCTGTCAATTTTCCTGGATTCCTTATCATTAGAGCTATCTAGGATAATTTTATTTCTTGACGAAATTGTGATTTGTTATTTATTAACAATTAAATATTGAAAATCACCCTGTCTGCATATTTAATTCACAGTAAATTCATTTAGTGTCTGAAAAACCCAAAAAAATTAGGGTAACTCATTTTCATCATAATTAATCATCTGGCCAATTTTTAGAATTTTTGGACTTCATTTGATATCTTAATTAAATTAAACATTAAATTGGCCTGCATTTTTGCATAAGTCTGCATAGAAATTAAAAAGAACAAAAAAAATACTTCCTCAAAAATCCAACACTTGGATACTTGCTAAAATTCACCTAAGGAGACAGATGCCTCCCTGAGATCGACCTTGGACTCCACCAAGTAAAAAAAATTCACCGCTTGACATTAAATTAAAGTGGTTTTTGACTAGCCTCTCGTATCCGACTACAACGAACGATTAACATTAATTTGGACATTAATTTGACCGAATTAACATAGGGTGCGGGGCAGTTATCAGTCGTGCGGCACGGTACGGCTGTGCACGGAGCACGAGGGGGCGTCGCACGGTGAGGCACGGCGGCGAGGTGGCTCATGCGAGGCGGAGGCGCGGCTGTGCGACGGAGTTGCTGAGAGCGACGAGGTGGAGTTGCGGTGGGGCGGCGGACCTGCAACGTTAGTGTTAGCAATGTGAGCCCGAGGCGAACCATTCCTACAATAAATGTTATTGTAATAAATGATTTATCAATAAAAGTTATTGATTTTGTTTCACTCCCTTTCTGATATTGAATGAATGAACGCACTATAAGGTCCCTCTGTACAATAAGGGTTATGTACCATGGCCAACTTGATAATCATACAGTTGTTGATTCATTAAGTGAATCATAGAGGCTGATGCTTGGATGAATATCTAAGGAGTTAGATAGAGGACTCATCAAGCATCATCAATGATTGACAAGTAGTGATCTCCAGCCAGAGTAGGAGATGGCAATCCTATCTCATTAGGCTGATATCTGATTGACCTCTTGATGCAGGTCCTCTGCATGGGAATAGTGATTCGGAGGTATCAGATTAGTTGAGTCAATGAGTTGACTTAACTAGATCGAGATAACCAAAGACCTATGATGAATACTGTCACATCACAGGCAAACATCCTCTTACCAAAGACAGATGAATTGCTATATGTCTAAGTGTGTACATTTGGCAGACCAATAGGTTGATGACCTAACCAAGGTCTATATACCGACGAGCTGGTGTGCATGTAAGGGCATATGAGTAATGCGATCTCTCAAGGGAACATACAGGTTCACTTGTGAACCGGGAGACATGAGCTCACTCATGAGGTATTGGGACTAACCAAATTCCATGCATGGTCATCATGCTTTAGAAGCATGGCATGAATTTGAAGGTAAGATATATGCTTTGTGAAAGCATATGATCTGTACCATATCCCAAGGACCAAGATTGAGAAACTTAGTGATCAGACCATGAAGATGACAGTATAAAAGTGATCTATATCTTCATGATGATCATGAGTCTTCCAGTATGCAGAATGTACAGGTATTAGGAATACCTGTGGGTGATTTGATCATAAACGATTGTATAACCATGACGCTTCCATTCCGAGGTAGTGATGACACAGGTATGGATTTTAGTGACTCCTCTCATTAGAGAAGTGACCTAATCTTAGTTCAAGTACTCGACATTGATCTGAATGAGATTCAGATGCAATGAGAAGATTAGGTGTACGGTCTTGATTTAATCAAGCATCTATGAGAGGTCCATGGGATCTGGATTTGAGATGTGATCTCAATATCCAAGTCACTATACGTGGAACAATACAATCGCCTTGTCCTTATCTCCAAGTATCTGAGGAGAAATAGCATTGTTCTTAAATGGTTTAAGAACAATTCCATAAGATCTAAGCATTGAGAAATTGATGATTAAATGTAATTTAATTATCATGATGTATGAGGAATTATCCAATATTATTAAATGTAATTTAATTATTATGGATAATGTGGATAGTAATATTCAATTATTCATAATATATTATAAATGTGATTTATAATGTATTAGAGAGAGCTAATTATAATTTATATTTGTAGATTAATTATTAATGTGTATTGGATACACATTGTCTAATTAATTGAAAATGTAAATTATATTTTGTTTTAGGTTGTGAATGTGATTCACAATTTTCCAATGTCAAGATTGCAATATTCCCAAAATTAATTGAGAATTATTTTTGGTGAATAAAATCCCAACAAATAGTTGTTGGAAATAAATAAGAGAGAAAATCAAGGAGGCATGCAATCTCATGGAAATCCATGAGATTGCCTCCTTTAGGAAAGAGGTGGGCGGCACCCAATTCCTATATGGAATGGGTGGCCGTCCCCCCTTAATGTACATGGAGATGTAATCTCCATGTATATTCTCTCCTTATTTATTTATGTGATTTTAGGATTGATTTATATTTGATTTTGTCAAATATATTTTAATCTAAAGTTGTTGGCTTTTACCAACAACAATCTTGACCATTGGAATGACATAAATCAATCTCATCCATTGATTTTATATGTCCCATGGATTGAGATCCATGGATCCCAAAACCCTATAAATAGAGAGGCATACCTTGCTCTCTACTACATGCTATTGTAGCACACATCTCTCTCTCTCTCTTTCTCCTCACACGCCAGCCCTCTCTCTCCCTCTTCTTGGTGGCCGTCCACCATACCCTAGAGGAGACACTCGTCGACGCCCACGCCACCGCGCTGCCGCTTCAACGCTCTGCGGTTCTCCGTCTACTTGGAGTGCTTCACTCACAAAGGAGACGTTCGATCTCGTGCGACGAGATCAGGAGCAACCGTGCTTGGATCAACTTGTTGGATTGCGAGGACAACGCGACTCATCCCCGAGCTCGCAAGTTGTTACTCCGACGATCGGACTTGAGACAGGAGGTCTCTTTTCTTAGAGACTCGATCAACCACGCTTCAAGAGGTATTGCATTATACTTGTTGTGGTTATAGATGAAACGATTTGAGAATCGTTCTTGGATCATGTGGTTTCATCGCATGAAAAAATTTTAAATTTTGATGCACCGAACAACTAGTACGATTAGTCATTCTTCGTCGTACCTGATACGACGCTCACGCTTCCATGATGTGCTTGAGTATTTTCTCCATATCCTTCAGTTAGCAAAAAAAATGAAGGAAGGTGGTAGGGGTTCTGCGCTTGGGTGTTGGGGATCAGAGATGGACTCTGACCTTTGCAAAGTCGGAGGTTCGATGGAGATGACACGAAGATGGGGTTGACGTTACTGGCGGAGGGCGAGCTGGGTACCTGCAAGGGTTGCTGGGAGGTGGCTCCCGTTGTCGACTCAGCTCTCTCCGGCGCAAGGCGAGAGCAGCTCGCCTGCCCGCGTGACTGGAACAGCGACAAGGTGCAAGGAGAGCACTTGGATCACGCCTGGAAGTGAGATGTCACCGATGAGAAGATGGGGGTGCTGTCACCACCCCTATTTGGTGGCCTTCTTCTTCACTCCCTGGAGATGGCGGATGGGGCTGATGGCTTGCGGGGGGAAGTTTTATAGGCGGGAGTCAAGTAACGACTGCAGCGGAGGTGGAGCCTTGTAACAGTCAGATTTAGTGGAGGAGGCGACATTTATGAGGATGGAGGAGGAACGGCAGGGGGTGGATGCGGTTAGTAACGGATGGAGGTAGGGGAAGCTCGGGTCACGTGCTGGGCACATGACCTGGGGGCCAGGAGAGAGAAAGAAAGTGGGGTGCCATGTGGCATGCCCAGGGGCTGCCACATGGCGCCCCAAAAAAATTCAAAATTAAAAGATGAAGAAAATTAGAAAAGTAATTGAAGGAAAACTCGGATAAAAAACTTTCCTTCATGAAAGTTGTTCGTCTCGGCGAGATCTACAACTTTCATGAACAACTTAGGAGCAAAAGAGGTCACCTGTGAGAAGTGGTATTTTTGGAGGCTCTCCATGTGTATAAAAAACCGGGTTTTTGGGATTTTGTATTTTTTGGTGGTTTTAGAGGGGATAAAAATTATAGAAAAAATATGATAAAATATAAGAAAATTATTTACGCACTAATATAATTTTTTGTATTTTTAATAAATAAGAAAATAGGAAAATAAAATAAAAGTAAGAAACACACAATTTTTGTACAGACTCAAAATAGACACTTGGACTTGGTCAGGTTCTTTGATTTCAGTTTTAATCAGGATTTGGATTTTTACGTCGCTTAATAAAACTTTCATCAAAGAACACAAATGAAGAAGAAATAAAATTAAAAGGATTAATTATGAATGTAAAAATTGAGGTAAAAAATAGCAAAAGGTCAAAATGCGCAAAAGAGGCCCAAAACCCAACTTTCACAAATGGGCTCCGAATTTTACGAAATTGGTCTTGTTTTTAAGGTATTTGAAAATGGAGTACTTTAAAAGTCAGTAGACCAAAATCGGACACTATATGTGGGAGATATGCTCGTTTTAGTCCGTCAGATGTGAAATTAGACTCTGGGTTCATTTGACACTTATTGGAGTTAATAATTTTTTGTATTTTTTATTTGATAATGTTAGTAATATATACACAATGGAAGTTGTTTGGGGTCAATCGGAGTTAGGATGAATTAATTAAAAATAAGAGAAGTTAGCAGCTTTTTGGGCTAATTTACACTTGGGATTTTTAATGCAATTATGCATGATGAAATGCAAATATTATTAACACATGTATGAATGCTAATAATGCTCTATTAATGATTAATTATAAGTGAATGATGGGGAATATAGCCTAAATGACCAATTTTAGCATGATGAATACGCGATTCATCATGCATCCATTTAGCTTAGTTTAAATTTATGCGCGGATCATTTTGCATGTAGACTGCTGGAGTAAGGTACGCCTTCTATCTCGTGCATGCATCATTGATTTTATCATGCATCGGCTTTTCCGTCTTCCTCCCTCGGTTTTCTAGACTTAGGAATAAAAAGGAAATTGGAAAATTTGTTATACGATTGTTTGATTTTTGAAAAATATCTAAAAACAAAAAAAATAAAATCAAGACGGTTAATCAAACCAGACCTTAAAAGACACTGATCTAATAACTTGTCTTGGGAGAGCAATCCCCTAATTGATTGGTTTGGATGAGCGAGAGAGTGACTCGTACCCTAGGTTAGAGCCATACCGACCCTCTTTTAGACTACTGATTTTGAGCTAGTCGTTCTCCAGTGAGGATCGCTCCGGTTTCCGATAAAGCGGCCACGATATCCTTAACAGAGCGAGCTGATCGGGTAGCCGGTAAAAGGTTCGCGGCTTGTACTGGCTGGGAAAGATCTAGTTCGGGATCAGGACAGTCTCCTGGGGGCGTTGGATTCCTATCAGCTCACGTAATCGCTCTGAAAGATTGTTTGATTCACCTAATAAAATCGATAAGATAAAAGACCGAACTTTCATGGTCATCAGCTCTGTGTGCATTGATGAATTGGGGGTATTGTTTGACCGATCTTGTTTGATTGCCAGATCCCATCCGCCTTCTTCCCACTATCTTCTCCTCCAGTCTTCTATCTTTCTCCCTCCCACCCTCCCTTCAGTTTTCTCTTCTCTACCCCGGGATGATGGATCACACTACTTTCTTGCCGACTCTTGCGGCTTCTTCTTCTCATATCCATCATTCCAGTCCACCTTCGAGGGAGGTTCGATATCCGATCGACCTTCCAATCCCTCCGTCCCCTCCCTTTCATTCTTCTGGACATTCTGCGCTACACGTCTGCGGAGATCAGATTGGGCAGATACCAGACCCGGACGATTCCACTGCTGGATTGAGAGTGCACTCCATACGTGATGATAGAGAGTAGATGCGAGTATCAGATATCTCCGACGACCGGATGATGGATGAGCATACAAGAAAGGGAGCTCAGTCAGCTTCTACATTCGGTCCATTCATTCTAGATTTGGAGTACATTCAGAGACTGTCGATATTTTCAGGAGAGGTGCACGAGGAGCCGTATATTCATCTGGCCGAGTTCGAGGAGTTTTGTGAGAGCCAGACATATTCAGATATCACTGCGGAGGAGCTGATGTTGAAGACCTTACCATTCACACTTCAGGTCAGAGCCATGAAATGGCACAGAAGATTGGGAAGGAGATTCGCTCGTGGGGAGAGCTACGCCGAGAATTTCTACAGAGATATTATCCCCAGCGTAGAGCAGATATGATGCGATCTTTGATCATGGATTATTCAGTAGACCCTTAGGAGCCAGTGCATGATGCATGGCTGAGGTTTCTTGACCTCTTGAGGAGATTTCCCGATCACGGACTTTCACCGACCGACCTTATCGAGATCTCCATGAGGGGGATGACCGCGGATTAGATAGCACTGGTCGTGACCTCGTGTGGTGGTTCACACCGCAGTTCCGATATTGAGTTACTTGATGCCATCTCGAGATCTCTTTCACAGAGACCATCTTCACGAGATGTCGTAGTCAGGACAACACACGAGGATGATGTAGTACCAGTTGGGTGTGCTGCACTTCACGAGGATACAACTTCTGCACACCGGCCCGAGGACATGGATTCCGCTGCAGCACAGAAGATAGAGGACATGACTGCCACAGTGGAGGTTCTGACCCAGAGTCTACTCGAGTTCCCGTTGGTCTTCTAGCTAGAGTTCGAGACAGCCCCAGAGTTTTCAGTTGACGAGTCTTGGATATTAGATCTTCTGATATTCCAG
This sequence comes from Ottelia alismoides, assembly GCA_037367405.1. Classification (NCBI taxonomy): domain Eukaryota; kingdom Viridiplantae; phylum Streptophyta; class Magnoliopsida; order Alismatales; family Hydrocharitaceae; genus Ottelia; species Ottelia alismoides. Next base: position 402,874 of record JAZKJV010006494.1, read on the forward strand.
GAGATGGAGGAGCCCCTGCTACTACAACCATCGATCCAGTCATTTCAGAGTCCAGTCCCGCATACTCAGCTTCTATTATGCAGAGATACTTCTCGGATTCAGACAAACACCATGACTCAGCCCAACAGCCACAACTCGATGCGGGATGCCACTTTGGGATGACTTATACAAAGAGTCCCATATTCGAGCCTTTTGTCCTCCATTTTGATGAGACAGATACACTTTCTGAGGACCAGATGATAGCCAGCACTGTCGTAGCGCAAAGATCAATTTCAGCCACATCGCCAGCTTCCGCGGTGTTGACCAGTACCTTCTCCTATTTCCAGATTGACCAGAGACAGACTTCAGATGATGATGCATTCTGGTGCACAAAGAGGGTGCTTGACAGCAACGCAGATGCCCTTATAGACTCTGATCTTCTCCTCACTAATGATCTTGCATTACTCCTCGAGGGTTATCTGCGAGAGGATGCCCCTCACGATGTGTGCTCGATTTCAGCTTCTGAGAGTGTATCCGATCTGGCGGATCACGAAACCGAGTCTTCTGATCCTTCGACTTCTGAGTTGTCTCACCTCGATGACCCTCGCCAGGATGAGCCAATCTTTGAGATATTCGATGATCTATCTGATCTTTCTTCATATTCTGCATCGGATATCAGTCCCACTTGTGAGTCTTCTGATCCTGATATTCCATATCCTTCCGAGACGGTGATTGACGTGGAGGATTCCATGACTGATCCTTCGTTCTCCACGTTTGATTGGTTCGGCTCTACACTTCCACTCCAGTCTGATTTTGAGCTGAGGATTTCTTTTGTGCTACCGGATCCCGATCATATCTTCCCATATCACTACCCGGTAGCAGACACCCGCCTGATTGCCTACCTTAGTGTCTTCATTCACACTGTTGATTTCGTCGTTGTTCTCATACCAAGACTGCGACGACAGTACGACATTCACCTTACAAATGTCGTCCTGAACCTTGACACGCCTTTATCCTAGCATTTGCGCCCAGCTAGGGGCATAAAATCTAGCGCTTGTTGAGAGGCACCTCAACATTGTCCACTTTTTTATATACGTGTTTTGTCATGATTTGTTCTTTGTTTCTTCCGTGTTTGTTTTCACTCCAGGTCTCGTATAGGATAATTTTTGCTATACTTAGGATATACCTCATCCTAAGTATGGGGGGGGGTGGAAACACCGAGTTGATCCTTTCGTTCTGTTTCATTACTTCTGTCGTTGCCTATACTTAAGGATTCTTCACCTTAAGTATAGGGGGAGTGATGCCCTTCCATCTTGTATATATTTGTTTTCTTCATTTCTTTTCTACTTCTGTTTTACTTCCTATACTTAGGGATATTTTACCCTAAGTATAGGGGAGGTAGACCCTGTACATTCTCACTCGGATTTCCCTTGTATACAGCCTGCTATACTTAGGATTACTTGATCCTAAGTATAAGGGGAAACCCTGAGTCTCTTTTCATTTCGATTCTTTCATTTGTCTTTGTATATAGCCTTTCTTTTCACTTCCCTATACTAAACACGAGTTATGTCTTCTTCATCGCTCTTGATTCACTCTGAGGACATCGTTCGATCTAAGTATAGGGGGTGTCATATATATTTCATATATACTTTAGACATAACTCGTACATTGTGTGAGTGTGTTAATAAATAAAAATGTCTAAAAACCCTTAAAATCCGTAAAAATTTAAAAAATTTCCTTGTAAATAAAATTCTTTATTGCACATACATGGATATATGTACAAAATTATTTTTGTAAAAATGTTTGTAAAAACCTTTTGTGTAAATAGTTTGTAAAAATTTTGATATCAAAATTGTGTATATAGTACGAAATTTTTGTAAAATGTTTTGAAAAACAAAAAGTTTACCAAAACCTTGTGTAAATTTGTGTAAATATTTTGCAAAACTTTGCATTCATGCATACATCCATGTTTTCAAACATTTTTCAAAAATTTTGCACATAGTAAAAGTTTGTAAAAATTACATATTTGTAAATATTTGTATATTTTTTCCGAATCATAGTTGACATTTAAACTAGCCTGGAATTTAATTGAAAAATGGAGCTTGGTTAGGATCTTAATCCACCTAATTCTAAGAGGAACCTTAGAGGGCTTAGGGTTGAGACTTTTCATATCCATGGTGACTTAATTCTTTGAGTCCACTAGGCTATGATCATATGTCATCTCGATGAGCCTAAGTAGAGCACTTAACAACACACACATGACTCTTACAAACAATGACTTTACTTGGACCAGCACTTTACACCGAACTCTCCACGGATGAGGTGGTGAGGAGGTAGTCTTCTTTGACTTGGGGTAGCATATAAGGGTAGTACTTCTAGGCGGAACCTCTCTTCTTCTTATAGTGAAGGAAGTGTGTCTCAACTTGGTCTGGTAGTCGTGAGGTCTAATGACAGGAGTTGTGGGTTGCAATAATGCTTCAAAAGAGGGATAGTCTACTGGCTCAAGAGGGAAAACTCCTTATGTATATATGCTGCACTTTGTAGATATGTTGTAAATATGCACATCAAAAAAAATGCAAAAAGAAAATAATAACTCCAAAAAAGTGGCGGGTATGAGAGAAAATGATAATCCCACCGGAGTGTATATAGTGCAATGAAGCAAAGCTTATGTTATCCATGTTCCATCTCATGAAGCTTGCAGCAGGGAGACTTAGATACACTGGTTGAGCTCCCAAGGATACATGGCTACACTGGCCATGGTCCATTCTCTTCTTCCTCCTCTTCTTGAGTCGGTTGAACTTGAACTTAGAAGGGAATACCCCACTCCTCTAGGAAAGAGTTACCAGACTAGGGTATTAGAGTTATCTTGTGGGGGAGGGTTGTCACTTTGCTATTTCTGAGGTGGAGAGCTATACCTCACTTACATCGTACGAGGAAAGATTCATGGTCTTCAGGGTTTGTGTATGTAGACTTGTTCTGATCTGGATTGTTGAGGAGTCTTGACTATAGATTAGTGGAACTTAGAGGCTGTTAAGTTTTAAACCTAAGTCCAAATAAGGTTCCGACAAATTAATAATCCAAAGATCTGACTAAGCCCCATACTTCAATTTAATGAAGACAAGTTTAATAATCAGCATTGATTCATCTTTCCCTTCTTTTTCTTTTTCTTTTTCTTTTTTTTTTGCACTTCTTTTTCAAATAAGTGTTTGCTAAGGGACAAGCAAAAGTAAAGTATAGGGGGGTGACGAATCCTCATTCATCACTCTTTATTCTTTTATTTTAGCTAAAAATCTTTGCAAAACACCATGTAGATACTTGTAAATGCAATAAGTTTTTAAATAGGCATGCTTGTGTAATTATCAATAATTAGAATGTTTTTGTGCAAAAATAAAAGAATAAAGAAATAAAGAAAAAGAGGGAAATATTTAGAATAAATATTGAGTGACCTGAACCCAAGAGAGGGCCCAATATGGGCCTGATCGCCAAATAAAATAAGTAGAGAGAGATAGGGCAACTCAACTTTATGTAAAACCCCCTCTTATGTATATAGTTTATTTTCATAAAATTAAAAATATATGTATGTTTCCCATATTTTGTATATATTTCTAAAAATAAAATAAAAATGAGAAAAATAAAATAAAACTAAAAATTCTCTCTCTTCTTATACATAGACCATGTACATAGGAATAATTTACCTATTTATTTCACCCTTGTACATAAATAATAAAAACCAAATAAAAATTATTTTATACTCTACATTTTATAACATAAATAAATAAAATATAAAATTAGAGTATTTTTACAAAAATAAGAAATTAAAAATAAAAATATAAAATATATAGGTATTTTATACATGTATATAATATTACATTATGTATATACATTAATTTATTTTTCAAAAAAAATAAATAAAAAATACTAGAAAATACTTTGAAAAATAATAAACATTTTTTATTTTATAAATATTTTTAAATAAAATCATTTGCTATTTTATTTTTAATTTATAAATCTTTTTATCTCTAATTTTTCTGATTGGTCCACAGGGATTGTTGACCCCTAGTCAACTCTCCACCCTGGACCATTCTTCGAGGATCCTCGTGCCGACCCGATTTTCGCCAAATTTTCTCGCACCAGTCCAGACCCCATTCCGTTCGATTAGAGGCTCCGATCGCTACGATACGTGATCCACGCATGCCTACTCTCTTAGGGATCCGCTCCTTGGAATGCGCGCCCGATCCCCATCTTCTCGGACCTCTGTTCGTATAAAGCATCACCTGGAGCCGCCATTTCACTCATCTCCGGCCATCACCTTCGGCTCCAGGGACCTCCACTTCCTTTCCTTGAGTGACAGCTAGGTCGAGGGAGTGTTGCAGCAAGGATCGAGGCCTCTAATCTTAGATCCGGCGAGTCACGTTGCCGTGCTCCGCCACCGGCGAGCTCTAGCCTCTAGAGACGTTGCTCCATCGAGGCGAAGATCCCAGGAGGACCAGCACCTCCAGCATAGATGCCTTCGAACATCAGGTAGATTCGATAGCCCTTATCCTTCCTTGCATTTCCATTCTTCGATTTCCGACCGCCGAACTTCACCGGACCACCCCGCACGCTCCGATCATCCATTTCCCATTCCGACCGCACCTTCACCATCGTGAGATTCCTCTCCACGTTCTACATCCCTCCATTCCCCCTAGTTCGCCCAGGAATAGGGTCACCGGCTCTCCTCCGTCGTCGCTCGCTGGAGAGCTACGCTCCGCCTCCCCCAGCCGCCCACTTTGCTCGTAATCGAGTCGAGGCAGTTTTCCCTCGATCCAGCTTTCTTTCTATGCAGGTTCGAAGGCAAATGGACCTCATCTAGAGGTCCTATCACTGAAGCATTGTGCTCCAGGTTCTTCTTCGTCGTCGGGGTCCTCCAGGATCCCCCAGCCTCATCGAAGAATCCCATCAGCTGCGGACCACCACCAGGATCGTTTTCCCTCTCAGAGCAGCCTTGGAAGAGCTCCCCACCGTACGTATTGGCCGAACGAAGTTCGTCGACGACCTGTTCATCCAGAGCCCTCCTCCGCCGTCCGATCGAGTCCTCCTGCCAGTTCCGATCTCCACCATTCATCATCCGAGGGCTCGCATCCATCCGATCCATCTGAGGATTTGATCTGGAGCATTGATCGCCGAAGGGGTACCAGTCCATCACAGCCGTCCGATCTTAAGTGGACCTTCTTCAGTCGTTGGATCCTTAATAAGAGGGTAAATTACTCTTAGGCCCTCCTTAGTTTTTACATTTCGTTTTAGTCTTGTAAATACTTTTGGACGTTGTTTTTATTTTGGGTAATTTGCATGTAGGATCCTAAGCTTCTTTTCTTTGCAATATAGTCCCTCTGTATGTGGTGCACGTGCATTGACACGTGATTTGTGGGTTATTTACATGTTTTTTCCCTAAACTTCTCAGTTGTTACTGATTGCATCTTTATAAATAGGAGTTACATTTATGCCCCTCTGTGTGTGAATCACGTGCCATCTGCATGTGTATCTGGGCTTTTTGCAGTTTTCGCCCCGCATTCTTTAAACGTATTATCAATTGGCAGAAAACTTATGTAAAATTGCACTTAGGTCCTTGTGAGATGTCTGTCTTTGATTGGCTAAAAATAATAACAAATTAACTCCAAAAATCATCAAATTTGTATACGTGGCTCATGCCACTGTGTAAAAATTTCACTAATTTTTTGGGATATTTTTGTTCTCGTTTTATATTTTTAAAAATTCAAAAACCCTTATTTTTGTCACTGTCTTATTTTAAAAACTAACTAAAAATATTAAAAAGTCCCCAAAAAATCTAAAAAATTATTTTGTATGTGTTTTGTTGTCTTTTTATTTCTGTGTAATTTTTATAGCTTTCTGATATATAAAACCCGTAAAAATCTAAAAACCCTAAAAACTTATAAAAATCATTAAAAATTTAGAAAAAAAAATCAAAAAATCTAATTTCTTTTTCATTAGTGAGATTTCTACTTTTACTTTATCATAAAATTGCCACTGGAATTTTATAGGCTATTTATTTATTTTTAAATAGCCTTTAGATTCTGGCTGAACATTGATTTTCATTTTTTGTCTTGTTTCATTTTAATAAAATCAACTAAAATTATAAAAATCTGAGAAAATAATTAAAAACCCTTGAAAAAACCTAAAATCCAAAATTATTTTTATTTTAATTTTCTGACTTGTTTTTGTGTGTTTAATAATTTCTTGATTGTGTCTTTTTGGCTTTGTTTTACATTTTCTTCTTAATTAAAAATCATAAAAAAATTTAAAAACTCATAAAATCCACAAAAAATATTTGTTTCATTTTATTTTTGATTTTGACAACTTCGTAGGCTTTTCAGCCAACCCGTGCTCCTTGAGTTCGACCCTAATCGCTATAACAGGTTAAATAAAATAGCGGGACCGCTATTTGAGTTTTTTGTTTGATTTCTTTGATTTGGTGGTCTTCTTTTCTTGATTGACCTAACCTCGTGATTCGGGTTGCAATGACCCTGATTTATATCCTTACTCGGATCGCAAGGGTTTACGTGGGTCCACACAAGCGGCGACAGCCCCCTTTGGCCCCATTTGCTTTGCTTGAAGAAGGAAAGGGCGGCGGAGGAGGCCCCCTTCCCCTTTTGGATTTTGGAAGCATCGAAGGACAAGGAACCCTAGGGAGGTGGATTAAAATAAAAAAATGAAGAAGTTCATTCCACCCCCAAAGGTTTCCAAACTTGCAAAGAAGTTTCTGTCGGCTCCAAACACGTGTTATGCACACATATCGTGGGCAATTTGCATTTTTGTTGTGCGTATTTATTTTATGTTAATATTTCGTGCAAAAACCTCATTTGCAGTTCAGTCCTCTATGTCCAGAACTTAAAATTGCATGGTTATTTGTTTGAAATAATACTTTTCATTGCTTAATAAATTCTCAAAAAATCATGTTATGTTCCTAATGAGTGCATGAGCATTGTATAAATTTTTCATTACATTTTAAATTTATTTGATATTATAAAATAAAAAACAGTGTCATTTCTCTATTTAAAATTTGAAAAATCATAAAAATTCGAATATTGCTCTAAAATTTCTAAAAAAATAGATCAGGTGTATTTTATTGTGTTTTATTTTCTATCCAAATTTCACGCATAATCATTTTCAAAACAAAAAAATGCAAAATACTAAAAATCATCGAAAAATTGTAGAAAAATCAAAAAATTGTGATTTCAGTTTCCGTGTGTATATGTTTGTTTATACTTTAGCGTAAAAATAATTTCCAGGAGTTTCGGGGCACTTAAAATATTTTTAAGTTGTAAATTACTCCAGGATATGCATTGTTTTGTATTTTGAGATCTGTTTGAATTTTAGAAAAATACAAAAACATCTGAAAATTCTAAAAAAATTTCCAAAAATATTTTAATATTTATAAAACATAAAAACATTTACTCTGAATTTTTTTGAGCATTTTTTATAACATTGAAAAATACAAAAAGAAGGTGTGTGCATATTTTATCTTGTGCGCTTATTTTAAAATAAAAATTTGAAAAATAAAAAACCACTAAAAAATCATTTTATTTGACTTTGAAATCTGACTACTTAGTTTTTCAATCGTGCTCCTTGTCTTTGACCCTGGTCGCTATACCAGGTAAATTTAAATAGCGAAGACCACCTACATTTCAATGATTGATTTTTCTTTAAAGTGATTTTATACATTTTTGGGTAAATTACAAAAAAGAGATTGCTCTTTACATGGATTCCTAAATTAGGGTCCGATCTTTATTTTGTAACAAACAAGGGACCAAAGTTTAACTTAACGTTTCAGTCCCTAATGCCGCCAATGTGCGGCTCAACCCATGCATTCAGTTGATGAAATTACCCTTTAGCTTTTCACCTCCCCTATTTCTACCCTCACCCAAATAGAAGGGGAGGAGGATGATGGCTATGCACACACCCCGACCACCACCGCGAATGTCATGATCCCCTCATCGTCCCTCCTCGCTGCTACCAACACCGACACCAGCACCCCTCCCAGCACCACTGAATGCCGCAGCATCGTCACCACCGAGTTCCTCATGTTGGGAATCAAAGGGGCATCGGCGATGGCTAGGGAGGGATATGATCATGGACAAGGCGGTGGTAGAGGCTGGGGGATCCGCATGTAAAGGGAGGTACTCAGGCGGCGTGGGATGCGGGCCACGGTTGATGTTGAAGAAGAGTAGGTGGCGTGGCAATACTCGACGGAGGACAATCCTCTGTGTGAAGGATACATCAATTAATAGAGGAGAAATCTGTAGTTGAAGAGTCCATCATGAATATCCGAAAGGGATGTACTGAATGATGAGGCAACAGAATTGCACGATCAAAATACCGAACTGCGGATTCATAAGCAATTCATGCAGGAGATCATGGAACAACACATCATTTATCATCTCCTCAAATATAAGCTAGAAAATTCTTCCAAATGATATGACTAGATGATACACACAACAAGCTATACATCTTCAAAACAGTAATATTGTTTAACATATTCCATGCTATATAACTGATGATGACCATAGCAGCAAATCATTTATCATCTCCTCAAATATTTTCAGAAATATTGGGGTATAATATATCTCCAGCCGCATATTCTCGTAAATCTGATTGGTTACATACACGGGAGTGTCTTGAATATCTCGAATTGATAATGGGAGTCATAATTTTGATAAATCCAGCTCTTGGACAGCAGAATTTGGACATATCTCAAATTGATTATGGGAGTCTTAAGTTTTGGTAAATCCAGCTCCTGGACAACATAATTTGGTAAATACAAATCCTGGATTTACCAAAATTCGTTTTGAATATTACGGGTAGAGAAAATATCTCGAATTTGGACAGCAACTGGACACCAACATGAGGATGGAGTTCATCCACATCGAAACTCCAGGGAGTAAATCGAAGAGATCCATCGATGATCCATAGAGATCTTAATTGGAGGCAATGGGTGGTAGAAACTCTAGGGAGCAAATCCGAGTACCTCCCTCTACCTGCGGATCCCCCAGCCACTGCCACCGCTGTCTCTGCCCCTTTGGTTCCCGACATGCGTGAGGAACTCAGTGGTGGCGAGGCTGCGACATTCGATGGTGCTGGGAGGGGTGCTGGCGTCAGTGTTGGCAGCGACGAGGAGGGATGACGAGGGGATCGTGACGTTAGCGGTGTTTGGGGTGGTGGTCGGGGTGTGCGCATAGCCGTCATCCTCCTCCCCTTCTGTTTGGGTGAGGGTAGAAATAGGGAAGGTGAAAAGCTAAAGGGTAATTTCGTCAACTGAAGGCATGGGTTGAGTCGCACATTGACGGCGTTAGGGACTGAAACGTTAAGTTGAACTTTGGCCCCTTGTTTGTTACAAAATAAAGATCAGTCCCTAATTTGGAAATCCATGTAAAGATCAGTCCCTTTTTTGTAATTTACCCTACATTTTTTCCATTAACTGAATTCATTGATTGAGAACAAGAACCTGTGATAATTTATTCCATCTCAATCGCATCGAACTCTGGGTCATCAAGATGGCGCCGTTGCTGGGGAGCACAACTTTGTAGTCATTTTTCAGTTTTATTTTATTTGTCTCTACATATTATAATTGTTTCTGACCATCGTTTGCTTTGATTTTTGTGCGAGGAACCGCTTGGAGGATGACTTGGAATCTTTTTGGAGGACCCGCACAGGAGGAAGAGCAGAGCAGGATAGAAGACCATTATTTTATTTTAGAGAACATTTGGACAGTATTGTAATAACTAGATATTTTCGGACTCATTTGGACACCTGGACATTTCGAGATCTGTTTCGCCAAGTGCTGGTGCACTTGGGGGACCTCACCGCTATTTTTCGTGTTTTCATTTCACTGCCTTACTTTCTATTTGATTCTCGTGGATTTAGCCCCTAGACTTAGGATTTTTGTTGACTGTGACGTAATTAGCTAAGGTCCAATACTTAATTGCTTGTCTGTTCCTATAGATCGTAATTGGACCTAGCTAAAAATAAATTGAAAAAGTTAACTTAACCGTTTGAGAGGCCACACGCCGCTAGAGGTTGTATATGCGTTGGCAGGATCCGTTGTGGCGGACAACGATCGACATCTGAGACCGGACTCAGGCCTCTTCCTCTGATTAGTTAGCTATCTGTTTTTCACGATCAATAGAAGTTGCTCGCCCAAGGCCGATTTCCTCGTGCATCATATAGTTAGTTTCCTTTCAGTATTTAATTTTATGCGGGGATCATATTGCATGTAGAGTGCTGGAGTAAGGTACACATTTCTGTCTCTGCATGCATCATTGTGTTTGACCGCGTATCGTCTTTTTCGACTTCCTCCTCCTGTTTTTGGATTCAAAATAATCAAAGGAAATCGAAAAATTTATTAGGAATTGTTTATTTTCAAAAAATATTTAAAAAAGTGAAAGCTTTAAAATTTGGGACTGCTAATGCAAATTTGACCCTAAAACCCACCTCATTGAAAAATATTTGTTTTGGGGAGAGTCACCCCCTCATTGTTTGGTTTGCTTGAGCGAGAGAATGACCCAGACACTAGGATAAAGCCACACCTAAACTTCCGTTAGACTACTGGTCTTGGGGTTAGTTGTTCTCCAGTGAGGATCTCTCCGGTAGCCGGTAAAGCGGCCCACGACGTCCCTAACAGATTGAATTGATCCGCTAGCCGGTAAACGGTCCGCAACTCATACTGGCTGGGAAAGATCTAGCTTTGGGATTGGGCCAGTCTCTTGGGAGCATCAGGTTCGTAACAACTCGCTTAATCGCTCTGCAAGCTTGATTTATCACCTAAAATAAAATTCACAAGATAAACGATCGAACCTTTACGGTCATCAGTTGAGTAGGTGAATTGGGGATTTGACTTCTGATATTTTTGCATCCAGATCTCATCTGCACTACTCCCACATCACGATGATGGGTAGGAGATCCCTTAGGCTGCCTCTAGTAGCACCGCTCTCAAGCACTCCTCCCTACTCATCTAGGGCAGCTTCGGAGAGCTTACACCCACTCTCTGAACATGTGTTTGATTCCACTCTTTTCCCCCTCGACCACCCTTCTTCTAGTCCCGAGCTGCCCGAGCAAAGACCAACACAGTTATTTGTTCATTTGACGACACCTGAGTTAGGGTCTTTTGTTGCAGAGACCCGTGAGATGGCCAGGAGTGATGGACACACCAATGGACATCCCTATAGTTCGACTTATATTCTAGATTAGGGTGTCATCAACAACTCCTTGTTAGCCTCCCTAGAGACGATGCAGCGACAGATTCGGGATTAGGGAGCATTCATGGCAGAGGTCCATCAGGAGTTACAATAGATGAGAGCCAATAGAGGAGAGCAACAGAAACCACTCGGTGAGGGCATTCTCGTAGCTGGAGGAGGAGCAGGAGGTGGACCAGAAGATTCGCAAGATCTATCCAGACTAGGTAGGTCGATGAGGAAGTTGCACAACCCTGGTGCAACCCTCACACACCGTTGGATCCAGCTTCCAGTTATTCTGGGCGACTTCAAACTTCCCCTAGACCATTCAGCCTTTGCCCAATTTCCATGGGCTAGCCACCGAGGATATTCATCTGCACTTACAGGAATCTGAGAGGATCTGTAGCACAGTCCACAACAGATTCGTGGACGAGGAAACTATCAAGATGATAGCATTCCCTTTCTCCTGGTCGACAGATTAGCCTATTAGCTGAAGCATTTGGTGAGATACATTACTACTTGGGAGCAGCTCCGGACCGAGTACTTGAACGAGTACTATCCACTTGGCCGGACAAACACAGCACGAGCTCTGATAAACAACTTCTCCATGATCCCCAATGAGCAATTCCATGAGGTGTAGGATCAATTCCGTGAGCTAATTGACTGGTGTCCACATCACGACATATACAAGCCCAATCTTGTCCAGAGCTTCTTTTGTGGGTTGACACCGGACCTGCAAGGGCTAGTCAATGCTTCTGTAGGGGCTCCTACTTTATCAAGGATGAAGACCAGGACTGAGCCATCTATGAGGAGGTGATCGAAAACTACACAGTGATATCCCAGACTAGGCTCTACACTTAGGAGAAGCCCCTACCCCAGGTTGTGTCCTATCAAAGTATAACACGGGTTGATGCGGGTCCATCCATTTCTTCGTCATCAGCAGCAGCAGCATAGGCAGAGTCTTCAGCCGCTGACATGGGTATTATCAGCGAGAAGTTGGACCACATAGAGATCATATAGAAGAAGCAGTATCAGGGCATGACACATATAGATTAGTTGGCACAGACTCTTAGTAACCTGAAGACCCATATCTTGTGTCTCCAGGAGGAACATACAGCTTCTCAGCCACATCCCAGGTCACGAGCTGATCCCAACAGCAGCAGCTCTTCCCAACACTCTGCCCAATACCATCAGGTTCACCACATTCAAGCAGAGTTGGTTCAGCTGTTGCAGCAGCACTACTCTCAGCTACCACCATCTCAGGACACTTAGATCGTGGTGTATCAATGGGATTAGCCCCTGGCAGTTCTTCCCCCGCCCCCTTACGAGCAGGAACCGTTGATGGAAGTCAACTGGATTTGGTAAGATTGGCAGTAGCTTGGGATCCGCCGAGATCATCCAAGATTCAGGTGGTCTATCAGAGGCACCTCATCCCACCAACAGCCTCCAGCTCCGGGTGGACAGAGCAGCCAGCAACAATAGTCGCGGTACTCCCAGCCACAATAGTATTACCAGTCGGGTTCTCGTCCCTACCAGTAGGGACATCAGTGCAGGCAGCACCAGCAGTAGCCTCAACAGCAGTAGCCTCAACAGCAGTATTCTCAACTTCACCCTCACTAGTACCAGTAGAGACAGCCTCATTTCCAGCGAGGCAACCCGTTCGGTTCTCATGGACCAGCCTATGTGAACCCATCCCTTGATGATCTTACCCGCCTACTCTCAGACTAACATGCATCATTCAGGGGGGAGATGGACGAATTCAAGCAAGAGACGAGGGAAATAATTAAGGACAAAGCTGCCATACCCGCTTAGATTGAACCGAACTCGAACAATCTGAAGAGGAAGTCTAAGCATGTACAGTTTACAGAGACTACCATTCCTAGTGATTCATTGGGTGATATTTCTTCTTATATATTTGATTCTGATTTTGTAACACTTAGGAGCGGTAGGATGCCAGCTGGCGATGCCTCGTCTGAGAGACAACCCCATGATGATCCAAGAGCGCCAGACGAGGAGAATAGCGGTGCTGATGCCGCTGAGGATGTTGATGATGATGGTGCTGACGCCACCAAGGGTGATGATTCAGTTGATGGTACTGAGGCCGTCACTTCTCCAGATGCAGTTGGCGATACTGATGCCACCATCCGACGTGATGCTGAGCCAGAGCGCGGAGCTATTGTCGTAAAGACAGATGTCTTGGGTGGTGTTGATGCCACCATTTCTATTCCAGTTGTATTTCCTCCCATTTTTGTATCTCAGGGCAATATCAAAAAGACCAAAAAAGGATAAAGGAATGGTTTCTTCATCTACTCTGAGTCCATATGTGTTGCATGATGATTCTTGTATGGGCTCCATTCCTTAACAACAGCAGGACCCTCTTCCTAGCCCTCTATCTGAGGAGGGTCCAGCTATCCCTTTCCCCCAGGCACACCGCTTGGCGCAAGGGAAGAAAATAGAAAACCCAAAAAAAGCACAACAGTTAGAGTTCAACCAACAGATGATCGACATATTTCATATCTAGCTGACTCTACAGGAGGCACTAGAGAACATCCCTCTTTTCCAGAAGCACTTGAGAGATAAGACCACTATACATAGGAAGAAGAGGAATCGCAATGCAAAAATCCACGTGCTTACCCGTGCCACATGCTTTGCTATACAGAATCAAATGCCAACCAAGAGACCTGATGCAGGAGCTCCATATGTCAGATGCCACATTCATGAGAAGCGATTCGATCGTATCCTATTAGACAATGGTTCTTCGATTAACCTTCTTCCAGCTGCTTTACTCGATCGATTCGAGTTTGGCCCTCTTAAACAGAGCAGGACAATCCTTCAGTTTGTTGATAGTTCTGTTAAGAGGCTGAAGGGGTTACTTAAGGACATTGTCGTCACAATTCAAGGCCTGAAATTTCTCGTGGACTTTATTGTATTGGACATGGAGATCCCTAAATCTGTAACATATACCCCCATCATCTTAAGACGACCATTCTTGGCCACAGCCAAGGCGATGTCCGGCCATGATAGTGGGAGGGTATACTTTCGTGTCGAGGGTGAAAGTGTACAAACAGAGATGATCGAGGAGACCAGAGCCAGAGATTCAGAGTGCTTAGATCAGATGACCGATTCAAAGCAGATGACATAGGCAGAGCTAGATATCCACCAAGAGTGTGACTTTGTGATTACAGATGATGAAGCAGTTTGGACAGATCCCACATCACGAGCTCTAGTCACATCTTTAGACATTGTAGATTCACATATCATAGTAGATGAGAGCTCGGAGATCACACTCATGGCATAGGATACAGTAGAGGTTGTTTATCATGATCAGGATAGCGAAGCCGATTTTGTTTCATATGCTTCAGATTCAGATCCCTCAGACACAGACATCGATTTTGATTGGTAGGAGTTTGATGAATATTTACCGTGTCTGGTGCTTACAGAGCTGACAGCTAGGGTGGAGAGAGAGCTAGGTCCGTTGACAGATATACCAGCAGAGCCGTCTTCGTCAAAGTTACCACTATAGCGAGAGTTCTCACACACAGATCTGGTGGCATTCACTCATACATTCCAAAAGCCAGATTTACCAGCTCCCACCTGTCCAGAATTGAAGACCTTGCCGCAGAGCATGAAGTACAAATTCCTTGCGGGTGAGCCATATATGTTCCCAGACATTATCTCAACAGATTTAACTGAAGATCAAGAATCTCGTTTGATGGAGGTTATTTAAATAAATCGCAAGCCAATAGGATGGAGTGTAGCTGATCTTCGGGGGATAAGTTCGGCCTTATGCTCCCATCACATTTATCTCGAAGAAGACGCCAAGCCCTCACGTGAGTTCCAGTGACGGATGAACTCGAATCTTTGAGAGGTGGTTAGAAGGAAATACCCAAGTGAGCATCAATTTTATCTACCCCATCTCCGACTCCAAGTGGGTTAGTCCTTTGCATGTTGTGCCCAAGAAGATGGGCATCACCATAGTTGTCAGCGAGTCTGGAGAGTAGATAGCTGCCCAGGTACCCACTTCTTGAAGGGTCCGTGTGGACTACAGGTGATTGAATCAGGCCACCAAGAAGGTCAGATCATCGAGAGACTAGATGGGAAGAGTTACTACTGCTTTCTGGATGGGTATTCGGAATACAACCAGGTGGCCATAGCGCCCGAAGACCAAGAGAAAACAACTTTCACCTGTCCGTTTGGGATGTATGTTTTTAGACGACTGCCCGTTGGATTATGTAATGCCCCAGCTACATTCCAAAGGTTCATGCTCTCTATTTTCTCGGACATGGTTGGTGAATATTTAGAGGTCTTCATGGATGACTTCTCGGTCTACGGCGACAGTTTTGATGCATGTCTTGATTATCTAGATCGAGTACTTCAGCGTTGCATTGAGGTCAACTTAGTATTATCTTAGGAGAAGAGTCACTTTATGGTGACTCAGGGGACGGTCCTTGGCCATATCATCTCCAACATGGGCATGGAGGTCAACCTGGCCAAGGTGGATATCATCAAAAAACTCAATCCACCATCCAATTTACGACAGTTGCGGTCTTTTGTGGGGCATGTTGGTTTCTATCGACGGTTCATACAAGACTTCAGCAGGATTTCCTGACCACTCACTAATTTGTTGACAAAAGACACCGAGTTCCTTGTCGATGATAAGTGTCTTGCGTCATTTGAGACTCTCAAGAATCTAGTTGTTGAGGCTCCTGTCATTCAGCCGCTTGATTGGTCTCTCCCATTCTAGATCATGACGGTTGCCTCTGATTTTATCGTAGGGGCTATGCTTGGACAGAGGAGGGATGGAGTGCCTGTTGCCATTCACTACGCCAGCCGGACTTTGGATGCTGCTCAGCGGAACTACACAGTGACTGAGAAGGAGATGCTAGCAGTAGTGTTTGCTCTTGATAAGTTTTGATCTTACATTATCAGATCTAGAATGACTATTTATACTGATCACACCGCCATCCGATACCTCATGGCAAAGAAGGATGCCAAAGCTAGATTGACCAGATGGATCCTTCTACTCCAGGAATTTGACATTGAGATTAAGGATAAACCTAGAGTGAAGAATGTGGTGGCAGATCATCTCTCCCGTTTAGAGAACCTTGAGGATTCAGATCAGATCACACCTATTACAGAGACATTCCTGAGGCGATCCTTGCGATCACCTCACTTCCATGGTACGGCGACGTTGTGAATTATCTTGTCGCAAAGAAAGTTCCACAAGGTTGTCCCAGACAGCGAATTGAGACCTTTCTTGCGAAGGCCAAGTCGTACCATTGGGAAAATTCCACTCTTTATCATGAAGGAGTGGATAGCATATGGAGACGATGTATTCCTCAAGAAGAGCAACATAGCATCCTCACCTATTGCCACAAGCTTGAGGCAGGAGGACATCATTCTGGGAGACGGATAACAGAAAAGGTGCTCCAATCTGGCCTTTGGTGGCCTACCCTCTTCAAGTATTCAGATGAATTCGTGATAAGATGTACTGACTTTCAGAAAATGGGCACTTGTGGACAGAGAGATATGATGCCGATGCAACCCATTCACTTCTGTGAGGTCTTTAACGCATGGGGCATCGATTTCATGGGACCATTTCCTAAGAGTCTGGGATTTGGTATATCTTGCTTGTTGTAGATTATGTGAGTCGTCAGGTTGAAGCCATCCCCGCCTGAACCACAGATTCTAAAACTATTTGTAAAATTTTGAGTAAAAATATCATTTCACGGTTCGGAGTACCTAGAGTTTTGATATCAGACGGGAGGACTTATTTTATCAACGACAAGGTAACGAGTTTAACATAGATCATAGAGTTGCCACTCCTTATCATCCACAGAAAAATGGTCTTGCTGAGGTTTCTAACAGAAGATTAAGACTGTATTGTAGAAGGTAGTCCGTCCAGACCGAAAGGATTGGTCACAGCTTTTGGACTCGATCTTGTGGGCATATCGGACATCCTTCAAGACTCCATAGGTTACATCTCCATTCCAACTCATTTATGAAAAGCCATGCCACTTACCAGTTGAGCTGAAGCATAAGTCACATTGGGCAGTCACTGAAATATTCTTAGATCCTGATAGTGTAGGAGATCAGAGGAGAGCAGAATTGACAGCCTTAGAGGAGCTTAGAGATACAGCCTTTTCGAGTAGCCTACAGTATAAGGAGCTAGTGAAGATATGGCATGATTCTCACATCAGCCATAAGCAGTTTGAGCCGAACCAAAAAGTATGGTTATTCGATGCCAGACTGAAATTATTTCCAGGGAAGTTGCAGAGCAAGTGGAAGGGACTATTCTTGGTCCCGAAGGTGCATGACAATGGCAGCATTGATATATCTGAGATGTCATCTGAGTCCACCTTTCGAGTTAACGGTCAGCGCCTGAAGCCATATCTAGATCATGATTCGTTGATCGTCGATGTTGCCCCTATTCATTTTGCATGAGATGAGGTATTGGACTCTCGTCATTTGCATCTCATGCCTGATTATCACTTCCTCGCAGTTGTATAGATCTAGTTGTCCATATCGCACATTCTTTTGTCTAACACCCCATCTCCATCTTGTGATTATGCTATACTTAGGGTGTACTTTACCCTAAGTATATGGGGTGCCAGACTTCTAATTATTCTTTTGATTCTTTTTACCTCTGTTTTGCTACGTATACTTAGGGATATTTTACCTTAAGTATAGGGGTGGTAGACACTGTACATTCTAACCTTCGGTTTTCCCCTTGTGTACAATCTTCTATACTTAGGATTACTTGATCCTAAGTATAGGGGGATCACCGACTTCTATTGATTTTATTCTTTTATTCGTCGTTGTAGTATAGTATTCTTTTCACTTCCCAATACTTAGCATGAGTTATGTCTTCGTTTGCAGCTCTTTGATCACTATGAGAACATAATTCGAGCTAAGTATAGGGGGTGTCGTATATATTGCATATATACTTTAGCCATAACTCGTACTTTCGTATTTTTAATATGGCTAAAACACTGTATAAATATTTGTAAAATTCAATGAAATCAACTAAAAAAGATGCAGATATTTCCTCAAAATTTCTTTTGTATATACTGATTAATAAGTCAGGTTAAAATATTTTGAAAAAGATTTTGAAATTCGTTTGAAAACCTATTGAAAATTTTTTGAAAACTATTTGAAAAATGTTTGAAAAATATTTTCAACCTTTGTAAAAATATTTTGGCTTGTAAAATTTTCCTTTTCTTTGTGTGAAATAAAATTACTTTTTGTAAAACTATTTGCAATTGTTATGAAAATGATTGAAAAATTATTTTGAAAAAAAATCTATATATACTATTTGAAAAATGTTTGCAAAATTATTTTCAAATGTTTATAAAATTATTTGAAAAATTATTTTGGACTATAGTCTTCAAAATTATTTGTAAAATTATTTTCAAATAAGTTTGAGGAATATATGCATCACACAAAATCCAACTGTATGTATATACCTGTATAAATTACTCAAGTTGTAAATCTTTTCACCTAATTCTTGTAAATAATTGACTCACTCATGTGTAAATATGTGTATCTCATCCCTAACCCTTATTAAAAAAATTGCATATAGTTGTATATATTACTAATCATTTATTTATAAAAAAACTACAAAATCCAAAAGTCTATAAAAATTTGCATTAAAAAAACTCTTTTTGCATGTGTGTCATTTTTCAAAAATCCATAAAAAGTTCAAAATTAGAAAATTGTTTCACAAAAAGATTTTGCTTTCTTTCCTTTTCATTGTACACATTTCTTGCATTAGTATGTGCATTTTTCAGGATAATATTGACATTTAAACTAAGTCTGTAATAAAATTGAAGAATGGAGCTTAGTTGGACCTTAATCCACTTAATTTCAGAGGAACCTTATAAGAACTGGAGTTAAGACTTTTCAGGTCCTAGTGACTTAATTCTTTAAGTCCACAAGACTATGTTCACATGTCATCTTGATTAGTCTAAGTAGAATATTTAACAACACATGCATGATTCTTTCAGACCGTAGCTTACCTTGGATAAGAACTCTACACGTAGCTCTTCATGGATGAGGTAGTGAGGGGCAGAGTCTTTTGGCTTGGGGTAGCATACGAGGGTAGTACATCTAGGCGAAACCTCTCATCCTCCTCTAGGGAGGGAAGTGCGTCTCAACCTAGTCTGGCGATGTTGAGGTCTAAAGACAAGATGTTGTGGGGTTACAATAATGCTTCAAAAGAGGGATAGTCTACTGGCTCAAGAGGAAAAACTCCCTATGTACATGTTGTACCTTGTATATATTTTCAAAAAAAAGAAAAAAAATGTAGAATCTCCAAAAGTGGACAGGTCTGATTGAAAACTAAAATGCCTGCTGAGGTGTATATACAAGTGAAAAAAAAAGAGAGCTTCAAAGTCAAATTTTTGTAAGCTTGTAGCGGATGACTTGGCTACACTGGTCATGCATCCAAGGATAGGTAGCTACACTGGTTACCATCCATTCTATTCTCCACCCCCTCTTCTTGAGCTGATTGTACTTGAACTTAGAAGGGAATATCCCCGCTCCTCAAGGAAAGAGTTGCTAGACCTGGGGACTAGAGTTACCTTGTTGAGAGAGGTTGTTCCTTTGCTACTTTTGAGATGAGGAGCTATACTTCACTTACACCGTATAAGTAAAGATTCATAGTCATAAGAATTTATGTATGTAGACTTATTCTGACCTGACTGTTGAGGAGACCTGAATAGGAGTCTTGTGGAACTTAGAGGCTGTTAGGTTTTAAATCCATTTCCCATTAAGGTTCCGCCACACTAAAAATCCAAAGGTCCGACAGAGTTCCATACTACAATTTTACGAAGATAAGTTTAAAAGTGAACATTGTTCTATTTTTTTTCCTTTTTCTTTTCTTTATTTTTGTTTTAACTTATTTTCCAAATAAGCGTTTGTTAAGGGACTAGCAAAGTAAAGTATAGGGGAATGATGAATCCACGATTCATCGCCTTTATTCTTTTATTTTAGCTTTATTTTCTTAGTCAAAGACCTGTAAATATCCATTAATTTCATGAAATTAGCATTTTACATGCATTTGTTAAATATGCATTTTTAACACTCTTCATATTCAAAATAAAAGAATAAAGAAGAAAAGAAAAAGAAAAAGAAAAGAAAAGAAAGGATGTATTTATAAAATAAATGCAGACTGACACGAACCCCGAGAAAAGGTCAAGACTTGACCTGATCGACCAGAAATAAAGTAGGGGGAGATAGGTCTTTAATTCAAAAATCCAAAAAAAATTGTAAATATTTTTCTTGTAAAATTTAAAAAAACTTACACTATTTTATTTGTATATAAATTGATCTCAAATTAATTTTTTTTCTCAACAAAAGTTGTAAATAAAAATGTTTTGTAAATACTAAAAATAATTGCAAAATAAAAAAATGTACAGATTATAAGAATCCACGCTCAGAAAAAAGCTGTAAAGCCGTACGAACTCAAATTGAATCAAAATTACTTCCATAATTTTTGCAGTTACAGTTGAAAAGTCAGTTTTCTAAGGTGATTTGTATAATTCTACCACTTACTTATTGTATATATGTATTCATATTTATTCTTTATACATAATGTACATAATTGTAAATATTCTCTTCATTGATAAAAATAAAAATAAAAAATAAAAATAAAAAAATAATATAAAAAAATTTCCTTATTTGTACATTTGTATAATGTACTATATGTATATAATACTTGTATATAACAATTTTCCTTATAGTAAAATCATCAAAAAATTTTAATATCTAACATTAATTAATTGAATTAATATAATTATCAAAATTAGATTTATTAATTTAATTAATTTATTTATTTGATTTGAAAAACCTTCCTTGTATATAAAGATTTGATTTTATGCCTTAAATAATCACCATTAAGGTGGCTAATTAATTTTCATAAATTAATTATTTTAATTATTTTATTTAATTCCGAATTTTATTTTTAATTAATTAATTTTATTTATTTAATTAACCAATAAACACATTCCTTTTTTGTCCATACTTTCCTTTTTGAATTACAAAATAATGCACAGTATGGAGTAATTTGCAACTTAAAAATATTTTAAGTGCCCAAAACTCCTGGAAATTATTTTATGTTAAAGTATAAACAAACATATACACAGAGAAACTGAAATCACAATTCTTTAATTTTCTACAATTTTCTACGTTTTTCAAATATTTTTAATATTTTACAATTTTTTGGTTTTGAAAATGATTAATGCGTGAAATTTGGATAGAAAATAAAAGAAAATAAAATACACCTAATTTTTTTAGAAATTTTAGAGCAATATTCGAATTTTTATGATTTTTCAAATTTTAGACAGAGAAAATGACACTATTTTTATTTTTCTAATAATATTAAATAAAGTTAAAATATAATAAAAATTTTATACAATGATCATGCACTCATCAGGAACATAACATGATTTTTTGAGAATTTATTGTGCAATGAAAAGATTTATTTCAAACAAACAACTATGCAATTTTCAGTTCTGGACACAGAGGACTGGATTGCAAATAGTTGAAGTTTTTGCACGAAATATTAACAGATAATAAATATGCGCAATACAAATGCAAATTACCCATGATATGCGTGTGTAGCACGTGTTTGGAGCTGACAGAAACTTTTTTGCAATTTTGGAAACCTCTGGGGCTTGAATGTAATTTCTCCAATTTTTTTTATTTTAATCCACCTCCCTAGGGTTTCTTGTCCTTCGATGCTTCCTAAATCCAAAAGGAGAAGGGGGGCTCCACCACCGCCCTTTCCTTCTTCAAGTAAAACAAATGGGGCCAAAGGGGGACGCCGCCGCTTGTGTAGACGGCGGAGGTAGCGGACGCCGCACGGAGGCATCTGGTCGCTACGGGCTGAGTGGCAGAGGGCAGGAGGTCACAGAGGGGAAGATGCGACCACGTTGGGCCATGCAAGGGAGCTGGGTAGCTATCGTACGGGCTCAGATGGGGCCGCCCGCACGGAGGGTGGAGGGCAGGAGGTTGCGGCGGGGCGCGGGGAGTCGGCGAAGCTTCGATGGCGGAGGGGGCTAGGCGGTTGTCGTGCAGGCTCAGACGGAGCTGCCCGTACGGAGGGCAGCAGTGATGGGAATGACGGTGGGCGGCACCGCTACTCGCGTTGGGCGGAGGGCCGCGGTTGTCGATGGTGGCAGCTCCGCCCAAGGCGGGTGGTGACGGGCGACGGGCGCCTGCCGCGGATAGTGTTGACGTCGGTTGCCGTCCCTTTTTTATTTTTTTAATTTTTTGATATATTTTTTTTGTAAACCTGCACGAGATATATGTAAATAAAAAAGTATTTGTATTTTTTTAAATATTTTTTTAATTCTTTTCTGCAAAACAACAGTGAGAAAAAAGATTTTTCTAATTTTTTTATTTATTCCTACAAAACAAATGTGAGAAAAAGGAATATATATGATTTTTTTTGTTTTTTATGTATAAACAACTTAGGATGCATGAATGGGTGTGGATCCTGCGATATGGAAGATGGACCCGAATCTCCGGTCACGGTGCGTGATCGGAGGTGGAAGATTGCGTGAGATAGAATATGAATCGATGAGATCGGAGAAATGAATGTGAAATCTAATCGGGAGCGGATAAAATCGGGATGGAAAATATTGGAATTTAATATCTAAATTTTAATCAAGAAATTGAAGCACAAATTAAGTATAATATTAATCTAAGAAAAATGACGGAAAATAAAATTAGATCTCACGTCAGGATCGGATACATCGTGATGGCCTCGACGAGGACCGACTCGTTATCACCGGATGACTCGAAGGCTGGGTACCCTTCTTTGACAAGATTGCTCTCGGAGATCGGGCTCCTCTCCACCAAAGATTGATCAAATTGTGAAAGAGGGAGGAGTAGCTCAATAAAAAGAAATTTCTTTAAGCATTTTTTATAACATTGAAAAATACAAAAAGAAGGTGTGTGCATATTTTATCTTGTGCGCTTATTTTAAAATAAAAAAATTGAAAAATATAAAACCACTAAAAATTCATTTTATTTTACTTTGAAATTTGACTACTTAGTTTTTCAATCGTGCTCCTTGTGTTCTATCCTGGTCGCTATACCAGATAATTTAAATAGCGAAGACCGCTTACATTTCATTGATTGATTTTTCTTTAAAGTGGTTTTATATATTTTTTTCCGTTGACTGAATTGATTGGTTGAGAAAAACGACCTACGATAATTTATTCCATCTCAACCGCATCGATCTCCAAGTCATCAAGAGGCAATGTCAGTGAGAAGATCGTACGGGGGAGATCGCTTGGGTTTGGAGTCGTACCTGGGACTCCTAGTTCTTCGCTCGATGAAGGCAACGGAACCTTCAGAGCTCTCCTGCAGTCGAAGGCGCGTAGCGTCGAAGGAATTGCTCCTTCGGATCACGCTGATGGATAGATTCCACCACGTCTTTGCTCGACGAAAGGGATGACCGTTGTCACCTAATCATGCCCCTGGAGCTGGAGGGTGGTGCTTCTCCTTGAAGATGGCAGATGAGGCTGTCGGGTGGATGGCACTGACGTCTTATAGGAGAGGGGGACGGTTATGCAGAGGCAGATGGCCTCATAACGATCGGAGAAGAGAGTGATGGAGCGGCGATCGTTACGCGGAGGAGTGGGCGGAGGCATTCGCAATGCTTTGGGGGGGGGTTGCAGCTTGCAGTAGCTAGGGAAGAGGAAGGGGGTCACGTGCTGGGTACGTGACCTAGGGGAGGAGAGAAGATAGGTGGAGTGGGGTGAGGTTGGGGGTGCCACGTGGCATGCCCAGAGGTTGTCACGTGTCACCCCAAAAAATTTCAAAAAATGAAAGAGAGAAGAAAATAGAAAAAAATAGAAGGAGACCTCGGATCAAAAAATTTTCTCATGAAAATTATTCATCTCGTCAAGATCTACAACTTTCATGAAGGAACTGGGAGCAAAATAGGTCATCTGTGTGGGGTGGTTTTTTGGTGTTCTCCATGTGAATAGAAAACCAGCTTTTTGAGATTTTGTAAATTTTTGGTTGTTTTAGAAGAGGATAAAAATTATAGAAAAATACAATAAAATATAAGAACATTAATTACATATTAATCTAATTTTTTTACTCTTAGAAATTAAGAAAATAGGAAAATAAAATAGGAGTAGGAAATACGAGACTTTTGTACAGACTCATAATAGACACTTGGACTCAGTCAGTTTCTTTGATTTTAGTCTTGATATAGATTTGGATCTTTATGTCTCTTAATAAAACTTTTATCAAAAAACATAAATGAAGAAGAAATAAAAATAAAAGGGTTAATTATGTACATAAAAACTCAGGTCAGAAATAGCAAAAAGTTAAAATGTGCAAAAGAGGCCCAAAACTCAACTTTCATATATAAGCTCCGAATTTTATGAAATTGATCTTGTTTTGAAGGTATTTGAAAATAGAGTACTTTAAAAGTGAGTAGACCAAAATCGAACCTTGTATGAGGAAGATACGTGTGTTTTAGTCCGTCAGATGTGAAATTTGGTTTTGGGTTTATTTGACACTTATTTGAGTTAGCATTTTTTGTATTTTTTAATCTTGTTAGTAATATCTACATAATGGAGATGATTTGGCTTCAATTGGAGTTAGGATGAATCAATTAAAAACTTTGGAAGTTATCTGCTTTTTGGGCTAATTTACACTTGGGATTTGTAATGCAATTATTCATGATGAAATGCAAATATTATTTACACATGTATGTATTCTAATGATGCTCTATTATTTATTTAATGCAAATGAATTATGGGTAACAAAGACTAATTGATCAATTTTAATATGACGAATGCGAGATTCATCATTGACCGACCACCGTTATATCTGGTTATTCTTTTCTTCACGTGCTTCTGTGACGGTGGGTGATTGCGCATACGCATCCGTATAAGGTGGTATGTGTTCCCAACAAATGGTATTAGAAGAGAGATGATACCACTTCCGTGTCTCATCAACTAATATCAGAGTTAGGTGCAGTGTTGTTGAAGGGACACGATGCAGCGGATCAGAACGAGGATCGATGTCAATGAGATGACACGATGCAGCACATGTGCCATCATCAGAAGCCATGATATGATGGTCTCTTGTATAAATCGACTTGAGGCGTCGAAGAATACTGCTAGCAGCGGTTAGCAAGAGATCATGGGAAGGTGGCACGTTGAAGGCATCTGGTGACGGGTGCATCACCCAGAGATGGTGAGTTTCTGCTAACGAGACCTGTAGATGACGAGGATGACCCAATGCAGACTTAAGATGATGAATAAATCATGATGGAATTCAACTCAAGGGAAAGATGGTTAGGATTAGAGTCATATTAAGATTAGAAATCTTAATGGGATGAGACTATTAATCCTAATAGTAGCTGAGTTGTATTCTATTTATCATCCTATTGAGAATATGACCATGGGGTTATAACTGGACTATAGATAGAGGGGGTGAAGGCATTATCTCTACACCACCACTAGAACAATGTAACCCCTAGAGAGGGGGGAGAGAGAAAGAAAGAGATGAGTGAGGAACGGAGCGAGTTGTACTCGTTCTAATTTATAGCGATCTTTCTTCTTCGGTGGTCACGAGAGGTGACCAACCACCGTTATATCTGGTTGTTATTTTCTTCACGTGCTTCCGTGGTGGTGGTTGATTGAGCATCTACATCCGTATCCGAGGGTTCATATGATATCTGAGCAG
Organism: Ottelia alismoides; assembly: GCA_037367405.1. Lineage (NCBI taxonomy): Eukaryota > Viridiplantae > Streptophyta > Magnoliopsida > Alismatales > Hydrocharitaceae > Ottelia > Ottelia alismoides. The sequence continues at coordinate 428,796 of JAZKJV010006494.1, forward strand.
AGTTGGTACCGAATCGTATCCCAACAACTGATATCATAGCTAGGTTAACATTGTTGAGGGGACACAATGCGATGGATCAGAGCGAGGAAAATATTTATAAACAAAATTATGAATATTGGTAAGAATATGATCTTATTAATGCTAATGTGGAAGTTGATGCGTAGAAATATTAAAATAAAATTAATATATTGATGAAGATATATTAAAATGGTATTGTATCAGTGGAGGAACATAAAACTATCAAGTAAATATGAGTAACATACGATGAATAACAAAATTTCGATTACAAGTTTAGAGAATCAAATGATGAAGATAATGATGAGATGGAACGGTCAACGTGGATGAAATATATGTTATATAATCCACCCATTAACTTATTGCTTATCCCATCAAGCAATTAGTGTTAGGATTATTAGTAATATGAAGATTAGCAATGCTAAAGAAAGTGAGCTCGCAATCCTACGTTGTATTCAATATACAATTCTTATAGGAATAGAATTATGGATAGTGTAGTTGGGCAATATGGAGAGAGAGAGAATTGAAACTTGTTCTTTTTTTATCAAATTTCTAATCTGTTGGTTGTGACAGATGATTGAACACCATCATATTTTGTCTTCTTCTTTACGTGCTTCCATGGTGGTTGATTGTGCATCCATTCATCCCCAACAACTGGTATTAGATTGAGGTTTGACATCGACAAGAGGACGTGATGCAGCTGGTGCACATTCTTCAGAAGCCATGAAGAATCAATGGTTACACAAAGTTCAATCTAGGAGATCTAGGGGTCCAGATATGGCTTCTTTCATGCTCCAAACAAGTTGGATGGTTCAGATTAGAAGGATCCCACTACAATTTTTAGATCTTTTAAAGTAATCCAAATTCATCCTCTTTCAAAACGATCGGTGGCGATTCAATTTAGTCGAGGTGTTCAACAATTTGTACTGGAGAAAGATTACACTTGTGTTGTGCAGATTTTGATGGTAAAGTTCACACAATGAAGAATATACTCACATCGAGGGGCTTGTGAAAGCTTTTCGGGCAACAAAAAAGAAGCCATAAAAGATGAAAAGGAGTTGAATGATCTTTTGAATAGTACAATGCAAATGTTCTTGTCATACAACACTCTTCGCAAATTCATCGACCTAGATGATTTAATAGAGGTTAAGAAAAAGTTTGAGGTATAATATAAGTCTAGATCCCTTGCAAGCAAGCTATTGTTGAATAAGAATATCTATGGTCTAAAGATGAGCAAAAGGACAAAGTTGGAGGTACACTTAGATGAATTCAGAAAGATTTTGACAAACATGCTCACACTTAAGGATAAAAATAAGAAAGGAGAGTTTTTTATAATGCACGAATCTTATTGAGATCTCGTCCACCTTTCTATGATCATACTGTAACAATGTTTCTCTACTGCAAGGAGACCATATTTGACAGGGACATCACTTCAACGATTTTCAACGAGTCTCGATATAAATCAATAGATGAGGTAACAAACAATCATGTGCTAATGACTGAGAGCACACATTCTTGATTAAGGGAGATGAGGTTCAAAGGATAATCTTAATCACATGGTCAAATTAGATGCTTCTTATGTGACAAGGAAGATTACAAGTTAGACATGAGAATAAGAAGGTCTATGATTTAGACTTTGACCAAGAGGATTCCATCACAATCAGTGTCGGGTACTTATTAGAATGCTTAAGAGAGATGAATAAAGCTTCAGGATGGCTGACTTGGGTTGTTTAGATCATCTGTGCTAATCATGATGATCCACTTTCGGAAGAAATGTATGAATTTCTTAGAAATCTCACAAAAAAAACAATTCGTTCTTTTTTCTTTGACAAATGGTCAAAACTTCATCTTGATTTTTGAATCCTACTTAGGGGTCCACTAGAGATCAACTATTTTTGAAGAAAAACAAGATGGGAGTAGTTTAATATATAGTGTGATGATTGCATGGTCAAGATAGCATATGGAGAGGTCCATCAAAGGGTTGGATCAGTGAAATTTCACATGCTTGACAAGACTATGCGAACCTTTGAGAGGTGTCAAATATATACCTATAGTAAAACAGAGCTTGATTTTACTTGGAATGATCGAGTCACAAGGATATCACATCACCATTGGAGAGGGAGTTCTCAAAATTGAGTAAAGGAGTATACATGGTAATGTGAGGAATGAGGATGTCCAACATAGTATACACGATTGAGGTAAGGGTCGTGATAGGTGATGAAAGTCAAGAATTCTCAAGATGAGAAGTACGCAAAGATAGTAGTAGGTTGTTGATCAAATTTCTACATTATAATTGGTGCGAGCATTTTGAACAACATATTTCAGATTATTTAGCATCTTTGTATAGTAGCGAATTAAAAATAATAAATAGATATATCTAAACATGACACTTTTTTCAATAAACCGCGTTAAAGAGAATGGGACACCATCCAAGCTATTCGTGGGCATCTTTGTTTTAATGTCCTCGATATCTTATGGTGCTACTAGCTTGGAAAATTCTTCTTCGCTTTGCTTGCTCTGTATTTTTGGGTTCTCTTACAAAAGCGTGCAACAAGAAGGAGAAAAGCATGAAGTTCACTTTTTTAGAGGATGACTCATTATGAAATAAAAGTTATTGTTTTATCATGTCCATATGAAATAAATGATTGTGAATGCACTTAATATTAGTGTCCCTTTCTACAATTAGGGTTATATATCATGGTCATATTGAATACCACGCAGTTGGGTAGACACAACTGACCTAACATGTGATATTCAATAAAGATCTCCAGACTAAGAAAGACATGGCAATCTTTCTCTAAAGACTGATTTTCGACCGACTACTTGATACAGGTCCTCTGCATATGAATCGTGATTCAAATGTGACAGAGTAGTCAGGTCAAAGAGTTGACTTGATGAGGTCGAGATAAAATAAGACATGAATCATAACTATCATGATCAGACACACATTCTTTGATCGGAGACAAATATACATCTATATGCTTGAATGTGCATATTTGACATATCAATACATTAGTGACCTAACCAAGGTCCATATACCGATGAGTTGGTGTGCATATGAAGACATATGAGAGGTATGATCTGTTAAAGGAATCATATAGATTTATAGTTGATGAGCTGGGAGATAGAGCTCATACATGAGATAATTTGGGGTCAAAATTGATTCCATGCATGGCCATCTTATTTATGAAATAAGACCCGAATTCGAGATATTAATATATACTTTTGAAAAGTATATGATTAATATTGTTTCCGAATTATCTAATGAGAAATCTATTGATATGTTCCGAAGAAGAAAGTTAAACTAGTGTTTGAACTTCAGATGTATTAAAGTCTTCCAGTATGTAGGATATATGTGTATTGGGAACACTCACGATTAAATCTATTTTAATAGATCATCTACCATGACACTTTTATTCCAAAGGAATGATGAAATCGAATGGATTTTAATGGCATCAATTCTTAGCTTACTGATTTGAGAGTTAATTGGATTAAGTCTCATCTCATTTGAATCCAATGTTCAATTCCAATTTCAATGTCCAAATGCTGGAAAGAGAAATGATGATAGAAATGGAAATAAATATACTCCTTGATCTCATTTCTAAACTCCAAATGATTTGAATTGATTAGAAATGATCATGAAAGGTGGATTCAGATCAATGATACTTCCTCCAGCTCATGAAGAGTGTGATGTGTTTCATTGAGCTCACTTGGAGTGTGAATTATTTCAGCTCAACCTCAACATTCGCAAGCATTTTTGCTAAAAATGGTATAACCCATGAAATTGGATAGATATCCATATTTCAAGGCATTATACATAGATAGTGTGATCTCTCTGATATTATCTCCAAATATCTGAGCTCATTCCTAATTCTTAGGACTCGTACATAATGATATCAGCAATAATAATAATAATAATTGTTATGATCATGGATATATATATATATGTATGTATCGATGATTTTGTGGATATGATCCGCGTCTTATATATAATTAATATGAATATTGATTCATAATAATTAATATGTATATGTATATTAATTTATATTAATATAATTTTGATATAATTTATACGATTATTTCAAGGAATATGTGTGAATATGATTCATATTAATTTTTTGAATGTAAATTAGATTTACATTTTTATTTGGATTTATGAATACGATTCATAAGTTGTGAGGGTCTTTCTCATAAAATTACCAATTATGATAATTAGATTATCATGATGATAATTAAGCAACAAATTCGATACATTTTTTTTCAATAAAAGGGGGGTGTATGTATGACACTTGGCACCACCTATGAAAGCCATTGCCTCTCAATTGTTATTGAATTTGTTGCCTAATTTATTGCTTGATTTAATTGGTAAATAAAAGGGACAAATCTAGTTCTATTTATTGTTAAATAAGGACTAGATTATAACCCTTGATTCCCCATCCAAAGGTTATCATCATAGGCATGCCCTCTTAGAATAAGACTCTAAGGGGACATCTACAATGAGCATAAAAGAGTGGGTATGCTTATCTCTTTTAATACATGAAATAGATGAAAAGCTTTTGATGTATTCTCTTCATAGGCATGGCCCTATGAGAGAGAAGATCATCTTCTTCGTCGTGCTACGCGTACATGCAAGAGGACTCGATTTCATGAGTCGAAATCAGAAGCTTGAGATCTTCTTGGTCTCATACTTGGGTGGGGAACATCAAGAATAAGAAGAAGGTATTAAAGTTTGTGGGAAGCAACACAACTCATCATCGCGCCTACTAGAGAAGAGTCCTCGGATCAGACTTCATTTGGGAGGTCTCTTGCTTTATAGACTCACGCTTCAAGAGGTAACCATGATCTCTTCCTAATATTATTAGGATATTTGAAAATTTGTTTCAAAATTATTTCCTTGAGTATATGATTTCTCTTTGTCATACTTTTTTTGTTATGCTAAATCTAGTGTTCATACGATGAATTCGAATATGCAAGTTGTTTGTTATTTTTTCCATATTTCCATGATACAAATTTCATAAAATTTTTATTTTATTCCTTAAGTGACAACTCGAGAGAGGAGCTGGCATGTGATGAGGATGAAATAGTGCAAACTACATATGTGGATATCGTTTAGAATTCAACTCAAACACGTTAAGATTAATATCCCTAAAGGAAGTAGGCTTCTATTTCTAGTAGTAATCAAATCATGTTTTATGTAGGATCATTAGGAATAGGACTATAAGACTTATGCTTAATTGTGTGTGCCCGCACACACATGTGTGTTTTTGAGTATTATGTGTGTGCATGTATATATATACATTATGTGTGTATGTGTATATACATGCATACATACATATATACACACACACACACATGGATGGGGACATTATCCCTGTAATAGCACAATACATAAGAGACTACACTGAGAGAGAGGGAAAGAAGAGGGGAAGAGAGCGAGGACACAAAGAAAGGTGTAGTTGTTCTTTTTGTTAGTGAATTATCTTCCCTTGTCGCCATGTGAGGTGACCGACCACTTTCATATCTTGTGTCTTCTTCTTAGGTGCTTCTGTGGTGGCTAATTGTACATCCTTTCATCCCCAACAAGCAGAAGGTCAACTCCCTAAAATGGACTTATATATTATCTAACCTACAAAGAAAAAGAAATAGAGAGCCAACAATACCTATAACCCTTGAGTAAACACCATTGACATATAGACAAGCATGAAATTTAACTGAATATAGATGTCCAATGTCAATTATATCTTAAACGAAAATCTGATTATGTTGGGTACTTTTTCGACGAGTAGAAGTGTTTTCTTGTCATCAGAAGAAAATATTGAAGATGAACATACAATTAATCACAGAGACAAATGGATATATAGCAAGTTTTACCAGTGCAACATAGTTGATGGGGGAGATAGAACTCTAATGCAATATAAAGTAATAAGTATCTCACTACTTGTCCTAGAGAGTCGACAACTCAATGAATTTAGTAGATTCAAAGATGGTAATAATCAAATAAGGCAGATATGATTTTAGACATTCTCATGTCGCCAAACATCAGTAAATCTCATTTTAATGTCTTAGTAAGATGTAGATGGTATAGCTTGTAAGTGAACATTCATTTCATTTCTCTGACCTAAATAACAAGGATTGCTTAATCTTCTTACAAGTATAACGTGCTTGGTTTGACCTGGAGGGACTCGTGCTTCAAATTGTGATTTTTGTGTTGAATGGAAGAATGTCTAGACGAATGAAATAAGGATCATATGCTAGCTTGACAGGTAGGACCTTTTACTTCTCCTTTGCTTGGGTAATTTCTTATACATTTTGTATTCTTTGAGGCCTTCACATTAGAAAAAATGCCTCTTATTTGATTACCTCACCTTAAGATATTCAATTGTTAGTTATTATGTTATATTTTTAACCTGTCAATTTTGAGTTATATACCATTATAGATTAACTTGGTATGGTAATGGTCGCAGTCAATGACATGGTTGATTATACTTTGGTCAATAGACGGTCTTGATATAGGGTTTTCAAGAAGTTGACGCAACTGATGATAATACAACGACTCTCATGAAAAATGATATAATCTTCGATGCCTCACAGAAATAATTTCTTCTTTTATATGTTATTAATTACGATGAAGTATTTGAGGATTAGGCTAACCTCGAATCTTAAAGGTTTCTCGAACTCCAGTCTTTAAGTGATATGAGATATTTAGTGTGTCTTGTAGCATCCATCATTAGTATGACCCAAATGATGGCCCCATCGTCATATCCTTATATAAGGCGTGCCACAATAAAGGGTGATCTAACTAGCTCAGGAGAGGTAAAAAATCATATATAATCAAGATGAATATATGTTAACACAAACTTAACAAGTGATTGAGAAGTAAAATTGCAAACCCAACATATACACACGCATCTATCTCAAGGCTTTAATGGATATATTCACTCTCGCCCTATAGTTCTTGAGCATGATCCTAAGTTGCCAACTATCATTGTAATGACACCAATAGATAGAGTGAAGTTGATTCTAATGTGTGTGCATCTTGTACTTCACTATATATAACTTTATATCATGTATAATAATTCATGATATCTGCATTTCAAAACATGCAATCACTAAGAGTTAAGCAATTCTTCATTAAAGAGCCATAATATACTATGTAGAGTATATGAGCACATTAAAGAGTTTTTTAATCTAAACACGTATTATTGTTATTATCAAGAAACAATAGTCATTAAACAAGAACTGAGTACACTTCATTTTCTTTATGATGTAGCCATCATTTTTTTAACCTCTCATATTCATTCATTCACATCATGAGATAGAAAATTGACATTTCCAACCTTTAAGTGTTTATTAACAAGTATAATTCTTTATACGATATCACTTGTTCATCTTCATTAAATACTTAAATCGACTTAAATATCTTTGTTAGAAAATCAACATGCGGAAGCGAACATGGAAAAAGATAAAGAAATATAAAGAAGACGGGATTTACGTGGAACCCTACTCCCTAAGGAGCGGGATGAAACCACGGGAGAAGCCCTCAAAGGGGCATGCTATGCATTGCTTTTTCTCAATGAGTACAGGGGGTGTGAGGATCCTTATATAGCCTCACTGACAGTCTGGAATCCCAACGCTCATCCATGTGGGACTAAACATGAGTGGGGTAATTGGATCTTGGTGAGATCCAATTACCCACCTATTACATTCTCTAACACTCCCCCTCAAGCTGGAGCTGAGAAAGCTTCAGCTTGCAACAACAAGAAAATGTATACATCATTATCTTCACCTAATACATCACAAGAAGAATATGTCTGCTGTTGGTAGAAGACCTCGCTCTAGGACGGGCCTGCGGCTTTCAGGACATCGAAACGTATCTCTGTCATGCCTGTAGAACCGCTGCAATATCAGGTCACCAGAACATATCTCTGTCGTGCCTGCAGGTCACCGGAACGTATCTCTATCGTACCTGGAGAAGAATCGCTGCAAAAGAAGTCCAGTGCATAATAGTAGTCGGGTCGCAAAAGAAGAAGTATGCGCCCTATCAAAGAAGTTGATGCTCGGTGAAGACGGATGATCTGTAAAAAGCTGGAGTGATGATCTGTCAGTCGTGAATGGAAAATAGAAGTTGTGAAGAATACATCTCTGACTCCCCCTTTCTCCCATACTTGATAGAATAAAGAGCTTGGAACATCAAGTTGGGAGAAACAAAACCTGCATTTTTTCTTCATTCTTTTTTTTGCATAATTTTTTCTTTTCTTTTTTTTTGTTTAGTCATCCCCCCCCTTTTTTATGGATGGCTTGCAACACATTTTTTTTCTTTCTTTTTTTTGCAAACGTGTGTACGATTTTTTTTATTTTTGTGTACGTGCCTTTTTAAATCCCTTTTTTTTAACTGACCCCCTCGGCCCAAACAATAAAAACACTCTTTGTTTAAAGAAGAAATCCCCTCTCTCTTTCTCTCTCTTTTTTTAAATATGCACCTCCCTTCTTTTTTTAAGGGACCCACTACCTTCCTCTTTTTCCGTCAAACCAGACCTCCCTTTTTTTAATACAAAGCCCACTAGGTTATTTTAATTAGAGTTCCTATTGTTAGAACCCTTCAAAAGCTACCGCATGTATCTTGGAAAGGGAAGAGTCATCGGATGGGGTTTGTTCTCGAGGATAGAGCTCGCGGGAAGGTGATGGGGCTGAAGACGCGCGCGAATGGTGCGCGGGCGCGGATCGCTGGGAAGAGGAGGGTGTGCCTTGTGCACGCGATGTGCCTGGGCTCGTGCTAGGGCTTGCGTGCCTGGAGAATCGCGCGGGAGAGGCGCTCGCACGCAAGGGCTCACGTGGAGAATCGTGAGCAGGAGAGGCGCCTGGAGAATGTTGAAGAGATGCCGCCTGGTAGTGGCTTGCGAGTTACGCGCAAGAATAGGCACTGATGTGCCGTTGCTGATGACGAAGGGAACCACAACGGCTAGGGCTTGCCACGTGAGAAGAAGATGCGTCACCTGCAGGAGCTGCCTGGGCGCCGCCTTGGGCGCTGGGGATCCGTCTGCTGTGCCACCAGGGGATCACACGAGGGAGGAAGGGTTTATGGAATCGGTGCCGCGAGGGCTCCCTCGTGAGCGGCATCTTCTCTAGGGCTGGGAGGCGGGAGGTGCAATGGCTAGGAGATTGTCTTCGTAGGGTCTGATTCTCTACATATTGTAGGGTCTTGCGTCATCACCATATTGGAACACTGCGTCAGTTGTGCTGTGAGGATTAGGGTTCTTAGAAGCCTGGATTTTCCAAAACTGGGTTTTTGTGTGAAAACCCTAGAAGTCTTTGAACCAAAACTTGTGCAGATCGCCGAAAACAAAATCGAATATTGAAATAATAATCTTTCGAGAACAATGAACCATGTTTCTGCCAAATGAATCTCGAATGAATAATGAACATAAAATTCCTCAAGAATCGATCTTCTCTGATATCATGTTAGAAAATCAACATGCGGAAGCGAACATGGAAAAAGATAAAGAAATATAAAGAAGACGGTATTTATGTGGAACACTACTCCCTAAGGAGCGGGATGAAACCACGGGAGAAGCCCTCAAAGGGGCATGCTATGCATTGCTTTTTCTCAATGAGTATAAGGGGTGTGAGGATCCTTATATAGCCTCACTGACAGTCTGGAATCCCAACGCTCATCTATGTGGGACTAAACATGAGTGGGGTAATTGGATCTTGGTGAGATCCAATTACCCACCTATTACATTCTCTAACAATCTTAAAGGCAAATCAGGTGGATTTTTCTTATCTAGGGAGACTATATTCTATTTCCCTAATAGTTATTCCCCATGAGATGTTGTTGCCTGGTTGGAAGCTCATCATGTTGTCCTTGCTCCAATTTGTTAATTAGGTCATGTCCTGTATTTTCATTTCCTTTTATAAGTTGAGGCATGTCCATGGAGGTGTAAACGAACCGAACCTGTGTGAACCTATAATTTTGAAGTTCGGTTCTTTTATTTAATCGAGCCTAAACTTGTGTTCAGGTTTGGTTCATTTATTTTCGAACCGAATCTGAATCGAACCTCAATTTTATCGAACCGAACCTAAGCAAATATTGAACTTAGAGAATTCTCTGATGAGAGAGAAAGAAAGAAGAGAAGAAATTGAAATATACAATATGTATAATTAGAATAAGTATACATTCAGTTTTTTCCTCTATCCAACTCCTCTTCATTTTTTGAAAAAATATATTAATAAGGATTCTCCTCCTCTTTGAAAAAATATAATCTAATATATTTTTAAATATGTTTGAATGATGAATAAGGAATAAAGAGGTGATAAGCAATAAATAAGGTTTATAATTTTTTAACTGATTTGAGGATAAAGAAGGTAAAAGTACTGACATATAGATAATGGATGTTGTAACCACGATGTTACCAAATACTTGAGGATAGTTAAAATCGAGATATAATGTACTTATATTGTAAATATTCACTTATCTCCATATGAAATCCAGTTATCTCAAGACAAAATCCACTTATCCAAAAAGGATTTGTGAATATGTATGTATGTATCAAACTTTTAACGAATAGAATCTGAGCGAACCTACGATTTTCAGGTTCATTTTTTTATTAATAGAGCCTAAACTTGTGTTCAGGTTCAATTCATTTACTTTCTAATTGACTTAGAATCAAACTTTTAGCGAGCCGAATCTGAGTGAATATCGAACTTGAGAATTTTTTAACACCCCTACATGTCCATACGATCATCCCCTCTTCATCTAGGGAGGTCCTTCTCTTGTTGTATTTTCCCAACTTGTAGTCATCATATACTCAATCAAGGTCCTCGAGGTTAATGAGATTACTTGGAGCATAATCTTGATCTAAGACATATTAATCATAATCCAACCCATAGCTACTAGTAGTATCAATTCTCTCACATGTATTTATCGCATTACTCAAGCATGGCATGCTACTACTTCATTTATCATTTAGGTATCACACATTATATATAAATTATCAAGAGTATAAAATAGTAGGTATCTTGTTGATGAATCCACATTTCATCATCTTTATTCTATCATTTTGGCCTCAAAAACCCTAGTAAATGCCTATAAATATCCTTAAATATAGCATCTTAGCATTCATGCATGTGCATATAATTAGTGTATAAAATACTGTAATTAAAGCTAAAATTATAGAATAAATAAAAAGAAAAGAAAAAGAATAAAATATTGAAAATATTTTATGACCCGAAACCTCGAGACCTAGGCATCTTGATGAATAGGTCGACAAGGAATAAAGTAGGGGGAGATAAGGGCCAAATACAGTCAAAATACCTATACCTTTTAATTCATTCTTTATTTATTTTGGGACCTATTTTTGGTTCCACTTTTTATACATCAAATAAAGAAACTTTGTACATGAAAGTTGTAGATAATTTAATAAAGAAAAATACAAAATTGATTTCATTCAAAAATAATGTACAGATAAAAAGTTATGGTCTGAATAAGAATCCAGAATCCCAACTTCCCAAACCTGTATCTCATAGATGAAAACTCCAAATGCAGCAAACTCACCTTTAATTGTATATAGAATAAAATAAGCTATTTAATGGCGGTGGTTTCGCAGTTGGTGGAGCTACGGTTTGAAAGTTGAGTTTTGGACCCTCAATGTATATCTGTACAGATTAAAATATTCAATTTATTATTTATTCATTATTTTTGTATTTTTATATTTTTATAATTTTGTAAATATTATTTATAATAATTATGTATATCAAAATCAGAATAAAAACCTAAATAAAATACAAAATAAAACTACATGTATATATAATACATAGGTATCATACCTATACTTATACCTATATAAAGTATACTTTTATTTTATTAAATATACAAACCATTCAGAAAAATAAAATAAAAATATATTTATGTGTATAAAAGCATTTTATAATTTTATAAAATAAGAAATAAAAGTAAATAAATTAAAATTCCAAAATAAAATTAAAAAGAATAAAATATATAGGTAATATACCTATAAAGGGTATAAAAGCAAACTTGTAAAAATATACCTCGTAAAAATAATTAAAAATCAGAATAAAATACTACATAAAATAATAAATTTTTTTATTTAATAACCTAATTAAAATAATATCGTTTACTATTTTTATTGATTTTACAAGGGATTTTTCCTGGTTGGTCCACGTGGACCAACCAGGTTGGTCTGACACTTGACCCCGGTCAACTATCTGACCTACTCCCTCAGCCATTGTCAGAGCCTCGGTTTTCGCCATTTTTGTCAATTTTTCCAAGCCGATTCTTGCATTTTTTCGTGTCGCAATCTTCATAGCTTTTGACCATCGATCTTTGGTCTTTCACGCCCAGTGATTCGCTCAAGGATTGGAGCATCGTGTCGCCCAATGGACCTCATCCTTTGGAGCGTCCCAGTCGCTGGGTCAAACCAAATGTATTGAACACCCGACCTCCATTCAAAAATTGAACCCCATTCAACTGAGCTTCCTCCTCTCTTTCGTGCTCCAGCGTGAGTCGGAGGTGACAGCTCCATCTCGCGCTCGTCAGGAGAGTCGTAGGTGCATCAGGGGCGTTCCAATCAACCTCCGGCCAACCCCCGTTGAGGTACCCCCATTCAAACTGGCTCCGGCCATTGAGGTTGTTCTATCTCCATTATTTTCCTTGCATTAGTTTCGCCTTAGTTCTAGGATCATTTCGCCTCAATAAATTTTCACTCCTATCAATCAAATCATCCCATCAGACCCCCCTCGCCGGAGCGCATCTTCGTCCGTCCTCCCAACCACCGCGTCACGCCACCTTGTCGCCACCGCGGGGTCCAGGCAACTTTCCCTGGACCCTCTCACTTTGTTTTGCAGGTCAACCTCCTTTGACTCGCGCCTGGGAGCGATTTTGTGACTCGCCGGAGTTCAGCTGAGCCCCATAGCTCTGCCGCCCTCCTCGACGAGCCTCGGCCACCGCCGAGGCATTTTGAAGTCCTCAGGAGATAGCCCGGACCTCAGGGAGCCTCCAACCTCATTTTGAAGCCAAGAAGTTCACTGGAGGAGGAGCAGCACCTCGGAGAACCTCGGCTCGCCGGAGTTACTTCGCGGTTCTTGCTCCGGCCTTCGCAGCCGTCGGATCGAGGAGGAGCCCCAGTTCGCACAGCAATCGTTGGATCTTCGAGAGCCTCCACCGTCAGATTCGTCCAGGTCCATCTAATCCAGGCCGTCCATGAGCGAACCGTCATCGCGCAAGGAGAAGCTGCCACGTGGATAAGTGGCTCGGGCCACACCGTTGGATCGAGCCCAGCCGCCGACTGTTGGATTGGCGCCACGCGTCATCAGCACCCATCCGCTGTTGGATCTGCCTCGCGAGGGTATTTTGCGTTCAAACCCTCGTGACTTTTTGTATTTAACTATTAGTATTAAAACTTTCATCTGCTATTTAAAAACTTTTGTATAATTTACAGTTAGGCCCCTAGACATAGTTTAATTGCTATTTGGTCCTCTACCACGTCACCTCACGTGACCTGTTCACGTGAGGCGCGGAGCTTTTTGCAGAGAGGCCCCCGGCCTTTTATGTATTTCTTTTCAGTACCTAAACTTCGAATCATAGTGTAAAAGTTTTGTAAATTGTGCAAGTTGGCCCCCGGATATTTTGGATATTATGAACCAGTCCTTCCCAGGCGCGTGCAAGTCACGCGCCCTGGTGGACATTTTGTAAGCGTACCCTCCCGGGTTTAGATATTTGTAATTGGTCTATAAAATGGAATATTCAGAGTTATATTTTGTTGGAAAATTGCAAGTGTGCCCCTGAATGTTTTGATATTTGCAATTATACCCCTGCTAGGCCACACATTTTTGCTTGCTTGATCTATTTATTTAAGGCATCATTATAATTCGAAAAATTCACAAAAATTCAACTTAAGCTCCTGTCTACTTGCACTTTCACGCCCTATTTTTGCATTTGCATTTTATTGCATTTTTATATTTATAAAAATAAAAAACATGCATTTTAGCTACTGTCTAGCTTAGAAAATACCAAAAAAATATTAAAACACCTAGAAAAATTCCAAAAAAATCACCTACTGTCTATTTTAGCCTATTTTAGTGTCAGTCCAAAAACCACTAAAAATCTCAAAAGAAAAACCTTAAAAATTCAAAAATACTTAAAAACTTCAAAAAAATCTAAAAAATCATAGAAAACTCCAAAAAATGCAAACTCAGTTCATGTAGGTTCCCCTTTTTATTCCCTTTAATTTAAAAGTAGTTTGGAAAAATTTTGTGGCCGTTTGATATTTTTCATTCCTATTTTACCTTCAGCCAGTAGCTTATTCTATATTTTCCTTTATTTTGCTATTTAAAAATACCAAAAAGATTCTAAAAAATACCCAAAAATCAAAAAATAGTAAAAAATCATAAAAAGACCAAAAATATTTTATTTCTGAATTTTTGAGCATTTTTGCATATTTTTATAAATGTTGTAGCACCTCTTTTATTATATAGTTTATATATTCCAATATTGAAAAAGAAAATTAAAAAATATAAAATATAAAAAGAAAATATAAAATCAGAAAATTAAAAATCAAAATACAAAATTAAAAAAATTAAAAAAATTAAAAAAAATAAAAAAATTAAAAATTAAAAAAACCCACAAAAATATTTGCATTGCATAGTGTAGACAACCACATCACTTTCACACACACACACACACACACACACACACACACACTTGTGAGTCTACCCTGCCTTGCTCCCTGTGTTCGAACTCTCTATGTACTTGCTTCTATACACCATTTATGTAGAGTTAAAAATAAATTTTAACTTCACATCTGCTTGTCATTGTTTGATTGTTTGAGTGTGGGTTAATTGTTGATTTTAGTCCAGGATTCATTTGAGGGTCGCCACAGCAACGGTTGTCTCCACCTTGTGCGAGACACTTTTTAGACCCCGTGAATTTTGGCTAAATCACTTGTCCATATAACATACATCATAAGCTCTTGTTCATGTATATAACATGTAACATTATTAACTAATCAAGCTACTAAGTATGACATGCATGCATTCTCATCATTTATTTACGAAATGATGGCTTTTAACATCACAAACATGGCACAAATGCATTGTTGTAGTTATAAGCTAGGTATTTACTTAAGGAGCATCTATGCATGCATCAAGACTTGTTAATATCAAGAGTCATATGTTAGCCTTCAATCCCAAAAACCATACTTAGCATGCATTAGGACAATGAATGCACTATAGAATGGTGCACAATAATCATCTAACAATGCTAAAATAACATACAAGTATTTATTGGCGGCATGTATGCAAGCATGCATAAATTTAATGATAATAAACATGATGTTCTTTCTTAGCTTGTAATTTAGCTAGAAAAGAATGTGATGACAAAAGACACTTTAATGAAGCACAATCTATAGTTCTTACATTCTATAATCAAGTCGATGAATCTACAAGATCAAGCTACAAGCTCATAAGAACATTAAAAAGCTACTCTGTGAAGCCAAAGTTGTAATGTAGGCGATGAAGATTGAGAAATCTGAGTGTTGCAATTTAATTTATTGAGAGAGTTGTATTGTAAACCCCATGCATATTCATAACAAGCTACTTCAATTCAATTTTAATTCTTTGATCATATCTGTTGACTGACAAGATTTTCAGTCGATTGTTTTATCCTCCAGCCAACAGATTGACCAATCAACTAATTTGTTGAAAGGTGAAATCAATAATCACATAATCAATGGCATCCTTTGGATAACTTGCTTGTCGATTGGCCATTCAAACCAACCGACTAATATGTAGTTCAACTGACGGAAAAATAATTCATTTGTATAATCTTGCCAAGGGTGCTCATTTTGAATGCCAATGCCATGCCAATTGATGCAACTCCTCACTTATTAACATTCATTAGCTTCCTAAAATGGTTACTTACAAGTATATGGAAATCCATTTCTTTCATTTTCCTCGCATTTCTTTTCGGAAACAAAAGGTCAAAGTATGTGAAGTAGGGTGTCGATGATAGAGGAATAAATCGAAGAATTATTCACTCTTATACACATCTTTACACATTCAAGTCATTTGCCCCCATCTTCTAGTATCGAAAGAAGATGATATCTCATTACGTTCAACTCTATTCTTTGTGAGAGAATGTATCTTGTGTGATATGGTGAGGATTTAATTCCTTGTACTTTTAAGGTCTATAGTACTCAGCTTATGAGGCTCTTCCAGTTCCAAAAAGAAGTATGGCACTAGTAGTGTCTATTGTTGACAAGGTGTAATTCAACAGGAGCTTCCCTTAATGAAAGTAGCTTGATAGTGGGAAGGATCGATTGACTTGGTTAGTTGAAATTCTGAGCTCGGGAAACTGACACTATGGCATTACCCTTTAAGGTGATCAATATCATGCTTTTCTCGAAAACAATTCGTCAAACTCGATAAATCACTCCTACTAATTAGCGATTGTCAATTTTTTCCCTGGCATCAGTTAGTTTGATGCAATCCTCATGCTCATGTTGCTCCTCTGTAGTGTCAACCTTATATTATTGTAAATTACGGCTATTTCCCTCCTCAAGCACCGCTTCAACGCTGCAATAGTCATCGATCCCTTGTCCCCTGTACATAGGAGCCCAACTGCAATATAGAACACCACATGCATTCTCCTAAGCCTTTCACATGCGATCCTGGCTAAGCTGGAATTAACGATGGTCACGAGAAGCAATGGGAAAAGAACAATTGGCGGTGCTCTACAAGCTGTTTGACGAGGCCAATAAATTCAAGAAGAAGATATAGTTCTCTATCCATTCAACATCTAAGTCCTACTCGAGCTACGTAGCTATCCCAGGAGACCATCTTCTTAAGATCTATATCATCCAAGGAAAGTGTAATTATGATTTTTAATTTTAATGTAAGTACACGACCATTCAAGGAATAGAATGATCGCAATTCTCGTTAGTATAATATGTATGCACATTTTTGTGAAAATATATATGCACGTCATTGTAAAAAAATTGCTTTTCACATCCACAAGGATGGATTATTGGAAAAATCCTTGAAAAATAAACGACAAGTAGATGAGCAAGACTACAATTCTAATTAGCTAACAATGTGCAATGTTTCTTCTAACTTCATTTTTAGCTCCGAAAGGTATTGTAAATTACTCAAACACATCTTAAATACTTGGAAAAGGGTACGCATACACCGATTAGTCATAAGACTATAAGAAAATCCCAAGAGTTGGGATTCACATTGGATTAGATTGCACTCTATCTCTTCAAGCTCATAAAGAGCTTCTAAATGCGAGTTCAAACAAGTGAGTAGTCACTAAAGTGGGAGTCTAAAGTGATATATGGCAGGAAAACACTAAGGAAATGAGTATACCTTTAATTACATTTGATAAAAAGTCCCCTTTGATCTGAAGTTCACAACCACTCACACAGCCCACAACCCTTGGGGGCTACCTTTGCATGGTGATATATATCTTCAAAGATAGGTCTTCGTGAAGGCGTAGAAAGGCAGCCACTAAAGGGCATTAAACATGTAATTAAAGCTATCGAAGGCGAGTCGATCATTAAGGGTGGGATCGATTTGTCTTGCCTGCCACATAAGGCAATGATGACGATGTCGTAGACCCTAGCAACAACCTTGGAAGAGTCGAAAGTACTAGGTCTTATGCATGCATGCTTAAGGGGTCATGGATCTCAAAGACATGATAACCCCAAGGGTGCTTGCAGACATCACGAAAGCAGAATGTGATAGGAGCATAGATTATGCCAGTGACATATGTAAGGATGTGCTTCAGCATGGTCGATGGCGTCAAGCAGAAGGTCATATTTCAAATGAGGGAGCTCGACATTGTAAGGATCGAGGGAGAATAAAAGAACCATCGCAATTGGATTTCTCAAAGACATGTATTTCATCAGCGCGGTTGGAATAACTTGAGTACATTCAAGCTAGTGGATTAAATCGACGACAAGCGTTCTGGTGTAAGAAGAAATAAGTTTGCATGGGCCAAGATATAATTACATGGATTTAAGGAATTGCCATATGATTGGAGAAGATTTCAAGAGTTAGTATGTAAAAATCCCAAAAGTGAAAAGCTTTGGCGAGGATGAACTCTTTCTTCTAAATAGAGGGCACACCAAACACTGTTTTAACCTACTGAAAAATGGGAAGGATGGAAGACAACTAAGGCCATAGAGAGACCAAAAGTGGGCAATTCACATGTGCTATGACTTGGTGGCCCATGAGCCACCCAAGTCAAATAAACTGGTTAGTTATGGGGCGTTCTCAGCCACATGTTCCCGCCACCTGTTTGTTTAGCCAGAAAGGGACGTGGACCGAAGAGGGCTCTCAGCCACCCATTCTTTTCTTTCCCATATTGCCCCCCGTGTGCTGCCCGAGTCACGCCGGTCGCAATCCACCGCGGCAAATCCAGCGGCAGACCTTTACCGCGGTGCAGGATCCACGTCGGATGGGAATCGGACGGACGCGATGCCATTTCAGGTGGGTGCGTGGGGTCAAGCCAAGTCACGAGCTGTTTGGTGGTAAGGAATCTTTTTTTTATATTTGTGAGATTATTTAAAAAGATAAACCCACGATTCCACCTCCGAGTCAAGTGTTGAAAACTTGAAACCACCACCTTACCGTCGTATTATATCTAATATTCCTACCTTGATGACTAGATATAAAGCTAGATACCTTTTTCTCAGAAAAAAAATCAAGAGATACCTGATCCAACCCATTCAAATCCAATCCGATTTTCTGAACTCGGCAGATACCAAATCATAGATATTACTCTACCCAAAACACGTCTATGGAGGGATTTTTACACCCCGGCCCTTGGATAATAGATTATAGGGGTTGCGGTGTAATTGGAGAAGCATTCAGGGGTCATGGTGTAAAAATCCCCCGTAAAAAAACAACATGGGTCCCACGGCGCAAGTTATGATACGGTAGTTGTGGCTGCAGAGGCCGCGCGAGGTGATGGGTTCCATGGACACCACGAGTTGCACCTCAGTCCATTTTCCACCACAAAGACGGATCAGATATTTTGTGCTTTGTGTGATTCCGATGCGCCCCATTTATGGAGCTTTTGGACGTGAGATTTTTTTTATATTCTGTACACACAAATATATTCGTCAGGGCATAAAGTTGGTGGGCCACGCAATCATCCGTCGTCCCCATCTCCTACTAATCGAGTAGAACCCGCACACTTGGATGTACTTCTCTGCTTAAATCCACTTAAATACTCTGACGGTCGAGATACGGGTTTCGGATCATCTTATTTGACCATTATTTGGGTCGGACCGGTGAGTTTACGGGCTCCGTTTGTAGGTCGGTCTCATGGGCTTGACTGGACCGGCCCATGCCATTTTCCAAAGGATGCGTCTTTTCTGTTGGGTCCATCTATTGTGCATCCCTCTACATAGAAGGTGCGAGAGATACAAGATGCACCCTTACATGATGGCTTCTATTAGATCAAGTGACTTGTTATGATGGCTTCTTTCGTCCAACGGCTTATCAGTTAATTAATGAAATGTTCAAGAATGTATAGTCTTTTGCAAAATACAAAATGGGAATCGTAAACCGTAGTATGTAAGAGACATAACAGTGATCCGAAAGCCGTCTAGACAACCTTAATAGTACATACACATGAATACGTATGACAACTCGTCCCTCCCTTATGGGAATTCGCAAGAAACAAACATTCAAACTTTTGCCGAGACCTATGCTACTCTCAATGTTAGACAAATTTGGCTAAAAGTTCTTACTCGCAGAGCCAAAAATCGTCCATAACTGTGAATACTTAAGAATTCCCTCACCAACCATCTCTCCTCTCCATCATCAGCAGACCTAGTCTCTATTCCAAAAGGACGTCGCTAAGATTAATGAAGAATATCTATGACACGATTAGTCACGGTGTCCTGGGATCAAAACTCATCATGAACTTTTGGATGAAACCTTCCCACCCTCTAGTATCCCTCTTCATGTATCTCCGTGTCACAACAAACTGTGGGCATAAGACCGTTCCCTAATCCCAGATATCACATCCATAAATGCCTTCCCTATATGACTCCAACTTTGAGACTATGGGCTCGTTTGGTAACCGGGTTACCCCGGGGTAACCCAGTTTACCCCTCTCTTTTCATGGAATGGATTTCTATCACAAATCATAGTGACATCACATCACATTCATTATTCCAACCTCCTCCAACTCTCATAACCATCCCAAATAGTTACTATTCCAATCAGGTTACCACAACCCACCCCAACCCATCAACTAAACAGACCCTATAAGCCACATATTCCTTGACTGCCCCTACACCCTTGAAATCATAAATATACTAATATTTCAAATTTCGATGGGATTTTGTATGATTTTTTTCATAATTTACCATTCATGACCACGTTCCTCATCCCATCGACAGATAACCGCTAACCAAGAATCAACTTGGTGGTTCATCTGGAGGGAGCATTGTACGAGAATATTCCAAGGTAATTCCCAACCACCCTCTGTTGTTGCTAAAGATGCACAATTTGTTCATACCCACCAGATCTAAATAAACTTGGCAAGTTACCTCCTATATTATACATTTCATCATTTACATATTGATTTCCTAAAAAATATAAGCAACATTTGTTTTGTCTCAATAAATGTAGAGAAATCTCCAACTCCCTGAGCGACCATCCCCGCACCCATCAACAGACTGCAACGAAGATGAAAGCACCACAATGAACCACCGAACAGCTAGAGCTGAAGACCCAAGAAGCTTGTAGCGTAGTTATGATCTCGCAACTTTTTTGTTATTGCTTCTTCTATTCCAAAGAACCCTTTTTTGTTATGATATTTTTTTGTCCTTGAGATGCTAATGATGATTGTACTAAATATTGAGGCCCTCGAGATACCTATCTTTTGTTGCTCCATGAGGTAGCGTGGTCCTTGGGACCGAGAGCTTCTTTTTATGTAAAAAAACATGTATAGGTGTATATATGAACACCAAAATATACACGTGCGAGAAAATGGGGCTACACCCAATCGATCAAGGGATAATTACACCCATAAACCTGAGTAATTTCTCAATAACATTCATAACCCCGCATAATCGCGAATTACACGAGGAACCCTAGATAGTTCCTCCGTCTCACACCTATAACCCTCCGTTAAAGAGAACAGTTAACTCAACCATATTGTGAGTTAATCTAACCCAGTGTGTATCCAAAGGCTATTAAAAATTCTGTCCCTGCAAGAGCGTATCCATTGGATGCTTGAAGCTCTGCCATAGCTTCATGGCAGTAGCGGCCTGATCCGATGTGTCTGTGTTGCAGATTACAGAGCCGTTGCAGGAGGGGTTTCAGGGGGGCGGTCGTGGGTCGGGGCCTTCACATGGGAGGTGGGGAGTCGGGGGGCTTTCACGCGTAGCGAGGCGGTCGTGGGTGGCCGATTTAGTAGGAAATCGAGGGTCGTACGGTTTCACAAGGCAAAACCGCAGTCGGTGTGTCGACCACGCAAGATCCCAACTAAAGTCAACAATGAACCACAATCAAATATCAAACAATGACAGACAAATATGGAGTCAAATTTATTTTATCTCAACATAAAAGATGTATAGGTGCAAGTATGAAGAGAGTTCGAACATAGGGAGCAAGGCAGGATAGATCAACAATTGTGCAAAAAGTGATGTGATTGTATGTCTACAAAATGCAACGCTTTTGTGGGTTTTTAATTTTTAATTTTTTATTTTTTTATATTTAATTTTTAATTTTGTATTTTGATTTTTAATTTTCTGATTTTTTATTTTCTTTTTATATTTTATATTTTTTTTATATTTTCTTTTTTTCAATATTGGAATTTATATATAATATAAGAAAAGAGGAAATAGGGTATTTATAAAAATAGTGAAAAATGGTCAAAAATCAGAAAATAAAATATTTTTATTCTTTTTATATTTTTTTACTATTTTTGTGATTTTTGGGGATTTTTCAGAATCTTTTTGGTATTTTTAAAAATTAAAATACAAGAAATAGGGAATAAAACTGCTGGCCGAAAGTAAAATAGAAATGAAAAAGAGCTAACAATATAAAATTTTCCCAAATTAATTTTAAATAAAGAGAATAAAATAGGGAACCTACAGGATCTGAGTTTGTATTTTTATGATTTTTCTAGATTTTTTAGATTTTTTTGAAGTTTTAAAGTGTTTTCTAATTTTTAAGTTTTTGTTCTGAGATTTTTAGTGATTTTTGGACTGACACTAGAATACAATAAAATGGACCTTAGGTAATTTTTTTTGGAATTTTTCTAGGTGTTTTGATATTTTTTTGGTATTTTCCAATGCAAATCGTAGCTAGAATGCATGTTTTTGATTTTTAATAATTATAAAAATGCTACAAAAATGCAATGCAAAAATATGGCGTGATTGAGCAAGTTAACAAGAGCTTAAAATGATTTTTGTGGAATTTTGGGGTTTTAGAGATGCATGCAATAAATAGACAAAGCATACAAAAACTCAAGGCCTGGCAGGGGCTTAATAGTAAATAGTCAAACAACCAGGGGCTAAGTTGCTATTTTCATGCAAACTTTATAATTAAATAAAATATTTAATGGACCAAACACAAATATCCAGACCCGCAAGGGTATCCCAGCAAATTACCCAACCAGGCGCGTGACTATCACGCGCCTGGGAAGGACCTGTATGCAATATCAAAAACTATAGGGGCCTTAATGCAAATATCTCAAAAAGTTCACACTGAATACAAAAATTACTGGACCTAGACGAAATAAGCAAACCCAGAGGGGGTCCGTGCAAAATGCCCTTCACCCCACGTGAACTGGTCACGTGAGGTAACGTGGCCAAGACCGAAGTGCAAATATCAAAAGTTCAGGGGCCTACTTATAATTTTTACAAAACTTTTTGAACTACAGAGAAATGTTTAAGGACTGAATGAAAATACAAAAATGGTGCGGGGGTTAGATGCAAAATACCCCTAAGCGCGTGATCCAATGGTGGAGGGCTTCCCACTTGACACGTGGCGAGCCCTCGTTGCACGATGATGGTTCGGATCCAGCGGCTACGATTAGATTGGCGATAAAGATTGTGTGGCTCTGGTGATGCGAGATCCGACGGCTGAAGGATGCGCAGGACGAATAGCTCCTGATCTGACGGCAGAAGGAGGCGATGGAAGAACAGGGAGGAAGGCTCGCAGCTGCGACCTTCCTCCGACGATGGCGTTCTCCTCGGGCGTCAGATGGAGCTCCAAAATGGCCGGATCGTTGCATGCAGGTCACAGCTCCATGCCTGGGGCTTCAAAACGGGCTGGCGACCTCCTGGACTCCTCCGCGACGTCGGAGAAGAAGAGGGGGCCCAGGTATCTCTGACGAAGTCAACACTCGTCCCCAGGTGGTCGTAAAGCTCCAAAAAACCTGAGAGAAATGTTAAGGAGGGCGAGGCAAAAATGCCTCGCCCCTCCTGGTTGTGGAAAAAGGCGAAGGTCGGCGAAAACGGAGCTCACCGGAGCGAACTCCGGTGAGGTGACGGCGAAAGCGATTGGGTGGATCTCAGGTGAAATGAAGGGTGTGAACGTGATCTATGGCTAAAGGCAAGCAAAATAAAGAAAGAAAAATGAAGAAAAATGGTCCTCAAGGGCTAGGAGCCCAAGGTAGACCTCACGGCAGTGCGGCCGCCGGAGATGATGTGGAACTCGACTTCAGGTGCTCACCGCACCTCGGCTGAGACGTGGGGAGACTCCCCTGTCACCGGAGCTCAGCTCAACCCATGCCTGGAGGATTTTGGCGCCCCAAAATCGGTTCAAAGAGGAAGGGGAAGACTGGGGTAGGTTTTGAATGGGTGATCGAGTGGACGCAAAGATCAAGGCGTAGCCATCGATTCAGCGATGCGAAGAACGAGGCAAACCATGGGCATGTATGCCCTATGATCGAGGAGCAAAAAGTCTTAAGGACAATACACAAAATAGTGAATGGTTTGACCTCGAAAAAATCGAGAAGAAGGGTCAAGAACGAGGTCTGACAGATGCACATGGGGGAGGACGACCAGTTGACCGCAGTCAACTGGGGCCGTCACCTGGTTGGTCCACGTGGACCAACCAGGAAAAATCCCTGGAAATGATTTTGTAAAATCAATAAAAAATAGATAATGATTTTATTAATTTAGTTATAAAATAAAAAATAAAAAAATTATTATTTTTATGAAGTATTTTATAGTGATTTTTATTTATTTTTATGAGGTATAAAAAAATACAAGTTTCCTTTTATGCCCTTTGTAGGTATATATACCTATATATTTTATTAATTGATTTTTCTTTTGTGTATTTTAATTTTATTTTTATTTATTATTTTATAAATTTATAAAATACTTTTATACACTTAAATATATTTTTATTTTATTTTCTGATGTGTTTTGTACCTTTAATAAAAATATAAGTATGTATTGTATAGGTATATCTATAGGTATAATACCTATGTATTTTATATACATATATTTTATTTTGAGTTTTATTTAGGTTTTTATTCTGATTTTAATGTACAAATATATTATAAGTACTATTTACAAAATTATGAAAATATAAAAATATAAAAGTAATGAATAAATAATAAATTGAATATTTTAATCTGTATAAATATACAATAGGGGTCAAAAACTCAACTTTCAAACCGTAGCTCCGCCAAATGCGAAACCACCGCCATTTAATAGCTTATTTTTAACTATATACAATTAAAGGTGAGTTTGATGCATTTGGAGTTTTCATTTGTGAGATAAGGGTCTGGGAAGTTGGGATTCTGGATTTTTATTCAGACCATAACTTTTTATCTTTACATTATTTTTCAGTGAAATCAATTTTGTATTTTTCTTTATTTTTGTCTACAACTTTCATGTACAAAGTTTCTTTGTTTGAAGTATGAAAAGTGGAACCAAAAATAAGTCCCAAAATTGAATAAAGAATGAATTAAAAAGTATAGGTATTTGTTATCTCCCCCTACTTTATTCCTTGTCGACCTATTCATCAAGATGCCTAGGTCTCGGGGTTTTGGGTCATAAAATATTTACAATATTTTATTCTTTTTCATTTCTTTTATTTATTCTATAATTTTGGCTTTAATTACAGTATTTTATACACTATTTACATGCACATGCATGGATGCTAATATGCTCTAATTAAGGGTATTTACATGCATTTGCTAGGGTTTTTGAGGCCAAAATGATAGAATAAAGATGATGAAATGTGGCTTCATCAGTGGCGTCAGGGGAAAGGGAGGGGGGGCTTTCACGCGCGGGTGGGGGGGAGGGGGGTCGTCGGTGGGGGCTTTCACAGTCGAGGGGGTTCCGGGGGGCTTCAGGCTCGTGGCTCGAAGGGAGGGAGGGGGAGGTAGAGGGTCGGGGGTCTCTACGTGAGGCGGCGCTCTCATACGACAGTGGGAGTCGAGAGGGAGTGGTGTCACCTGCCCCATTTTGGCCCCCACAGGTCACCCACAGGTCCCTTGTCCGCCCTTCCGCCAACGCCACCGAGGTGGAGGACGTGCTCCTCCCCCTCAGGGCCATGCGCACCAAGGTGTTCGTCGTGCATATGGATCAGAAGCCCGGTTCGATTCTCTTCTCCAAGGCTGTCGATCTTGGGATGATGGGTCGTGGGTACGTCTGGATCATGACCACGGGGATCACCATGGAGTTGGAATCGATGGATCGTGAGGTTTTGACAAGTGGGTCGATGGAAGGTGTTCTTGGTTTGAGGCCCTTTGTTAATGCACGCAAAGTGCTCGACGAATTTACCCAGAGATGGAAAGTCAAGTTCCAGGAGGAGAACGGTCCGAAGGACGGGATTCCCGACCCTAATGTTTTTGATTTGTGGGCATATGACACTATTTACGCTCTGGCAATGGCGGCAGAGAAAGTCAGAATATCGATGAAACCAAGTTTCTCGAGGAGAGAGCAAGGGAAGTTCAACGGGACCAATAACTCATTGTTGGATTTGAGAGTTTCCCGCATAGGACGGAGGCTGCTAGATTCGATGTTGGGTACAGATTTTGATGGAATAAGTCGGAGGTTCCAGTTGATTGACGGGCAGTTGGAGGTGGTTGCGTTTGAATTGATCAATGTGGTTGGAGGTAGTGTTAGAACAGTTGGGCAGACGAGGGACCTGTGGGGAGCTGAGAGCACTGGCGGGGGCAGGCTGGGGGGAGGTGCTGGAGGTCGCTGGCAGGGGGAGGCCTGGACCGGTGGTCGGCAGGGAGGAGTAGGTGGTCGATGAGGAAGAAGAGGGGAGGGGGAGGAGGAGGAGGAGGATGGCATAATTTGTAAATAAGAAGGAATATTAGGGGCAATTTTGTCTTTTTCTAACAAAAATCGTTAAATATAACAGTCAATTTAAACGGAACATAACACATGGTTATGTCAGGTAAGAGTTTACTCAAGGTTATGGGTGTAATTATCCCATCGATCAAATGCACCCGGATCTCTTGGTTTCCACCAGAGGTAATATCGTTCTGTAGCAATGTTTTAAATATCGATTTCGTTCACCATATCGGTAACCGACTTAAAGAAAATTTTGATCATTTCAATCATCAGCACTTATATTAGCAACCGGTCTATAGATGGAGACGGTTATATATGAATATTTATTATTTCAAGTGGAGACGTAAACGTAGTAGGCGGTGACATGCAGAAGAAAGAATGACAGTGGTGGTTGGCCAATGACGAATCGTGTAGATGGCGAATTTGAACTTAGAGCGATCATCACACAAGTTATCAACAATACTGGTTTGGATAACTAACTACCCACTACCGCCCGTATGGACGAAAACCCTACCCCTCCCCCTCCCCTCGAACCACCACCCCCCCCCCCCGCCGCCCCACTGCCACACCTCAGTACCCACCCACTGCCTGAAAACCAGCCTCACACACAGTCGCTCCCTTCAACTCCTTGCCGCAAACCCCAAGCAACACTTTCACCACCTCCACGTCGACCTCATCGCCTAATGGGGCCAACCTGTCCGCACTCCCCAACAGGCCTTCCTGGAAGGATGTTTGCAGCTCGTCAATCCCCCCTCCCATCAACAAAAGACTTCAATATGTCGCGCCCGCAATAGTTGACGTGCATCAAGTGGCCCTACTCTCGGAGGAGGACGTCATGCATCTTGAAGAGGTATGGGCAAATACCATTGTCTTTTACATCTTGGGAAAAAAACCATACAGGAAGCATCTATCCACCTTTGTCAAAAAGGTCTGGCGCCCTTCTGGTGGGCATAAACTTATTGCTAGCAGAATGGTTTCTTCTACCTTCAGCTCTCCTCAGATTCTGAGCGTCAGAGACTTCTGGAAGGGGGTCCTTGGTTATTCAATGATCGATTGGCTGTCATGAGGCGATGGGAGGCCAATGGGACTTGTTTGGAGAGGGATTTGTTGTCCGAGATCCCTCTTTGGGTTTAGTTCCATGGACTGTCGTTGGGCCATACATCTCCTGTCGTTCTTAACAACCTGTATAGCCTTATTGGGACACCTCTTTTCATGGACGGCCCAACGGTTGCCGGGCGTGAAAACGGCCCTGCACGGTGTTGCATCTCGATCAGTGCATCCACCACGGTCCCGCCATCACTCCCCCTTATGTTCAGCTCTGGCCATCGATTGCAGGTTGGCATTGAGCTTGAGTGGAAGCCACCGATGTGTGATATGTGCATCTCCTTTGGCCATAGCAGCAACTACTGCACGTTCTTCTCTCCCAAGGCCACAAGAGAAAGCTTCAATAATGAGGATGTGTCTGCAAGCTCTGCCCTCCTGGGACAATGTATGCTCACTGTCGAGGAGACCATGCCACGTGATGTGGTAAGCGATGCCCACCAGCAGTTCGAGCCCACAATGACAACGCAGAGTGCACCATCTTCTGCCCTGGCTGCACCGTCTTCTGCTCAGGCTGCTCACCAGCAGATCGAGCCCACAATGACATCGCAGGGTACACCTTCTCCTATTCAGGATGCTCAAGTTGCACCATACTCGAAGTTGGTTGTTCAATACAACCATTGCTTCAAACAAGGTCCCCTCTTGCAGGGACAGTGCCAACCTTCGCAATGTGTGTTCGAAGTGGAAATCCTCGCCAACAAGACTGATCAAGCCCTCACTCAGGCGAGAGCTACGAGAAGGCCAGGGAGCGCCCCATTCACTGCCATTCCTATCGGGCCCAGAACACTATTGTAGAGACCACCACTTCCCCCGAGGAAATTGTCCTGCACGCAGGTCTTCGCCCCCACTGTTGCTCTAGATCTTAATTACCCCGCAGTGGATCTGGACCTTCCGCACCAATTGTCGGGTCCTGCATGTAGTTATTCAGAACCCGAACTGGGAAGTAACCTCACACAAAAAGAAAAAGAACGGGAGTCAGAAGGCACAAATTGCCCCTTCTCGAACGGGGAATCCGCCTCCAACAAAAGTGCATCCCCATGCAA
The DNA here is from genome assembly GCA_037367405.1 of Ottelia alismoides. Lineage (NCBI taxonomy): Eukaryota > Viridiplantae > Streptophyta > Magnoliopsida > Alismatales > Hydrocharitaceae > Ottelia > Ottelia alismoides. The sequence goes on from JAZKJV010006494.1 coordinate 457,258, forward strand.
GTGGCCGTTTGTAATTCTAGGGGCCTAAATAGGCCATCGAAGCCAATAAAGTTTTTCTGTGATCTTCTCAACCTAAATGTGGGCATTGTGGGGCTTGTGGAGACAAAGATTCGGCCAGGTGATTGGCCCGCCTTTGCTAAATCCATCCTCAGATGGTTATATCTACACAATTACATGAACTTAGGAAGAATTCTTGTGCTCTGGAAAAATAGCTGCTGGACTTGCAGCCCTATCAAAATATCTAATCAGATGATCACACTCAAGTGCAATAATGTGGGGGGTCTGGACTTCCTGCTCACTGTGGTGTACGGCTCAAACTCCGTCTCCATGAGGAGAAGCCTATGGACTGATCTAGGCAGCCTCAGTAACAATGCAAATGCCCCGTGGCTTGTCATGGGCGACTTCAATGTCGTAAGATTCTATAGCGAAAAACGTGGGGGTCGTTCCCCCAATGCGATGGCAATGAATGACTTCAATGGCTGCATCAACATAGATGGACTTGAGGACCTTAAGGCTGCCGAGAACCCTTGGACTTGGACCAACTCTATTATTGGGACAGGCCGCATCGCCGCACGACTGGATCGGGCTCTAGTGAATAACAATTGGAGGACAACCTTCCCATTGATAAAAATGAGATATTCGACATCCTGCAGCTTGGACCATCCCATTATGACTATGGTTCTTGTGGTGTAGCCGTTGTAGAGGAAGCCTTTCCGTTACTTTGATTACCGGGCCGAGCGTGAGGGCTACGAGGACCTGGTATCCAACGCCTGGAATACCTCCACACACGGGAACCCGATTTCCCGTTTCCAATAAAAATTGAAAGCTATCAAAATTGCGCTCAAGCAATGGTCTAGAGCACATGGGGATGTCCGAAAGGATAAAAGAGATGTGATGGTTGTACTTGATAAGATTAATGATGCCTTGTCGGTTGACCCGATGGACCCTCACCTTACGCAACTCGAAAGAGACGCCAAGGATTACTCGCTCAAGCTTGAGGAGGATGAAGAATTTATGTGGAGGCAAAAAAGTAGAGTCAGAGGACTCAACCTGGGAGATAGGAACACGAAGTTCTTTCACTTGGAGGCGTGTGGTCATAGATCCAGGAACTCCATCCCTTTCCTGTTGGATGAGATAGGAAACACAATCGATGCTCAATCGAAGGTTGCTGACGATGTTGTTTCATATTTCTCTTGCCTCCTCGTGCCGGCTCCTACTTGCGGACTCAGGAGAGTTACTCATGTAGAGTCAAAGTTAGTCCTTACTAGCATGACCAACGAATGGTTGTCGAGTTCCTTTTCTGAGAAAGAAATTTGGGGTGCCCTGAAGAGCATCCACTCCTCTAAAGCGTCGGGATCAGACGGATTCAACGTGGGGTTCTTTAAAAGGCATTGGACATTGATAAAGAAGGACCTCATTCTCGCTATGGATGACCTTTGGAAAGGGGGAACTCTCCCTTTTGGCTTCAACCATACCTTCCTAACCCTGATTCCAAAGGTATCGACTCCTGCTAACCTGGGCGACTTCAGGCCGATTGCTTGTTGCAACACATTATATAAGATTTTTTCGAAGCTCCTGGCATTGAGACTAGCTACTGTTATACTGAAATTGGTTGCACCCAACCAAACGACATTCATCAAGGGGAGGTCGTTGGGGGACTGTATCAGACTTGCCCAAGAAGTGGTGCATGGTTTTGGACAAAGAGCAAATATGCTCAAGGCCTTTGTGAAAATCGACTTATCGAAAGCTTTCGACTCGGTGGATCATAGATTTGATTGAAAGTATGAGGATGAGGGGTTTTGATGCGAAATGGATTGGATGGGTGTCGAGCTGCATCTCTACACCTATGTTCTCTGTTCTCGTGGACGACACTCCACATGGATATTTCAATTCGACAAGAGAGTTGTGGCAGGGCAACCCACTCAGCCCACTTCTTTTTGCTATTGCCATGGACTCACTTTCTCTTTTGGCGGAGAACGTTGTTCGTGACGGTATCTACCTGCCCATTCGCATATGTGGTGCAACAATGCCCTCACACCTTATTTATGCGGATGATCTATTATTTTTCTGCAAAAAAACCGCCACCACCTTGAGGGAGGTCAGACGCACCTTGAAGGTGTTTGAGGACATGTCTGGATTAGCGATAAATGAGAAGAAAAGCAAACTTATTTTTCCTATCCGCCCATCCTCGGATTTCAGTCTTTGTTTGGAAGCAGGCCTACTTATACAACCTCTTCCAGCAAAATACTTGGGAATCCCCCTCCACACGGCTAAGGGGCGCAAGAAAGCGGCGCAACTTCTTGTTGATAGGGTTAGGACCTCGTTTTGTGGCTGGAGAGTGAGGCCCCTATCTCTTGCTGGCCGCCTACAATTGCTTACTTCTATTATCTCTAGCGTATACCTATATTGGGTTGCGGGCATGCTTATTCCGGTTGGGACTGCTAGGAAGGTAGACTGCATTTGTGTGGACTTCCTCTGGGCCTACGGTACTCACCATGTCAAGTTGGAGAGAGTATGCCTCCCAAAGAAAGAAGGGGGTTTGGGTATTCGCTCTCTCTGCTCCATTCGCGATGCCATGATCCTTTCGTGGTGTGAGAAAATCCTATCCAATGTAAACTCTATTTGGGCCTCTTTCATGAGAGATAGATATCTAAAAGGTGCTCACCTTATGCGCTGCGAGAAGGCCTCGGGAGACTCCCTTGTTTGGCGTAGCATCCTTGGCACTCGACAACTATTGGATAACCATACAAGTGGGAACATCGACTGCTTTACCACATCTGGTGCAAGCAAGAACTTAACTTTCAGAGATGCGTATGATAAGGTTCGTAATAGAGCTGATACTGTCCCTTGGGCTCCTATCCTATGGAACTCCAAGGTGGCCCCGAAGCACACATGTGTGCTTTACAGAGCTATTTTGGATCGCCTCCCTACGCTGGAAAGACTTTCAAGGCACGGGCTGACTGTTGGTGGAGACTGCTATCTTTATGGTCATGCTGGGGAAACAAGCGATCATCTCTTCTATTTTTGCCCCTATGGGGCGGAGGTTTGGACCGGAGTATCAGCAACATTGAATCTACCCTCTACTGGGACTGCATGTCTTATCTCGATGCTTGATAGCTGCTTAAAGATATCCTGCTGCAAGTTGAAATTGAAGACCGGTGTCGCACTCGACCACTTGGGCTATCTGGAATGAGCGTAATTCAAGATGGGCATCTGGGCGGACCTCCAATACTGCGGAAATGATCCGTTGGGTTTCTAGCATAGTACTTGCCACTCTCAACTGAATTCCATCTGGCTAATTTTGTTTAAACCAGGAAACTCCTTTTGGAGTAGCTGTATCTCTGTCCGTGATGGCCTGTTGGGGCTCTGCATCCCAATTTCTATTTTATGTTTGTTTCCTGCGTGTATGCTGGAAAAATGTAACCACAGGTTTTTTCCTTTTGATTGTAATATACGAATACTTACCAATCAAAAAAAATTTTGAACTTAGAGCAAGCTGCTATCAGATAGGTACCGAGATGGCAGAGGATCGTCGGTCTCAGGCCAAAAACACGGGCAACGGGGCTCTGTTAGCCACGGTGGTGCAGCGACATCAAAGCTCAAAGATGGAGCTTTGCTCTGCCACGACGGATCCGAACAATGCTCGCAGACGATCTAACGGTGGGGGTATTCATCACAAATGAAATGGATGCTGACTTTGGTTAGGCCTATGTCCTAGAAGAGAGCAAGGGAAAATACTATTTTAGGGCTACAGGCCATTTTATCCATTATCCTTTCAGAGTTATCAAGATTATGGCCTAACGCTAGGGATGTGAACGGATAGGAATATATCCGAATGTGTATCTGAATGCTATCTATCATCGTATATATTTATATATTTTGACAGAGGGGCGATCATGTGAGAGCCAAAATTGGTGAGAGCATGAGAGGAGTGGTTCTGGACTACATGATTCTGTCTTTTCTCTCTCCTGGTCTTCTCTCTCCTGGTTGAATCTTGTGGTACAGAATCACTCCTCTTATGCTCTCACCAATTTTGGCTCTCACAGGATCGCTCCTATATATTGACATATGTATATGTATCTATTTTAAAATAGACATGGACACAAACATCTATATCCGTATCAATATATATGTTTTCAATATAAATATAGTTCTACATTTATTTTAGGATTTTATCAATTGTACCCCTCCGAGATATTGCAATATCAGTTGTACCCCTTCTTATTTTGGAATATCAATTTAACCCCTCACTTCTTCTACGATGATCATGCGTGTCCTTCCCTTTGACTGGTTGTTAGTGAGTTGAACTAAACAATAGTTTATTTAAATCATGGTTTAGTTAAGAGGGGTATAACAGGAAAAAAATACCACCTCATCTTCCAGCTCATCCTCCGCTTGGAGAGGATTGTTTGTTGCGGCAGGGTTTGTTTATCAGCTTTAAATGAAAGTTTAATCGATCCAAGAATTCTCGAAAAATTCTAAAAAAATCATATTCATGATCGAGATGGATGATTTATCCGTAAAAATATGAAACTTTTGACGATTTGATATATCTACGGAGGTGTAGTTAGGAGAGAGAAAATAGAGAGAAAAAATAACATGAATGAAGGAACTGGAGGGCTCGAAGCGGAGGATTAAGGGCCATCCTCCACAGCATCTAGCCATATCTCCTGTGAATTTGCTATCTCCTTTGGTTCACTAGAAGATGTGGGAGCAGTGGAGTTGTGTTGGAAGGTATGTGTAACACCAATACCTCCAAACAAAGTCCCACATCTAAAACTTACAAAGTGTGAGAGTTGGTTATAAGTGATGGAGATTACTACTAAATAACTTGAGCTTAGACATTTTAGGTGATTGTTAACGGATCCATTCGGGTCCAAACCCAACAAGTTGTCAGGGATAGTTTTCCTCGTTAACGGACCTGGGACCTAAGCTCGAGATGTTACAGTATGAGGTAGAGGAGGAGGGGCGGAGGGCTCGACGACTCATGAGTGGGGTCAGAGGAGGAGGTGGCATGGGATCAGATTTATTGATGCGGTGATGGGGAGATGGATGTAATTTTCTCCGTAATACAATACTAGCATGGACGTGTTGCTGATGAAGTTGGGTTGATGCTTGTGTTGTAGAAAACATGATCAGCCGAGCATATATTAAACAATAATTACACGGATCCAAATGAATTGAAAGAAAAGCATTACAGATTAACAATATTATCGTCATGTGTTTCCAATCTAGTATCCGATTAAAGAATGCAAGCAAAAATCGATTAAATAAATGGAAACATAAAATAGGGCGAGATCCAGGAAAGGTAAAGTAATAAACGAATTGCGGCAAACAGAATGAAAGAAAAATAAGGTTAGAGATCACGGAAGCGTCCATGAAATGAACTTTCCTTAGAGAGGATATCGCCCCCACAATATCGGTGCGAAGGATATTGGTGATCCGCTCCCAGGATACGATGACACACGATCTTCGTTTGCGCACATGGATGAGATCGTCCTCGAATGTACCTTAGAGAACTGCAGCCGAGAGAAAGAGAAGCACGTCCATGAGAGGAAGAACGAGAATAAAGCCAAGGCGCTGTGAGAGCTTTTCTTACGAGTTTAGAAAAACGACGTGGGGGTAAGGGGTATATAAAGATGGTTGTGTGCGCTAGAGCGCGATATCTTTCGATTTCTGAAAATGCCCCTCAACGGGCGCATCATTTTCGATCCCGAAATCACGACCATATGAATCGTTTGAGTCGAGTTGAATTCCTATTTTAGTCGACTTACCAAATTAATCGTGTGATTAATTTAATCGACTTACCAAATGAAACCCACTGCAAAAGTATCAAGATCCGAATTGACTCTCCCGAGTCGGAGACGGAGACGGAGCGGAGCGCGCACGCGTGTGTGGTCCTCTATTCCTCCTCTCTACTATTGCTACAAGAACTTGGGGTGTGAACTCATATATAAGCCCATCAAAAGTTTAGAGATACTAGATATGATACTAAACTTACACCCAAATTTTTCCATGTTTCAAATTTGGGAATTGCCAACTTTAGCTCCAAGCCACTTGGTTTCCCAATTGAAAACTAAATTAATTCCAATTGTAATTACATAGACTTTTCAAAAAAAGTCTAACTACAATTCTTAATACAATAATCCCACATGAATTCAATAATTTAAAAAAGAGATTCAAAGAGAGTAAAAAACACAATTTTCGGTTGTCATACTTTGCTTTCAGTAAAGACAGCTTCCGATTTGAACCTCTACCTAAGTTTACTACTTTCACTTTAACAAGAACGAAGTGAACTACGTCTTGAACTTCAGATGTTGGTGTTAATGTATGCGGTAGAAACAACAAAGTATTGTTCTTGATACAATCTTCATGTTTGGTGCTTTTAAAGGTCATGCACCTTTATCCTATTTAATGAGTGTATTCAGGAAAGACCCTCTTCCTTTAATTGCGGCCTACAATAACACTCACATAGGTGGTGTTTTCCAAGAATGCACTGCTAACATCCTGTCCAAAGGTTTGAACCCATTCAGAGCCTACACTCTTTCTAAACTTGCAGCTTAAATGTCACTCAGGCTTCCAGGGATGAGACACTCATGCATACGCATTAAGATAAGAGTGTCAACCAGTTCTCCAAACAGCTTGTTATTACCTCATTGAACCTACTTTGTACGATCTCCACTCAAATAGGTTACATCTCTACTGTAGAGGAACTCCCAATGGGTCTCAGTCCCATCCCAAGCCTATACTTTATGCTAAAGATCTGTCAAGTTCCTTAGTCAACAGATCCGTCGTGTTGTCTTTTGATCCAATAAAATCCATAACCAACACCCTTCGAGACACCAAATTCCTTAACATCTTAAGTCTAATTTTATGTGTCTTCTTGTTTTCTGATTAAACTTTGAACTCTTGATCTTGGCAATTGTGGTCATATTATCACAATGTACCGAGATCGCACGAACTGGCTGACTCTACCATGGAAATTTCAGACAGAAGTTCCCTTAGCCATTTAACCTCAATTCCAATGGTGTCTAAAGCACACAGCTCAGCCTCAAAGATGGATCGAGCTAGAATGATTTGCTTCACAGACCTCCAGGAGACTACACCGCCTCCAAGGGTAAAGACATACCCAGTAACATCATTACTCCCAGACTCATCTATTTTCCCTATCCAGCTTGCATCACTATATCCTTCTAGTACAGATGAATGTCTGCCATAATGCAAACTAAGGGAAATAGTTCCCTTCAAGTACTTCAGTACTCGATCTAGATCCTCTCAGTAAGTACGGTTAGGACAGCTAGTGTATCTACTTAACTTTGCAATCGAGAATGAAATATCAGGTCTCGTGCAATTTGCAAGATACATTAAACTTCCCATTACTTGTGAATACCTTAGTTGAGCTACAGGTACTCCACTTTTATTCTTAAACAACGTATTGGATAAATCAAAAGGAGTGCTTATAGCTTTACAATCTTGATATCCAAATTTCTCAAGTTCCTTCTCAACATAGTGAGATTGAGAAACTACAATCCCATCAACTGACCTTGTCAGTTTGAGATCCAAGATCACATCAGCAACACCCATGTCCTTCATCTCAAACTTGTTACTTAAGAATGCCTTAGTCTTATTAATAATCCTCATATGTGATCCGAACAATAACATGTCATCGACATACAAGCACAAAATAATACACTCATTACCTTTCACCTTGGAATAGACACACTTATCAGATTCATGAACCTTAAAGCCACATGACAAAATAGTTTTGTCAAAATTTTCATTCCATTATTTTGGTGCTTTTTCAATCCGTAAAGGGATTTAACAAGCTTGCAAACTTTTCCCCCATTCCCATGAGTCATAAATCTATCAGTTGATATATATAAATCTCTTTCTCAAGATCGCTATGCAAGAAGGCGGTCTTCACATCCATCTGGCAGATAGAGAGATCATATACAGATGCCAATGCTATGAGCATCCGGATTGTGGTCATCCTTGTCACAAGGAATATGTAGCAAAATAATTGATACCATCCTTTTACCTAAAGCCTTTAGCAAATAATCTTGCTTTATACTTTTCAATTGATCTGTTAGGTCTAAGCTTTCTCTTAAACACCCACTTGCACCCAATTATAGAACACCCTTTGGGTAAATCAACCAACTCTCAAGTTCCATTAGCCATAATGGAATCCATCTCAGATTTAACGGCTTCCTTCCATTGTTTTACTTCAGATGAAGCCATGTCTTCCTTGTAACTTGGTGGATCACCCTCGATATGGTAGACAACAAAGTCAGTACACAGATCCTTGGCTATCCAAGGTCTTTTACTCCTCCTTGGTTTAATTTCTTCTGAAAGGTTATTGGGTTTAGGTTGAGTCTCAACCCCCATATTCGTTATCATTTCCACTTGATATGGAATGCATCCTGATGTGGAGACGTCCTCAATGGTTAGATTCTGAGGAATCCCAGTTTTCAACGGGAAGACATCCTCCAAGAAGGTAGCATCACAGAGTTTAACAATGGTGTTGATATCTATACCCGGTATCTTAGACCGAAATACCAAGAATCTATATGCATAGCTATTTTCCAAATAACCTAAGAAGACCGCATTAACAATTTTAGGATCAAGCTTCTTTCTCTTGTGTTTTGGGACTAAAACTTTAACAAGATAGTCCCACACTTTGAGATATCTTAAGCTCGGTTTCCTATTTCTCCAAAGTTCAAAAAGACACTTTTCCATATACCTTGGAGGAACCCTATTCAGAATATGGCAGGTCGTATTTAAGGCTTCTCCCCACATATAGGTTGGAAGTCCAGAACTCTGTAAAAGAGCATTGATCATGTCAGTTAAGGTTCTATTTTTTCATTCTGTTATCCCATTTGATTGCGGTGAATATGGGGTCGTAATTTCATGAACTATGTCAAATGATTTGCATCGTTCATCAAATAAGTTAAAGGTATATTCACCTCCTCTATCTGACCTAAGGTGTTTAAGAATTTTTCCGGTTTGTGTCTCAGCCTCATTCTTAAATATAAGAAATTTCTCTAAGGCTTTATTCTTGGTTTTCATAAGATACACATAGCAGTATCTACTGCCATCATCTATAAAGGTGATACAGTATTTCTTATTATCTCGGATCAACACACCATTAAACTCACAGATGTCCGTGTGCACTAAATCCAACATCTCACTATCTCTAGAGACAGATTGAAAAAACTTCCTAGGTGTCTTAACTTGCACACAGATTTCACATTTTTGAGTTTTATCAAAAGTGTGTTTAGGGATCAACTCTAAATTCATCATTCTTTTAATTAAATTTAAGTTTACATGTCCCAATCTACCATGCCACCGATCACAAGATTCTAGATTATTCACAACACGAGACACAGAATTAGAACATTCAGAATTTAAAACATTTATTTCATTAATGTTTACTGAATCACGTCTAATTCTCAATAATAAATCAAAATAAGTCAAATAGCCTTTTCCATAAAAAATGTCATGTCTCATAATGACAACTTTATTACATTTAAAGTTCAATTCAAAACCATTTCTAACTAAGATAGAGCCAGATAAAACATTATTCTTAATGCCAGGAACATGCAACACCCTATGCAACGCCCAGACACGGCCAGAGGAGAACCCCAAGTTGACTTGTCCCGACCATAGCACCCTGGCTGCAGAATCGTTCTCCATCTTCACAGTCATACCACTGCAGGTCTGATAAGAAGAAAACAAAATTCTATCAGAATAAATATTTACATTGACTTCCGTATCCACGAGCCACTCATTTGGATAATGAATATGGTATAGTTCAAATTTTACAGAGACATACCCCTCGCTAGACTCAAGTCCAACAGTGATCATATTCACTTATGGACTCCCATCTGCAGCCTTAGGTTGAGTCCTTAAGGACGGATAATCCTTCTTCCAATGTTCAACCTGATTACAGTGCCATGAGGGTTTATTCTTTGCCTTTTTCTTGGTCTTGTCCTTTGATTTCATTTTATTGTTATTAGCATCCTTTCCTTTCTTATATTTACCCTTCGAAGTCATTAGATTGATCTTAGCCTGAATATCGATAGGAAGTATAAGCTTTTATTTCCTGTATTCTTTTTCTATGTTAATTGCCACCATCAAGTCATCTATAGAAATTTTCCCCTTCATGTGTTTAAGGGTCATACCAAAGTCTTCCCAAGACTCGGAGAATTTTTCTATGATGCACATGACTTGAAACTTTTCAGGAAGTTTCATTTCAACATCTTCTAAATCATGGAGTAGGAGTAAAAACTCGCGTGCTTGTTCAGAAACCGACTTCCCTTTGTCCATAGAAAACTTCAAAAACTTGATTACGGAGTATTTCTCAATACTGAGATCTTTGGTATTATACTTCCGATCCAAGTCTTCCCATAGTCCCTTCGCAGTCTGCGTGGATGAACAGTATACGTTAAACAATGTGTTGGACAGGGCCAACAAGATACAACCATGATATATATGATCTCGTTCCTTCCACGCGGATTGCGTCTTCTAGCTATCAGGTGTGGGATTTTCCGTTTCCACTGTAGGACAGTCAGTTTCAAGCATAGAGATTAGTCCTACGGTGGTTAACCAGATCTTCATGTGTTGTTGCCAACGCTTAAAATTCTGATCACCGAATTTTCCAGGCATATCTATCATATCCACCCTCAATTTAAACATCTTTTCTGACACGATTTTAAAACTGGTTCCCGTTATCCTCTCTAAGATTGATGTATAAAACATGATCAACCAAGCATATATTAAACAGTAATTACATGGATGCAAATAAATTGAAAGAATATCATTGTAGATTAATAATATTATCATCATACATTTCCAATCCATTATCCGATTACAGAATGCAAGCATGAACAGATTAAATAAATAAAAAATAAAATAAGGTGAGATCCAGGAAAGGTAAAGAAATAAACGAATTGCAACAAAAAATGAAAGAAGAATAAGGTTAGAGATCACTGAAGCATCCATGAAATGGATTGCCCTTAGAGAGGATATCGTCCTACAATACTGGTGCGAAGGATACTGGCGATTCGCTCTCAGGATACGACGGTACACGATCTTCGTCTGCACACACCGACGAGATCGTCCTCGAATGTATCTCAGAGAACTGCAGCCGAGAGAAAGAGAAGCATGTTCGTTCGTGAGAGGAAGAATGAGAACAAAATCAAGGCGGCGTGAGAGTTTTTCTTACGAAATATCGAGATCCGAGATCCGAATTTATTCTCCCGAGCTGGAGCCGGAGACGGAGCGGAGCGGAGCGCACACGTGCGTGTGTGGTCCTCTATTCCTCCTCTCTATTATTTCTACAAGAGCTTGGGGTGTGAACTCATATATAAGCCCATCAAAAGTTTATAGATACTAGGTATGGTACTAAACTTTCATCCAAACTTTTCCATGTTTCAAATTTGAGAATTCCCAACTTTCCCTCCAAGCCATTTGGTTTCCCAATTAAAACTAAATTAATTCCAATTGTAATTAAATAGACTTTCCAATTAAAAGTCTAATTACAATTCTTAATACAACAGCTTGTGCCCCTCTTCTCTCTGCTACATACCGCAATCAAAAGAAGGGGTGTGCATGGCGATCTATCAAGAAGATTGTAGCATGGTTGTGGACGATGAGAAGCGACGGTGCAGAGGTTATGCGCTCCAGGCAGTGGGGCTCCAATGTACTTGCAAATGAACTCCACCGATCTCGAGTTTTGAAACTCAAGTAACACCAAGGATTAAGCGTTGGGTACTGGAATTGTATCATAGGGGAGAGCTCGGGGTGATGCGCACAGAGGAGGCGGTGGGAGTAGGGGGTGGTTGCTGCAAGTAGGGGAGCGGTCTGAGATGGTGGTGGATATACAGAGGATGAGGAGGAAAAAGAAGGTGAATCAGAAGTTACATTTTTACCTTACGTTTTCTATTCTAATTACCCTTGTGTCCTCAAAGTTAATATTTGTTTGGGGTGGGGATTGATGGCAACTAACCCGAAGGGTACAATTGATCATTGTGGAAGAAGTTACGGGCTGAACCAATATTCCAAAAGAAGAGGGTTAAAACTGATATTGCAATATCTCAGAGGGGCGCAACTGATAAAACTCTGTATTTTAAATCATATGTAATATAATTTTATATCTTCTTAAGATACAAATATATTTAACATATATCCATCGTGTTTACTTCATCCAATACATGTATATATAATCTAATTTATAGATGATTTCTAATATTATTCATATCTGATAAATATTTATTTTACATGTGTATCCATTTTTTAAGATATGCATAGTAACATAGTTTTCATATCCGTGAATATTCGTATTTAAAAACAGAGAAGAATATGGTGACACCTATATCTGTACTCGTTATAATTTGTATTTATAGAAATATAAAACTCTAAAAGAATTTCTATATATGCATATGCTATAAATTATAATTATCTTATACAGTGTTTAATGGGTAATTGTGTTAAAGATATACAGTATTTTAGCAATGGTATTATGTAATATGTGATACTGTGAATATAGAGTTGTGAACAAAGCTTAGATAAGTACTTATCGAGTTGCAAATTTGCTTAATCATTTACTAATTTACGTAATATTCCGAAGTACAATTTATGATCTGGTATACATGAAGTTTAGGTGTCGTTGCAAGCTTTTTTTGTTACTTTCGATATGTTTTATTTGTAAAGAGATGAGATGTGCGCGATTCTAAATATGTATAAAATAAGGGAAAATGAAATGATTTCAGATATTTTTGTGTAATTTAAGGTTGAGATGATTAATCTGAGAGTCATCAAAGAGTTGTAATCTATTTTATGTTTTCATATCTCAACCCACCATGATCACATAACACTTTATATGCATATGCCATCCATTATTATGCTTATTGTTCTAATTTCTCTATTATTGTCTATTCTATTGTTGTTTAATAGATCACACTCACTAAATTTTAAGCAGTAAGAATCTTTTTTGATGCTTTGTCATTTGGTAAACACAAAAGTTCTACATAAGTTGCAACCATATGCTAAATGAGGTGATTCGAAGATTGTGAAACTGATATTCTCATCCATTTGGGATTTAGTATGGGTACTCAGATCCTTGAGGTTCGGTTCTTCCCAACAAGAACGTGTGTACAACACGTTAAGAAATTACGATCTCTTTGCTATCCCATTGAATACTATGATTTGATCTATATCCTTAGGACCCGTTCGGTAGGAGAATAAGCATGAATAAGGATGGAGAATAAGGAGAATAAGGGTCTATTCTCTGTTCGGTTGAAGGATAAGAATAAGGAGAATAAGGTGAAATAAAGGTAGGTAAGGTGGGATAAAGATATGAATAAGAGTAAAATAAAATAGAATAATGGGAAATAGTCGTACCACTGGGAACCGTGTCAGGAGGAGAATTGTGAGTGTTCTTTAATTGTTTGTGAGAAAATGCTTCACTTTCATACCTGGTCCATTCAATATTTATTTGATCTTCGAGTTGTTGTGTATGATACGTGGAAAAACTGTACCATAAAAAGAAATTGAAATCTAGCATATATATGATTCATGTGTTCTTTTCGATTGTATTGACTTTTATTATGTAGCGCCTAGATGTTTGTAAAAAAAGTAATTAAGCATAAAAATAAAAACTAATATCATAAATTAAGAGCGTGAGTTTGACATATATTAGGGTAAAGATGTGAATTGTACAATGTATAACAATCTAATAATAAATTAACTTAAGATTTACAATATATAAAAATAAAGTACAAAATGCATAAACTACAATACTTAAAATACAATACTTGATAATTTTAATATGGAAGTCCAAGCAAGTGGAAACCGCTACCTAAAACTTGCGTTCTAGGATTTGCTCTTTACGCTTTTAGCAAAGTTTCCTTCCACTATACGTTACTTGAAATCGAGGCTAGCACAACCTCTTTTACGAGCTTCCTTTCTTTGGACAACTCACAAGGAGGACTTTATCTCCTATAACAAAAATCAACAACCCATGAATGCTTGAAAATAAAAATACCTTCTTAGTATATAATCGTAAAGACAGAATGACTTAAGCTTAGTCGATATAAAGTGCGAAAATAAACTCTGAGCATGGTAGCGGCTTGGAGAATCGCTTCGCGATGACTTCCATGTGAACAACTAAGAAAATGAGTTGCTCAAAGTGTACTAAATGGATTAGAAATCAAAACAAAGTGAAGAAAATAAATATATAACCAACTAGTCATTGTTAGATCTGACAATGGTGCCGAAATGAAAACGAGATTTTGCATGTGTCAAAAGGCTTTATCAGTTGTTCACAGACAAGATCCACTGCAAAATATAAAAATGAATTTGTTTGGATAACGATTTCATAAATGGATACATGTTTTGAAATATTGATACAACCCTAAACCAGATCCATTGGCATCCCTACATCCTATAATATGCTGGTAATTGTAGGTTTTAACTTGGTAAACATATGCAATTACATTGGATTAACTATTTGATTTCAATTGAGAAACCAAATGGTGTTGGAGGGAAGTTGAGAATTCTCAAATTTGAAACAAGAGGAGTCTTTCTTGGATTTTTAGTACCACATCTAGTAGTCTTAAAAATCTGGTGGACTTATATATGAGTTCACACTCCAAGCTCTTGTAGCAATAGTAGAGAGAAGGAATGGAGGACCATACACGTGCACACACTCTGCTCCGCTCTGGCTCGAGCTTGAGCTCGGGAGAGTCAATTCATTAGAGAGAAGGAATAGAGGACCATACTTTTGCTGTGGATTTTATTTTACGAACTGAATAAATTAATCCTAAGAATTAATTGAGATTCGACCGTTATAGAAATTTGACTTGGCCCAACGACTCTGACTTAGCCATCGTTTCAAAATTCGAAGAGACACACATTGAGGGATATTTTTAAAAGATGAAAAGTTGTACGCTAGGTCTTCTTATACCTATCCCGGACGCTCGTTGTCTTCACTCGCAAGAAAAAATTCTCCTTCTCGCTCTTTGTTCTTCCACCGCAACTGCAACTGCGGCAGTCTTCCTCTATCGATTGCGGTTCTCTAAGGTGCTTTCAAGGACGATCTCGCCGGTGTGCATGGAAGACGACATGTGTCGTCGTATCCTTGAAGCAGATCGCCTGTACCATTTGCATCAGTATTGTGGAGTCAATATCCTCTATAAGGTCATTCCATTACATGGATGCTTCAGTGATTTCTAATCTGAGTTCTTTACTGTCTTGTTTGCTACTTTTGATTTGCGCTTTTGCCTTTGACAAATTTTCCCCTAATATAATGTATCAATGCTTTAATCGGTTCATGTTTGCATTATATAATTGGACCATGAATCAACAATACATGATTATATTTTTATTAATCAGTGATGCTTTGTTATTGATTCATGTTGATCCTGACAATTAATGCTTAATGTATACTTGATGATTCTATTAACAACAAAATCCTATGAGATCCTTGCTTTCTTGATGCAACCTCCACCTCCACCTCACATGAAACATGTACCAAATATAATATCATATATCTGTATATATATATTTTTATACATAAATATTAATCATTTAGTTGTTTAAGCCTGATGAAATTGAGTATGTGCATCCTCAGGTCTGCCGAGCCATTATTTTGCAAAGATTTTTTTATACCGACAGAAAAGGTTCTACTTATTCTTCTTATCAATATTTTTTAAGGGATTTTTACACCCATAACCTTGAGTGATATCGCAATTACAATCATAACCTACATAATCATGAATTACATGAGAAACCTCGAGTAATGCTTAACTCTTACATGACATAACCCATGTCATATTCCATTTGAGATGCCCGTTATTTGACGGTTTCTGTTAAAAAAGACAAAACTGCTCCTAAAGGTCATTCTTATTTGCAAAACATGCCATCATTCTCTCCATCTTCTCAGAGGAGCTGGGAGGCAGAGGTGGTCGACGTGGGAGTTGAGTTTGCAGGAAGGCGGAAGCTGAGGG
The DNA here is from genome assembly GCA_037367405.1 of Ottelia alismoides. Classification (NCBI taxonomy): domain Eukaryota; kingdom Viridiplantae; phylum Streptophyta; class Magnoliopsida; order Alismatales; family Hydrocharitaceae; genus Ottelia; species Ottelia alismoides. The sequence goes on from JAZKJV010006494.1 coordinate 473,265, forward strand.
GGTTGGAGGTGTTGCAGGCGTACGGGAGTCTGGGGATTCCCTCTCCTGTCGATTAGCACCTCATCCTCCTCCCCTACTTCGAAGAGCCCGAGCAGAGCAGGCATGTGTCCCACCGCAGCACGTCCCCCGAGCATCCCACCCCCTGCAACACCGTCCCAGAGCAGAGCACCCCCCCCCCCCCCCGCGTGGAGGCTTCTCCCACCTGCTCCCATGTAGCAAGCCGTCTCCCGACTAGCACCCCCTCCTACACGGGCCCACACCGAGCTTCTCCCACCTACTCAAGCCCCCCTCCCCAGCTGCAGCGTCGCTCCCCCCCTCCGCCGAGCTTCTCCCACCTCGCAGCACGTCGTTTCTCCCACCTACTCGAGCCCCCCCTCCCCCCCATGCATCGAGCTTCTCCCACCTGCTCGAGCTCGCCCTCCAGCCCCTCGCTACCCTGACATGCCTCTGCCACGCTTCCCACCGCCAACACCCCCCCTCCCCCCCCCACACACACCCGATCGCCCTCCATCCCCCACAACCTGCACTCGAACTCCCTGCAGGCCTCTGCCCCTTCGCCCTCCAGCTCTCTCGAACCCCAATTCCCACCGAAGCCCCCTCCTCGGTCGTCCTCTAGCTCGCGTAGCCGTCCGTCACAAGCCCCTCCTCCTGTCCATCAGATGTGCCTCTGCCCCCGCTCCCTTCTAGTCTCCACCTGTAAGTCCTCAAATCCATGGGAAAAATATTTTCCTTTTTTTATTAATCCCAACCGTTAGATCATGGCAGGTTAGAATAACTCAATCATCTGGTTGAGTTAATGAACTCAACCAACGGAAAGTTATGGGTGTAAAATGGAGCATTTATTCAGGGTCTTAGGTGTAATTCACGATTATATAGAGTTATGATTACAATTGCGATATTACTCAGGGTTATGGGTGTAAAAATCTCTTTTTTTATTGGAAGAGGCAATCAACCATCGTATACAACATTGTCTTATTATTTGTATTCCTTTCTAATGTTGGTTGACCGGGTGTTCATTTTTATTTTATGGTATTTTTACACCCATAACCCTGAGTAATTCCATAATTATCCCAGGTACCCAAGATAATAATGAATTACGCTCATGACCTTGAATAGTCATTAACTCTTACAGTCATAACCCTGGGTTAATTGCCACCGAATTTTCCGTCAACTATGACGGTATCTGTTAAGAATTTTATATTTTTACACTTAAATTTCTCTTTATTTGTGAATGAGTCCTCCCCTTCTTCCCCAATCTCCGACGCGAACATGCCAGCTCGAACCCTCCCCCTCACCGTGCCTCTGCCGCCCTGCGTGTGAGCTCCAGCCTCTCTCCCCTGTGGCTGCCCCTCCGAGCTCCAGGCTCTCCCGTCCGTGGAGCCACCCCTCCCGCCCCCGGGCTGTCAGCCCACTCCCCTGGTTCCTCCTGGAAGTCCCCCGACCCCCCACTGGCCGAGAAGCTTCCCCGGTCAGCCCCTACTCGAAGCCCCCTGCTCCCCCCACCCTCCCTCTCCGCAGAAGCCCCTCGCACAACCCTGCTCAGCCCCGCCACCCTCCCTCCCTGCGGAAAGCCCCCCCCCCCCCCCCCCCCCCCCCCACAGCCCTGCTCCGCCCCGAGGTCGCCCACCCCATCCTCCGTCGCCTGGGAATCCCGCGCAGCCCAACCCAAATCCCGACAAGCCCCATCCACCCACCCACTCCCCCCCGGCCCCCGGAACCTTGCCCCGCCCAAAGCCACCAGCCTCACCCAAAGCCCCCCTCCCCCGTGGTCGGAGTAGACCCCGCCAAAAGCCCATGCTTCCGTCTGCTGCAAGTGCCAGCCCACCTCCGTTCTTTTCTCTTTTTTTTTATTTTCGGTTAATCTCAGCCGTTTACTCGCAGATCGGTTAGATTAACTCTGCCATCTGATTGAGTTAATGAAGTAAACTAACGGAGATTTATGGGAGTAAAATGAAGCAATTATTCGAGGTCTGCGGTGTAATTTGTGATTATCTTGGGTACCTGGGGTAATTATGGAATTACAGAATTATGGGTGTAAATATCCCATATTTTATTTTTCAGCCATAATGGGTGTCACTTGCCGCATTTTTTAAATCGGCATTACAATATTAATTGTCAAGCAGTGTAGGATTAAATATGATTAACAACAATATTAGAACGGCAACAGTTCAGTCCGATTCCTCCAATTAAGTCGAACTTCCGTCAAATCCAATAAAACATTCTTTAATACATCGTATATATGTGAATTATTATTATTGTTGTTGTTGTAATTTCAGATCTATTTTTATATAGGCGCATGGCTGTGATGGTTGTAATTAAAAAAGAAAAGCACGATTGCGATAATAAAACGATGCCATCATTCAGCAAAGCGTAAGCGTGCCTTTTATTATTTATTAATTAGGTCATGGCATATCACTACAACAAATTATAGCTATAGCGACGTTTAAATAGCAACGATTAGCTAAATCCGTCGTTATATTTACGAACTCCTTAACATAGCGACGCTTGTATTTATTCGTCGTTATTTATATTAGAAATAGCGACACTTGTTTCCATCCGTCGCTATTTATATTAGAAATAACAACGATTATTTGCATTCGTCGCCATTTTATTATAGCAACGAATAAATCGTTGATAAATTGCATGTATTTTCTATATTAGTTAATTATGTTATAAACATACCCAAAAAGGGGTCTCCAATAAATATTCCAATGGAAACCAAAACGTTCATTCCTAAGCCCTTTTTCATCTTCCAGCCGCCCAGAGGAGGGCACCTGCACGCCCTTCCGAGTACGCCCCCTCATCCTCTCTTTTAGGTTCATGCGATGGGGACTTTTAGGGTTGAGATCGAGATCGCAATCCTTGATGTCATGCTGATGTTCAGATCTGTGAAGGCGTGAGAGAACAATTCAAATCTGCGAAGGCGTGAGAGAACACAGGTTCCTTACTAATCTAGGGTGTTATCGACCTTAGTTTTTCTTAGATCTCGTTTTTTAAGGTGAAACGATCATTTTTGATAGATCTACTTGAATTTTTTTGTTTATGATCAGATAGAGTTTACGATTTAGTGTAGAAATCGGGGTATTCTCTATCATTGAGGTCACAATGATGCTCTGATCACAAAGGATGAGGGGGCACATGTTCTTCCCTAATCTAGTGTTTCTATCTATCTTAAAATTTTCTAGATTTTGATTTTGTGAAGGTGCTGGTGATTTTTGATGGATCTACCATGGATTAGTCAGGAGATATCTCGACGTTGAAGCTTAACTGATGATTTGTCAAATCCGAATCAAAAATTCGTAGATCATATGCGTAGATCAGATGCAGATGCGGCATGTATTTGATCGGGATGGTCTTGGGATATGCAGTAATCCATAAATCATATGACCCATCTATGAGGTTAGATAGACAGAATCGCATCCAGAAGTCCCGAAGTTGTGGTACGATGATATTATAATTGTGTGGATAACAGAGGATCTAAATCGATGTCGGGGAGGTTGACGGTGCAAGAGCTTGGAATTTTGTGGAGGAGTTTCACATTGCTTGCTGTGATGCACTGTGGGTGCTTTAATTAGTCCCCTATATAGGTCTTAGTTCTGATAAATACTTTGTCTTTTATGGGGAAAATAGGACTCAATCAAAACTGTAGGCTTTTTTAATCTTTGGACTTGTTGTTAGACGTGAGCTTTCATCTGGATGAGTGATTGCTTGATTATCTAAGCATTCACAATTTTTTAAGCAATGGATAAGGGGTTCTCTGTATTTGGTTAGGTGATATATTTATACGATACGAGTATCAAGCTGCTTGCATATTATGACTTGTGTCTAACTCCGAACTTACATATTTCTGTGGGGGAAAGGCAAATAAGATCTGTATATATTATGGCTAAGCGTGAGGAATGGAGGTTGAAGGAGTTTTGCTGGCATGGGGAGCGGTTGTGCACGACATGGAACGAAGAGGAACTTAACTAACAATGCTTGGTGGTCATCTTTTGATCGGCGGTTGCTGAGCGAGATGGAAAGGCAGTTACTTATCTATTAAAATATCATCTTCATCTATTAGGTGTCAGAATCGGAGAATGTTCAGTATCCTGATGAGCTAGTGACAATAGCAAGAGGCCCACACAATGTTGTTAGGAGTTTTAATTCCTTCATTATTAATGGGTTCAGATTTCATACAAAGTCTATAGAGAGGATGAGAAGCACACAAAATAGTGGAGTTATGGTTCAAATTGCTGAAAAATCATATTATGGAGTGCTCACCGACTTTTATGAGATGAATTATTCTGGTAATCTCAAGGTTGTCATTTTCCGTTGCGATTGGGTGGATGTATCCTATAGAGGTTTGAAGACAAAAGATGGCTCTACTCTAGTGAATTTTTCTAGATGGATTCACACAGGTCAACATCTATCCGATGATCCATTCATATTTTCAACTCAAGCAAGACAAGTATTCTATGTGCAAGATCCTAAAGAAACTGAGTGGTATCACGTTGTGGTTACAAAGCCTAGGGACTTGTTCGATATGGGAATTCCGTATGACAATGATGAAGATGCTATAACATATAATCCTTGCATACCTATTATTGTGCCGATGGAAGATTTAGATCATTGTGTTGCATGGTCTCGAAGTGATAAAGATGGTGATTAAAACTTTCATGTTTTATGCAGTAGATTCATATATTTTGTTTCTAGATATTTTGTTAGTTTTGTGGTTTAGTCTCGTAGTGATTGTTTGGTTTATATGTTGTATGGTTTATGCTTCATGCTAACATGCCACTATTTTGATTTTATTATTTTATCTGATATATGTATATGCTTCTGTATTTGAAACACATATATGGGTTTGCAACTTCTCTTGAGTTTCATTGATGCTTGCTTAAAACACGATGGAGTACAACAATATGGAGTGCATGCTTATCTCCAGACAATAGAAAGGAGTTGTCCCCTTCCGGTATGATGCGGATCGAAATCGGCGTCGACGATAAAAATTATAATATATTTTTTTGGTGGATTTTTGGTAGAAGAAGAGAATGGTTGAGGGGAGAAATTGGAGGGATTGAGAGGAAGAAATCTCGTCGGTAACGAGGGATGGAGGAAGGAGAAGACCGTGGAGATCGCGTGGAGGGAGAGAGAGAAGGAGAGGGGATAAAATGAGATCAACTCAAATTCTTAATTCATAATGGACTGACTAAAACAATGGGCTACCCTCTCTTTATATAGGAGAGAGGGTTTACAAAAATAGTAAATAATCAAATTACAACTAATTTAACCCTAATTGACCTCTAACTAACTTAATTGGACTCTAATTATTTAATTGACCAACAATTATAATTAACTTCTACGAAATCAACGTTGAGATCACAGGCGATCTCAATTATTCAATTAGACCGAAAAAACGTAAATAAAATTGATAATTATCTAATTAAATAAATGTGGCCCCATAATTTGGGTCACGCTGCATCAACTCTCCCACCGCTTTCAAAAATTCGGCTCCTGACGAATTGCGTGAACTGCAGGCTCGGCGGCTTTAATTATCTTCTGGAAGAACATGTGGGCGTGAACGACGGAATCCATGTGCGGGCGGGGGAGGCGTGGCCACCGTGGTCAAAAAACATATGCGGGGCGTACGGTGGCGTCGTCTCGATTATCGTCTTCTTCCCATGGTGCTCAAAGAATTGATACGGCATGGAGAATATGGCCCCTGAATAATCCTTGATGAAGCAATGGCACAAAGAGAGAGAAGGGAGATGTGTCTAAGAATTGGAGCCATGGGTCCTTATATAGGAAAAATCAATGCCCTAGTCCTATTTGGATTAGGAGGATCCCATAATTTTGATTCTCAGCCCTCTTTTTTAAAATTTTCGCCACCAGGGGTAGGATGCAAATTTCGTACCCCTTTGACCTCTTCTCTTCCCATATGGTTCTGGATTTTTTTGTAAATAGGAAAGGTTTGGGAAAAAAAACTTCTGCAATTTCTCCCACTAAAATCCCAATCCCTCAATCCACGGGATTGAAATCCCGTAGACCTCGCAAAACCCGTTAGGGTTCTCTTCTTAGGCGCGGGGAGGGTGCGGGGCATCTCCAGCGGCTGGCGCGGCACCGAGTCGGGGCCCGGTGGTCGGTTGCGCGTGGAGGTTGGCGAGCTCGGGGAGGAGGGCTGGCGCTGGAGCGGGTAAGGCGATTGGTGGGGTGCGGTGCTGGCGCCTGGGATGGTAGGCGGCATGGTCGACCGGCGAGTGGGCTAGGCGGGGTGAGCAGCGGTGAGGGGATGAAGGAAGGGAAACCGAGGCGGCGGCGCCGTAGAGGTGGGGAGAGGAGAAAGAGGAGGGGGCGGATTCGGCTGGAGAGGAGGAATCGGGGGTGAGAGGGAGGGAGGGGCCGGGGATTGGGGTGCTGCGGGGGCCTTTGGGGCCGAGGGGAGGGGTCGCGGGAGGCGGGGTTTTGGCGGGGCTGTGGTGGGCAATGCCGGGGCTGTGGGAGGGAGTGCAGGTGCCGCGGGTGGGGTTGGTGGGGTTGCCGTGGGTGCGGGAAGGGGTCCCGAGGATGCGGGACTGCCCAGGTCGTGCGGCACTGGTGCTGGAGCCGTTGTTGGGGCCGTTTTCGCGGGCGGGACTGGTCTGTAACATCCCGGACAGCAGCTTCAATTGCCAAAAAATGGCGGTTTTCGCACTCCTCGTCCGCGGGATCTTCGTCGAAGATGGGTCCTTGATCCCCCTTTTCTTCTTGCACAATAGTTGTATCAAATAGATCTTCCTTGGCTGAAAATACCTTTGTTTTCCGGCTTCGAAATCGACTTGAACGACGGTGGCATAGATCTGATTTTGGTCGTTGGCGTCGGAGTCGTCGTCGATTTGTGCGCCCAACCATTCGTGCACCTTAATGCATGCGATAAGACGTTGATAGAACTTTTTGAACGACACGAACCACGAGATGGACGGCGGAGACCGAACTTCTCACACCAATAGTCGATCGGATCGTCGAATCGTAGGTACGATTCGAATCCATGCTCTGATACCACTTGATGCGGATCGAATCGGCGTCGACGATAAAATTATAATATATTTTTGGTGGATTTTTGGTAGAAGAAGAGAATGGTTGAGGGGAGAAATTGGAGGGATTGAGAGGAAGAAATCTCGTCGGTAACGAGGGATGGAGGAAGGAGAAGACCGCGGAGATCGCGTGGAGGGAGAGAGAGAAGGAGAGGGATAAAATGAGATCAACTCAAATTCTTAATTCATATATGGACTGACTAAAACAATGGGCTACCCTCTCTTTATATAGGAGAGAGGTTTACAAAAATAGTAAATAATCAAATTACAACTAATTTACCCTAATTGACCTCTAACTAACTTAATTGGACTCTAATTATTTAATTGACCAACAATTATAATTAACTTCTACGAAATCAACGTTGAGATCACAGGCGATCTCAATTATTCAATTAGACCCAAAAAATATAAATAAAATTGATAATTATCTAATAAATAAATGTGGCCCCATAATTTGGGGTCACGCTGCATCAATTTTATTTACGTTTTTTGGGTCTAATTGAATAATTGAGATCGCCTGTGATCTCAACGTTGATTTCGTAGAAGTTAATTATAATTGTTGGTCAATTAAATAATTAGAGTCCAATTAAGTTATTTAGAGGTCAATTAGATTAAATTAGTTGTAATTTGATTATTTACTATTTTTGTAAACCCTCTCTCCTATATAAAGAGAGGGTAGCCCATTGTTTTAGTCAGTCCATTATGAATTAAGAATTTGAGTTGATCTCATTTTATCCCCTCTCCTTCTCTCTCTCCCTCCACGCGATCTCCGCGGTCTTCTCCTTCCTCCATCCCTCGTTACCGACGAGATTCTTCTCTCAATCCCTCCAATTTCTCCCCTCAACCATTCTCTTCTTCTACCAAAAATCCACAAAAAAATATATTATAATTTTTATCGTCGACGCCGATTTCGATCCGCATCAAGTGCTCTGATACCACTTGATGTGGATCGAAATCGGCGTCGACGATAAAATTATAATATATTTTTTTGGTGGATTTTTGGTAGAAGAAGAGAATGGTTGAGGGGAGAAATTGGAGGGATTGAGAGGAAGAAATCTCGTCGGTAACGAGGGATGGAGGAAGGAGAAGACCGCGGAGATCGCGTGGAGGGAGAGAGAGAAGGAGAGGGGATAAAATGAGATCAACTCAAATTCTTAATTCATAATGGACTGACTAAAACAATGGGCTACCCTCTCTTTATATAGGAGAGAGGGTTTACAAAAATAGTAAATAATCAAATTACAACTAATTTAACCCTAATTGACCTCTAACTAACTTAATTGGACTCTAATTATTTAATTGACCAACAATTATAATTAACTTTTACGAAATCAACGTTGAGATCACAGGCGATCTCAATTATTCAATTAGACCCAAAAAACGTAAATAAAATTGATAATTATCTAATTAAATAAATGTGGCCCCATAATTTGGGGTCACGCTGCATCACGGTACATCATCTTTTGATAGTGATGTGTCACTCTAAAATTTTGGATAGCTATTTCTTGATTATGGGGAAGTAAAGATTTTGAAAATATAATTGATATGAATCAGATATAGGAGGCAATCTGAGTCATTTTGCTCTTCAATGGAGGTTTGTGGTGCCATTAAATATATTAATTTTTTTATTTTTTATACCTGAATGTGTTGATCTTCTTAGGATAGCAAGAACATGGTGTGGAGTTGGGAACATTGGAAGGTGCTGTTACATACCACATAGGATCCAACTGGAACAGGAAGTGAGTTTTCTGTGCATGACTACTATTTTTTTCCAATCAATAATGACTTACATGATGTTTATCCATGACGTACATGAACTTAAAATGCATATTTGTGTTCTTCTATTGTTCTTTGATGCAAAAAGTGTTGGGAAGGTTATTCATCTGCAGTGCTCTGCATGTCCTAATCATTTCTTTCATCGATTTTGTTGTCCTTAGATGTTGATTCTGACAAGTTGAATGTGGCAGCTTATGGATAGACCTCTATGAGTCCATATTTGATGCTTTCCTGATTTTTCTCTGATCTAATCTTAACCATTTTGATGGCAAGTTAGAATACCAAGTTTTTATGCATTCATTGGAATGGAATTTTTTTTATATATTTCTGTACAAGTTTGCAGGATAATTTATAATGTCCAAACTTTTTACATTAGTTATGATTGAATTAACAAGACATATACACATGGAGATTCCTTAGTGCAGGTCAGCTTGAAGCTTGGGGCCTTGGAGGTATACTTTAAAACTACAAGAATACTTGTTAGTATATTTAGTTATTGAACAAGTTAACTCCAGATTTTGGTTTTACAGCACATAATTGCATGTTGAGGAAGAGTATAGATTCTTCTAACTGACAATGGCCAGGACAAAAACCCTCAGAGGATGCCAGATTTATGAAGCTCAAGGTGAAGTTGTTAGTGATTGCATTTCAGATGTTCAGGAGCACGGAGCAATACCTGATCCTGGGATAATATGCACGAAGATGTCCATATAACAGGTTATCTTTTAAAGTTTTGAGTTTCATACACATGTACTTGTTATTATTTTTAAAGTTAATAAATGTTAGCTATATATTTTTTTATATCTTTTTATTAGATTCCCAAGGAAAGATAAGCGTGAGAAGAGGTGCTACTTGTGCTAGAGTTATATGGTCTCTTCCAGATGGGCACAAAGTTGTGTGGACTGCAATGAATTAGCTCAACCAATTGAGAAAGCTGCAGGGATATTGAGTAGTTGGTTAGGTACTGTAGCTCGGAATGGAAGAATGTGCCCGCTAGATTTTGAGGATTGGAGATATCTCAAACAGCGTTATGGCAATTATCTTCTTGGACAAGTAAAGGTTAGAATCTCATATTTGAAACTATTTCCTTCATCAGACAACTTTCATTCATTGGTGGTTGAAATTGCAAATCTTAAAACATGTTATTGATCTCATTTAAACCTTCTAAATTTCTATGCAGCTGAGGTTCTTGTTTCCTAAAAACATTTCTGTGGATAATTGGATATTTGCTTCTCTTGACCAAAATGGAGAAATTTCAAGCATGCTCTAAAGAAAAAAAATTTGTTACGAATGATGCATTGGAAGATACACCTGAAAGAGAGCTACGGAAAATTGAAGTATGAATTTATTTTACATCTCAAATGATCTTTGCAAGAGCTCAATTATATTAATGTAGCTTTTCTTTCTGTTAAATAGATTACTAACCGTGTTCCACGATGCGTTGAGGCTTCACAATGGGAGAATTTGGTGGAGTATTGGTTTTCTGAAAAGAGTATGGTAATATTTAGTCATCCAAGTTGTGCAAGAAAAATATGATTTTATATGCATGTTAAAATAGTGAAAATAAGTTATATTTTACAGAAACGTTCAAATGCTGGGAAATTAGCAAAACAAATTTCGCTTGAGCGCGGAATCAATTTGCATACCACGGGCTCTAAGAGTTATGCTAGGAAGAAAAAGGAATTTGTAAGTTCACGTTCTATTATTTGAGTTTAATTTTCCTTGTTATTTGTCTTATATGCTTGACATATCTTACTGATATGAAGTCTAATGATAATGGACGAGATCCGGGAAAAATTGAATTTTTTGAAATCACACATATCAAAAAGAGGAAGGACAATGAAGGGTCATCTTTGTTCATCAATGAAATCTCTCGAGAGAAAGTGGTAAGAATTTAAATAAACTATATTACTATATTATATGATTATAGTATATTTGTCATGAGTATTTGTTTTTCTATAGGAGATGGAAAAAAGGTTATTGGAAGAACGTTCTTGTGAATCTGAAGCTTCCAGTGATACTATAGAAACTGAAGTATGTAATGAAGTTTTTGGATGCCATAAGTGGGGATTACCTAAAGGATATGGCTTAGGAATAAGGAATTCTGAGTATCATGTAGGGTATGCTTTAGGAAGGGCTATGACTTAGAATGAAGAAATAAAAGGGCTTAAATCACAAATGAATGATATGAAAGGGATAATCAACGATCTTAAAATGCAAAATCAATTTTTTATCTCAATGTTGTCAAAAAACACAAGTGCGTATGCGAAAGGGGTTAATGATTGTGAAGGAAAACGTACTGTGACACTTGGCAATGAAGAAACTTATAAGAGACAATCTCAAGTAAGTTCTGAATTTTCATTCTTCATTAAATTCTTATCAATAGATTTGTTGATTTTAATTGAAATATTGTTGTTAAATAGAATTTTGAACTGTTAACAGGACGCTGGATTTTCGAACTTGCTACAGTCAAACTGTGATCACCCTCAACAAGTTGGCTTTCAAGTAAGTATATTTGAAATTTTTTATTCTAGCATGTCAGTCATCCTACAGCGTGAATGGTAAAAGAACATAAGTTGACTCATGAGGCTTCTAGTCAACTTGAAAGTATGTAAGTCCAATTAGTTGGCATTAGTAACATTACAGTTTATTTGCTTTACAGTTTTTTTTGTTTATTCGTTGGCATTAGTAACATTACAGTTTATTTGCTTTACAGTTTTTTTTGTTTATTCGTTGGCATTAGTAACATTACAGTTTATTTGCTTTACAGTTCTTTCTTTGTTTATTCGTTGGCATTAGTAACATTACAGTTTATTTGCTTTAGATTGTAATTGTTATGTTTCCTTTAGGTTATTAATTTTCATAGTTGTCATTGATGCATATAAGTGCTTTAGGTCAGATTGTTTATTGTTTAGGCTGAATACTCTTTGAATTCAAAGATCTGCTACTAATTACTCTTCTTTGTATTGGTCAATAATAGCTTTTTGGATTCAAAATAAATCCACAACTTGTCTGATTTTATAATTTTGTAGGATGGGTTGAGCTACTTTTTACGATTCATGGGAGATGGTTCTTCTTTGCCTCCTAAATTTCAAGTAAAATTCTACAATAATCAAGATGCTTATTGCTTTAACTTGTCATATAAAATTCATTTTTAATGGAAAACATCTTCATATTAGTGTTCATGAACTAATGATTTGAAAACATTCACATGATTTATGCTAATAATTTTTTCTCTAACGTTACAGGTTAATGATTTATCGAGTGGACCATCTACAAGTTATTGTGGCTAATGAGTAGTTGGATTCTTTGAAGACATCTTACAATTTTAGTATAGTTATTGATGACATTTTATGCTATGATATTTTCAAATGATATTTGGTAATGTTTGATTGACTTTTGCCCATAGGTGATTTCATAATTTGTATTCTTTGGTTGGAATTTATGAGTGATGTGGGAATAAAACAAATCATAGGTACAGTCAATATAAAATTATATTTGACAAATAAAATAGTTAAATTAAATGTTAATAACAACAATTAAATCGTTGTTATATCATTAATTCTTGATTTTTCATGACAAATTATTCGTTGGCATTGTCCAAAATAGCGACGAAAAAAACGTTGATATGCATAAAAAAGTCAAATAGTGAGTTATATATAGTGACACAAAAAGCGTTGAAATAATTAAATTGCGACGGTTTTTATCTGTTGTAAAGATTTAATTTCACGACGATTTTTATTCGTTGCGATTTTGATTTTCTTAACGAATAATAATCGTTGCTATAAATTTAGCAACGGCTTGTATAGCAACGATTCTTACAACGAATCACAAATTCGTCACGAGATTGTATCGCGACGTTTTATTCGTTGCCTTCTTAACAAAAAAAACGTCGCTATAGATCTTTGTTGTTGTAGTGTATTACTGCACCAATAAAATATAAAACAAATTAAGGTTATGTTACTTAAAGTTCCCGAGTTATACGGTTAGGTCTTAACTATTAGTTCTATGATCGTGTGGTTATTATAATCGGTAATCTCACACCAATAATAGACGGTTAGGATTTGAAGGTAAACATGTCAGCATGTGTGTATAAAGAAAAGAACAGAGACATCAATAAAATTATTGACTAAATTACACAACACGGTCTGAATTATACATCCGATTTCAATGTTGTACCTTAAACTTTGAAAGGTACAATGTGATATCGGATTTTTTAATATTTATCACAATGTGATCTTTGACTATTGAAATTTATTGATCATTTTGTATTCTAACGTTAAATTGCAATAGCTCAAAACAACATTGAGAAAATATTAAAGATCATGTACCACATTGTAACCTTTTAAAGTTTAGATAGAACAATAAAATTGAGCATATAGTTTAGGGATTTTTGTGTAATTTACTCTAAATTATATTTGGGTTTGTATAGACGGATCATGACTCGGAAATTTATCAAAGTTTGGCTCAAGTTCAAGTCTAGTTGTTTCAATGGATTTGTGTGCTACATATGTAACACCCATACCCCAAAACATAGTGACATACCTAAAACTCACGAAGTGTGGGTGTGATTTATAAGTGATGGGAATTACTACTTGTCAACTTGGGCTTAAGCATTTTAGGTGGTGTCACGGGTCATTTGAGTCCGAACCCAACAAGTTGTCAGCGTCAGTTTTCCTTGATAACGGACCAGGGACCTAAGCTCGGGACGTTACAAATGACATCAGAGCGGGTTCCCTCTGATAGTGGAAAAGACTATCCGAAGGGAACTAAGCCGGGAGTGTGTGCAGCCGCCACTGTCACTGGGAATAAGTGAATGGGCCATGTCGCAACGAGGACGTTGCGAATATAATTGGGGGAGGTTGTAACACCCATACCCCAAAGCATAGTGACATACCTAAACTCACGAAGTGTGGGTGTGGTTTTATAAGTGATAGGAATTACTACTTGTCAACTCGGGCTTAAGCATTTTGGGTGGTTGTCAACGGGTCCATTTGAGTCCGACCCAACAAGTTGTCAGGGCCATTTTTCCTCGATAACAGATCGGGGACCTATGTTGACATTCAGATCTTACATGATATGTTTTTATACTAAGCTTACAACTCTGTGATGTAACGATAGATACGGATGTATGATCTTGAAATAAATTTCTTTTATAGATAGGATATCAGAGTTAATATAGATAACTTAAGTCAGAAACATTTTGATGCCTTTATATATATATAAAAGAATTGTACTGAATAACTTTTATACGATAGAATTCAGCTCCATTAAAGATCAGGGTCTGTGTGGAACCTTATATTACAGCAAGTATAATAAGAACTAGTAGGGAGCTCGTGCAAAAGCACGGCAACCGTGTTTCATCTTAAGTGCATTCAAATATCGAAATGAAACATTATGTTTTTCTATACAAATGAATTCTCCTAAAAAAAACACAATCTGAACCTAGCTGCCGCCGACGGTGTTAGGAGAGGAGGCGAGGAGCTAGAGAGGCGATTCAGAGGAGGGGAAGCGGGCTCGAAGCAGGACCCATCGCATCGCCACGAAAGCTCCTGCCATCGACTCCAGCTTGTCGAACCGGGCGAGCACGACGCCAATTGCGACGTGGATGTTCAAATCAAGCGGGACCCGAAGTCCCTGATCTCGCACATGAGCGCGAGGGCTTCCACCACATGCAGACGAAGGCGGCGTCCGATTGAGAGATGCGTCAACTGCACGAAGGTGTAGGTAATGGTCGAGTGGATCATGGTTCCATCGTCTGAACAGGAGGTTAGCAGCGGAAGAGGGAGGAGCACCTTCTGCGATGGTTGCTGTTCTAGGACATGGTGCCTCAACCAAATTGTTGATGGTATCGACGAAGGGATTGGGCAATTACGCCACGCCACCGCGGCCGGCCTCCTGAGATTAGGCTGGATCTCGGTAAGGTTGGTCGCCGCCACGTGTCCCAATATCTGTCCTAACTTCCCCATCTCCCCCTCCGGAACCGAGATGGAGATCTCCGGCCACGGCACGACGTCCGGGAACGGCAGACGGATCCCGGAGTTGATATTCTGGTTCTATTGTTACTATATTTGTTATCCCAAAATTTTAGTGTCTCTGCATATCAACTCTCTAATTATTACTACTATGGAGCCAGCGAGAGCTTGTGAGGAAGAGATGGCCGAGGTGGGGATGGCCGTGGACTTCAACACAGAGGAGCTTCTCCGAGCTCAAACTCTACTGTATCAACATACACACAGCTTCATCGGCGGCGTGTTGATCAAGTGCGCCACAGAACTTGGCATTCCGGACGCCATCGACGACCTTCGTGGCGGGCCAGTGACCCTGTCGGAGCTGTCGGCCTCCCTCTCAGAGCTTCATCCAAGCAAGATCGTCTTCCTTCCCCGCCTCATGCGCCTCCTCGCTCACTTGGAAGTTTTCGCAACCCAATCCATTGCCGATGGCGATGATGAAGGTGTATTTTCATTTAATGCTCGAAAAAATAACCTAAGGCATAGCTCAAAGTTTATCTGATCAATTACTTGACGTTAGAATTGACTGTTGTCCGCAGAGGGGTATGCTCTCACACCATTATCGAAACTCCTGGTGAAGAAAAGTCGGTGAGCATGACCAGCTTCACCCGATTCACATCCCACCCCATCTTCTACGAATCCATCAACATGTTCAGTGATTGGCTCAGAGGCCCTGAACCAACGATCTTCGAGGAAGCACACGGGCGATCCTGCTGGAAGTGCATCGAGCAAGATGCAGAGCTAAACCACATGTTCAACGATGCCATGGCGTGCAAGTCCTCAGCCGAGGTGCGAGCGATGATAAGAGACTGCCGCGATGTATTCCAAGGTCTCTCCTCGCTAGTCGATGTCGGTGGGGGCAACGTTGCCACCGCAAAGGCGATAGTTGAGGCCTTCCCGGGACTCAAGTGCATGGTGTTCGACCTACCCCATCTCCTGGCAATAACATCGAGACGGGGAAAGGGGGAAGTTGGGTAATATCTTTGCAATATGAGGACAAAAATGGAATGATGGTTGGAGGCGGACGGCGGAGATCATGCGGGGGAGGAGGGGGGCGAGGGAATGGGGCGGGTGGGAGTGGGAGAGGAGGGAGAGGAGGCGGACGCAGTGGCGGCGGAGGCGAGACCTCTAGGGTTTCCGAAGGAAGTTAGCATCGGGGGAGAGAATGGGGGAAAGTGTTGAGGGTGGTGTGTGTAAATCCTAGTAAAATATGAGGGTAGAAGTGGAATGATGGCCCAGGGCTGGTGGTAGGTGGAATTAGAAGGGTAAAAACGGCATTTTTTTGTCGAAAATTAATCCCTTGACGCCCTTTATATATATATAATGGATAGGATTAGATTGATTTGCATAGAGAAAAAAAAATAAACCCCGAAGGATATAGGAAAGTAGGAGTCGGTGTGAGATAAAATATTACGCACATTTCTTTTTCTGCAATGCTTATGAAATTGAAAAAAAATGTGGAGGTATGAGAGCCACGTGGAAAGAATGAAGGGCGGTGAACCGACCCTTATGAGGAAGCTAATTTCCAGTTCCGGTTAAAACAAAGGAAGGTAGAGACTGGAAAGTTCTTGAGCATATCAGAAATTTGAAACATTTGGAGGTTCTCTCGTCTACGAAAACTGGCCGATTCTCAGAGAGAAATAGATCATCACAGGTCAGTCTGATTTTTAGAGTTATATTGATTTCTTGGTGATAACACAGCCGTGAAGTTATTATAAGACAAGATCCTTCGTTAGAAAATAAAATAGGCAACATAAGGATAAGTTCTAATTCTTAAAAGTCAAATTTGGATTTGTAGAAGAATATTAAGTTATATAGGAAGTTGTATTTTATAGATATATGTACGTCTTCAATGATTTTAATATAAATACTGACATATCATTTCCAGGGAATAAGGGAAGCATCTTTGTTATAGTCTAAGTATTGTTATAATAGGGATAGATTTTCTTCGGCCAAGAACTGCAGAGTTATAGCCGAGAAAAGGATGCGCATGATACTTCTGATTTAGTTTGATATAAAGTTCATCATAATAAAATTTTAATTGATAATGCAGAGAAAGCCTTAAGATACCAGTGTTTCGATACAATTTTATTTTTGGAGCTGGAACACCCTTTGTATAATCAAATTAGTTTCAAAACATAAGTTTTACTTGAAGTTATTATGTGACAGGAGCTATTATTCATTCAATATACACAGACATAAATATAAACAGAGAACTTATCTGCACAAGATTTGAAAATATTAATTTCAGTTATAAGCCAGTTACATGCATTAGAATATTTGTTTATTGATCTATTCATGTTCTAGGACAGTGCACTAACAAGTAGTCTATCGGTAGGAGAAAAGTAAGAGTAGCCAATAGTTGAATTGATTCTCAGGTGAGTGGTTCCAAACTCCTATTTATGCCATCAAATTTCAAATATGTTATATTCTATTCAAGAATTTCATAGTTCATATATTAGTATTGCAAATTTACAAGTTGTTACAATTTTGCAAGATATTACAAATATGTGCAAGATTATGAGGTTTATGGTTTTTTAGCAACCAATATGCAAAGTATATTATGTATGTTTGGAAAGCATGCACCCTATATTGATCTAAAAGAACGGTCATGGATAAGTAAGAGGGCTTTGGGCCCGCATTCCGTATACATAGAGGCTTTGGGCCGTATGCAGGGTGTTTTTGACCTTTGGGGCCGTCTGCGCGTATGACAGTAAGATAAGGTCCTAGGTGGAGTTCACTCTCCTAGGCAATATGTAAGGCTAAGGGATGGATAAAACCTCCCTGGCAGTATGATTCATAGACCAAGTAAGATTAGATGAAAATAGTGGTGCATATTTATGTTCATATGAAATGGAATCAGATTGTTTTCCTTTTGTTAAATCTCTTATTTATTCTTTCCATTAAGCAAGCATGTTAGTATCTGCTGAGTGTGCATTTGTACAAAATTTACAGTTATGTTATTTTTACATTCAACCCCATGACTTTTCTGGTTAAGATGAAAATTAATCTTTTTAGGTATGTTGAAATAAGCTATTTTCATTTTAAGGTTTGGATCATTCACTGAGTTTAAACTCTTTATTCGGGTTTAGACTCACCACTCTATTGCTTATATATTTACAGATTCAACGGAACAGGAAGCTTAAGATACCTGGGTTTGTCACTGACTTAGCTAGAAGTTGCAGTTAACTTAGCATTGCTACTTTTGAAGTGTGATTTTGGAATCATTCAGGTAAATGTTATGAATGCTAGGACAGAAAGGGAAAAATTTTGTAGACATGAAAGACGAGTCTTTTGATACAGTTAATTATCGACTTTGTATATAGGAACAAGTGACTTTGTGAAGCACTGAATATTTTGTGTTGGATTTTTGAGATTTTGGAAATGATTGATGTGGATATGGTTGGATTTCTGTGGTAATATTGCTAGATTTATGTAGTATATTATTTCAGCAGGTTAGCGGTTTGGGAGAACTTAAAATTTTAGAGGAATTGTTGCCGAAACTTTTATGGATATTGTAATTAAGATAAATAATGATATGGGGATACTTGTCACGCTCGTCTCGGCTATCGGAGCGGGTCGTGACAACTAATGTTATCAGAGCAAGTGATTTTGGAATTTGATTTAATCGTGAATTTGGAATTTTGATCTGATTGATATATTAAAGAATGATTGATGATGTATTACATTTTGATGAGAGTCAAGGGAAATGAGTTGGAGTTATGATCTTTGTCATTGAGGCTATAATATTTTAGTGTTCAAGAGTTTATTTAGAATAATTATTGGATCTCTAAATAATGTGTTCTCTATTTTAGGACGTGATGGCTGCAGAACAACCTCATAGGAATGCACCTGGTCCGTACAATAGGAATGAGTCATCGAACAATGGCTTGCAAGACACATTAGAATTAATCGCTCAGACATTGGGTTCAATGGCTGCACAATCTATCCGACCACAAGCATATGAACATCAGTTACCATATGAACATCTTCTTAAACTGGGTGCACAACATTTCAAAGGAACGGTTAATCCAAAGGAAGCTAGGAATTGGCTTGAGCAAACAGAAAGAGTATTCACTTTGATGGATTACACAGATGATCAAAAGTTGAAGTATGCAGTATTTCTTCTTAAAGAAAGTGCTTATGATTGGTGGAAATCTGTCATGAATAAATATCCAGACCCTGTTAATCATACTTGGCAATTATTTCAGACAGAATTTAATGACCATTTCTATCCAAGGGTTTATCAAGAAGAACGTCGACGTGAGTTTTTATTTTTGACTGAAGGAGGATTATCGGTTGCAGAATATGAAAAGAGATTTTTAGAATTATCTCAATTTTGTCCTGAATTGGTGGCAAAAGAAGAGGACAAGTGCCGACGTTTCGAAGATGGGTTGCATCTTGATATTAGATCCATGATATCTACTAAAGGATACACTGTCTATGCGAAGCTGGTAGAAGCAGCTACGAGAGCAGAACAGTTGGTGCAAGAAAGGAGAAGAAATAATGACAATTCACAGAAAAGAGGAGGAGAAGGGTCGAACTGGAGAGGCCAAGGAAATAAAATGTTTAGAGCATCAGAGAACTCAAACAAATTTCAAAGACCTGTACAAGGTTGGAGGGGAAACCAACAAAACCAAGCTGAAGGAAAATCCAGTGGTCCTTATCAAACGTATCCCACGTGCAATACATGTGGAAAGCGTCATTCTGGAGAATGTCTGAAGGGTTCAAAGATATTTTATAATTGTGGAAAGACTGGTCATTTGAGATATAATTGCCCTGAACTACTTCAGATTACTAGCAAAACCAAGGAATCATTCCAGCAAGGAAAACAACAAGCCGTCATAAAATATCCAGTTGAAAATAAAGGAGGTAACATGAAGGACGGCAAAGCTAACACGACATATGCTCAGGGAAAAGCTTTTAATATGATACTTCAAGAGGCTATTTCTGGGGAGGATGTAGTTTCAGGTATTACTAGAATTTTTAATAAAGATGCGCATACTCTTATTGATTCTGGAGCCAGCCATTCTTTTATTTCTCGTACATTTTCAAAATATGCTGATAAACAACTGAGTTCATTAGAGCATACTTTGTTAATATCCATGCCCAAGGGAGATTCTGAAATCGTACAATATGTCTTCCGAGATTGCTTATTATGGATCAATGAACATGAGATTCATGTGAATCTAATTCCTATGGATTTGAGGGAGTTCGATATTATTGTAGGAATGGACTGCTTAAGTTCATACCATGCAGTGCTAGATTGTTATAAGAAAAAAAGTTACTTTTCGAAATCCCGGAGAAGAGGAATTCACTTTTTATGGTGAGAGAAGATTGTATACTCCCTGTGTGATCTCTGTTATATTGGCTAGGAAATTAATTAGGAAAGGCTGCTCAGCTTTTGTTGCTTTTATATATAATATGAAAGTTCAAGTTGTCTCATTAGAAAATATTCCTATAGCCAGAGAATTTTCAGAAGTTTTTCCAGATGAACTTCCAGGATTACCTCCTGGTAGAGAAATTGAATTTACAATAGATCTGATTCCTAATACAACACCAATAGCCCTTTCACCATACCGTATGGCTCCCGCTAAGTTGAAAGAGCTTAAAGTTCAATTACAAGAATTATTAGATAAAGATTTTATTCGATCCAGTATATCTCCATGGGGGGCACCTGTTCTTTTTGTTAAAAAAAAGATGGAACTCTCAGGCTTTGTATTGATTACCGGAGGCTAAACAAGGTGACTGCCCGAAATAATTATTCTTTGCCTCATATAGATGATTTATTTGATCAGCTACAAGGATCATCTATATTTTCAAAGATTGATTTGAGATTAGGATATCATCAATTGAAAATCAAGGAGACGGATATTCCCAAAACTGCTTTTCGCACACGTTACGGACACTACGAATTCATGGTAATGCCATTTGGATTGAGAAATGCGCCAGCTGCTTTTATGGACCTAATGAATCGTGTCCTTCACCCTTATTTAGACAAATTTGTGATTGTGTTCATTGATGATATCCTAGTGTATTCCAAAACTGAAGAGGATCACAAGGAGCACTTAAGGATTGTGTTGAATACCTTGAAGGAAAACAAACTGTATGACAAATTAAGTAAATGTGAGTTTTGGTTGCATAAGGTGAATTTTCTAGGACATGCCATTTCAGCGGATGGTATCTCAGTAGATCCCGCTAAAGTTGAAGCTGTCTTAAATTGGGAGCGTCCAACAAGTGTTACAGAAATTCGGAGTTTTCTTGGACTTGCAGGATATTATCGAAGGTTCGTCGAGAACTTTTCGATTATTGCAGCTCCGTTAACCAAATTAACCCGCAAAGACGTGAAGTTTATATGGAATGATGACTGCGAAAAGAGTTTTCAAGAACTCAAAAGTCGGTTGACTTCAGCCCAATTCTTAGCCTACCCTCTGGAAGTGGAGGATATGTGGTATTTAGTGATGCCTCGCATCAAGGGTTAGGATGTGTTCTTATGCAACATGGCAAAGTTATTGCCTATGCTTCTAGACAACTTAAGAGGCATGAAGTGAACTATCCCACTCATGATCTAGAGTTAGCAGCCATTGTGTTTGCTCTCAAGATTTGGAGACATTATTTATATGGTGAAACTTGCCAGATTTTTACAGATCACAAGAGTTTAAAGTATATTTTTACACAAAAGGAATTAAACCTCAGACAGAGAAGGTGGTTAGAACTAATCAAAGATTATGATTGTATGATTGATTACCACCCAGGAAAAGCAAATGTAGTTGCAGATGCATTAAGCCGAAAGTCCAGTGGAAGGTTAAACTATATGAAGGATGAAAATACCTTGACACAATTGATGTCATTAAGGATAAAGTTGGCAATCGATGATTGTGGAGCACTTTTAGCAAACTTGCAAATAATGCCAACACTCCATAATGAAATTCAAGCAGCCCAGCTACACGACACTAAAATTTTGGAGATGATAGAAAAAGTCAAGATCGAAGACATCCCATAATATAGTTTGGATGAACAAGGGGCCTTGCATTTTAAACATAGGCTATGTGTTCCGGATTCTTTGGAAATAAAAAGAAAAATCTTGGAAGAGGCACATAATTCTTTGTATGCCATGCATCCAGGAAGCACTAAAATGTACAGAACCCTGAAGAGTGTTTATTGGTGGCCCGGAATGAGAAGGCAAATAGCTGACTATGTTGCTAAATGTATAGTATGTCAGCAGGTTAAACCGGAACGACTAAGACCCCCAGGTCTGTTGCAACCTCTCCCGATTCCTGAATGGAAATGGGAGCACATTACGATGGATTTCGTCACGGGACTTCCTCGCAGTTCAAGAAATCATGATGCACTTTGGGTCATTATTGACAGATTAACCAAGTCTGCACATTTTATAGCAGTTAATGTAAAGTATACTCTTGAAAAATTAGACAAACTATTTGTGGATGAGATAGTCCGTTTGCATGGAGCACCTATTACTATTACCTCTGACAGAGATCCCAGATTCACCTCTAAATTTTGGCCAATTTTGCAGAAAGCTTTGGGTACAAAGTTAAACTTTAGCACTGCATTTCACCCACAAACAGATGGTCAATCAGAGCGGACTATTCAAACATTGGAAGACATGCTCCGTGCTTGTGCTTTGAGTTTCAAAGGTAGTTGGGATGATCACTTATCACTTATGGAATTTGCTTATAATAATAGCTACCATTCTAGTATCAACATGGCCCCATATGAAGCTTTATATGGTAGAATGTGTAGAACGCCTGTATGTTGGACTGAAGTTGGAATGCGAAAGCTACTCGGTCCTGAATTGATCCAAACTACCAGTGAGAAAATAGAAGAGATCAAAAGACATTTAAAAGAAGCACAAAGTCGACAGAAAAGCTACGCGGATAAACGAAGGCGAGATCTAGAATTTGAAGTTGGTGATTTAGTATTTTTAAGAGTTTCTCCTTGGAAGGGTCTTCTAAGATTTGGCAAGAAAGGAAAGCTTGCTCCAAGATACATTGGACCTTATGAGATCATCCAAAGAATTGGCCAAGTGGCATATCGCTTATTGCTCCCACAAGAGTTGGCATAGATTCATAATGTTTTTCATGTCTCTACACTTAGAAAATATATTCCAGATCCCTCTCATGTGATTGAACCCCAACAAGTAGAATTACAAGAAGATTTATCATATGAAGAAAAGCCTGTGCAGATATTGGACTATAAAGTTCAAACACTACGAAACAAAGAGATTCGATTGGTCAAAGTACTATGGAGGAGTCATGCAATAGAGGAGGCAACATGGGAAGGAGAAAACGAAATGAGATCTCAGTATCCATACTTATTCACAGATATAGGTACGTACATTTCGAGGACGAAATTTATTTTAAGTAGGGGAGAGTTGTGACATTCAGATCTTACATGATATTTTTTATACTAAACTTACAACTCTGTGATGTAACGATAGATACGGATGTATGATCTTGAAATAAATTTCTTTTATAGATAGGATATCAGAGTTAATATAGATAACTTAAGTCAGAAAGCATTCTGATGCCTTTATATATATAAAAGAATTGTACTGAATAACTTTTATACGATAGAATTCAGCCTCCATTAAAGATCAGGGTCTGTGTGGAAACCTTATATTACAGCAAGTATAATAAGAATAGGATTAGATTGATTTGGATAGAGAAAAAAATATACCCCGAAGGATATAGGAAAGTAGGAGTCGGTGTGAGATAAAATATTATGCACAATTCTTTTTCTGCAATGCTTATGAAATTGAAAAAAAATGTGGAGGTATGAGAGCCACGTGGAAAGAATGAAGGGCGGTGAACCGACCCTTATGAGGAAGCTAATTTCCCAGTTCCGGTTAAAACAAAGGAAGGTAGAGACTGGAAAGTTCTTGAGCATATCAGAAATTTGAAACATTTGGAGGTTCTCTCGTCTACGAAAACTGGCCGATTCTCAGAGAGAATAGATCATCACAGGTTAGTCTGATTTTTAGAGTTATATTGATTTCTTGGTGATAACACAGCCGTGAAGTTATTATAAGACAAGATCCTTCGTTAGAAAATAAAATAGGCAACATAAGGATAAGTTCTAATTCTTAAAAGTCAAATTTGGATTTGTAGAAGAATATTAAGTTATATAGGAAGTTGTATTTTATAGATATATGTACGTCTTCAATGATTTTAATATAAATACTGACATATCATTTCCAGGGAATAAGGGAAGCATCTTTGTTATAGTCTAAGTATTGTTATAATAGGGATAGATTTTCTTCGGCCAAGAACTGCAGAGTTATAGCCGGGAAAAGGATGCGCATGATACTTCTGATTTAGTTTGATATAAAGTTCATCATAATAAAATTTTAATTGATAATGCAGAGAAAGCCTTAAGATACCAGTGTTTCGATACAGTTTTATTTTTGGAGCTGGAACACCCTTTGTATAATCAAATTAGTTTCAAATCATAAGTTTTACTTGAAGTTATTATGTGACAGGAGCTATTATTCATTCAATATACACAGACATAAATATAAACAGAGAACTTATCTGCACAAGATTTGAAAATATTAATTTCAGTTATAAGCCAGTTACATGCATTAGAATATTTGTTTATTGATCTATTCATGTTCTAGGACAGTGCACTAACAAGTAGTCTATCGGTAGGAGAAAAGTAAGAGTAGCCAATAGTTGAATTGATTCTCAGGTGAGTGGTTCCAAACTTCTATTTATGCCATCAAATTTCAAATATGTTATATTCTATTCAAGAATTTCATAGTTCATATATTAGGATTGCAAATTTACAAGTTGTTACAATTTTGCAAGATATTACAAATATGTGCAAGATTATGAGGTTTATGGTTTTTTTAGCAACCAATATGCAAAGTATATTATGTATGTTTGGAAAGCATGCACCCTATATTGATCTAAAAGAACGGTCATGGATAAGTAAGAGGGCTTTGGGCCCGCATTCCGTATACATAGAGGCTTTGGGCCTTATGCGGGGTGTTTTTGACCTTTGGGGTCGTCTGCGCGTATGACAGTAAGATAAGGTCCTAGGTGGAGTTCACTCTCCTAGGCAATATGTAAGGCTAAGGGATGGATAAAACCTCCCTGGCAGTATGATTCATAGACCAAGTAAGATTAGATGAAAATAGTGGTGCATATTTATGTTCATATGAAATGGAATCAGATTGTTTTCCTTTTGTTAAATCTCTTATTTATTCTTTCCATTAAGCAAGCATGTTAGTATCTGTTGAGTGTGCATTTGTACAAAATTTACCGTTATGTTATTTTTACATTCAACCCCATGACTTTTCTGGTTAAGGTGAAAATTAATCTTTTTAGGTATGTTGAAATAAGCTATTTTCATTTTAAGGTTTGGATCATTCACTGAGTTTAAACTCTTTATTCGGGTTTAGACTCACCACTCTATTGCTTATATATTTACAGATTCAACGGAACAGGAAGCTTAAGATACCTGGGTTTGTCACTGACTTAGCTAGAAGTTGAAGTTAACTTAGCATTGCTACTTTTGAAGTGTGATTTTGGAATCATTCAGGTAAATGTTATGAATGCCAGGACAGAAAGGGAAAAATTTTGTAGACATGAAAGACGAGTCTTTTGATACAGTTAATTATCGACTTTGTATATAGGAACAAGTGACTTTGTGAAGCACTGAATATTTTGTGTTGGATTTTTGAGATTTTGGAAATGATTGATGTGGATATGGTTGGATTTCTGTGGTAATATTGCTAGATTTATGTAGTATATTATTTCAGCAGGTTAGCGGTTTGGGAGAACTTAAAATCTTAGAGGAATTGCTGCCGAAACTTTTATGGATATTGTAATTAAGATAAAGAATGATATGAGGATACTTGTCACGTTCGTCTCGGCTATCGGAGCGGGTCGTGACAACCTAAGCTCGGGACGTTACAAATGACATCAGAGCGGGTTCCCTCTGATAGTGGAAAGGACTACGTAAGGGAACTAAGCCGTGAGCGTACAACCGCCACTGTCACTGGGAATAAGTGAATGGGCCATGTCGCAACGAGGACGTTGCGAATATAAGTGGGGGAGGTTGTAACACCCATACCCCAAAACATAGTGTCATACCTAAAACTCACGAAGTGTGGGTGTGGTTTATAAGTGATGGGGATTACTACTTGTCAACTTGAACTTAAGCATTTTGGGTGGTTGTCAATGTGTCCATTTGGGTCCGAACCCAACAAATTTTGGGTCCGAACCCAACAAATTATCAGGGCCAGTTTTCCTCGATAACGGACCGAGAACCTAAGCTCATGATGTTACAACATATCATACAACTACGCTTGGAAATCTACTAAATTCATCTTTCAAGGCATATGCCATAAACACGTACTCTTTCGACTTGTCACTGTAAATATCTGGCTCTATTATTCTCGTATAATCTCTTATCGAGGGTCTTAGGGAAGTGTTATACCTTATACTTTTAATTTGTTTTAGAAAGGACCTCGAGAATTGGATGCCCATTCAACACGGTATGATATGTTCATGTTGACCATGCACTTTATATTGGATAGGGAACAAAGTACCAATAAGATTTTATACAAGAAAAATAAAACACATATCATTCAACATATATTATATAGCATTTTTTAACATTGTATGTTATATTTGGCTAGCTGGTAGGGCTCTAGCCAATCTTCGCTCAAATTTAGTCCCAAAAAAATTGCATGAACCTATATTTTCACTCGGAATCTATTGGGCCTGGATAAAAGGGTCGGGTTCTAGGTTGGACCGACCTGGTGCGACCCAACGCTCATCCCTAATCGTGGAAATGCAACATTTTAGTTATATTTTTTAATAAACTATTGATTGTCATAGAGTCATTGAAGTAATTTCAATGAACATATCATTGCCACGATTCTTTAATCACCTTATTTTGACAGCGATACCACATGAAGTCAAAATTTTAGAAATCCAATTGTCACACACATACTCACATATATATGGGGTTAGAGAGGGGGTGTAGCCAACTAGCCGTACCCGATCATTTTTTATTGGTTTTTTTCGAAATGAAATTTAATAAGATTTAAATCACCATATATCACCATGGTCTCATGTCAAATTCAACTAAATTCCACACTTATATCATCTCCATCAAGACTATCAATTTTAATGGTCTCAAAATTGTTGAAAATGACCCTATCTAGATGGGCATGTTAGGAATTTTTGTTTTGCATGAAATTTGAAACATATATTCCATTTAATAAATTAAGTAAATCATCATAGGTTTCCTTCAACAAAATCAAAAACCAATAAGAAAAATGATCGGGTGTAGTTGGTTGGTTGCATCCCCGATGTAGCTTCCCTTTCCCTATGTGTGTGATTGTGTGGGTTAAATGGGGTTGCCCTCTGGGGGAGCTAACTTGGCTCCCCCGGTGCCATTTCATCTGATTTTTTTATTTTTTTTAAAATTTCTTCCGTGAATATTCTTCACTATATCCCTATATTATGCTATTCAAATTTCGTGCGAAACAGAGACTCATATGACCTCCATCCAGACAATCATTTTTAACGTTAACAGAATTGCTAAAAATGACCTTTCTGGATGGAGGTCGTAGGAATCTTGGTTTCACGCGAAATTTGAGTGACATAATTTAGGTATATATTGATGAAAATGCACGGAAGAAATTTTCAAAAAAATAAAAATAAAAAACTGAGCAAAATAGCGTGGCGGGAGCCAATTTAGCTCCCCTCATGGGGGCGGCCTCATTTTACCCTATATATATATATATATATATATATATATATATATATATATATATATATATAGAGAGAGAGAGAGAGAGAGAGAGAGAGAGAGAGAGATTTGCATAGTATTTGTTTATTTTTAGAATGATTTACTTTATTGATTGGTTTGTAATATTATCTCACATGAAGATCTGTTAATTTCATATATTAAGCTTAGTCTAATATATACTTAACTTACTTTTAAAAAAATCCACATTTTCTCTTCTCGATTTTAATTTATTGTCAATATGGAAAAAATATAAACTTTGGGGAGCAAAGATAAACAAACGACGGGATTATATAAATTCACATGAGGTGCGAGGTGCCTCTAAATAAGGAAGAAAATATTGTATGACTGCTATTCACGACAGGTTCTTCTTATTAATTAGAAACGCATGAAGACTTGGTAGAATATGTATATTTCTAATTCCTTACCTTCGACGGTTTAATCATATGCTACAGATTTCGCTTATGGACTCGAAAATTTGCATATTCACATTATATTTTGTGGTCGTTGGGGAAAAAAAGAAAGAGTACTACTATACCTTTGACTAAAAAGATATAGGGAATGAGCGCATAATCTCTCTTTATGTGTGCGTTGAAGAAATATATCTCCACGAGCTTAGCTTATAAACGATAATAATCCTCAATGAAAAATAATTAAGAAGAGATCTTACCAATGGAAAGCTTTCCAAGTCTATAACAACCCGGATCCACGTAACCAGCGGAAGCATGATAAAACGGCATGCACATCAGAGATCCGAGGGTTATTAATGCATATCAAATCCATAATCTAGAAGATGATCTAAAATGGCAAGTAAAGGAATCACTTGAGATACATCAAATAACTGGATAACATCACTTAGCAGCTTAACATAATAAAAGATCAAGGTCATAGCTCTCAAAAGACATCATTGACAAAGACAATAACCAGAACAGAATGACTCATGATGTTGCTTGGGTACATCTAACAATAAAACAACAAAAGGGAACTAACACTACTGATGAATCTCGCATTCATCATGCTACAAATCATTAATTAAACTCCTGGCTAAATCAAATCAATAAAATTCACCATTAATTCTTTATTATTATCTTGTCTTATATTGTGTATAATTATCCTTAATTAATTGTATTTAATTACCTTTATTATATTTTTAATTATGTTCTCATCAAAAACCCTTAAAAATTAGGTAGAGTATTTATGCATAACTTCACTAACCCTTAAAAAGACTAAAAATACAAAAACAACTCAAAGCCAAAAAGCAGGTGTTTTTAGCCCCTTAAAAATACCCCCAAAAATAATTTTTGTACAATTGACCTCTTTTGGTTTTTTGTCCAACATGAAACTAGTAGATCTCATCGAGATAAACAACTTTCATGTTTTTACTTTTTCCTAATTTTGCCTCTATCTATTTTTTTATATTTTTCTTTGTATTTAGATTTTTGAATTTTCTCGTGCAGCCACGGGGCGATCTCTGGAGCCGCCACGTGGCCGCTCCTCTTTTCTCCACCTGCCACCACTTCTGACCGTCAGATCCTCTTCTATTTGTCTCCATCTCAGCCCTCCATTGTCGCTTCACTCCCAACCATTGGATCTGACTCCCAGATCAGATCGGAACCGCCCACTCGCGCCGACGTCACAGCTGCCCAACCATCTCTCATCCTACGCCTATGATTGCTCCACGTCGCCCCTTCACTTCAGCTGCCCGATTCCACATGTATCCTACGATCCACCGCGCTCCACGTCACCTAATCTTTCCCAGCCATTCGATCATGCTAAACTCTTCATGTGGGCCACTCTTTAGCGCATGTCTATCCACCGTAGGATCAGATTCTAACATCTGATCCTTACTCTCCGTCCGTACCTCCATCTGACTGTTGGATCACATGATCCAACAGCCCATGCCTTATCTTCTTCCTCCGTAACCCCCCTCTCTCTTCAGACGTTATGCCACCCGCCGCTCCTTTCTATTTTCACACCACTCTCCGATCACCGCTCCCCCTTGTAACGCCACCATCATTCCGACTGTTCATCCACCAT
The DNA here is from genome assembly GCA_037367405.1 of Ottelia alismoides. Classification (NCBI taxonomy): domain Eukaryota; kingdom Viridiplantae; phylum Streptophyta; class Magnoliopsida; order Alismatales; family Hydrocharitaceae; genus Ottelia; species Ottelia alismoides. The sequence goes on from JAZKJV010006494.1 coordinate 502,924, forward strand.
CTTCGTGCACCTCATTACGATACCCCCTCATCACTCCATGTCCTCATCCATGCCCTTCAAACCTCCGCCTGAAATCGTCAACTCCACCTATAAAAGTTCCACCCCCGCTGCACTTCCAAAGAGTCCACCATTCCAAGGGCGAAGGCCCATCTTTCCTCACCCCTCCGGTGACAGCAGAGGGGTGATTAGTCGAGGCGACGATGACCTTAGCCCAGGTGTCGACCCACGGCCGCCATGGCCATGTTGCGGGCGCCACCACGCTCCGTCGAGCTCCGAGGCCCGACTGACCTCCCCGGACGATGACCGGAGCGCTTCCTAGGCGCTTAGCCCAAGCCACCTCCTCCGCCCGTTCTTCGTCCGACCTCCAGGTACTTTCCCCTAATTTTTCATCAATTTTCTCACAATTTTCCTGCCGCCCACGATGATCTTCATCACTGCCTAACCACTTCACAAGCCTTGTCGTACCATTCCCATCCTCGCCACCATCTCTGATCACCTCTTCTCTTCTTCCACGGCCTGCTCCGCCTCGATCCATTTCCTCCGACAACACATTAGAGGACCCATTCGAGCCTCCGCCTCCTCTGCCCGATCTGGCTTCCACCTCACCCCCACTTCACTCTCATGCACTGCACAAAGGCACACATCGGCTATACTAACGTCTGCAGGTCAAATCTCTTCAATGGTCGGAGCTCGTGCCTCCCCGCCGATCTCGAGCTCCTCCTCCGATGACCTTGCTCTGTCGAGCACCTCCAGACAACCACGGAGCTTTGACTTGGCTCAAGGACCTCCACCAGACCTCCAGCTCTCTTCCCTGACCTTCAGACTATCCTACGGAGCACGACAGAGCAATCAGCAAGTCGCCAGAGCCCCGCCTTCTCCGGTGGCCTACGGAGGAGCCAGATGATACAGTTACCATCCGATCGTTTTGATCGGACGGCCAGGATGATGACATGTGGACACCCAAGCCTCATTCCAATCCAGCATCTTTGGATCATCCGAGCCAAGACCCAAGCCACAGTATCGTACCACGTCAGCCCAAGCCTGCGAGTCTCCCGAGCCTAGGCCCCCCACGTGCAACGCACGTGAGGGCCTGGGTAACTTAAATGAAAGACCCCAGAACTTTTGATATTTGCATATTGGTCCCCAGGTACGTGCCTCATGTGCGTGCCTGGGTAATTTACAGGGAGACCCTCGCAGCTTATGGATTTTACAGAATTGCCCCTGCGCGCATGAAAAATTTACATCAGGGACCAGGTGGTTTTGGTATTTATATTTAGGTCCCTCAAGGGACCTAAATGTAATATTTATCCCTTTCATTTCTTGTAATTTTTATTACAATTATGCCCTGCACTGTTTTCTTCATAACTTGAGCATCGTAGGTCCAAATCGCATGATTTTAGTGTCATTTTGATCCTTGTTTTGTCATCTATCTCATGGCATGTCTAATTTTCTCATCCGATATAATTTTAAATGAAGTGAATTTTTGTATTAGATGATGACTTGCTCCACTCGTCTTTATCTTGAATAGATATTTGTTCATAATGTTGTGCTCAATTCAACCTTGATTTCAATTCATAATTTGTTGCTCATTTATGTAATCTTTCTTTGGCATAATTGTTAGCATTCTCTTAGAATATATTTAACCTTGCATTATTGTTTATTCATTATCTTATAATTGCATAAAAAATCAACTAAAATACATGCATCATTTTATTGTATTGTAATCTGCATAGTGCATCCTGCATTTTCATAGAAACTTGGAATCAAGAAATAATTCACACTAGTTCTTAATTGGTGAAAATTCGATAAATAAATAGAGTAGCTCGTGTCCCTGTGTTCGACCTTGGTAGAGTTGTCCAGTATAAATACTCCACAACATTCAAAGATTATGGTTTTTGTTGAACCGAATTTGTCTCCTATACTACGATAATTTTAGATAATTGAAGAGGTAAATTTGACATTCATCAAATGGTGTCATTGCCGGGAACACAGCTCAACTTTGTTTATTCATTTAATTATCATTGTGTTGAATATTTTCAAGATTTACAGGTCCTTATTTCATGCATCGTTTTTTGCATCATGTCTGCTGATTAATTTCCTCTGTATTTTTCTAACTTTTCTCTTTTGTGGCAGGGCCCACGAAAATTTGGGACGTTTGATCTTCATGGAGGCATGAAGTCGGGAGCTTCCGCTGAAGAGGCCGCAAAAGAATTGGCAAAGAAGTTTTAAGATCTTTTATCAGTCAGCCTGCAATTGCATACTGTAAAAAAATTATTGCATGTGCATATTTATTTTAGCAGTCCTCATTACAGGGCTTGCATGTTGTACAAAAAAGGTAGATCACTAGATGATCTCCCCCCCCCACACACACACTTGGACATATACACTCACCCTCCCATCTCTTTGTATATTTTACAATCTCTCTCTCTCCCGCTCTCTCCCCGATCGGCCTCTTCTGTAAAAATACAAAAACCCCTCCGCCCTTGTATCGTAGTGTAAATACTTCTCCAAATATAGACCCCCCAACTCAGGATCTTACTTAGGCTATTTGTAGCCTAAGTATAGGGGGTACCCGCCTATTCATCCTTCCCTCGCATTGTCTTCTTGTAAGGTCAATTTTTGACCTAAGTATAGGGAGACCCTCCACCTCAGTTCTGCTATATCATCCTATATTTAATCAAGCCATGGCTTCATATCACTTGAGCTATGAGGACATAACAAAATTTAAGTATAGGGGGGTATACCGTGTTTTACTGTATATTTACTTTAGCCATAGCTTGTATTTTTTAAAAAACTTTTAGAAATTCTTTCTCGGGCTTGGTTTTAGTATCCCTGTGAACTGAGTTTTATAAAAACCTTGTAAAATTGTTTTCTTAAATATTGAGGGATTAATTTTTGTAAATACTCCTTTTCAAAAAAATTGAAAAATGGACTGGTGGATTATTAGCTAGTAGACTAACAGAAATTCAAGCGCCAATAGATCAATGCCCGAGAATCTTTCCACTCTTCGATTCTCTAAAAAAGCTCCTTTCACTCTCCACTTTCTACTTCTATGTTACATGCTATTTTTCCCTTTGACATGAGGGTGAGTCCAATGATGTCCAAGCCATGAATGGATTGTTCCTCTCACGCCCGGTGGTCCTTGTTGTACCCTACGGTCGAGGTTTCAGCTTTGTTCTCTTCTGCCCTCGAGTATCCCATGAGTGAAGACAATCCTCCCATCCGCTTTTCCGAGAAGATTGTTAGCTAAATTGCGCTAAAAACGAGTTTCGCGAACTATATAATAACTTGAATTGAAAACCTTTCTTTGAATTAGACTCTAACTACTAGGCTTAGTAGACACTTTCAGTGAGGGAACTTCGGTCTCCCTTAGCAGAGTGGGTGATTTAGAGGACATTGTATATAGCTCCGTTCTCAAGTAACACGGGTCCGTCTAATGGCTCGTACTTACACCCATACTGGCTGAGAGTAGATACTTTTATTCATTTGAGCCCGGGCCAGTCATTGTCTCTCCAAAGATATAAAAAATAAAAAATGAAAATTAAAATCTATAAAAATATGCAAAAGCCAAAAATCACACAAAAATCACTAACTAAGGAGTTTGTGTATTCCTGACACAATCACATTCACTCAAGGCTTGAGGATTTTGAGGACACTGGATTTCTGTGATCTAAAGAGTCTGAGTTAACATACCTTAGTCATTAGGGTTTTTAAGCTTAATTATCCACACTTCCCTAGTTTGAAAGATTTGAGCGCTATATTGCACTCTTCATATCTACCTTCAAAGAATATGATCAGCACAATCACTTTCACAACTGCATGATTGATGAGAGGAGTTGAGATATCATGAGATTGAATTTAGACCCGATCTAATGATATTTAAGGATGGGATAAAGTTAATGAAGGCTTGAGAAAACCTGAGTGTCAGCAAATCCCTAGCCAGTATGTGAACAAGATTCATATGCTATCTCTTTGATATCTACCTACGTGCCAGGGTGTGATGAAACTTAAAGATAATTGTTGATCAGTGTGCGTCAACTTTTGGTAAAAGCAGTGGAGCTAGTTAATAAAAGAAAAGAAATGTCAAAGAAAAACACTAAATGCCAAAGTCAAATTACAAAAAGAGCTTCCACCAATGGCAAGCGTTCCTAAACATTTTCAAAGTGTCCACTTGGACCAAGTGCTAATTAGGACCAAAGAGTCGGGCTGACACCATAAAAGGGCTCTGCATCGTAAGCGATACAAATCTGGTGTCGAAGGTATCTTAGATACTCAGAAAAGACACACCCCGGTGTACTCCCAGGAAAACAAGTGCAGACGAATCCAACTCTCTTGACGTATACATTAATCAACAATCTAAAAATTTACATGTGTTGAGTAAAAAGGCACTCGAGAGGCCCCTTGTTCCAATGTGAGGGAGAGAAAAATAGACACAATCCCATGCCCTCCATCATCTGGCCGTCCGTCCACATTTCAAGTCTGACGAACTAAAGAGACGGTTGACTGAAGCAAGAATAGACTTATTCCCTAGTATTGAGGATGACGTCTAGAGGAGAGTCTTTGGGACTGGAACTTTGGGTGATGCCATGAGTCGACTCTCATGAAATGCAGTACACTTAATTTCATATCCTTATATTATATGTACAAAAAGAGAGTCTGATAATTAGAGAAGTTGGATTCCTTTTGTCTAAGGCTTGGATAAACCCAAAATTTTAGGATCACTTAAATTAAGGGTCTTCGAAAGATTGAGCCTTGAAATCTTCACTTGCACTGTTAGGAATTAATCCGACTCCTTCATTCTTTAGATGCTCGAGGACGAGCATAGTTTAAGTATATGGGTATAATGAATCTCGTATTCATCATGCTAAAAATCATTAATTAAACCCCTGACTTAATCAAACCAATAAAATTCACCATTAGTTCTTTATTATTATCTTGTCTTATATTGTGTATAATTAACCCTTAATTAATTATATTTAATTACCTTTATTTTCTTTGTAATTATTTTATCATCAAAAACCCCTAAAAATAAGGTAGAGTATTTATCCATAACTTCACTAACCCTTAAAAAGACTAAAAATACAAAAACCAACTCAAAGCCAAAAAGCAGGTGTTTTTAGCCCCTTAAAAATACCCTCAAAGATACTTTTTATACAATTAACCTCTTTTGGTTTTTTGTCCAACATGAAACTTGTAGATCTCATCGAGACGAACAACTTTCATGTTTTGACTTTTTTCCTAATTTTGCCTCTCTATTTATTTCTTTTGTATTTTCTTTGTATTTACATTTTTGAATTTTCTGGTGTAGCCATGTGGCGCTCTCTGGACCCACCACGTGGCCGCTTCTCCTTCCTCCACTCGCCACCGCTCCTGATCGTCAGATCCTCTTCTATACGCCTCCATCTCAGCCATCCATTACCGCTTCACTCCCAACCGTTGGATCTGACTCCCAAATCAGATTGGAACTGCCCACTCGCGCCGACATCACAGCCGCCCAACCCTCTCTCATCCTACGCCTATGATTTCTCCCCGTCACCCCTTCACTTCAGCCGCCTGATTCCACTTGTATGCTACGATCCATCACGCTCCATGTCACCCAATCTTTCTCAGCCATTCGATCATGCTAAACTCTTCATCTAGGCCACTCTTTAGCACTTGTCTATCCATCGTAGGATCATATTCTAAGACCTGATCCCTACTCTCCGTCCGTACCTCCATCTGACCATTGGATCACATGATCCAATGGCTGAGACCTTGTCTTCTTCCTCCGTAACCCCTCCCCCCCTTCTCTTCAGACGTTACGCCACCCGCCGCTCCTTTCTATTTTCACATCACTCTCCGATCACCGCTCCCCCTTGTAACGCCACTATCATTCCAACCGTTCATCCGCCATCTTCGCGCGCCTCATTACGATACCCCCTCATCACTCCACATCCTCATCCATGCTTTTCAAATCTCTGCCTGAAACTGTCGCCTCCACCTATAAAAGTTCCACCCCCGTCACACTTCTAAAGAGTCCACCATCCAAGGGCGAAGGCCCAGCTTCCCTCACTCCTCCGGTGACAGCGGAGGGGTTATTAGTCGAGGCGATGACGACCTTAGCCCAGGTGTCGACCCACGATCGCCATGGCCGTGTTGCGGGTGCCACCATGCTCTGCCAAGCTCCGAGGCCCGGCTGACCTCGTCGGGCGCTGACCGGAGCGCTTCCAAGGCGCTCAGCCCAAGCCACCTCCTCCGCCCGTTCTCCGTCCGACTTCCAGGTACTTTCCTTCTAATTTTTCACCATTTTTCTCAAAATTTTCTTGCCTCCCACGATGATCTTCATCACAGCCTAACCACTTCACAAGCCTCGTCATACCATTCCCATCCTCACCACCATCTCTGATCACCTCTTCTCTTCTTCCATCGCCCGCTCCGCCTCGATCCATTTCCTCCGACAACACGTCGGAGGACCCATTCGAGCCTCCGCCTTCTCTGCCCGATCTAGCTTCCACCTCACCCCCACTCACTTCACTCTCATGCACTGCACAAAGGTACGCCTCGGCTATACTAACGTATGCACGTCAAATCTCTTCAATGGCCGAAGCTCGTGCCTCCCCGCCGGTCTCGAGCTCCTCCTCTGACGACCTTGCTCTGTCGAGCACCTCCAGACAACCCCGGAGCTTCGACTTGGATCAAGGACCTCCTCCAAACCTCCAGCTCTCTTCCCCGGCCTTCAGACTATCCTACAGAGCAACCAGCAGGTCGTCGGAGACCCGCCTTCTCTGGTGGCCTACGGAGGAGCCAGATGATACAGTTACCATCCGATCGTTTCGATCGTACGGCCAGGATGGTGACATGTGGACACCCAAGCCTTATTCCAATCCAGCAGCTTCGGGTCATCCGAGCCAAGACCCAAGCCACAGTATCGTGCTACGTCAGCCCAAGCCTGCGAGTCTCCCGAGCCTAGGCCCCCCACGTGCAACGCACGTGAGGGCCTGGGTAATTTAAACGAAAGACCCCAGAATTTTTGATATTTGCATATTGGTCCCCAGGTACGTGCCTCACGTGCGTGTCTGGGTAATTTATAGGGAGACCCTCGCAGCTTATGGATTTTGTAGAAATGCCCCTGCGCATGAAAATTTACATCAGGGCCCAGGTGGTTTTTGGTATTTACATTTAGGTCCATCGAGGGACCTAAATGCAATATTTATCCCTTTTATTTCTTGCAATTTTTATTACAATTATGCCCCTGCAGTGTTTTCTTCATAACTTGAGCATCGTAGGTCCAAATCGCATGATTTTCGTGTCATTTTGATCCTTGTTTCGTCATCTATCTCATGGCAAGTCTAATTTTCTCAACCGATATAATTTTAAATGAAGTGAATTTTTGTGTTAGATGATGACTTGCTCCACTCGTCTTTATCTTGAATAGATGTTTGTTCATAATGTTGTGCTCAATTCGACCCTGATTTCAATTCATAATTTGTTGCTCATTTATGTAATCTTTCTTTGGAATAATTGTTTGCATTCTCTTATCTTATATTTAACCTTGCATTATTGTTCATTCATCATCTTATAATTGCATAAAAAGTCAACTAAAAATGCATGCATCATTTTATTGCATTGTAATCTGCATAGTGCATCCTGCATTTTCATAGAAACCTGGAATCAAGAAATAATTCACACTAGTTCTTAATTAGTAAAAATTCGATAAATAGATAGAGTAGCTCGTGTCCCTGTGTTCGATCTTTGTAGACTTGCCAAGTATAAATACTCCACAACATTCAAAGATTGTGGCTTTTTGCTTAACTGAAATTGTCTCCTATACACTACGACAATTTTAGATAATTAAAGAGGTAAATTTGATGTTCATCAAATGGCGACGTTCCGAGAACACAGCTCAACTTTGTTTATTTATTGAATGTTGAATATTTTCAAAATTTACGGGTCCTTATTTGATGCATCATTTTTGCATTATGTCTGCTGATTAATTTCCTCTGTATTTTCTAACTTTTCTCTTTTGTGGCAGGGCCCATGAAAATCAGGGACGTTTGATCTTCATGGAGGTGTGAAGTCGGGAGCTTCCACTGAAGAGGTCGCAAAAGAATTGGCAAAGAAGTTTTAATATCTTTTATCAGTCAACCTGCATTTGCATACTGTAAAAACATATTGCATGTGCATATTTATTTTAACAGTCCTCATTAGAGGGATTGCATGTTGTACTAAAAAGTAGACCATTAGATGATCTACCACCCCCCCCACACACACTTGCACATATACACTCGCCCTCCCATCTCTTTGTATATTTTACAATCTCTCTCTCTCTCCTGCTCTCTCCCCGATCGCCCTCTTCTGTAAAAATACAACAACCCCCTTCGCCCTTGTATCGTAGTGTAAATACTTCTCCAAATACAGACCTCTCTTAACTCATGACCTTACTTAGGCTATTTGTAGCCTAAGTATAGGGGGTGCCCGCCTATTCATCCTTCCCTCACACTATCTTCTTATAAGGTCCATTTTTGACCTAAGTATAGGGGGACCCTCCTTCTCAGTTCTGCTATATCATCCTATATTTAACCAAGCCACGGCTTCATATCACTTGTGCTGTGAGGACATAACAAAATTTAAGTATAGGGGGGTATACTGTGTTTTACTGTATATTTACTTTAGCCATAGCTCGTATTTTTTAAAAACTTTTAGAAATTCTTTCTCAGGCTTGGTTTTAGTATCCCTGTGAAATGAGTTTTGTAAAAACCTTGTAAAATTGTTTTCTTAAAAATTGAGGGATTTACTTTTGTAAATACTCCTTTTCAAAAAAATTGAAAAATAGAAAACCTTTCTTTGAATTAGACTCTGACTACTTGGCTTAGTAGACACTTTCGGTGAGGGAACTTCGATCTCCCTTAGCAGAGTGGGTGGTTTAAAGGACACTGTATATGGCTCCGTCCTCAAGTAATATGGGCCCGTCTAATGGCTCGTACTTACAACCATACTGGCTGAGTAGATACTTTTATTCATTTGAGCCTGGGCAAGTCATTGTCTCTCCAAAGAATTAAAAAAACAAAAAATTGAAAATTAAAATCCATAAAAATATGCAAAAGCCAAAAATCACACAAAAATCACTAACTAAGGAGTTGGTGTATTCCTGACACAATCACATTCACTCCAGGCTTGAGGATTTTGAGGACATTGGATTTCTGTGATCTAAAGAGTTTGAGTTAACATATCTTAGTCATTAGGGTTTTTAACCTTAATTATCCACACTTCCCTAGTTTGAATGATTTGAGCGCTATATTGCACTCTTCATATCTATCTTCAAAGAATATGATCAGCACAATCACTTTCACAACTGCATGATTGATTGGATGAGTTGAGATATCATGAGATCGAATTTAGACTCGATCTAATGATATTCATGGATGGGATAAAGTTAACGAAGGCTTTAGAAAAATTGAGTGTTAGCAAAACCCTAGCCAGTATGTGAACAAGATTCATATGCTATCTCTTTGATATCTACCTATGTGCCAGGGTGTGATGAAACTTAAAGATAATTATTGATCAGTGTGCGCCAACTTTTGGTAAAAGCAGTGGAGCTAGCCAACAAAACAAAAGAAATGTCAAAGAAAAGCTCTAAATGACAAAGTCAAACTACAAAAAGAGCTTCCACCAATGGCAAGCGCTCCCAAATATTTTCAAAGTGTCCACTTGGACCAAGTGCTAATTAGGACCAAGGAGTCGGGCTGACACTATAAAAGGGCTCTGCATCATAAGCGATACAAGTCTGGGTGTCGAAGGTATCTTAGATACTCAGAAAAGATACACCCCGATGTACTCCCACAAAAACAAGTGCATACGACTCCAACTCTCTTGACGGACACATTGATCAATAATCTAAAAATTTACATGTGTTGAGTAAAAAGGCACTCGAGAGGCCCCTTGTTCCAATGTGAGGGAGAGAAAAATAGACACAATCCCATGCCCTCCATCATCTGGTCGTCCGCCCACATTTCAAGTCTGACGAACTAAAGAGACGGTTGACTGAAGCAAGAATAGACTTATTCCCTAGTATTGAGGATGAGGTCTAAGGAGAGTCTTTGGGACTGGAACTTTGGGTGATGCCACGAATCGACTCTCATAAAAAGATGTATACTTAATTTCATATCCTTATATTATATGTACAAAAAGAGAGTCTGATAATTAAAGAAGTTGGATTCCTTCTGAAAGGCTTGGATAAACCCAGAATTTTAGGATCGCTTAAATTAAGGGTCTTCGAAAGATTGAGCCTTGAAATCTTCACTTGCACTACCAGGAATTAATCCGACTCCTTCATTCTTTAGATGCTCGAGGATGAGCATAGTTTAAGTATAGGAGTATGATGAATCTCGTATTCATCATGCTAAAAATCATTAATTAAACCCCTGGCTTAATCAATCCAATAAAATTCACCATTAATTCTTTATTATTATCTTATCTTATATTATGTATAATTAACTCTTAATTAATTGTATTTAATTACCTTTATTTTATCTGTAATTAGTTTCTCATCAAAAACCCCTAAAAATAAGGTAGAGTATTTATCTATAACTTCACTAACCCTTAAAAAGACTACAAATACAAAAACAACTCAAAGCCAAAAAGCAGGTATTTTTAGCCCCTTAAAAATACTCTCAAAAATACTTTTTGTACAATTGACCTCTTTTAGTTTTTTGTCCAACATGAAACTTGTAGATCTCATCGAGACGAACAACTTTCATGTTTTGACTTTTTCCTGATTTTACGTATATCTATTTCTTTTGTATTTTTTTTTGTATTTACATGTTTGATTTTTCTGGTGCAGCCACGTGGCGCTCTCTGGAGCCACCACGTGGCCGCTCCTCCTTCCTCCACCCGCCACCGCTCCTGACAGTCAGATCCTCTTCTATCCGCCTCCATCTTAGCCCTCCATTGCCACTTCACTCCCAGCCGTTGGATCTGACTCCCAGATCAGATCGGAACCGCCCACTCACGCCGATATCATAGCCGCCCAACCATCTCTCATCCTACGCCTATGATTGCTCCACGTCGCCCCTTCACTTCAGCCCCCCGATTCCACTTGTATCCTACGATCCACTGCGCTCCATGTCACCCAATCTTTCCCAGCCATTCGATCATGCTAAACTCTTCATCTGGGCCACTCTTTAGCGCTTGTCATTCCACCGTAGGATCAGATTCTAAGATCTGATCCCTACTCTCCGTCCGCACCTCCATCTGACCGTTGGATCACATGATCCAACGACACAAGACTTGTCTTCTTCCTCCGTAACCCCCCCTCTCTTCAGACATTACGCCACCCACCGCTCCCTTCTATTTTCACACCACTCTCCGATCACCGCTCCCCCTCGTAACGCCACCATCGTTTCGATCGTTCATCTACCATCTTTGCGCACCTCATTACGATAACCCCTCATCATTCCACGCCTCATCCATGCCCTTCAAACCTCCACCTGAAACCGTCGCCTCCACCTATAAAAGTTCCACCCCCGCCGCACTTCCAAAGAGTCCACCATTCTAAGGGCGAAGGCCCAGCTTCCCTCACCCGTCCGGTGACAGCGGAGGGGTGATTAGTCGAGGCAACGAGGACCTTAGCATAGGTGTCGACCCACGGTTTCTATGGTCGTGTTGCGGTCGCCACCACGCTCCGTCAAGCTCCGAGGCACGGCTGACCTCGTCGGGCGACGACCGGAGCGCTTCAAGGCGCTCAGCCCAAGCCACCTCCTCCGCCCGTTCTCTGTCCGACCTCCAGGTACTTTCCCCCTAATTTTTCATCAATTTTCTCACAATTTTCCTGCCGCCCATGATGATCTTCATCATTGCCTAACCACTTCACAAGCCTCGCGTACCATTCCCATCCTTGCCACCATCTCCGATCACCTCTTCTCTTCTTCCATCACCCGCTCCGCTTCGATCCATTTCCTCTGACAACACGTCAGAGGATCCATTCGAGCCTCCGCCTCCTCTGCCCGATCTGGTTTCTACCTCACCCCCACTTCACTCTCATGCACTGCACAAAGGCACGCCTCGGCTATACTAACGTCTGCAGGTCAAATCTCTTCAATGGCCGGAGCTCGTGCCTCCCCATCAGTCTCGAGCTCATCCCCCGACGACCTTGCTCTGTTGAGCACCTCCAGACAACCACGGAGCTTCAACTTGGCTCAAGGACCTCCGCCAGACCTCCGGCTCTCTTCCCTGACCTTTAGACTATCCTACAGAGCATGGTGGAGCAACCAGCAGGTCGTCGGAGCCCCGCCTTCTCCGGTGGCCTGCGGAGGAGCCAGATGATACAGTTACCATTCAATCATTTCGATCGGACGGCCAGGATGATGACACATGGACACCCAAGCCTCATTCCAATCCAGCAGCTTCGGGTCATCCGAGCCAAGACCCAAGCTACAGTATCGTGCCACGTCAGCCCAAGCCTATGAGTCTCTCGAGCCTAGGCCCCCACGTGCAACGTACGTGAGGGCCGGGGTAATTTACACGAAAGATCCTAGAACTTTTGATATTTGCATATTAGTCCCTAAGCACGTGCCTCACTTGTGTGCGCGTGTATGTTACAGGGAGACCCTCACAGCTTATGTATTTTGCAGAAATGCCCCTGCGCGCATGAAAAATTTACATCAGGGCCCAGGCGGTTTTTGGTATTTACTTTTAGGTCCCTCCAGGGACCTAAATGTAATATTTATCCCTTTTATTTCTTGCAATTTTTATTACAATTTTTCCTCTACATTGTTTTCTTCATAACTTGAGCATCGTAGGTCCAAATCGCATGATTTCAGTGTCGTTTTGATATAATTTTTCTTGGGCATAATTGTTTGCATTCTCTTAGCATATATGTAACCTTGCATTGTTGTTTATTGATCATCTTATAATTGCATAAAAAATCAACTAAAAATGCATGCATCATTTATTGCAATGTAATCTGCATAGTGCATCCTGCATTTTCATAGAATCCTGGAATCAAGAAATAATTCACACTAGTTCTTAATTAGTAAAAATTCGATAAATAGATAGAGTAGTTCGTGTCCTTGTGTTCGAACTTGGTAGACTTGCCAAGTATAAATACTCCACAACATTCAAAGATTCTGGTTTTTGCTAAACCAAATTTACCTCCTATACTACGACAATTTTAGATAATTGAAGAGGCAAATTTGACGTTCATCAACTACCAAGACGAAAAGTCAAATTTCCGTCATCCAATCGATAGCTTCAGTGCACTATTCCTCCAAGGAACCTACGGTAGGGCAAACCACAGGAGCGACAAGAATGCACGTAAGCCAAACAATTTAGCATGCTTTAAGAAGAATACAAAAAAATGAGAATGACTCGATAAATTGAATAAGAAGCATGGAGATATGGTTATATTCACATACTTATGAGGGGTTCATACATTCTCAATAATGGTGTTCTATTGTTGCATCCATACACTTAAACTCACTCTTATAGTTAAGTTAATCCAATAATACCCTCCGCTGGCACTAACGATTTTAACTTGCACATTCGATCATACATTAAACACATCGTGATGACATCAACGTTGAGTCAATAGGTGGACTTTCCACTAAGTTCCACAGAACTTGACACCCCCGCAAGGTGTTGCCCTTTAGGCCATTTATGTCCGTATCGGGCCCGATAATTGGACTCTAGAGGTGGCTCTCACCACAAGGTGTAGCACTTAGCTCCGCTTACCATTATCATGCCATTATTTACTATTATTTAATACTCCTCTTTAAATATCTAGTTGAATCTAGAAGGTTGAAGATAAAAAAACTCAAGCACAACTCTTAATGGTTTTGTTGTTAAAAAAAGTTATGAAGATATGGGTTTCTAAATTGAAATAAATACAGAGATGTGGTGATGTTCGCATTTCACTACGCCTTATCCTATTTAGTTATTGTCATAAGTAGTGGATGGATCTATCGTGACACCAACTTAGCAGTAACAGAATGACACATTTAGGATTCACATGATTTACGGAAATTGCCCTTCAAGACAGGTGAAAGCAAGGTACATTGAAATAAAGCTGAGATTCAAGACATATATTCTCATGGTATGACACAAGACCTATCATGGGAAGGTATCAATGTTAATGTCGGATGATTTAGTTATGTATGAATTCACACTATTTATTGCTTATATTATAAGAACCTTACTGGTAATATGAAACTATATTCAAATAGGCCAGACCTAACTCCACGGACAAATAGATTAATAATTAGTAATCACAATTCAAAATTTGTTAATTAACTCCAGAAAAAAACCAATAAAATAGATACTAAATCTATATGGTACTCTGGAACATGAAGCATCTGCATGCAGAACCTAATGCCATATAAAAAAAATCAAACATTCTGTATATTGGTGAAGTATGTATATCTTCACTCCCAATGTGATTTCCTAAAAGTTGTATATATATGGACTAATTTCTCATGTGAACTGTCACTAGAATCCTTTTGGTCTTAAGGTCGTAGATGTAAAATATGTAAAAGAAGGCAACAAATATATTGGAATGATAAAGTTATTGCCAATGGTAGGGTATATCATTGTGGTGAATTATGCAATCAAGCGGCTATAGGTGTATTTGTCCAGATCTTCTTGGATCTCAAAGTAAAAGGTTCTACATAATCTACAAATAAGATGTCATATAGATGACAATCATAGGTATAAACGTGTAGGGTATTTCATATTGGATCTAAGGAGTTAAGTTAGGGGATCTGAAAGTCTCGATCAATATGTAGAACACATGCCGAATCAAGAAAGGAAACAAAAATAGAGAACAGTGCACGATAGAACACATGCCGTATCGCGAGAAATAACTACTCTAAGGGTTGGTCGACACCCCGATTCTTCTTCTCCTATCACAGCCAGACCCGCAGCCCGAAGACGACATCCCCAACACGAAGATGGAGGTTGCGTAATATCTCGTCCAAGGAAGAAGAAGAGGTTGATTGCTAGACTCCTCCTCTCTCTCGTGGAAGTTACCTTTCTAAACTCTATCTCTCTCCCTCTTCGTCCCTCTCTTAAGTAACGAGAGATGACCCTTGCGTATTCCAAAGATGGAAATCACGTACAGGAAATGGAGGGTTGCATTGGCAAGTCCATAATTGCCCCACTCTCGCCTCTCTCTTCTATTAGTTCTATTAAATTATTATTATTAACTAATTGATGGTTTTATTGATCAGATACTAAATTTAGAGGCTGTTACAATCTACCCTGCTAAAAAAAGTTTGTCCTGAAATTTACAAGTATAAGGACTTTTTTTTTTTGATTGGTAAGGTATCCTTTGTATTCAATCACAAAAAGTTTAATGTACAAGTTGCAGGCTCGGAGCCTCAAAAAACAAAAAGATCAGCAGGTATTACATCATGTGAAACAAGCGTAGCAAAAATGTCTGCCGCCCAGGGGGAGAGGTTTAGTCAAGCGTTCTTCAAAAGACGTGTTATGTTGACGCCAGCGACAATCGAAGCCGCCAGGACGGAGGGAGAGGAGGAGCGGGAAGATGCCCATCTTTGATTTCTTTCCTTCCAGATTTCCCAAACAGTAGAAGAAAGCGCGGCGCACCAGATGAGCTTGATCTCGGCATGGTGGACAGAAGAGATCCACTCAACAATTGTGGAGAGCAAAAGGGAGGGAGGGCTGGGGAGCCCCAAATCCCGAAGAACCTCACGCCAAGTGTTCTCCGCAAAGTCACAAAGGAAGAAGATATGGTCACGGGTCTCACTTGTGCATCCGCAGAGATAACAAACACCGCTCGTAGAGATCCCAAAGTGCGCTAGCCTATCCATCGTTGGTAGCCTGTTGCAGATCGCCTTGTAAAGGGTACAGGCGTACTTAGGAACCGCCTTTTTACACCAAACAACGGAGGCCCAAGGGACCAAGGGACCACGGTGCCTCACAGCATCAAACGCCTGCGTGAAGGAGAAGCCCTTAGGAGATTGCACCCAGGTGTGCTGGTCATTGGAGCTGACAATGAAGCCCCGATAGGAGTCCCTCCCCCGTAGGATAGTCTTCCAGAGGAGGGAGTCACCTGGTTTGGCCTCAACATCCCAGAAAGAGCAGCGACTAAGGTACCTATTTCTGATGAAAGCCGCCCAAAGTGATTGCTTAGAGGTGAGGATAGACCACCCCCAGACAACCACCATGGCAGCGCGGAGCAAGGCCAAGGAGCGAAGACCCAAACCACCTTCCCCCTTGGGGAGGCAAACAGTATGCCAGCTGACGTGATGCATGCCGTAACCCCATAAGAAGTTGGCACACATCTTGTCCACTCGATCAACAGTACCACCTGGAATGAGGCAACCACCAGCCCAATACAAATTAATGCCCGCGATAACGGTCTTTAGGAGTTGCAAACGCCCCGCGAAAGAGAGCGAGTGAGCTTTCCAGCCGCTGAGGGTGGCTCTAATTCGATCCTCCAAGGCTTGGGCATGGGAGCCCCTACCAAGGGAGGAAACCAACGGAAGCCCAAGGTATGTAGTGGGCAGCGCACAGCGTAAGATTCCCAACCGGAGAGTAACAGAGAAGTCAGCTGGGGCCCCCATGGGTCGGAGAAGCTTGCACTTGCGTGGGTTTAAGCAAAGCCCGGATATGGCAGCGAAATCATCAAGCACCCGCTTCACCTCAAGCAGGGTAGCTGAGGAGGCTTTGGAGAAGAAGAGAAGGTCATCGACGTAAATAATGTGCGATGGCGCCACCCCGCGTCCACGTCCCAAGGGCCTAATATTCCCCTTGGCAACCGCGATCTCCATGAGAGTTGTGAGAGATTCCATACCAATTACAAAAAGCAAGGGACTCAGGGGGTCGCCCTGCCTAAGCCCCCTAGAACCTTTAAAAAACCCCGCAGAGGAGCCGTTGATAAGCACGGAAAAAGACACAGTGGTAATACAGTTAGCGATCCAGGCAATCCAGACGGGGTCAAAACCCATGAGCTGAAGAGATCTCAAGATGAAGGAGTGCTCGATTGTGTCGAAGGCTTTAGAGAGGTCAACCTTTAAGCACGCGCGCATGTAGCTGGAGCTGCGATGAAAGGACCTAACGAGCTCCTGCGCCAACCTGGAGCAGTCGCCAATCACCCTCCCCTTGACAAAAGCCGCTTGGTTTAGAGAGATAAGATGCGGCAAGACCAGTGCCAAACGTGAGGCGAGAACTTTAGCAAACAACTTGTAAATCACATTGCAGCACGCAATAGGCCTGAAATCACCGAGAGCCGAAACGGAGTCCCTCTTAGGCACAAGAGTGAGGAAGGTGTGGTTAGCCTCTCTCACCATACCGCCGCCAGCGGCAAGGAACCTCATCGCGGCAATGACATCGCCCTTAACGAGCGGCCAATGCCTCTTAAGGAAGCCGGCGTTGAAGCCATCTGGTCCCGGAGCCTTTGTGGACGGAATGTGGCGCAAGGCTTCGCGAATTTCTTCATCGACGAAAGGCCGAATAAGCCAGTTACGGGCCTCAGAGGAGAGAATCTTCCTTGGGGGAGGCGGGTCAGGCCTATCGGGCCTAGGGCGCTCCGGAGAAAGGAGTTTTTCAAAATAATTGCACGCCTCGCCCGACACCTCCGAATGCTTGTCAATGAGGTTGTCATTGGAATCCAAGAGAGCATGGATATAGTTTCTTGCCTGTTGGGTCTTGGTGGCCAGGTGAAAAAACCTTGTGTTCCGGTCTCCCAGGCATAGCCAATCAACCCGGCTTTTTTGCCTCCACGCGGATTCAAGATCCGCGTCAATCTTCTCCAAATGAGCCTTTGCGTCCACCTCTAGCTGAGCGAAGACCGGATCCAAGGGGTCGACACTAAGGACATCATTAATGCACATCAAGGCTGCTTCCCCCTTTTTGACCTCATCGAAAACATTCGCATCTCTTTTAGCCCAAGATTTTAACGCCTTCTTAACCGCTTTGAGTTTGTGAATGAGAGTGTAGAGAGGGTTACCACCGACCCTCAAGCCCCATGCACTGGTTACAATTTCCACATAACCCTGACGAGAGGCCCAGTAATCAAAATAGCGAAAAGGCGTACGCAGGCAAGGAGGGTCTATGAGGGAAATGGATAGGAGCAGATGGTCAGAGGTCGGGGAAGGAGAGTATCTCAGCTTGGAGCACGGTAGAGTTGTAAACCAAGCCTCGTTGGCTAACGCCCTGTCAAGGCGCGCGGCGATTCTCGAAGGGCCAACCGAGCAATTCGTCCAAGACCACTGATTACCCACAGCACTGAGTTCCAACAGGTGACATTCATCGATGCATGCATTGAAGTCAGCCATAGCCACACGGTTAGGAGCACGCCCTCCCCTTTTCTCCGAATCGAATCTAACCGCATTGAAGTCCCCAAGCACTAACCAAGGGGGGCTGTCAGAGTTATGGATGGATCTCAGGTCATCCCAAAGATTTCTTCTTGCCACTACAGAATTGTCACCGTAGACGACAGAGAGCACCAAGGCAAAGCCACCTTTGTTGGTGCAAGAGAGGGATATTGATTGATTAGAAATCAGCAACGGGCAGCAATTCCATGCGGAGTCCTTCCAGAGGACATAGATGCGACCAAGCTCCGTATCGTTGTGGATGTGCTTCCAGCCCTTGGGCATTAAAGATTCAAATTTTGCCCGATTAGCCGGACGAATCTTAGTTTCCAACAACCCAACAATTTCCGCATTGAAGGTTCCTTTATTGGACGTAAGGTTCTTCAGTAGGGTTCTCTGCTTGCGCGACTTGTTCAGGCCGCGCACGTTAGAGACGACAATGGACATTAAAAGCTTGGCTGGGGGCCTCCGCGGCCGGCGTTTTTTGAGGGGCCACTCAAGGCCTTCTTCTTCCTGTGTGTAGCAGCAATCCATTGGGGGTTAGAATCAACCACCAATTCCGGCAGGGCGGGGAGGGGGACAGATGCAGGAAGGGCCTCCAATTCTGGCACATTAAGATCAAGGCCATCAACAGGCCTTGAGGGTGTTCTCCGAGCTGGCGCGGGGGGCCTGTGCAAGAGTGCCCTGGTGCCAAAATTGAAAGCCGAGAAAGGCTTCCCCATATTCCTTCTAGGACCACGAGGCAAAGGGGGAATCACATGCACAGGGGGAGGTGGGCTAGGAAGAGCCCCAGGGCTCATAATTAAAGATGAGTCGCACGGAGGCAGCTCATAGGCTCCGGTCAAAGGAGAATGGCCCTGTAGAGCCAAATTGGGTGACCCAACAGTTTGGTCCAACAAGCCCAAAAGGCCTTCCGCCCCTCCAGAAGAACCAGCGATAGGAGAGGGCGAAGGGGCCAAGGCGGGGATGGCCGGGCTGGTGGATGGGCCGGCAGCAGAGGTGGCAGCCAGGGGGCCTTCCCTTGCAGGCAACGTAGAAGGAAAGGGGCCATTAGCAGGAATGGCAGAGGGCAATAGCAGGGGCAGTTTTGAGGGCGGCGAGGCATCATCATGTCGGGTGGAATCATTTCTGGCTGGAAGCCGAGCTTTGGAAGACAGGTTAGTTGGCACCTGGGTACATATGCCATCACGTGAGCGCAAAGGAGCTGCCGATGGTTCTACATAAGGACAATTGGAGGTGCTGTGGTCGAAGGTGGCACAACGTATGCATTGTGGAGGGCTCCATTCCAATTCCACTTGAATCATCTGACGGTGGCCGTTGAAGAACACCAGAGGAACCTCCTTAGGAAAGTATAAGGACTTACCGAACAGTTCAGGATACTTGGCTCACATTTCCTCCTCCAACTCCCAAGTACCTTCCTCACGTTTCGGGTGTTTCCATAAGACCTTAACCATGGGGATCATCCAACGTCGCAATTGATTTTCCTTGCGGTCTATGATCTTGATCGGTTCTTCTATGTAAGAAAGATATGTTTGCACATCAGGTCAATCTTGTCCATGGTTTCTTAGCATTTTCCTTCTACGTTTGCGGTTCTTAACCTTTCAAACTCCCCAAAGCTGGTCCCGTTTCCCTCTTCACTGTGATGCCCATACCCTAACTCTCAACTGTATCATTTTTACCTTATGGGTACGGAAATGGCAATACTCATTCACACATATAAGTCATTCACATGGTATCGAGATATTGGAGAAGACTTTGTTTTATGTTAAATTATATAATTGGATTTTAAGTGGGTTTCAATTGGGAAACCAAATGGTATTAAAGGGAATTTAGGAATTCCCAAATTTAGAATAAGAGGAGTCTTGGGTGGATTGTTAGTACAACATCCGGTAGTTTTAAAAATCCAGCGGACTTATATATGACTTTACACCTTAACCTTTTATAGCAATAGTAGAGACGAGAAATGAATGATCACAAGCACACGCGTGCTCTGCTTCGTCTCCGTCTTCGACTCAGAAGAGTCAATTTAGATCTTGATAATTTTGCTACGGATTTCATTTCGCAAGTCAAATAAATTAATCCTACGAATTAACTGCGATTCGACCACTACAAGAATTCGACTAGACCCAATGGCTCTGACTTAGTCGTTGTTTCAGAATCCACGGAGACGCCCGTTGAAGGACATTTTCTAAAGATGAAAAATCGCACCCTGTTTCTACTTATATCTATCTTCGAACGCTCGACTCGCAAGAAAATATTCTCCCTCTCGCTCTCTGTTCTTCCACCGCGACTATAGCTTGTTCTTCCTCTCTCGGTTACTGTTTTCTAAGTTGCTTTCGAGGATGATCTCATCGGTGTGTGCAGACGACAATCGTATGACGTCGTATGCTGTGAGTGAATCGCTAATACCCTACGGACCCGTATTGTGGGGGCGATATTTTCTCAACGAACAGTCCATTACATGGATGCTTCGATGATCTCTAGTCTAATCTGTTTATTGTCTTGTTCGCTGCTAATGATTTACTCGTTTGCCTTTGACGGACTTTGTCCTAATATGATGTATCAATGTTTTAATCCGTTCCTGTATGCATTTGTAATTGTGATATGAATTGGAAATGCATGATTCTAATCATGTTAATCTGCGAAGCATTATTTATGATTCATTTTCATCTCAATAATTATTGTTTATTGCATACTATGTTGATTCTGGTAACAACAGACTTAACATTAATTAATTAATTAATTAGGAAAGGTTTGAACTTGCGACCTCTACGAACATTCTCATGGAATCTCCTCCCATGCATAGGACCTTCTCCGTCGTTTCAATGATCGCGAGAATGCAAAGCACGCAGACGATATGGAGCTCCTCTCTGCAATGTTGGTCTCCAACGTCGATTGGACAAACTCCACTACCAACTTGATGATGCTTTGGCGTCGTCCGCTTTTTACGATGGTTGGATGTTTGATTTCTACTATACCATGTTTGGTTTTTCTTCAACGTTTTACATTATCAGTATTTATCTAAATAACATCTCTACAAAACTTATACATGATAATCTAATTAATTACATACGTTGTTTACATTTATGTAACATATTCATGAAACTGAAATAGGTTGTGGATTAATCTAAACCATGTAATCCTGAAAATTAACGTACTAACAACCATATCATTATTATATATGATACTAGTAATATAAGACAATCTATGCATATCTATTCCTGACATTATTACATAGAACGTATCAAGTATTAAGTATCATGAAACAAGATGTCTAACTACCAAACATAATTAAGAAACTAATAATATCCGACCTCCCTAAAGTTGGCATTCTCGAATCCCCAGGTCAAAATGGAAACAGAACAAATCCAATATTTTCAAATCTAGTAGTTTCGAAATCCTTTTTAATCATTTCAGTAATTTACCCACTTTTGAGCACTAATCAGCTTTGATTAATTACTTCTAGTTTAATGTAATTAATTCCGTTTACAAATCATCAGTTCCTCTGTTTTTATTTTATTCGCTAAAAATATCAAAAAAAAATCTAAAAGCTATAAAAATAAAAGTTTAGGACAAATTAACGTCCGTCTCATTTTCCTTTTGAGATCCTTAAATAATAAATTAAAAATCGAACCTTATTTGAGTCGTCGGAGTCGAAATATCATCACAAAAAAAAATCATAAGTGTTTCAATCTTGAAAGCTCCTTATGTCTCGATCCTCTACTTGCCATACAATTTATCTGAAAATGTGGATTACATATGTAGGCACAATGTCTCGATAATAAATAATTTTTAACACACGCACATACAAAATTGTATAAAATTATAAAATTATTTAATTCGTGGTAAAAAGTATAAAAGTATGTATTTTGTACTTTTAATTTAATTCAGATTTGTAACAAGTATAGTTTATGTTGTCTATAATTGAAAGTACTACAACAACAACACCACCTTTTTCTCACAATTAAGTAGAATCGGCTCTATGGATTCTTCGCCTTTATTTAGATCTATCTTGGGTCAATCTCGGACTTATGTCCAAAAAAACCAAGATCCCTCTCCCTGATAGGTTGGTGTGAAAATTCTGCACGTTTTCTTAGACTTGCAGAGTATACGCTTAATAATCAAAGGATGCTATCGTTTTGACAATTCTTTGACCTTTTTTCTAATAAGAATGTGGTTGTAAATAGTCAACAGAGATAATAATGCAGTGCCATTAATTGAATTACGGAAGAAAATATGTAAATGTTGTGATCATATCCACATGATCCAATTAACCATAGAGAACAAAAGATCTGTATCATCCATCTAAATGCAAACTACAGCAAGTCGAGCATCCGGTGGTAAGGATGAAAACAAATACAAATATATCTGTATCCGATCCGTTGTCCCGTCCGTTTTATATAGGTTTTGGCATTTGTATTGTATTCATTTTAAAATGGATGCGGATATAGATATCAATTTGACATTCGTGAATGTTCGCATTCGTATATCCATTTCAGTACATAAATACAGTTACGGAATAATTGTTGTTTAACGGAATTTTATGATTGCATTCACTACCGTTTGTATAATTGTTGTAAGATGAATATATTTAGTATATCTAGTTTATGTGTAAAACATCCTAAACATGTATATTTTAGTTAATCTATAAAATATATTTTTCTGTTACTATTTGTATCCTATTCGTATTCGTTTTTAAGAATATGGTAACACATTTATTGCACTCCTCAATATTTATATTTTAAAATGTAAAAAGGTATGATTATACATATATTTGTATATGCATCAGGCCCTTTTTCATCCTTACCTGGGGGTATAGAAATGGTAAATACCTTTTTCAATACAAAGCGTGCTTCCGCAACAAGACGCCTCGCTGTAGTGTAAACTAGGACATAGGATCTTCTCCCTGATCAATGGATGGGGAAGAAAAAATCGGAATATGTTACAATGAGTGTTATCTCCTCCCAGTATCAGAAATCGATGAGAAAAGGGGGTATCTGCACTCTTGCAATGGAATTTGGGAGGAGGTCTGCTCGTTGGTACTCAAACATTTCAACCAATGAAAAATTAGAAACATCATGGCAAATATTATATGCGGTGGTGTGATAGGCGTAAAGGAGGAAATTTAGCACCACATCGTTTGTTTACAAAATTTCTGTGGACCGTATATTACGTTTGCTGAAATTTTTATCGTGTTCGATAAAAGGAGAGATGGTTGGCATCTCCCCTGACAGGGACGGGAACAGCCCTTTGGGCTTCCACTTCGGTGGATCTTACCCAATACCCTACAAATTTTCTCAATTACCTCCACGACTTTGAAATTTCCCCCCTCGAATCCGTAAATTCACCAACTCTTACCCGCGTGAACCCTCCGGATAATCTGTTTGAAGTCCATGAGGGTTCTTGGGGTAATTTACAAGGTCGATCGGGTAATTACGTTGTACAAAAGATCGTAGAGGTAATCTAAAAAGTTTGTTTCAATTAGATTGGAATTGAATAATTTTATTGTTCTAAACCAGCATATGTTGAAATTAAATGTATAGACCAGGAATTTTATGTAATTTACTCTTGAATCAATAAGATTGGATTTGACATGAAAGCGTGGCAACCTTTTTGTCCATAATACCACAAGAGAAATATCCATTTTAACATTCAAAGTTTCGATTAACCACAAAGTTGGCACACGCATACAACAAAATACATACCTTGAATCTAGAATTAATTACAAAAAAGTTCATGAACTATGCCACATATTTCGATGGTAAACAATGAAGTTAAAAAGTAACAATATGACAATCAATCTTTAAAATATATTTGTATTTGGCCTAGGATTGATTAAGTTAAGTTGATCATTTTATTGTTCTAAACTATACGATGAAAATGAATGTATAGTTTAGGTACTTTTGTGTAATTTATTCATAAATATATAAGATTGGATTTGACCAAAGAAAAATGAGCACAACAAAAATGAGCACAACAATCTCTGTAACATCACGGGTTTAGGTCCTTACACTATTATTGGGAAAACTTGTCCTGAAAACTTGTTAGATTCAAGTTCAAATGGATATGTTGACAACAGCTCTGAATGTTTAAACTTAAGTTGTCAATTAGTAATTCTCACCGTTTATATCCACTCTTACTTCATCAGTTGCCGATGTGAGACTATGCTCAGGTGTTATAACCTATGTCTATCCTACAACATTCTCATGTCTATCCTACAACATTCTCAGCAAGGGAAATCTTCATTTTAATGTTTCAAACTCGGATTACCCGATCATGATCCAATAGGCCTAAGTACAACATGTAGCCCAAGCCCATGATGCTAAAACATTTAGAAACCAACGTAAGACATATCTTAGGAATGATCAATGCTCATGGGGAATCAATTAAACTCATAAGAAGTCGATGTGTCGCTTACACCATGTTTGGTCTAGGGAGTTTGATGTAATCCTATTAGGAAGGCTAAGTTCCATAGTTTAGACCTTGTCATAATTTCTCTATAAGCATTTGTTTAGATTTGTGATTAAGCTGATAGGTAAACTTCTATCTGACTCTCATGTGGTGAAAGGGTTTCATGCTAGAACCTTTATCCGATGCGAATGTATTTTGAACTTGCACCAACGAAGCGATTGAATAATCTCCGTAGCTCTATAAGCTTTGAGAAGAGAACTTCAGCTGTTGAACTAACCAACAGATATATTTACCTATCTACCAAGAATTTCTGAAGTCATATCGTGTAGTTTGTGATTGAATCTGAAATCTATCAAAGTTCATCTCATCAACTAACAAGGGCGGCACCTACATTCGCCAATAGTGTATAATCAAGATTAAGTAAGAGCATCAAGAAACTCTAATCATTCAGCTCCAACAAAGTTGAACTGCATATCGATTCTAAGGAAAAAAAGGATCGACACTGGCCTTGGCTCTGGCGAAGATGAGATGTTCTTAAAAGAGAGCATATGTCAGTTATCTGCTCTCTGTAGATGAGTGTCAAACACACATGCATTTCGAAAAAATGGCGCGTGGTTATGAAATATAACATGATCACTTCACATGATTGCACAAATGCACAAGTAGAGTTCGACAAACTAGGAGTGTAACAACACAACTTTTCCACAAATTTACACGAGTTTCTGCATTTATTTTCGTTCTAGATGAAGGCCAGATTACATAGAGAAATAAAGTCAGTCCAAATCGTCTAACACCATGAATGAGCAGCATCCCTACGTAAATGTGATATGTATAAGTAAACAAGCAAGCAACCACGATGGCCGCGAAAATTACAGACCTGCGACATGGAAAGAAGGCACAATTCTGGGGAAACTATTTTCAGGGAGGGTGCATCATCATACAAGGATTTCATGAAAATGTAGTAGTAGTGAATGCTTCTGCTTTGATATAGATGCTCATGATTGCAAATGGCATTCCAGAGAAAACTCGCTGGGATCAGAAGGGCTTGCACCCAATCTGCATACAATTAAAGAGAATCATATCAGAGACAAAATGCCTTCAGGAGTGGTCATTGAAAATACAGAAAAACTATATCACGATTTATTCACCTCGCCCAAAATGTTGAGAAACTACTAGTAACTGGAGTACTCAACAGAACTCCCCATTTCATACTCTCCTGCTCTCCTCACAGAAAGGGGCCCCAGCTCCAGGTGCAGGACTGCAGAACATCCAATCTTCGTGCGGAAGGAAGTTTACGGATGTTTGACTACAAATGGTAGAGTTCCGGTCTTGTTATCATACTTTTTTGGAATTTTCGCTATCGTGTCAATGAAGATGTTCATTTCTCCCCATTTACATGCCTGAGAAAAAAATCCGGGTAAGAGGCTGCACCGGCCTGCCTCCATGCCTAATTTCCATCTCTTTGGAGACATTCTTGTGCGATTCAAGAGTTTTAACCAGTTTCAATCTTGGAAGCCACGTCCATGTTTAGTTGCAATTTCAGTGAAGTACCGGTATCAGAAATTATGGATTTAGATTTTTGACAACTTTCATTGCATGCAAATGAATCTCGTAAATCACACCGATAATTTTGATAAATTCAAGTATTTTTTAACCAAATTCTAATAGCTTACCGATCCATCTCAACCATATCTATCAGTTCTGGTAAAAAAAATCAATGTTTTGCGTGTTTAACTTTTTTTTAATGAAAAAAGGAGAAATACCCACGATGATGCCTGCCTCACTATATATTACGAGAAAAAACGATCCAAAAGTACATACGCCAGTTATCGCAGAGATCTAGCAAGATTCATTACATTCTCAACATAGAACCATTCTCCCCTAAAAATGATTCAATTAACCAAATAATATCGATTGCCAAACCTCCGCCGCAGATCTGAACTGGTTTGCAAGTAGGATCACCCAAAAGTAAGAATGAGATGAAATATCTAACCAAGTAATGTGTACTGACTCCCAAACTTGACGAATGCAACGGGGGCAAGTATAGAACATATGTCTGTGGTCTTCTAGAGCTAAACAACGAACGTGACGAGTTATCCTCTCCTGGATCCTGGATAAAAAATGGCACAGCGCACCTTGCTCAGTGTCTTCTCTCTCCGCTTAATCCATAGAAAAACATTTATCTTCAAAAGAATACGAAAAGTCCAAATGAAAGTACACTCCCTCTCCAAGATCCTTGGAGAGGGGTTTAGCGGAGCAGTGAGGACAATATAAGCCTGTTTGATTAAAAAGTAATCCTCTAAACCCAATGATCCCATCCCGTACTCGAACATGCAAAACTGAAAGTGAGATCAACGCATCTTCAAAAACCTCTCCCATATCCAATTGTCCATCCAGAATATGAAAGATGATCACTCTCCCACCACCGGTCGTACACGCAGGGCCAGCTCTTGAGTATCTACATAAATTCCTTTCCAATCTGCCATCAGCGACTGGCACCTTCTGGGGGAATGGAAGGATACGACATGAGATCATAGATCTTACGAACCACACGATAAGAGAGGTCCCAAATATTGGCCATCCATTTAAGGAGGGCTTTGTTCATTTTCAAGTCTTCAGATCCCAAGCATGGTATGAAAAATCTAGCCTTGAAGGGGTCGAGGCATACGCCTCGAGGCATGCGTCTCGATCCAATTCAGTGAAGCGGAATGCCTCCAGGCAGCGTGGCATTTTATGGAGGCGTTTTTTTAAACTTTTTTGGGGCATTTTGTTGATGATTTTAATGCTTTACTTGGTAGTTTGAGAAGCTTGTAAATCTCTCCTTATTTAGGATAATGATTACACAAGATGAATGCCTAAATCTGATGTTATTTCTTACACATAACTTCATATTTACCACTAATCATATCCAACTATTTTGGTAAACTCTTACCATTTCACTCTTTAACGAATGAATTCATAAAATATCTAATCCAACAATACTTGTAACCTTAATGAACTTTGCAATGTATCGAGCAAAACAAAATGGATATGATTCAAGCTTTCTCATTTTACCATATATTATATGTTAGACACATAACATAAATTTCTTTGACATATATTTAATTGTATTTTTATGTATAATAATAATTCAAAGATAGATATGTATTTCTTAATTCTTCACAACATTTATAAACGCTCTTTGATTGGATGAAAATGTTGTCGAAAGGGATATGAAATTAAATATATTCTTTTTTTGTATTCTTATCTCTATTATTTCATCATATCACATAGTGTTAAGTATAGTAATATGTTGGCCAGAAAACTGTAGAGATATTTCTAGTATTTATGCACTCTTCTTGTTCCACCTTATGTAATTTACCCATAGGTTTCCTCTATATAAGAGAGCCTAGGGTTCCCTGGAATAAACATGTTCTCATTCTCATTTCCACCAACATGGTATAAGAGCCTCCACCCTAAAACCCTAACCCTAGCCGCCGCCCCTCCACCCTTCTCAATCTCATCCCGCCGCCACTGCCGCCCCTCCTAGCCCGTCGGCGCGCCGCCCCCACTCCTCTCTTCTCGGCGCTGATCCCCCCGCCTCCCTACTTGGTGTCGTCCCCTTTTCTTTCTCGTTCTTCATGGATTTGAGTGCATAAGTCTACATATGCACTCAACTCCATACATGTTTGTGTAGACAGTTATTCATTGGTCTACAAATCCTAGTTCTTCGTCTCTGGCAACAATGTCAGAAAACAATGTCAACATGCCCTCCATAGGTGCTTTCAAAGGTCCAGCGCCAATAGTCAAAATGGATGGGACGAATTACGAGCTCTAGACGATGCAGTTCATGAGCCTCATGAAGTCCAACGGTAAGAAGCACATTCTTACCGAAGATGAGCTGGCAGCGAAGACTGGGTTTATGCCTCATGGAAGGCTGATGATTCGTATGCCAAGGTCTGGCTTTCAGGCACTCTGACAATGGAGATTGCTAATGACGTCCTCCATCAGCCCACAGCTAAGGCCATGTGGGATATTCTTGTCGCGACGTACTCGCAGATGAGAAACGAGACCAAGATTCTCCAACTTCAGCATGACATATTTACGGTTAAGCAGAATGGCCAGCTGTTGCATTCGTTATATACATCCCTACGAGGGATGTTTGAGAAGCCTTATAGTATCATTCCCCCGACGAATGCTACAATGAGCAGCAGAAGACGTTCCGGAATGCTACAATGGTAGGTGTCTTACTAGCGGCACTTGACCCGGAATATGATACGGCTCACTCGCAGATCCTGGCAGATGCTACTATTCCTCCAGTGGAGGAAGTGTATCGACGGCTCAGCAGAATCACAGCTCCTTCTATTGCCACTACTCTACCTCCTTCAGCGATGGCAACTTCCAGAGGAAGAGGTGCATCTTCCTCTTTTCGTGACCGTGGACCTCGTGGTCGAGGTGGCCGATTCCGTCAGCCATGCACCTTTTGTCATCGCTCGGGTCATGCAGAGGATAAATGCTATTCTAAGCATGATTTTCCAGCATCAGCCTGTGTAGCCGAGCACGTTATGCCTACACCGACATCTACTTGAGATTAGCGGTTTGAGGATCTTGTCACCAGAGTACGCGATATCATGCTTCCTACCACTACTGACTCGCCAAGAGGTCACTCAGACATCACAACTTCAGCCTCTGCCAGCACGTCAGCCACAACTAGCACATCAGGTAGCGTTTATGCCTTTACATCCTATTACAGTTCTGATGTTTCAGAATGGATTATGGACTCAGGTGCAACACATCATCTCTGTTGAGATAGAGATAAGTTTACATTATACAGGGAGGCTCCACCACGGAGATCGGTAGTAATATCATATTGGACTCATTCCCCCATCATTGGAAAGGGGGAGATCAGTTTGACACCCTCCATACGACTACAGAATGTTTTCCATGCTCCAGATTTTTCAATGAACTTACTTTATATTAGTCAGCTTACAAAGGTTTGCATTGCCGCGCTATTTTTGACCCATCGTCTCTTATTTTTCAGGACATGCCAACGGGCAGGGTGATTGGTTTTGGCTGTGAGCAGGATGGTCTTTATCGGTTGGTCCGTA
The DNA here is from genome assembly GCA_037367405.1 of Ottelia alismoides. Classification (NCBI taxonomy): domain Eukaryota; kingdom Viridiplantae; phylum Streptophyta; class Magnoliopsida; order Alismatales; family Hydrocharitaceae; genus Ottelia; species Ottelia alismoides. The sequence goes on from JAZKJV010006494.1 coordinate 532,730, forward strand.
CCTCCTATGCTGGTGTTTCATCTCAGTCCAGTGGAACTGCTTCTCCCTTTACTTGGCATCTGCATTTTGGCCATCTCCCTCTTCAGAAGATGCGACATATCTTGCCTCAGATTTCATCAAAGTCTTCTTTTCAGTGTGAAGCGTGTCAGTTGGGGAAGCATCACAGGTCTTCTTTCCCTAGTCATGAGTCTCAGAGCAGTCTCTCCCCTTTTGAGTTTTTGCATATTGACATTTGGGGTCCGAGTCGTGTTCCTGATCACCAGGGACACAGGTTTTACCTAGTGGTCGTTGATGATTTTTCTAGATTGTCTTCGGTATTTTATTGAAAAATAAATATGAAGTGGAGGATGTAATAAAAAATCTTATCAATGAAGTTCGGAATGTTTTTATTTCTAATGTGAAGATCGTGCGCACAAATAATGCCTTAAAATTTTGCACTCATGGTCTTTCACATTTCTTCTTGTCTCGTGGCATTATTCATCAAACAACTTGTGCCTATACGTCTCAACAGAACGGTGTTGCTGAAAGAAAATATCGTCATCTTCTTGATATACTCGGACATTACTCATTCATAGTTGTGCTCCTCTATCTTATTGGGGTGACGGTGTTCTTATGGCATGTTATCTGGTCAATCGTATGCCATCCTCTGTATTGAGTGAGAAAGTTCCTCTTTCTGTTGTCTTTCCTGACAAGGAATTATTCTCCCTAACTCCTCGTGTTTTTGGTTCAGTTGCTTTTGTCCATCAACTCACTCTGGGGATTGACAAGCTCTCACCTACGGCTGTCAAGTGTGTGTTTCTTGGGTACTCTCGTACTCAAAAGGGTTACCGATGCTATGATCATGTGAACAAAAAATATTATGTTAGTGCCGATGTCACCTTCTTTGAGACTATGATGTATTTTTCACCTACAGGTGACAGGATGACTCCTTCCACTACTGATGATGAAATTTATGTGCCACCTCCTCTGCGTCAGTCTAATAACATACCAACTTCTGTTGTGCCACCACCATCACCACCACCTCCGCAACCACCAGTCCCACCTTTATCAAAATTTTATACCTATCGTCCGAATCCTGCTCATGGAAGCCGTCATTCTCCACCACGCCCCAGGTATGTATAAGAGCTATTAGTAACGATGGGACTGACAATGCACAGGTACAGGAGACTGACATACAGGTGGACACTGCTGATGATTTGGATGTACCTATTGCCTTGAGGAAGTCTAAGCAGACGTGTGCGTCGTATCCACTTGCTTCACAGGTTTCATTCCATCACCTCACTGGTTATTTTCAGAGATTTGTTGTTGTCTTATCTACCGTGGAGATACCACAGAATTATCAGGATGCCCTGAAAGACAACAGTTGGCGGTTAGCCATGGAGGAGGAAATGGCTGCCCTGCGGTCTCGTGGTACATAGAGCTTGGTTGCTGCTCTTCAGGAGCTTCTGTTGTCAGTTGTAAATGGGTCTTTACTGTCAAATATAATGCGGATGGCAGCCTTGATCGCTACAAAGCAAGGCTAGTGGCACATGGATTCACTCAGACCTATCTGCCCTTTGTCATCTATGCTTCGGTGGAAGGAATCGACGATGACCCAAATAGCAATGTTTCATACTTCCAGACAGCCATGTCGAATGTGTTTTTTCAAGAGAGACAGGACATGCGAGTTTTCCCTTAGTACTCCAACCAGACAAATTTACGTACGCGGGAAAGTCATTTATAGTCCACAATAGTGCAGCTTGTAATTTAAATGTCTCTTTCCTACATGCATCATATGTAGGTATTCCAGTAGTCCATAAGACTTTTAGTTCATCCATTAATGATTGTAGGTACACATCAATAGCGTTGCCAGGACCTTTAGGACCAGGAATTAGTAGTGTCATCATCATAAATGATGAACTCATTAACATCCATGGTGGTAGATTGTAAACAATCAGAATCACAGGCCAAATGCTGTAACTCAGACTCATATTACCAAACGGATTGAAACCATCTGAGGCTAATCCCAAACGAACATTTCTCTCATCATTAGAGAAATTCGGATATCTATGATCAAATTTTATCCATTCTTCTGCATCGGATGGATGTCTCATAGCTCCATTAGCATCTCGTTTATTTGAACGAGAATGCCACGTCATCCACTTTGCAGTTTTTTCAGACATGAAGAGACGTTTCAGTCTTGGAATTAGTGGGAAGTATCGTAATATTTTCACCGACTTCTTTTTTCTCTTTAAATCATTTTTTTCTTCTATATACCTGGAAGCCTTACAATATGGACAAAGAACTAAATCCGAATTCTCTCCTCGAAAAAGTATACAGTCATTAACACAAGCATCGATCTTCTCGTATTTCAGACCAAGCGATCAGAATCGTTGCTTCGCCTCTTTCCAATCCTTAGGATAATTCTAAGGATTATTTAATAACTTTCGTATTAAACCCAGCACATCTGTCATCATTGCTGCAGTTGATCCGTTCCTTACTTTCATCTTAAACAGCTCTAACAAAAACTGCAAACGCGTCATTTCCACCAGAGGAGCCAATATATCTTCTGCATCTGGCAAACTGCTCGAGAACCTATCATCTAAACCAATGTATTGTGCCTCAGGTCTTCTTAAATCGTCCATTAGTTCAAATAACTCGTGATCAACATTATTCAAGGTTTGTGTAGTCACTCCTGCATCTACGCCCATATCCTCATCCATTCGCAAATCTAAACCCTCTCCATGTTCAGTCCAAATGGAGTAATGTAACCAAAATCCGTTGAGTATGAGATGGTTATACACTGCCTCTCTAACATCCCATTTAATATTCTTGCATCTCACACATGGACAATAAATCTTTAGACCACCAAATTTCTTATTAACTCTTTCTATTTGAAATGCCCAATCCAAAAACGCAATCACTCCTCTCTTATATTGTTGAAAATCATCGTATCTCTTATCCATCCATGATTTATCCATTTTACTGCACAATCATAATAAAATCCACCATTGTGTTATTATAGACAACAAGTTTTCCACCTTAAACCATAATGAAGTGTTTCTCTTATACACAAATCGTTATGGGTATATGTATTGTATACACAAATCATTATGGGCATATGTATGATATACACAAATCATTATGGGTATGTATTATATACACAAATCACTATGGGCATATCTATGGTATACACAAATCATTATGGGGATATCTATTGTATGATTTCACTATCATTTTGGGATATCTATTGTATACACAAATCATTATGCGATATCTATTGTATACACAACCCTAGTATATCTAATGTATACACAAATCAAAACAACTAAATCATATGGAGAAAACCTAGGCATATCATCAAAATAAATCATAACTAGGGGAAAACCTAGGCAAATCATATCTATTGTATACTAAACAAATCAAGCAAACCTAGGCATATCATCAAAACAACTAAATCATATGGGGAAAAACAACTCTAACAAGATTATCAAGTAAAATAAACAAGAATAAAAGCAAATGAGTGTTGATAGTTACCGAAAATGAAGATTGACGAGGTCCGCAAGCAAGGAGGAGCTGGAGGCGACGCCGGGGCGGAGCGGGCGATCGTGGGGCGGCGGGCTGAAGAGACGAGAATGGAATGAAAACGCAGGTCGAAGGGGGTTTTTTCGATCTGACCAATGGGGACGGTCGTAATGACCGTCTCCATTGGTGACGATCGGCGAGGGTTCACTAAAGACCGTCTCCTTTGAAAGGCATAAGGGGCGGTTCTCATTAACCGTCCCTTTTGGCCAAGGCAGAGGGGACGGTCAATAAAAACCGTCCGCTATGGTCGACCACTTTGGTCCATTCGTCAGAGGCGACGCCAACAGAGGAATAATGGGGACGGTCAAGACCGTCCCCAAAGCCCTTTCAGGAGGGTCGAAAACATCCAGTAGCCTGGTCAAGGCAGAGGGGACAGTCAATATAACCGTCCCCTATGGTCGACCTCTTTGGTCCAATCGCTAGAAGCGACGCAACAGAGGACCAATGGGGACGGTCAGGACCGTCTCCAATGCCCTTTCAGAAGGGTCGAAAACGTCCAGTGGCCTGCTCAAAACAGAGGGGACGGTCACCTATGACCGTCCCCTCTGGTCGACCTCTTTGGTCCAATCGTTAGAGGCGACGCCAACAGAGGAACAATGAAGACGGTCAGGACCGTCCCCAAAGCCCTTACAGGAGGGTCGAAAGCATCCAGTAGCCTGGTCAAGGCAGAGGGGACGGTCAATATAACCGTCCCCTCTGGTCGACCTCTTTGGTCCAATCGCTAGAGGCGACGCCAACAGAGAAGCAATGGGGATGGTCAGGATCGTCCCCAAAGACCTTCCAGAAGGGTCGAAAACGTCCAGTGGCCTGCTCAAAACAGAGGGGACGGTCACCTATGACCGTCCCCTTTGGTCGATCTCTATGGTCCAATTGCTAGAGGCGACGCCAACAGAGGAACAATGGGGACGGTCAGGACCGTCCCCAAAGCCCTTCCAGAAGGGTCGAAAACGTCCAGTGGCCTGACTCAAGGCAGAGAGGACGGTCATTAGTGACCGTCCCCATTGAGTTAATACAGTAGGGACGATAGTCCACATACAGTCTCCAATTATGTGGTTATTGGGGACGGTTGTTTGATGACCGTCCCTAAAAAGAGGCATTAGGGACGGTCATTCAAAAACCGTCGCTAGTTGTCGTCCATAAATGGGGCAATTCCTGTAGTGGTAGAAGAATTTGGTATTAGCATATCCTTCCCTTATCCAGTGTTGTCTCCATTCAATCTACTACTTTTGTCCTCCTCGCGAATGATCTTTTGCATGCCAGTTCTCTCTTCCAGTTAAGATGGCAAGAGATCCCACATATCTGTTAGTATTAGAGTCTTTAGGATTGGGAATCCTAATAGGATTGGACTCCTAATCCTAATAATAGTTGAGTTGTATTCTATTTATAGTCCTAAAGGGATTAGGACTATGGGGATGTAATTGAGCTATATAAAGAGGGGGGTGGAGGCATTGCCTCACCATCACCAACAACAACAATGTAACCCCTAGAGAGAAAGGGGGAGGGAGAGAGAAGAGAAGAAGAGAGCGAGGGAACGAAGAGAGTTGTACTCATTCTTCTTTTAGTGATCTTTCTTCTTCGGTGGTCGCGAGAGTTGACCGACCACCGTTATACCCAGTTGTTCTTTTCTCCATATGCTTCTGTGATGGTGATCGATTGTGTATCTGCATCTGTATCTATATCCGCTTCCGTATCCAGGAGTCCGGTATCTGAGAGGAGACGATATCGACGGATCATGCTCCCATCAATTGGTATCAGACTAAAGAGTCGGTGCATCTTCCGTACCCAACATGTGGTATCAGAGCAGAGTTGATACCGCTTCCGCTCCTGACAATATCCTCCAACCTATCCAGAATTTCTGGTTTCAATTGTGCTTCTACAAGGTATTTGGCATGTGGTATTTGTATTCTTCCTAAGCATTTGCTTTTAAATGGGACATGAGGCAATATAATATTAGAAATTTAGATAAAAGGTATAATACATATGTAACCCACGAGTATCATAAATTACACATACGTCCCATGTTAAGTTTTTTGTTGCTTTGAGTATTACTTCTTATTACTTCTTTAAAAAAATTGAAAGTTCGCTTTCCAATTGTAAATTTGGGATATCTAAATCAAATTTCAGTACATCTTTTTCTCATCACGCACCCTCCTACTTGGCACCTCATTCCTCTCAGATATCCCCCGTCCTCCAACCACCCACTGCTCTCCATCCTACTTCCCTTTCCTTCAACAACAAAACCACCATAAAAGACCTCTAGCTGCAGAGCTCCAGTGAACAGGCTTCAGTGTTAAAGCTCTAGGATTGGGAAACAGAGAAGCACCACTTCGAAATTCCAAGGCTGTGGCCAACAATGGAGCTCAAGTTATCAAGCTTCTGCAGAAAACCCCCAGTGCAGCTGCTCCTTCTGCAGCACCTCAAGATGGGAATCGTAGTACATCGCGATAATCAGATGAATGAGGGAAGATGTCATGTGTTGCAAGAACATGACAGTTTTTTTTAAATCCAAGAACATGACAAAGTTTTTTTTGATTTGTTGGGTTCCACGTGCTTTTCAATACCTGCAGAGCATACACTTAATATTTTTTTTGAAATCCAACAGTTCGGGGGAGGCACGGCCTGGTGCTCGCCCCAAAAATTTTATTAATAAAGCGCAGAAACAAGAGAGAGAGTGATACAACGGGACAGAACGAAGGTTGAAAGGAAGAAGGGGATCGAGGAGATCCCACCAAAAGCCAAAAAAAAACGAGCTACATCAACGACCTGTCACAGGAAAGCGTAGCTGCATGTGCCAGAACATTCTCCTTGTAGAACCTTTGTCCCCTAAAAATCTTAGAATTACGCCCCAGCCAAATCACCCAAATGCACGCGAAAAGACCAACGAGCTCCCCGCGCTCCGTATCTTTATTTGTCCTCAGAGAGTCCCAGAATCCCACCGAAGTCGAGGTGTTGATCCAAGATATGCGGGCCTCCACCCAGACGGCAGTAGTGGCGGGGTACAAGAAGAAAAGGTGTTCGAAGGATTCCACACCGCCGCCGCAGAGAACACAGTCCGACGAAGCGAAATCAGCGAAAAGTCTGATGCACTGGTCACGAGTTAAGATCCTTCCTCGGCGGAACAACCAAAGAAAAACTGCCACCCTCTCTGGAAGATTCACACGCCACAGAAAGCTGAGATCCCTGCACATGAGGTCCTGGCGCGACATCGATTGCAGAGAGATAGCCTTGAACGCCCGCCTCATGGAAAAGACGCCATCACGCCAAACCCAGTGATCCCGACCACTCAAAGGCGTGGGCAAATCCTTAAGCAAATCTAGGAGAGCAAGAAGGTCATTGAATCGCTGATCAGAAAAGTTGCTAACAAAGGATGGGAACCACCCATCCCCCGACCAAGAGGAGGCCACCGTCGCACGAGAGTCACGTGCCAAGGCACAGAGGCGCGGGAAGGTAGCACCGAGAGGGGCAACACCAGCCCAATTGTCTAGCCAGAACTTGAATGAGTTACCAACCCCGAGAACAGGAGCGAAGAGATGAGAATAGCGCCGGCCAACCGATAAAATCCCACGCCAGAAGGGGGTTTGAGAATAGCGCCGTGCGCCTCTGCGCACCCGCAGCGGCAGCGCCGTGCATCTCCGCACACGACTGCGCAGCGCCACCACGTGATCGTCGTGCTTCAACGCCAGCGCAAAGTCTTCGCGCGCATCTCTACGCCACCGGGTGCTTCAGCGCACGGTCTTTGGCGCATCTGCACACATCCGCGTGTGTCCGTGTGTGCCTGTGCGTGCCTTCTGCGTGCGCCTGTGTGCGCCTGTGCGCCTGTGAACCTGTGCGCGCCGGTCCTCTACAAGCTTTGCCTCTACGTGCGCATCTTCGCGTGCGCGGATCCGCGTGCGCTCGCGTGCCCCTGAGCACCACCGCACGCGTGTGATCTTCATGGATCTATCGCGTGTTTGATCGTCCAAAAAGGCTTTCTTCTCGTGCACGCAGAACACTAAGTCAAGCGCGCGCATCTCCAAAGTAATGGGTTTGGTTATTTGAAGTCTACACATGCAACTAAACCCATTTATGTCTGATGCAAATGGGATCTTGCGCGGCAATAAAAAAATTTATTTGAATGGTGGATTTTCGGTGGTAGAGAAATAGAGGGGTTGAGAAGAGAACTCGTCGGGAACACGAGGGGATGGAGAGGAGAATACGTGTAGATCACGCGAGGGGAGAGAGAGAAGAGAGAGGAGAGAGATAAAATCTCAAATTTTATAAATCACTCAACTGATTACATAAGTAGTCTATCATCCCTTTATATAGGAGAAATGAGATTACAAAAATAGAAAAACAACTAATTATCTTAAATTGACTCTAACCGACTAATCGACTAATTTGAAATTCAAATCTCTAACTAATTGAGATCACATGCGATCCCATTTATTTAGTTGAAAATACGATGGCCTAAATAAATGTAAATAAAATTAACGAATAATATTAAATAAATATGCGGCCCTATATTTCTGTTCCACGCTGCATCAACTCTCCTATGCTTTTAAAATTCGTCTCCCGATGAATTGTTAGATCTGCAGGCTTGGAGGCTGATAATTTCGAATTTTCACTCTCGGTCATCCCCAGGAAGAATTGGTGTGGAGCGAATGGCGGGATCCATACATGCGCGACGCGGCCATTGGTGACGTGGGCTTCGTGGTGGAAGAGCAGGTGTGGCGCATAGGGGGGCGTCCATCCGGATTTCATCTCATTGATGTGGTATTTGAAGAACTGATGGGGCATCTTCATGACGATCAACTCGGTCCGTAGAGAGTCCATAGAGAAGCAATAGCACAAGAAGAGTAGAGGAGGAGATGTGTCCAGGGAATTAAGCCATGGGGCCTTCAAATAGGTGAAACCCATGGTCCTAATCCTAATAGGATAAGGAGATTTTCCAGATTTCCTCTTTTGAGCACAACTTTTAAAATATTTCCGCTCCAGAGGGTGGAAGTGCAAATTTCGTACCCCTTCATTTAAAAATATTTTGCAAGAGAAGCCTTTGAACTTTCCTTTTGATAAAAACCTTATCATGGGAAAACCTTCTTGTAATTTTCCCAAGGTAACTCCCAATCCCACACTTCAGGGGATTCGAACCCCTTAGATTTCGGTTTTTTGGTTAGGGTTCGGCATCTCTTTTTCTGACCGTGGTGGCAGCATGGGAGATGGCTGGGAGGCGGCGTCGGGTGGTCTGGAGTTCGGCGGGGGTAGGGCACGGTTGGGACAGGGAGGGGAAAGGGAAGATGGGGTTGCAGACGCGGGGGTGGGGTGTAACGGGGTGGCGGCGAGGTGAGGGAGGCGAGGCTCGAGGGTTAGCGCACAGACGGGCGCGGGTCGATGATGGGTATGTCGGTGAGGGTCGATGGGGCGAGCAGGCAATTGGTTGGGAAGGCGGGGTAGTGGGTGCGTGATGACGTTGAGGGTGAGCGATGGAGAGAAAAGAAGCATGGTGGGGGGTTGTGTCGTGATGGCCCGGGAGTGGTGGGGAAGGTTGGCGGGACTGGAAGTGTTGGGGGCAAGGGGGTGGCTGCAGATACGGGGGTTTGGGCTGCAGGGGCAGGGGCTTCGGGGATGGGGGTTGGGGGTGTGGGGGTTGCGGCAGTAGGGGATGGCAGCGATGGAGGCGTTGAGGTTTCCGGGGAAGGTACGAAGGTGGTGGCGGGTGGTGGTGGCGGCGACGGGGCCGCAGGTGCTGCGAGAAGGGGGCCCGAGGGTGCAGGGAGGGCGAGGTCGGGCTGCAGCGGGGCTGATGCCATTGTCAGGGGTGATGTCATCAGTGGTGGTTGGTCTGAAGCATCTTGGACTGCAAGCATTTGGTTGCCGACGGCGATTTTTCCTTCGTCAAAATCGGTTTCAGTGATTGGTGTCGTTGGAGCCTTTGATTTGACGGCGCATAGGGCCTCGAAGTTAGCCATAAGATCTCGAAACTTGGAGTGGAATGTGATTCGTAAATCAAGTAGCATGCGCATCGTCTCCTTGTTGTAGGCGTCGTTGGCTCGCCATTTTCGTTCGGACGAACGATAGTCCCTCGATGCATGTCGGTGCGAACGTCTGGACGGATCGTCAGATCGTGAGGACAATCTGTAGGCCATGCTATGATACCAATTGATGCAAATCTGATTTTTGCGCGTCGACGAAAAATAAATATTTGAACGATGGATTTTCGGTGGTAGAGAAATAGAGGGTTGAGAAGAGAACTCATCGGGAACACGAGGGGATGGAGAGGAGAAGGCGTGTAGATCACGCGAGGGGAGAGAGAGAAGAGAGAGGAGAGAGATAAAATCTCAAATTTTATAAATCACTCAACTGATTACATAAGTAGTCTATCATCCCTTTATATAGGAGAGATGAGATTACAAAAATAGAAAAACAACTAATTATCCTAAATTGACTCTAACCGACTAACCGACTAATTTAAAATTCAAATCTCTAACTAATTGAGATCACAGGTGATCCCATTTATTTAATTGAAAATACGATGACTTAAATAAATGTAAATAAAATTAACGGATAATATTAATTAAATATGGACCCTATATTTCCGTTCCACGTTGCATCAATGTCCGTGTAGACGATCATATCTTCAGTCTACTACTCCAATCTTCTGTTATCAGTATGTCAGAAAGCAAGGAAAATATTCCATCTATAGGCGCTTTCTGAGGTCCAGCGCCGATTGTGATGGATGGTTCGAACTATGAACTGTGGGCTATGCAGTTCATGAGTATGATGAAGTCAACCGGTAAGAAACACATTCTTACTGAAGAAGAGCCCGCTAAGAAGACTGGAGCTAATGCCTCATGGGAGACAGATGATGCATATGCCAAAGTATGGCTATCTGGAACCCTTGCAATCGAGATTGCCAATGATATTCTTCATCAGCCCACAACCAAAGAAATGTGGGATATTCTGGCTGCTACATATTCTCAAGCGAAGAATGAGACAAAGATTCTGCAACTCCAGCATGACATATTTACTATCAAGCAGAATGGACGTCCTCTACACTCACTGTGCACATCTCTACGAGGAATGTTCGAGAAGCTTTATAGCTTCATGCCCCTAACAGCCACACCGGAGCAACAGAAGACGTACCGGAATGCTACTATGGTAGGAGTTTTCCTTGCTGCCCTTGATCCTGAGTATGAGGCAGCACGGTCCCAGATCTTGGCAGATTCTACTATTCCTCCTATGGAGGAAGCCTTTCACAGACTGAGCCGCATCACTGTTCCTTCTACGACTACGAATCAGATTGCTTCAGCCATGGTGGCCAATCGAGGTCGTGGAGGTCACCATCACCAGGCCTGTGGCTGTGGTCCTCATGGGAGAGGAGGCCGTGTTCAGCCAACGTGTACCTACTGCCATCGCACTGGACCAACCGAAGATATATGCTACTCTAAGAATGGATTTCCTGCATCTGCACGGGTCGCTGAGCAGATAGAGCCTCCATCTGCTGCTACTTTGGATCAGCGCTTTGATGATCTCATCGCCCGTCTAAGGGGCATTATTCCTTCATCTGGCCCGGCGTCCACTTTTGAGAACCAGTCTGATGTTGCCGCATCCGCCTCTGCATCTACCAGTGCATCAGGTAGCACATATGCATTTACTAGCAATGGATCAGATACTTTAGCATGGATTATGGACTCTGGCACCACACATCATCTATGTGGAGATCAAAGTCTACTTACAGGGTACAGACGGATCCCTCCAGGTCGAACAGCGGTCATTGCTAATGGTACACATTCCCCGATTACTGGTCAGGGGGATATTAGACTGACATCATCTATGCAGCTCAAGAATGTGTTACACGCACCTGATTTTTCAATGAATTTGTTGTCTATCAGTCAAATTACAAAGGATTTATAGTGTCATGCGATTTTTAATCTATCTTCTCTTATTTTTTAGGACATCCTTATGGGCAACGTGATTGGGCGTGGCTATGAGCAAGGAGGCCTCTATCGCCTCAGTCAGACTCCTTTTGCTGGAACCTCATCTCTACCTGTTGGACCCGTCTCTCCTATGCTATGGCATCTGTGCTTTGGACATCTACCGCTTCAGAAACTGCATCGTGTGTTACCTAAGGTTTCGCCTCACACGTCTATTCAATGTGAGGCTTGTCAGTTGGGAAAGCATCATCGGTCTACCTTTCCTGATCGTCAGTGTCTGAGTAGTACCTCCAAGTTTGAGTTGTTTCACGTCGATATCTAGGGTCCGAGTCGTGTTCCTGATCATCAGGAACACATGTTTTATATAGTTATTGTGGATGATTTCTCTCGTGTGTTATGGGTATTTTTGTTAAAGAATAAATCTGAAGTAGGGAATATTATCATCAATTTTCTTAATGAGATTTGTAATGTTTTTTCTGCATCTGTTAAAATTGTGAGAAGTGATAATGCCCTGGAGTTGCGTACTCATGTCCTATTCAGTTACTTCTCATCCCAAGGGATCATCCACCAGACATCCTGTGCCTATACCTCCCAACAAAATGGGATTGCTGAAAGGAAACATCGTCATTTACTGGATGTAACCAGGTCACTCCTTATACATAGTCATGCTCCTCACTCTTTCTGGGGTGACGTTGTTCTTACAGCATGTTATCTAATCAATCGTATGCCGTCATCTGTTCTAGGTGAGAAGATCATAGACTCAGACTCGATTCCCGCCAGTATGGTGACAGACAAAGCCAACCTAGCGTACTGATAAAGGAGAAGTTTTGACGCATATAAATATGCCATAATATAAATAGTGGTCCGCAACGACTGCATATATTTAGGCTTTCTCTCTTATCTTCTCTGGAAAAGAATTATTCTCCCTTACTCCTTGTGTGTTCGGTTCGGTTGCTTTTGTCCACCAGTTGTCTCCCGGGACTGACAAGCTCTCTCCTAGGGTTGTCAAGTGTGTCTTCGTTGGGTACTCCAGAACTCAGAAGGGGTACATGTGTTATGATCCATTACGCAGGCGGTACCTTGTCAGTACAGATGTTACATTTTTTGAATCTGTTATGTATTTCTCAGCCTCAGGTGATCAGCCGATACCCCCTGCTAATACTGATGCCATTTACATGTCACCTCCACCACCATCACCAACACCACCACCATCAACACCACCACCAGAACCATTACCATCTTCTACACCTCCTGTCACTATACTTGTTTCACCATTACCATTTCATTATACCCGTAGGCCTGCTTCAGCTCATGGTCATTGCTCATCACCTAGCTCACCTAAGGTATGTTCTGAAGATATTACTTTTGATGGATCTGATGATTTTTCTGAGCAGGATGTGTTACAGAGGCCAGCCGAGGACACAGATGATTTAGATATTCCTATTGCTATACAAAAGTCGAAGCGGAGCTGCACATCATATCCTTTAGCAGCGTCTGTGTCATTTCTCGACTAACTGGAGATTTCAGGAATTTTATTGTCGCATTGTCAGCAGTAGCTATTCCACGGAATTACCAAGATGCACTGAAGGATAGTAGATGGCGTCTAGCCATGGAGGAATAAATGGCAGCTCTTCAGTCTAGAGGAACTTGGAGTTTGATTCCTGTACCTGCTGATGTGTCACCAGTGAGCTGCAAGTGGGTATTTACAGTCAAGCAGAATGCAGATGGCAGTATTGATAGATATAAGGCTCGTCTTGTTGCTCGTGGCTTTACACAGACATATGGGGTGGATTATCTTGATACATTCTTGCCAGTGGCCCGCCATTCAACTCTACGGATCTTGCTTTCTATTACGGTCACTCGTGAGTGGCCGCTATACCAGTTGGATGTGAAGAATGCGTTCTTATATGGTGACTTACATGAGGAAGTCTACATGCAACAACCACCTGGTTTTGCTGTTGAGGGGGAGTATCCTAAGGTGTGCAGACTTCATAAGGCTATCTATGGCTTTAAGCAGAGCCCCAGAGCGTTGTTCCAGAAGCTCTCAGATCTCTTTGAGAAACAAGGATACAAACGTTCTAATGCAGACCATTCCTTGTTTGTACAAAATACTTCCAGAGGTATTATTGCAATCATGGTCTATGTAGACGACATTCTGATTACAGGTGATGATGAACAGGGAATAAAGGAGGCGAAAGAAATGCTGGGTCGTGAATTTGTTACCAAAGATCTTGGAGTTCTTAGATATTTTCTGGGATTGGAGTTCGCCAGAAATCCTTATGGGTTGGTAATGTCTCAGAGGAAATATGTCACTGATCTGTTGAGTGAAACATGAATGCTTGGTTGCTGACCTGCTACCACACCTATGGACCCTAATATGAAGCTATATGATGGTGATACAGAGGAGGTGGATAGGAGAAGATACAAAGAACTGGTGGGCAAACTTCTTTATGTCACTATTACTAGGCCCGATATATCCTTCGCTGTGAGTCGAGTAAGCCAGTTCATGGAGCAACCACGTCAGGTACACATGGATGCCATACATATGATACTCACGTACCTCAAGTCATCTCCAGGTGCGGGTTTGTTGTTCAAGAAAGGCAAGGTGATTACTATTTCAGTCTATGCAGATGCAGATTACGCAGGGTGTCCCAAGGACAGGAAGTCCACCTCTGGATTTGTTGTATATGTTGGAGACTCTCTAGTCTCATGGAGGAGCAAGAAATAAACTGTTGTGGCAAGGTCTAGTGCTGAATCTGAATATAGGGCTATGGCCCATGTTAGCACAGAAATGATGTGGGTAAAGGCTGTGCTTACAGATTTACATATAGAAGTCCCACTTCCTATGGGTTTGGAATGTGACAATCAGGCGATCTTGTTCATTGCAAATAATCCAGCATTCCATAAACGAACCAAGCACATTGAAGTTGACTGTCACTTTATACCTAACATGATTCAGAAGGGATTCATTGCTACATCCCATGTTAGTTCAGAGAGAATCAAACGGCAGATATTTTTACCAAGGCATTACTGCGAGGCCCGTTTCAAAAGTGTGTGTCAAAGCTGAGCATGATTGATATCTATGTTCCATCTTGAGGGGGAGTGTAAATATATATTATCCACTTATGTATCTTTTTATTATTTTCCTTTCCTGTTGGACTCTTTATGTAATTTACCATAGGCTACTCTCCTCTATAAGAGAGCCTAGGGTGTATGGAATAAACATATTCTCTTATTTTCCCAACACCTATACTATCAAGAGGCCTAGAAATTAGGACCAGCAGCAGCCTACTTCAGTTATGGTTTATATAGTCATGATGTAGTACATTTATATATAGTCAGGTAATAGTAATAATTTGGCCTGTTTACCTTAAAAAAATATTTTAGCTTATTCCCGAAATATCCTCATCAATAATTCTAAAGGAAAAAGGATATTATTTCCATTATTAAAAAATCATGTATTTTGAATGGTGAGCTCAAATTTTGCATTAATGGTGGTGATTTCTTTTTTTTTTTTGAGAAAACTGGTGGTGATTTCTGAGACATAACTGATAGCATGCACTATAAATTGGCCATCTCGGGGCATCTTTAAACTGTGTATTATCAATTTACAATACATTCCAATAGGAAAACTTTATCATCATTGGCAAACACTTGTATATTTGATCTTTTTATTGAGAGATAGCCACTAAAAGTTTTCCGCACAAAGAACAATAAATCCACGAAAAACATAATAAATCTAAAAAGGAAAATCATATTTTCAGTGACGTGTGTTTTTTGTATTATTCAGGTATCCTCCTGGCCATGGCGATGTCTTCCCTGCTTTGTTGAACAGTGGGAAACTTGATGCGTAACTATCTCAGGTCTTCTCTGGCTACGTAGACTGCTGCATTTTCTGGAATCCTCATGTCACAATTTTCTCACGTGCTTTTTCCATTATGTAGGGAAAGGAGTATGTCTTTGTTGCCAACTCGGATAACCTCGGTGCCATTGTTGACTTGAGTATCCTTTTATAATAGGTATGCGTTGGTATTCATTATCTTTTGCAGTGTTTTCCATTTCCAAATTGAACAGATTATCTTTCTTCAGTTGTTACTTGTTGGACGATTTTCAGCTGTAAACTGTAATCCTTGACGTAGTTGACAGAAATCCTAAACCATTTGATTCACAACCAGAATGAGTATTGTATATGGAGGTGACCCCGAAGACATTGGCAGATGTTAAATGTGGCACTCTTATTTCATATGAAGGAAGAGTTCAGGTATACATAATTAGTTTTTGTTGTTTCATCTCCGTGACTCCTTCAAACTCATTGCTCTCTGTAGGGGGGTGGGGTGGGGTGTATCCGGCTAACTCAGACCATCCCACTAACTCAGCACTAACCCACTAAAGGGTTAGCCCCCATTCCAAACGTCCCCTTAAGTCGTGGGGGCATGTTGCCTCTCTAAGTAACAAGTTTGCTTTCACTGTAATGACTAGGCAATCATTTGGAACTTATTGCTGCATACCCAAGATTCTGAATAAGAATCAATAAGAGCTTCCCGGGCTTTTCTTTTAAATTTCCCACTATTGTATGGACACTCTTGAAATGGATCGATGCTACGTGTTATCAATAAATAAGGCAATAAAATAAAGTAGGGCTTTCTTTGCTAACTCAAGTTATAATCCTCCCGATCACTTAACATACAGCTGGTCCAGTATTTGTTCAACCCGAATCTAAAACCTCTATGGTCAGGTTTGAGAGAAAATTCAAATGGTTTTAACAGCATTTATCCCAGACATCACCATTATCCAGATGTAAAGGGAACAAGTTTCTCTCTTATAAAATGACTTAAGCTTATCTGTGTTATATTTTCCTCGATGTGCAGCTGCTGGAAATTGCCCAAGTTCCTGATGCACATGTAAGTTTATTGTGGAAACATGCATCTTGTCCACCTCGTGAGAATCTTCATTATCTCTTATGCACTCTAATTTTTGTTTTTTCTGGCATTCAGGTTGGTGAATTCAAGTCCATAGAAAAATTTAAGATTTTCAACACCAACAACTTGTATGTGGATTTAAACTTTCCCATGTTTAAATAGCATTTTCATTGTTACCTGCATAACTAGTTGGATTCATAAACAGATGGGTGAGCTTGAAGGCCATAAAACGTCTTGTTCAGGAAGATGCTCTGAAAATGGAGATCATTCCTAATCCCAAGGTTAGTTGATGGTTATGCGTACGTATTTCATCAATAAGCATTCCCATGCAGCAACATCAATTAATTTCCATAATTATTTTTAACACATCAAAATTGTTCAGGAAGTTGATGGGGTGAAGGTTCTCCAGTTGGAAACAGCTGCTGGGGCTGCGATTAGGGTGATTATGACATCACATTTGAACAGTCTGTATGATTCGTTTCTGGTATTTATTTGACCTTCTTTATTGCCAGTTCTTTGATAATGCTATCGGAATAAATGTTCCTCGATCTCGATTCCTTCCGGTGAAAGCAACATCAGACTTGCTCCTCGTCCAGGTTCTGTAGATACACGATGAAGCCTCTACATTTAGTATTGAAGAAGCAACAGAGATCAAGCACAAGATAAAGATTTACGTGGAAAACCCTTCGATCAGGGAAAAACCACGGGGGCACAATAACCCTAATCTCAATTTGAGATTAGGGTTCTCTTCACTCATTTATGAAATAAGAGGGGGGATGAGTACATATATAGGAAAGTGGGTAAACGGTCCCTCATCCAAAGATCCGTTTACCCATTTTAGGATCCAAACAACTCAACACTCCCCCTCAAGTTGGGCATACATATCAACCATGCCCAACTTGCCTACATTTAACTCAAATTGCATTGTAGGTAGTCCCTTTGTGAAGAGATCAGCAATCTGATCACCAGATTTTAGGTAGGGAAGACACAACTGTCCATTGTCAATTTTTTCTCGAATGAAGTGTCTGTCTATCTCCACGTGTTTGGTTCTATCATGCATCACAGGGTTGTTGGCCAAACTTATTGCTGCTTTATTGTCACAGAACATCTTTATCGGCATAGCAACTTCAATACCCAAATCTTTCAGAAGAAGTTGCAACCACGTAACTTCAGTGACACCATTAGCTAGAGCCCGATATTCAGCTTCAGCACTTGATCTAGATACAATATTTTGTTTCTTACTTCTCCAAATGACAAGGTTCCCACAAAGATACACTGCATATCCTGAAGTAGATCTCCTGTCATCTATTGATCCAGCCCAGTCTGCATCTGTATAGCCTTCAATAATAACATCACTGTGTTTTTTGAACATGAGCCCTTTACCTGGAGATTTCTTTATGTAGCAAAGAATTCGGTTAACAGCATTCACATGAATTGAAGTAGGAGCATGCATAAACTGACTAACAATATTTACAGCATAAGTAATGTCAGGTCTCGTGAGAGTCAAATAAATTAGTTTCCCAACTAATCTTTGGTATCTTCCTCTTCCAACATCATCAAGAAGTTCACCATCCTTTTTACTCAGTTTATGATTTGTTTCAATAGGGTTTGTGGTTGGTTTGCAACCTAACATGCCACATTCCTTTAACAAATCCAGGGCATATTTTCTTTGGCTTAAGCACATACCTTTTGGAGACCGAGCTATCTCAATACCTAAGAAGTAATTCAGCTTCCCCAAGTCTTTCAATTCAAATTCATTTGCAAGAGTTTTCTTTATGCGAGATAATTCTCCTTCATCATCGCCTGTAAGAATCATATCGTCCACATAAACTAAAAGAATAGATCTTTTTGTTTCTCTCCTTCTTATGAATAGAGTGTGATCTCCATTCACTTGACTGTAACCATTCTTTATCATGACAACACGGAGTCGTTCAAACCAAGCTCTTGGAGACTGCTTTAGACCATATAAAGCCTTTTTTAATTTACAACATTTATCCTCTTTTTCAAACCCCGGAGCATTTTCATGTAAACTTCTTCTTTGAGGTCGCCATTTAAGAAAGCATTCTTCACGTCCAATTGGTACATTTTCCAAGAGAAATGAACAGCTAGGCAAATAACAACTCTAACTGTATTCATCTTTGCCACAGGAGCAAAGGTCTCTAAATAGTCAATCCCAAATTTCTGGCTGTAGCCTCTAGCCACAAGACGAGCCTTGAATCTGTCAATATTCCCATCAGCATTATACTTTATAGTATAGATCCACTTCGAACCAACCAAATGCACATCTTTGGGGATATCAACTATATCCCAAGTGTCATTCTTCACCAGAGCCTTCATCTCCTCCTGCATAGCCCGAGCCCAAGCCGGGTTCTCTCTAGCCTCTGCCACATTCCTAGGTATGGTATTAGAATCAAGAGAAGTGAGAAAACATTTATAAGACGTACTCAATTTAGAGTAGGAAATATGATGCTCAATAGGGTATTGAGTACATCCTGCATATCTGGCCGGGAGTTTAATGATCCTCTTACCCTTCCTTTGAGCAATGCTGTCATCCAGTAGTTCCAACTCAACATTATGAATGTTATTTTCTGTCTCATCACTAATCATAGGATTGCTGACTGAAGCTTGTTCAATCTCTGGATCTTGCAAATCATTGTTAGTCCCATTAAGAGCACCAGGAATACTATCAGACATTTGTGAAGTCGACTCATTTTCTACGAGAACAGAAGGATTATGATTGTTTTCATTAGCTTCTTTATCACGGCAAAGAATCTCCCCCTGACACGGAATACCAACATCATCCAAAAAATAAATTCCATTAAAGTCTTCTTCACATTTAGTCTCCCCCTGAAGAGGACTATTGAGAAAGAAAGCATCATTTTCGAAAAAGCTAACATCCTTAGTAACCAGAACACGGCCAGATGTGGAATCAAAGCACCGATATCCTTTCTGTGTCGTAGAGTAACCAAGGAAGAATCCTTTATTAGCACGAGGGTCGAGTTTCTTAACTCCAACGTTATTTGCATGCAGAAAACAAACACAACCAAAAACCCTAGGTGGCATAGAGAATGGTTCTTGACCAGGATAAATGAGCATAAAAGGAGATTTACCATGTAGGACTCGAGATGGCATCCTGTTCATTAAGTAAACGCTTGTAAGCACAGCTTCTCCCCAAAACTTCTTAGGCATGTTCTGTTGAAATAGAAGAGCCCGAGTAATCTCAAGAATATGTCTGTTCTTTCTTTCAGCCACACCATTCTGTTGTGGACTATATGGACACGAGGTTTCATGAATAATTCCCTCCATGGTAAGAGTTTTTCGAAGGGACTGGGCCAAGTACTCTCTAGCATTATCTGAACGGAATTTTTTAATCTTTGCATTGTGTTGTCTCTTCACAAGAGCAATAAACTCGTTGACAATGGCAGGAACTTCACTCCTATTCTTCATAAGAAAGACAGTAGTATGTCGTGACCAATCGTCAACAAAGGTAATGAAGTAGTGATACCCTTGCCAACTCCGAATATTGCATGGGCCCCACACATCAGAATGAACGAGCTCAAAGGCATGAGTGGATTTGCTTGTAGAAACAGGAAATGTGGTACGCGTTTGTTTTGCAAATTCACACACCTCACACTGAAAATCAATTTCCGATGCCCCTGAAAACATAGCAGGCATCAACTTTTGTAAAGAACGAAAACTGATATGTCCAAGTCGTTCATGCCATTGTTTTATCAACATAGATCTTCGCTTCTCGATTCTACACTTCGTCACGGAAGCAAGGGCCTGACCAATTCGAGCAGGAAGACGATACAAGCCATCCTCAACCAAACCAATTCCGATTTTCCTTTTTGTCTTCAAGTCTTCTAGGATACACGACTTCTGGTCAAAAATTAATTTGCAGTTCAATTCTTTTATGATCTTGCTAACAGACAGAAGATTTATAGGAAAGTCAGGTACATGAAGAGCATCATGTAGGAGGAACCGATCAACAACGGAAATGGTCCCTTTCCCAGCGACGGTAGCAGGAGAGCCATCTGCAACAGTAACTTTCTCTCTTCCCGATGATAATTTATAATCATGAAACATTCGCGGATCACCTGTCATATGGTCAGAAGCCCCACTATCAATGATCCACTCATTAGTGTCAGGATTATTTCTATCAGAACGCTCTGCGTTAAGAGCGAAGTTGGTTTCAGAAGACTGTTTAGAACCATGGTTGTCAACCATTAATCTCATCATCAACAATTCCAATTCACTCGTAGCATCCATTCAAAACAAGCACAAGTGCAATGGGTAGCTACAACTGCAGACCTCAAATCAAGAAGTTTCTTCACAGCTTAATCTTAACTACGATCTCAAGTAGCGAAATCTCCACAAGCAGCAAAAAAATGTAGAAAGAGAAAGGGAGAGCGGCACACCTGAGCTGATCAATCACCGCAACCATAAAACAAATTGCAATGAATAGAAAGAACTCACAGATCGGTAGCTTTGCGAACCGGCACCAAGATGATGATCGAAGGTTGATGGCACTCTTCACTATGGAAACATGAAGACTCTGGCAGGGATCTTTTTGCAAAAAACAGAAACTCTGAAGGGTAAAGTGGCAACTTTTCAAGAACAGGGCTTCGTTATTTTCCCGTTATCAAAAGCTTTCACCACACGTTATCAAAAGCTTTCTCCAAAAGCTTTCACCACACGTTATCCAAAAGCGGAAATCTGTAATGTGCCCCAGCCCTTGTTTCTCCAAAAGCTTTCACCACACGTTATCAAAAAAAGCACGAATCTGGAATGTGCCCCAGCCCTTGTTCAAAGCGGCACAAAGATGGAGCTCCACTGCCGGGGACAGCAGGGGAGTGCGCACAGCAGGGTTACCCGCGCCACCGGGGACGCGCGCAGCAGGTGAAGTGCGCTCGGAGAAGGCCACAGCAGGGGGCGTGCAGGCGAGGACCGCGCACAGGGGGCCTCGCAAAGGGGGCTTCGTCGCAGAGGCGCGCTGGGCGAGTAGGCGCGCACAGGGCCTCGCGCAAGGGCGGGCTGGGCGAGTAGGCGCGAAGGCGCACGCACAAAGGGGGCGAGGGCGCACGCGCAAGGCTGGGGACGTGAGCGAGGCGCCGCCGATCTCAGAGGAGATGCGCAGGGGAGGCGCACAGGGAAGGAGCGCCGTCGTGTGGAAGGCACGCAGGGGAGATGCGCAGGGGGGGTGAGGTCGACCTCCGAACCTCCAGGTCGGGTGGAAGGAGCGCCGCTCCTCCTTTCTTCTCCAAGCAGGTGAGGGCGACGGCAGTTCTTGATTCTAAACAGGAATGACGGCGTTAGAATATGCACGAGACGGAGGCGTGACCGGAAGCAGCGTGACCGGAAGCAGCGGAAGGTGGGGTGATCCGATAGGCTCTGATACCATGAAGAAGCAACAGAGATCAAGCACAAGATAAAGATTTACGTGGAAAACCCTTCGATCAGGGAAAAACCAGGGGGGCACAATAACCCTAATCTCAATTTGAGATTAGGGTTCTCTTCACTCATTTGTGAAATAAGAGGGGGGATGAGTACATATATAGGAAAGTGGGTAAACGGTCCCTCATCCAAAGATCCATTTACCCATTTTAGGATCCAAACAACTCAACAAGTATATATATCCCGAACCAAGAATAAGGAGTTCATAATTCCTTAAGGTAACACCTCTATCTTAATTAATTGATTTGCAGTCAGATCTTTATACCTTGGTCGATGGCTTTGTCATCCGCAACAAGGAGAGAACTAATCCAGCCAATCCCTCTATTGATCTGAGTGCGGAATTTAAGAAGGTATATCATACTTGCTTTTTACCTATGCATTTCCTCCATAACTATAACAGATGGTCAATTTGGGTACCTACCTTAGGTCGCCAACTTCCTTGCCCGATTCAAGTCCATTCCCAGCATCATTGGGCTACATGTGTGATTGACTTGGAGTTTACATCCCAGATGTATTGGTATACATGTGACATGAGGTGTATCTAACTTCAATCTTGTCCATGGTTTCTTAGCATTTTCCTTCTACGTTTGCGGTTCTTAACCTTTCAAACTCCCCAAAGCTGGTCCCGTTTCCCTCTTCACTGTGGTGCCCATACCCTAACACTCAACTGTATCATTTTTACCTTATGGGTACGGAAATGGCAATACTCATTCACACATATAAGTCATTCACATGGTATCGAGATATTGGAGAAGACTTTGTTTTATGTTAAATTATATAATTGGATTTTAACTGGGTTTCAATTGGGAAACCAAATGGTATTAAAGGGAATTTAGGAATTCCCAAATTTGGAATAAGAGGAGTCTTGGGTGGATTGTTAGTACAACATCCGGTAGTTTTAAAAATCCAGCGGACTTATATATGACTTTACACCTTAACCTTTTATAGCAATAGTAGAGACGAGAAATGAATGATCACAAGCACACGCGTGCTCTGCTTCGTCTCCGTCTTCGACTCACAAGAGTCAATTTAGATCTTGATAATTTTGCTACGGATTTCATTTCGCAAGTCAAATAAATTAATCCTACGAATTAACTGCGATTCAACCACTACAAGAATTCGACTAGACCCAATGGCTCTGACTTAGTCGTTGTTTCAGAATCCAGAGAGACGCCCGTTGAAGGACATTTTCTAAAGATGAAAAATCGCACCCTGTTTCTAATTATATCTATCTTCGAACGCTCGTTTTCTTGACTCGCAAGAAAATATTCTCCCTCTCGTTCTCTGTTCTTCCACCGCGACTACGACTCGTTCTTCCTCTCGGTTACTGTTTTCTAAGGTGCTTTCGAGGACGATCTCATCGGTGTGTGCAGACGACGATCGTATGACGTCATATCCTGGGAGTGAATCGCTAGTACCCTACGGACCAATATTGTGGGGGCGCTATTTTCTCAACGAACAGTCCATTACATGGACGCTTCGATGATCTCTAGTCTAATCTGTTTATTGGCTTGTTCGCTGCTAATGATTTACTCTTTTGCCTTTGACGGACTTTGTCCTAGTATGATGCATCAATGTTTCAATCCATTCCCGTGTGCATTTGTAATTGTGATATGAATTGGAAATGTATGATTCTAATCACGTTAATCTGCGAAGCATTATTTATGATTCATTTTCATCTGAATAATTATTGTTTATTGCATACCATGTTGATTATGGTAATAGCAGACTTAACATTAATTAATTAATTAGGAAAGGTTTGAACTTGCGACCTCTACGAACATTCTCATGGAATCTCCTCCCATGCATAGGACCTTCTCCGTCGTTTCAATGACCGCGAGAATGCAAAGCACGTAGACGATATGGAGCTCCTCTCTGCAATGTTGGTCTCCAACGTCGATTGGACAAACTCCACTACCAACTTGATGATGCTTTGGCGTCGTCTGCTTTTTACGATGGTTGGATGTTTGATTTCTACTATACCATGTTTGGTTTTTCTTCAACGTTTTACATTATCAGTATTTATCTAAATAACATCTCTACAAAACTTATACATGATAATCTAATTAATTACATACGTTGCTTACATTTATGTAACATATTCATGAAACTGAAATAGGTTGTGGATTAATCTAAACCATGTAATCCTGAAAATTAACGTACTAACAACCATATCATTATTATATATGATACTAGTAATATAAGACAATCTATGCATATCTATTCCTGACATTATTACATAGAACGTATCAAGTATTAAGTATCATGAAACAAGATGTCTAACTACCAAACATAATTAAGAAACTAATAATATCCGACCTCCCTAAAGTTGGCATTCTCGAATCCCCAGGTCAAAATGGAAACAGAACAAATCCAATATTTTCAAATCTAGTAGTTTCGAAATCCTTTTTAATCATTTCAGTAATTTACCCACTTTTGAGCACTAATCAGCTTTGATTAATTACTTCTAGTTTAATGTAATTAATTCCGTTTACAAATCATCAGTTCCTCTGTTTTTATTTTATTCGCTAAAAATATCAAAAAAAAATCTAAAAGCTATAAAAATAAAAGTTTAGGACAAATTAACGTCCGTCTCATTTTCCTTTTGAGATCCTTAAATAATAAATTAAAAATCGAACCTTATTTGAGTCGTCGGAGTCGAAATATCATCACAAAAAAAATCATAAGTGTTTCAATCTTGAAAGCTCCTTATGTCTCGATCCTCTACTTGCCATACAATTTATCTGAAAGTGTGGATTACATATGTAGGCACAATGTCTCGATAATAAATAATTTTTAACACACGCACATACAAAATTGTATAAAATTATAAAAATATTTAATTCGTGGTAAAAAGTATAAAATTATGTATTTTGTACTTTTAATTTAATTCAGATTTGTAACAAGTATAGTTTATGTTGTCTATAATTGAAACTACTACAACAACAACACCACCTTTTCTCACAATTAAGTAGAATCGGCTATATGGATTCTTCGCCTTTATTTAGATCTATCTTGGGTCAATCTCGGACTTATGTCCAAAAAAAAACTAAGATCCCTCTCCCTGATAGGTTGGTGTGAAAATTCTGCACGTTTTCTTAGACTTGCAGAGTATACGCTTAATAATCAAAGGATGCTATCGTTTTGACAATTCTTTGACCTTTTTTCTAATAAGAATGTGGATGTAAATAGTCAACAGAGATAATAATGCAGTGCCATTAATTGAATTACGGAAGAAAATATGTAAATGTTGTGATCATATCCACATGATCCAATTAACCATATAGAACAAAAGATCTGTATCATCCATCTAAACGCAAACTACAGCAAGTCGAGCATCCGATGGTAAGGATGAAAACAAATACAAATATATCTGTATCCGATCCGTTGTCCCGTCCGTTTTATATAGGTTTTGGCATTTGTATTGTATTCATTTTAAAATGGATGCGGATATAGATATCAATTTGACATTCGTGAATGTTCGCATTCGTATATCCATTTCAGTACATAAATACAGTTACGGAATAATTGTTGTTTAACGGAATTTTATGATTGCATTCACTACCGTTTGTATAATTGTTGTAAGATGAATATATTTAGTATATCTAGTTTATGTGTAAAACATCCTAAACATGTATATTTTAGTTAATCTATAAAATATATTTTTCTGTTACTATTTGTATCCTATTCGTATTCGTTTTTAAGAATATGGTAACACATTTATTGCACTCCTCAATATTTATATTTTAAAATGTAAAAAGGTATGATTATACATATATTTGTATATGCATCAGGCCCTTTTTCATCCTTACCTGGGGGTATAGAAATGGTAAATACCTTTTTCAATACAAAGCGTGCTTCCGCAACAAGACGCCTCGCTGTAGTGTAAACTAGGACATAGGATCTTCTCCCTGATCAATGGATGGGGAAGAAAAAATCGGAATATGTTACAATGAGTGTTATCTCCTCCCAGTATCAGAAATCGATGAGAAAAGGGGGTATCTGCACTCTTGCAATGGAATTTGGGAGGAGGTCTGCTCGTTGGTACTCAAACATTTCAACCAATGAAAAATTAGAAACATCATGGCAAATATTATATGCGGTGGTGTGATAGGCGTAAAGGAGGAAATTTAGCACCACATCGTTTGTTTACAAAATTTCTGTGGACCGTATATTACGTTTGCTGAAATTTTTAGCGTGTTCGATAAAAGGAGAGATGGTTGGCATCTCCCCCTGACAGGGACGGGAACAGCCCTTTGGGCTTCTCTGTGACACGTACGGTTAAGGCTCTCCACTTCGGTGTATCTTACCCAATTTTTTTTAAAATTTCCCGGGTTTGAGATTTTAACACGAAAGTTGACGTACGCGAATAAAAAATCCAACAACCTTGATTTATACAATTAATTTCAACTTCTTCCTTTCCTTGCATATTAAAAGGTCTATGTGATTTGCTTGAATTAGATTGGAATTAAATAATTCTATCGTTCTAAACTAGCATACCTTGAAACTAAATGTATAATTCCGAGATTTTCATGTAATTTACTCTTGAATCTATGCAATAGGGGCGCGGCAACCTTTTTGTCCGTAATACCACATACACTATCCACAAGAGAAATATTAATTTTGGCATTCAAAGTTTCGATTAACCCCAAAGTTGGCACACGCATACAACAAAATGCATACTTGGAATCTATAATTAATTATAAAAAAGCTCGTGAACTATACCACATATTTCAATGGGAAACAATGAAGTTTATAAAGTAACAATATGACGATCAATCTTTAAAATATATTTGTATTTGGCCTAGGAATGATTAAGTTGATCCTTTTATCGTTCTAAACTATACGATGAAACTGAATGTATAGTTTAGATACTTTCGTGTAATCTATTCTTGAATTTATAAGATTGGATTTGACCAAAGAAAAAGAGGCACGCCAATCTCTATAACATTACGAGTTTAGGTCCTTAGATTGTTATTGGGAAAATTGATCCTGAAAACTTGTTGGATTCAGATCCAAATGGACCTGTTGACAACAATTCATAATGTTTAAACTCAAGTTGTCAAGCAGTAGTTCTCGCCGCTTATATCCACTCACTTCGTGAGTTTCCCATGCGAGAATATGCTCTTATGGTACAACCTATGTCTATCCTACAACATTATCGGCAAGGGAAATCTTCATTTTTAACGTTTCAAACTCCGATTACCCAATCAAGATCATAAGACATATCTTATAAGGGGTTGATCAATGCTCATGGGGAATCAATTAAACTCATAAGAAGTCGATGTGTCGCTTACACCATATCCGGTCTAGAGAATTTGGTGTAATCCTATTAGCAAGGCTAAGTTCCATAGTTTAGACCTTGTCATAATTTCTCTATAAGGATTTGTTTAGATTTGTGATTCAGCTGACAGTGGATTAAGCTGATGGGTAAACTAATGCGGTGAAAATAAATTATTTCCAAGCTTGGTGCTTTAAGGAACTAGCTTTTCATGGTGTATGTCGAAATGCATCCTAGGAATCTAGATGAAACCTAGATTTGCAATCTCAATGGTGGGGATTTCGTGCTAGAACCTTTATTCGACGTGAATGTATTTTGAACTTACATGAACGAAGCAATTGAACAATCTCTGTAGAACTATAAGCTTTGAAGAAGAGAACTTCAGCTGTTGAACTAATCAACAGGTATATTTACCTAGCTACCAAGAATTTCTGAAGTCACATCGTGTAGTTTGTGATCGAATCTGAAATCTATCAAAGTTCATCTCATCAAACTAACAAGGGCAACACAAACATTCACCAATAGAGGGTATAATCAAGATAAAGCAAGAGCATCAAGAAACTGTAATCATTCAGCTCCAACGAAGTCGAGCTGCATATCGATTCTAAGGAAAAAAAGAATCAAGACTGGCCTTGGCTCTGGTGAAGATGAGATGTTCTTAAAAGAGAGTCTATGTCAGCTATCTGCTCTCTATTTTCGACAAAATGGCTCATGGTTATGAAATATAGCATGATCACTTCACATGATTGCACAAATGCACAAGTAGAGTTTGGCAAACTAGGAGTATAACAGCCCAACTTTTCCACAAATTTACACCAGTTTCTGCATTTATTTTCGTTCTAAATGGACAGATTATATTTGACAGGGAAATAAAGTCAGTCCCAACCTTCTAACACCATGAATGAGCAGCATCCCTATGTAAATGTGATATGTATAAATAAGCAAGCAAGCAACCACGACGGCTGCGAAAATTACAGACCTGCAACATGAAAAGAAGGTGCAATTCTGGGGAAAATATTTTCAGGGAGTGTGCATCAGCATACAAGGATTTCATGAAAATGAAGTAGATATAAATGCTTCTGCTTTGACTTAGATGCTCATGATTGCAAATGGCATTCCAGAAAAAACCCGCCGGGATCAGAAGGGCTTGCACCCAATCTGCATACAATTAAAGAGAATCATTTCAGAAAGAAAATGCCTTTAGGAGTGGTCATTGCAAATGTTGAGAGGGAAAAAGAAAAGATAACATTCATCTAGCCCTAGAGCTCTCTTGTATAGGAGAAAAGCTATATGAGTAAATTACATAAACCAGACAATAAAAATAAACAATATAAGAAGGAACGACAAGATAACACGAGTATTGTAACACTACCCCTCAAGCTGGAGCATATATATTTATCATGCTCAGCTTGGAACAACAGTGATGGAAAGGACCTCTAGCCAGAGCCTTAGTAAACATGTGTGCAATTTGATCTCCTGACGCAACATAAGATGTTGAAATGAGCCCCTTTTGGATCAAGTCCCGAGTGTAGTGGCAGTCTACCTCGATGTGCTTTGTCCTTTCATGGGATGCTGGATTATTAGCTATAAATAAAGCTGTCTGATTACCGCATTTGAGATGCATAGGAAGAGGTACTTCAGTTATTAAATCAGTCAAGACAGACTTGACCCACATCATCTCAGTACTACCTTGAGCCCTTGCCCTATATTCTGATTCTACACTGGATCGAGCAACAACAGTTTGTTTCTTACTCTTCCATGAGACTGGTGAGCTGCTAACAAACACAATGAAGCCTGAAGTAGACTTCCTGTCATTAGGACACACAACATAATCTGCATCTGCACACCCTGTAACGGAGAGATACGTATCTCTTCTAAACAGAAGACATGCGCCTGGAGATGACTTCAAATATCTCAAAATCATGAATACTGCATTCATGTGTGTCTGCCTAGGTTGCTCCATGAACTGACTAACTCTACTCACAGCAAAAGATATATCGGGCCTGGTAATCGTAACATACAATAATTTTCCTATCAATTCTCTGTAGCATCTCTTATCCACCTCCTTAGATCTGTCATCGTGAAGCTTTACATTAGGATCCATCGGGGTAGTAGATGGTATACATTCTGTCATACCTGGCTCAGATAGAAGACCAGTAACATACTTCATTTGTGTCATAACCATGCCCTGCTGATTTCGTGCAAATTCCAGTCCAAGGAAGTAACGAAACATACCCAGGTCCTTGGTAACAAACTGCTTTCCAAGAAAATCCTTAGCTGCTTGAATTCCCTGTGCATCACTGCCAGTGATAACAATGTCATCAACATAAATTAAGATGACTACAACACCCCGATGGTCTCTCTTTACAAAGAGAGTATGATCTGCAGTAGATCTGACAAACCCCTTTTGTTCAATCAATTCTGAGAGCTTCTGGAACCAAACCCTCAGACTCTGCTTAAGGCCATATATAGCCTTATGAAGACGGCACATCATACTGGACTCCCCCTCAGCAGCAAACCCAAGTGGCTGTTGCATGTAGACCTCTTCCTGCAAATCACCATACAAGAAAGCATTCTTTACATCTAACTGGAAAGGGGGCCAATCACGGACCACAGCAACAGTAATGAGAATCCGTAGGGTAGAATGACGTGCCACAGGAGAAAACGTGTCCTGATAGTCCACCCCATATGTTTGGGTGAACCTACGAGCAACCAACCTGGCTTTGTATCGATCCACTGTCCCATCAACGTAATGCTTCACAGTAAAAACCCATTTACTTCCAGCAACAGATGCACCTGGTGGAGGGGTGACAACACTCCACGTACCTCGTGATTGCAACGCCGCCATCTCTTCCTCCATAGCTAGACGCCACGGACTGCTCTACAGTGCCTCCTGATATGATAGTGGTATATGTACAGCTGACAAACCCACAACAAATTGTTGAAATTCTGGGGACAGACGGTCCAAGGAAACATGAGAACTAAAGTCCACTCCATATTTTGGGTGCATCGTGCGTGCACGCTTCTGCCTCCGAAGTGCAATAGGGATATCCATATCATCAACAGGAGTAGTAGAGATATTATATGCACCAAGTACCTCAGTCTGTACATGCAAATCACCCGTGCCATCAGAAGAACCCAAATGGTCAGTACATACCTCGGGTGTGCTGTATGATGGAGGAGGCGCATGAGCAAGGGGTCTTCGTTGTAAACCTGATGAAAGAAAATAGGAGACGGCGGCGGTGGTGGTAATGGTGGTGGCGGTGGTGGTGTTGGTAGTAAAGAACATGGTAATGACGGAGGAGGAGGCATATAGATATGTTAACGCATATAGTAGTTTCTGTGTCTCTCTCTGTTATTTTATTTTTCAGTTGTATGCTTTATGTAATTTACCCATAAGCTACTCTCCTATATAAGAGAGCCTAGGGCTTATGGAATAAACATCTCATTCATTTTTCCCAACATGGTATCAGAGTGACGGTCCTAGACCGGAGTTCTCGAAACCCAAACCCTACCCTACCCCACCCGCCGGCCTCTCTTTCTCTCTCCCTCTCATCGACGCCGTCGGGGCTCACCGCAGTCGCACCAGCACCCTCGTGCGCCGTTGCTGCTGCTCCTGCGCTCCCTGCGCGAGTGCGCTAGCGCTCCTGCGCAAGTGCGCGAGCCTCCTCTACGCATTGCGCGCTGCGCCTCCTCCGCCCACTGCGCGAGTGCGCCTCCTCTGTACGTTGTAGCCCCCTGCTAGTGCGCCTGTAGCCCTCTGCGCGAGTGCGCCTCCTTGCCTGCACGCTAGTCTTCCGCGCGCCGCGCTCTTCGCGCGCGATCCAGCAGGCGTGTGACTGCGCGTGACTCCTGTGACTGCGCGTGTTCCTAGTTGCGTGTGTGTGTGCTCCCTGCACGCGTGCGCGTGTGCTAAGCCCTAAAGCGCACACTGTCATCTACATGGATTTAGTTGCTTGAGGTCTACACGTGCAACTAAACTCGTCTATGTCATTGTAGACGAATTTCATCCTCTGTCAATCGCTCCAGTCTTCAGTCTCCAGTATGTCAGAAAGCAAGGCGGATATCCCATCCATTGGCGCCTTTCGTGGTCCAGCGCCTATTGTAAAGATGGACGGTACAAACTATGAACTATGGGCAATGCAGTTCATGAGCATGATGAAGTCAACGGGTAAGAAGCACATTCTTACCGAACCCGAGCCTGCTGAGAAGACTGGAGCCAATGCCTCTTGGGAGGCTGATGACGCATACACCAAAGTTTGGCTATCTGGTACGTATTGGCAATTGAGATTGCCAATGACATTCTACATCAACCCACGGCCAAGGATATGTGGGACATTCTGGCAGCTACATATTCGCAGGCGAAGAACGAGACAAAGATTCTGCAACTCCAGCATGATATATTCACTATAAAGCAGAATGGTCGCCCTCTACATTCTCTCTACACATCACTGAGAGGGATGTTCGAGAAGCTCTACAGCTTCATGCCCCTAACAGCCACGCCAAAACAGCAGAAGACATATAGGAACGCGACTATGGTGGGCGTGTTCCTTGCTGCACTCGATCCAGAGTATGAGGCAGCACGATCCCAGATCTTGGCTGACTCTACTATTCCTCCCATGGAGGAAGCTTTCCATAGACTGAGTCGGATAACAGTTCCTTCCACGGCCACGAATCAGAATACTTCAGCCATGGCAGCCAACAGGGGGCGTGGATTTCATCATCAGGGCCGTGGACGTGGACCCCGTGGAAGAGGAGGCCGCACTCGGCCAACATGTACTAACTGTCATCGCGTTGGACACAATGAAGACACATGCTACTCGAAGCATGGATTTCCTGCATCTGCACGAGTCGCTGAGCAGATAGAGCCTCCATCTGCTGCTACTTTGGATCAGCGGTTCGATGATCTAGTTGCCCGTCTGAGGGGCATTATTCCCCCATCTGGCCCAGCACCTACTACTGAGAGTAAATCTGATGATGTTGCTTCTGCCTCTGCATCGACCAGTGCTTCAGGTAGCATACTTGCATTTACCAGTAGTAGATCAGATACATTACCGTGGATTATGGACTCGGGCGCTACACCACACCTATGTGGCGACCAGAGTTTACTTACAAGATACACTCAGATTCCTCCAGGCCGAACAGTAGTCATTGCAAATGGTACACATTCCCCCATCACTGGTCAGGGGGAGATTAGATTGACATCTTCTATGCAGCTCAAGAATGTGCTACATGCACCTGATTTTTCAATGAATTTGTTGTCAATTAGTCAGATTACGAAGGATCTACATTATCGGGCAATTTTTTATCCATCTTCTCTTATTTTCAGGACATCCATACGGGCAACGTGATTGGTCGTGGCTATGAGCAAGGAGGCCTCTACCGCCTGAATCAGACTCCATTCGCTGGAACCTCATCCCTTCCCACTGGACAAGTATCTCCTTTATTGTGGCATCTGCGCTTTGGACATCTACCGCTTCAGAAGTTGCGTCGTGTGTTACCCCAGAATCTTCCTCACATACCTATCCAATGTGAGGCGTGTCAGTTGGGAAAGCATCACAGGTCGACCTTTCCCTATCGTCCAGGTCGGAGTAGTTCCTCCAAGTTCGAGTTATTTCATATTGATGTATGGGGTCCGAGTCGTGTACCTGATCATCAGGGACACAGATTTTATATAGTGTTTGTGGATGACTTCTCTCGTGTGTCATGGGTATTTTTGATGAAAAATAAATCTGAAGCAGGCAATATTATTATCCATTTTCTGAATGAAATTCAAAATGTTTTCTCCACATCTGTGAAGTTTGTGAGAAGTGATAATGCTCTAGAACTGTGCACTCATGTCCTTGCCAACTATTACTCATCAAAAGGGATTATTCACCAAACATCATGTGCTCATACCTCTCAACAAAATGGAATTGCTGAAAGGAAACATCGCCACCTACTTGATGTCACAAGATCACTTCTTATACAGAGTCATGTTCCCTACTCTTACTGGGGTGATGCAGTTCTCACTGCATGTTACCTAATCAATCGTATGTCGTCCTCTGTCTTGGATGAACAGATTTCGTTTTCCCTTATCTATCCTGGGAAGGATCTGTTTTCTCTTACTCCCCGTGTGTTTGGTTCAGTCGCCTTTGTCCATCAGTTGGCTCCTGGTACTGACAAGCTCTCTCCTAGGGTTGTCAAGTGTGTCTTCGTTGGGTACTCCAGAACTCAAAAGGGGTACAAGTGTTTTGATCCTCTACGTCGGCAGTATATGGTCAGTGCAGATGTTACATTTTTTGAATCTGTAATGTATTTTTCAGCCTCAGGTGATCAGCAGCTACCTCTACTGCCTACCGATGCCATATACATGACACCACCACCTCCAGCACCGTCACCACCACCACCGTCACCACCACCACCACCACTACCACCACCACAAATCCCCATCTCACCACTACCGTTCCATTATACCCGCAGGCATCCTCCCGCTCATGGTCATGACTCGTCTCCTAGCTCGCCTATGGTATGTAATGAAGATACTTTTATTGATGGATCTAATGATATTCATGAGCAGGATATGTTGCAAGGGCCAGATGAGGACACAGCTGATCTAGATGTTCCTATTGCTATATGCAAATCGAAGAGGAGTTGCGTTACATATCCCTTGTCAGCTTCTATGTCATTTGAGCGACTATCTGGGGATTTCAGGAACTTTGTGGTGGCCCTGTCAGCTGTAGATATTCCACGGAATTATCAAGATGCTATGCAGGACAGTAGATGGCGGCTAGCAATGGAGGAAGAAATGGCGGCACTTCAATCGAGAGGAACTTGGAGTCTAGTTCCTATACCTCCAGATGTGACCCCTGTGAGCTGCAAGTGGGTGTTTACGGTGAAGCACAATGCAGATGGTTCTATTGACAGATACAAGGCACGCCTTGTTGCACGTGGTTTTACACAGGCATACGGGGTGGACTACCTTGATACATTCTCGCGAGTAGCCCGCCATTCCACTCTCCGGATCTTGTTGTCAGTCGCAGTTAATCGAGAGTGGCCGTTGTATCAGTTGGATGTGAAGAACGTGTTCTTGTATGGAGATTTGCAGGAGGAAGTCTATATGCAACAGCCACCCGGTTTTGCTGTTGAGGGGGAGTGTTCCAAGGTGTGCAGACTTCATAAGGCTATCTATGGCCTTAAGCAGAGCCCCAGAGCATGGTTTCAGAAGCTCTCAGACCTCTTTGAAAAACAAGGATACAAACGCTCCAATGCTGATCATTCCTTGTTTGTACAGAAGACTTCTAGAGGTATTATTGCAATTATGGTTTATGTAGATGACATCTTGATTACAGGAGATGATGAGCAAGGCATAAAGCAGGCGAAAGAAAAGCTGGGAAGCGAATTCGTCACTAAGGATCTTGGAGTCCTTAGATATTTTCTGGGGCTGGAATTTGCTAGAAATCCGTATGGATTAGTAATGTCGCAGAGGAAATATGTTACAGATCTGTTGAGTGAAACAGGTATGCTTGGGTGTCGACCTGCTACGACACTAATGGATCCCAGCATGAAGCTCTATGATGATGACACAGAGGAGGTGGACAGGAGAAGATACAGAGAACTGGTAGGCAAACTGTTGTATGTCACGATCACTAGACCCGATATATCATTTGCAGTGAGTCGTGTGAGCCAGTTCATGGAGCAACCACGTCAGGCTCATATGGATGCAATACATATGATTCTTAGATATCTCAAATCATCTCCAGGTGCAGTTTTGCTATTCAAGAAGGGAAAGGGGATTTCTATCTCAGCATGTGCGGATGCAGACTATGCAGGATGTCCCAAGGACAGGAAGTCCACCTCAGGGTTTGCAGTCTATGTTGGAGATGCTCTAGTCTCATGGAGGAGCAAGAAACAGATGGTGATAGCTAGATCTAGTGCTGAATCCGAATATAGGGCTATGGCCCAGGCTAACACAGAGATGATGTGGGTGAAGGCTGTACTTACATATCTATGTCTAGATGTACCACTTCCTATGAGCTTGGAATGTGATAATCAGGCAGCCTTATTCATTGCAAACAACCCAGCATTCCATGAGCGGACCAAGCATATTGAGGTTGACTGTCACTACATACGTGACATGATTCAGAAGGGGTTCATTGCTACATCTCATGTTACCTCAGAGAATCAAACTGCTGATATATTCACCAAGGCTTTACTACGAGGCCCATTCCAGAAGTGTGCGTCCAAGCTGAGCATGATTGATATCTATGCTCCATCTTGAGGGGGAGTGTTAATGCATATAGTAGTTTATGTATCTCTCTCTGTTATTTTATTTTTCAGTTGTATGCTTTATGTAATTTACCCATAGGCTACTCTCCTATATAAGAGAGCCTAGGGCTTATGGAATAAACATCTCGTTCATTTTTCCCAACAAGATATCTTCACCATCCTCTGAAGGAGCAAGCATGTCACCTGTGGGAGAGAAATACATAATAGACTCAAAGAAGGCGACATCAGCACTGATATTGTACCTTCGTCGAACAGGGTCAAAACAACAATATCCTTTTTGGGTTTTAGAATTGATGCAAACGGCTTCGGCGACGGCGAATAAAATAATAATATATTTTTTTGGTGGATTTTTGGTGGAAGAAGAGAGGGATTGAGAAGAGAAATTCTCGTCGGTAACGAGGGGTTGAAGGAGAAGACCGCGGAGATCGCGTGGAGGGAGAGAGAGAAGGAGAGGGGATAAAATGAGATCAACTCAAATTCTTAATTCATAATGGACTCCCTAAAACAACGGGCTACCTTCTCTTTATATAGGAGAGAGGGTTTACAAAAATAGTAAATACTCAAATTACAACTAATTTAATCCTAATTGACCTCTAACTAACTTAATTGGACTCTAAATTATTTAATTGACCCAAATTGTAATTAAAATATACGAAATCAACGTTGAGATCACAGGCGATCTCGATTATTTAATTAGACCACTATGACCCTTAAAAACGTAAAAAAAATTGATTATTATCTAATTGAATAAATGTGGCCCCATAATTTGGGGTCACGCTGCATCAACTCTCCACCGCTTTAAAAATTCGGCTCCTGACGAATTGCGTGATGTAGGTGGTTCGTTGGAGAAATCATCCTTGGATTGGGGCTTCAATTTACTCCCACGGGATCATCTTCAACATTACGTTTATAATTTTTTCCAATTGGAGGGTACCACTGCAATTTTCGTACCCCTTCACCCTTCTCTTCTTTAACATTGCCTTGGACCTGTCTGCAAATAGAGAACTTTGGCGATTTATTTTCGCAATTTTTCCAATTTACCCTCAATCCCCTGGAATTGAGGGATTCGGTTCCCTTTGTTGAGAGAACACCCGATAGGGTTTCTCCCTCCCTCAGAAAAGGGCGGCGGCGTCGGGCAGTAGCGGGGCGAGGGGTCACGCGGAGGCTGGCTGGGGTTGGCGGGGTAGCGCCTGGTGGAGAGAATGCGGCGGGGTGGCGATGGGTCGAAGGAGATACGTGAAGCCGGGGGGAGGGGAGAAGGCGCGGGGGTGAGAGAAGGTGGCGGGGCACGTTGGACCTGGGAAGCGGAGGCACTGGTGGGGGGAGAAGGAAGGGGATGGCGAGGCGGCCCGAGGAGTGGAGGGGGAAGGCGGTGGACAGGGATGTGTCACAGGTGGGGTTGGGGGTCGCGGGAGGGTCCTTCGGTGGGGCGACGAGGGTTGGGTCGATCGGGGTGGATGTCGGAGTTGGGTTTGGGAGCGGGGCTGGAGCCGCAGGGAGGGAGGGGGTGGGGAAAGTGGCCACGAGGGCTGGGAACTGTACCTCAACGGATGCCGGGGCGGAGGCGTCCAACGAGGGAGCCGCGAGTGGTGCCGGGGTCGACTTCGGAGGGGTTTTCAAGTCTGAAATCACCGGGGCAGCAAGCAGAGCAACACTTTTTTCTTCCGGGAAGATCTGGACAGCAACCGAAACTTCCTCCACAGCGGAGTTTTCTTCATCGCAACTCGTGTCAATGGCGTCGGGGGTTGGAGGCAGCGATTGGGCGCACATAGCCTTGAGATTAGCCATTATCTCTCGAACTTTGGACTGGGCAATCTGGATCTCACGTCGTGCGTACATGTCTTGTTTGTAAAATTCTTCGGCTTGTCGTTTCCACTCCAACGAACGTTGGTGTCGACGCGAGCGTCTGGACGGATCGTCAGATCGTGAGGACGATCTGTAGGCCATGCTCTGATACCAATTGATGCAAACGGCTTCGGCGACGGCGAATAAAATAATAATATATTTTTTTGGTGGATTTTTGGTGGAAGAAGAGAGGGATTGAGAAGAGAAATTCTCGTCGGTAACGAGGGGTTGAAGGAGAAGACCGCGGAGATCGCGTGGAGGGAGAGAGAGAAGGAGAGGGGATAAAATGAGATCAACTCAAATTCTTAATTCATAATGGACTCCCTAAAACAACGGGCTACCTTCTCTTTATATAGGAGAGAGGGTTTACAAAAATAGTAAATACTCAAATTACAACTAATTTAATCCTAATTGACCTCTAACTAACTTAATTGGACTCTAAATTATTTAATTGACCCAAATTGTAATTAAAATCTACGAAATCAACGTTGAGATCACAGGCGATCTCGATTATTTAATTAGACCACTATGACCCTTAAAAACGTAAAAAAAATTGATTATTATCTAATTGAATAAATGTGGCCCCATAATTTGGGGTCACGCTGCATCAAGAATACCCAACAAACACACATTTAACAGACCTGGGAGAAAGCTTGTCAATACCAGGAGAGGGTGAACAAATGCAACCGAACCAAAAACACGAGGCGTAAATGAGAAAAGATCCTTCACGGGAAACGCAATCGAGAATGGGATCGTCTCCCCTAACACCGATGAAGGCATACAATTTACCAGATAACAAGCAGTTAGAACCGCATCTCCCCAATAGGAATGAGGAGTACAACTCTGAATCAAGAGGGTTCTGATAGCATCCAAAAAATGGCGGTGTTTCCTTTCAGCCACCCCATTCTGTTGGGAGGTATAAGCACACGATGTCTGATGCACAATGCCATGGTACTTAAGAAATTGATAGAGTTGAGTGTTGCAGAATTCGAGAGCATCGTCAAAATATATGTACTTGACTCTGGCAGAAAAGATGTTCTTCAATTCATTAATAAAAGATTGAATAACAAGACCTGCATCAGACTTGTTCTTAAGAAGAAAAACCCAAGACAACCTAGAAAACTCATCAACAGCAACAAGATAAAACCTGTGTCCCTATTGATCTGGGACACGACTTGGACCCCAAATATCGAAATGAAACAACTCAAACAGACAATGACTACTTGGACCCTGACGACTATGGAAAGAAGACCGATGATGCTTCCCAAGCTGGCAGGCCTCGCACTGAAAGGTGGAGCGAGGAGAAATCTGTGAAAGAACATGAACCACCTTTTGTAGAGGAAGATGACCAAATCACATATGCCACATGTAAGGGGAAACAAACCCACTGCGTATAGAAGATGAGGCACCAGCATACGGAGACTGCTCAAGTCTGTAAAGGCCCCCTTGCTCGCGGTCACTTCCAATCACTCTGCTCGTGAGTATGTCCTGAAACACAAGAGCAGAAGGATCAAATACGGCACGCCAACGTAAATCTTTGGTGATCTGACTAATTGATAATAAATTCATAGAAAATCCAGGAGCATAGAGAACATTAGGAAGCCTTAAGGTAGGAGTCAACTGCACCTCCACCTGACCAGTGATGGGGGAATGTGTACTATCTGCTATCACAACTGACCGTCCAGGTTGTACAGGAGTAAAAACACTAAACTGACCTTTGTCACCACATAGATGGTGTCATGCACCTGAATCCATAATCCACTCTGACGAGTCTGCCCTGTAACAAGTAGTAAAGGCATACTTTGTACCTGACGTAGACGTTGATGCTGAGGCGGCCACATCTGAAGATCATGAAGGAGATCTGGTCAAACTGGTCGTGGGCATAATCTCTCTGAGTCAAGCAACAAGCTCATCAAATCTTTGATCAGGAGCAGGTGAAGGGCTCCCAACTGGTTGTGTCTTCTCTGCAACGCGAGCTGAAGGAGGAAACCCATGCTTGGAATATCATGTATCCTCAGAGTGGCCGGATCTATGGCAGTAAGTGCACGGCTGACGGGGTCGACCACCTCCTCCTCTGCCACGGTTAGAGCTCCCTCTACCACAATATGGTAAATGGCTTTCCCTACCACGAGAGGCAGCCATAGCTGAAGATGTCTGGGACTGCAGAGTACCTCCTGAGGATATGGATAGTCTACTCAATCTGCGATATGCCTCCTCCATTGGAGGTATGGTAGCGTCAGTAAGGATCTGGGCACGAGCAGCATCATACTCAGAATCAAGAGCTGCTAGAAAAACTCCAGTCATCATAGAATCTCTGTATACCTTGAGCTGCTCTGGCATAGCAATCAAGGGAGTGTAACCATGCAACTTCTCAAACATACCCCTCAAGGAAGTATAGAGGGTATGAAGGGGACAACCATTCTGCTTAGATGTGAAGATATCGTGCTGGAGCTGGAGTATCTTCGACTCATTCTTCGCCGGTGAATATGTGGTGGCGAGAATGTCCCAGATAACCTTCGTCGTTGGTTGGCTCAGAATATCATTGGCTATCTCAGATGACACAGTCCCAGACAGCCATACTCGTGCATAAGCATCATTTGCCTCCCATGAGGCATTTATCCCAATCATGTCACTTGGTTCCTCCACCGTGAGGATGTGCTTCTTGCCATTACGATGCATCAGACTCATGAACTGCATGGCCCACAGTTCATAGTTGGTTCCATCCATTTTAACAATGGGTGTCGGACCTTTGAAGGTACAAAAGGATGAAACATCCACTTTGTTGCCGAACATGATGACAACTATCTTCAAGACTAGGCTGAGAAACAAGAAATACCGGTGTCTACACTGACATACAGGAAGACGATTGTGGGGTGCAGACTCATACCACAACCTCTTCCATTCTTGGAAGAGTCCTTTGGGTAGCTAGGATGTTGCTAGGGCTTCACGTGACCCCCTAGGTACCCAAAAGAGTAACACGTAGGACGGCACTCACACGTGAAGATGAAGTAGGCCACACGACAGCGAAGGAGAGGCAACCGCCAGGCTAGGCGGCTACGCATGAGGGGAGCTAGGTGGCGGCGGCCGTAGGAGAAGACTGGGCAGCGGCGGCGGCTCCCGCGGGAGGGGGGGTCTGGGCGGCGGCAGCGGCAGTGAGCCCGAGGGTATTAGGGTTTTGGTGGGGGTAGGGTTCTAGGGCACAGGCTCTGGTCTAGGACCGTCGCTCTGATACCATGTTGAGAGGGAAAAAGAAAAGATAACATTCATCTAGCCCTAGAGCTCTCTTATATAGGAGAAAAACTCTATGGGTAAATTACATAAACCGGACGATAAAAATAAACAATATAAGAAGGAACGACAAGATAACACGAGTATTGTAAGAGCAAATACAGAAACTATATCATGATTTATTCACTTCGTCCAAATGTTGAGAAACTACTAGTAACTGGAGTTCTCAACGGAACTCCCCATTTCATACTCTCCTGCTCTCCTCACAGAAAGGGGCCCCAGCTCCAGGTGCAGGACTGCAGAACATCCAACCTTCGTGCAGAAGGAAGTTTACGATGTTGAGTACAAATGGTAGAGTTCTGGTCTTGTTATCGTACCTTTTTTGGAATTTTCGCTATCGTGTCAGTGAAGCTGTTCATTTCTCCCAATTACATGCCTGAGAAAAATCCAGGGAAGAGGTTGCACCGGCCAGCCTCCAGCATAACTGTAGAATGGGATCTGATTTCCATCTCTTTGGAGATATTCTTATGAGATTCAAGAGTTTTATCCAGTTTCAATCTTGGAAGCCACGTCCATGTTTAGTTGCAATTTCAGTGAAGTATCGGTATCAGAAATTATGGATTCCGATTTTTGACAACTTTGGTGGCATGCAAATGAATCTCGTATCTCAACCATGTCTATCAGTTCTGGTTAAAAAATATAATTTGTGTGTGAGTTTAACTTATTTTAATTAAAAAAAGAGAGAAATGCCCACAATGGTGCCTGCCCCACTATATATTACGATAAAAAGATGGTCTAAAAGTACAAACACCAGTTGTCGCGCAGAGATCTAGCCATATTCATTACATTCTCAATTCTCAACATGGAACCATTCTACCCTAAAAATGATTCCGTTTCGAATAACCAAATAGCTCACATTTTAGCTATCGATCGCCAAACCTCCGCCGCAGATAACTGGTTCACAAGTAGGATAGCCCAAAAGTTAGAATGAGATGATATATCTAACCAAGGAATGTCAACAGACTCCCAAACTTGAAGAATGCAAGGGGCAAGTATAGAACATATGGCTGAGGTCATCTAGAGCTAAACAGCAAACGGGACATGAGTTGTCCTCTCCTGGATGAAAAATGGCATGGTGCACCTTGCTCAGTGTCTTCTTTCCCTGCTCTTCTCTCTCCGTTGAATCCATAGAAAACCCTTTATCTTCATAA
Organism: Ottelia alismoides; assembly: GCA_037367405.1. Classification (NCBI taxonomy): domain Eukaryota; kingdom Viridiplantae; phylum Streptophyta; class Magnoliopsida; order Alismatales; family Hydrocharitaceae; genus Ottelia; species Ottelia alismoides. Next base: position 574,410 of record JAZKJV010006494.1, read on the forward strand.
GAATACGAAGTGTCCAAATGAAAGTACACTCCCTTCAATATCCTTGGAGAGGGTTTAGAGGAGCAGTGAGGACAACGTAAGCCTTCTTGATCAAAAAGTACCCATCACATAAACCCAATGATCTCATCCTGTACTCGAACATGCAAAAATGGAAGTGAGATCCAGCATTCTGAGGAGATCCTGAAGACTCTGGTCTGAAAAATCCAATGAGAAAATCACCATCCACTGAAAAGATGCCTCGTGATTAGTAGGTAAAACAAACAACAGGGGGAACCGCATCTTCAAAGACCTCTCCCATATCCAATTGTCCATCCAGGATCTGAAAGATGACCACTCTCCCACAACTGGTCGTACATGCAGGACCAGCTCTTGAGTCACTACATAAACTCCCTTCCAATCTGTTGTCGGTGACTGGCACCTTCTGGGGGAATGGAAGGATGCGACGGGAGATCATAGATCTTATGATCCACACAACAAGCGAGGTCCCAAATTCCAGTTGTCCATTTGAGGAGGGTTTTGTTCATATCTTAAAGCCTTAAGATCCAAAGCATGGTATGAAAAATCTAGCCTCGAGACGAGGCGGCTCATTTAGCCTCGAGGTGTGCGTCTCGATCCAATTCAGTGAAGCAGAATGCCTCGAGGCAACGAGGCATTTTATGGAGGCATTTTTTACTTTTTTGGAGCATTTTGTTGCTGATTTTAATGCTTTACTAGGTAGTTTGAGAAGCTTGTAAACATCCGCTTATGTAAGATTATGATTATATAAGATGAATGCCTAAATCTGATGTTTCTTTCATAATCATAACTTCATATTTACACCTAATCATATCCAAATATTTCGGCAAATGCTTACCATTTCACTCTATAATGAATGAATTCATAAAATATCAGATCCAACAATACTCGTAAACTTAATGAGCTTTACAATGTATCGAGCAAAACAAATAGATAGGATTCAATGTTTCTAATTCTGCCATATATTATATGTTAGACACATAACATAAATTTCTTTGACATATATTTAATCATATTTTTGTGTACAATAATAATTCAAAGATAGATATTTATTATTTAATTTTTCGCAACATTTATAGACAATGATCCCTCTTTAATTGGATGAAAATGTTATCGAAAGGGATATGAAGTTATATATTCTTTTTTGGTGTTCTTATCTCTATTATTTCATCATATCTTATAGTGTTAAGTATAGTAATATGTTGGGCGGAAAACATATAACTACATTGACATATGCATATAATTATAATTTTATGCATATTTTCTCTATAAAACGAGGCTTACGTCGTGATTGTCTCGAGGCTACGCCTTGCCTCGATTCCGAGGAAAACACCTTGTTCCGCCTTTCATTTTCAAACCTTAACCCAATACCTCGTGCATCCAGCAAAAGGGTGACAGTGTCTCAATTTACTAGGTGTATACCTTGACCACCAGATAAACTCCCTAGGAAACTTCTCATACGAGCTTCAAGGTACGAAGGATCCCCACAGGAATAATACGTGTAGAAATAAAAAAACACATGGAGCGCCGCTTGAACCACCTTCAAGATACTACCTCCTTTGGACAACCATGAGGCTTTCTACCCGACCAACTTCCGCTCCAACCTTTCAACCATCGTTAGCCAGTCGGACTTATGCAATCTTCCACTGCACAACGGTGATCCCAAGTAGCTCAGGGGAAGACTACATCTCGAGGTAAACATAATCATCTCACAATTTGCAACCTCCACCTCAAAAAAGTCAAATGGAACAAAATGAATTTGGATCTCTTGATAGCAAGACCTGATAGCCCTCCAAAAAAGTTGAGCACGATGTCCATCCCTTTAATATATGAGCATCTTCCCTCTATGAAGAAGATGGCATCATCTGCATATTGTACAATGGGATAGAAAAATCACCATAACCGTACATGAAGTGTGTGTCCTCTCTGCACCATGTGTCCCACCACGATTGCAAGAAACGTCAACGACAAGCACAAATAACGTGGCTAATGAATAGCCTTGCCTACACCCCCTCTACAACGGTTAGGAAAAAAATTCCTCCTTGGACTTCCCATTTACCAAGACCATCATCAACATAGTGATGGCACAACATTTCATCCAGGATATCCAGAGATTTTGGAAACTACACTTTTCCAAAGCATAGGAAATGCCAATCAACACTATCATAGTCTTTGAAAGATCAATCTTCCATAAAATCCATGAGCTTTTTGACACTTCCAGCCTCCTAATATCTCTAAGACTAATACAATGTTGTCCATCATCAAATGATCAAGGATAAAATCAATGTGGACCTCATCAATAAGATCCTATAGGACATTGCGGAACAAGTTGGCTAACTCCTTTGCTACTATCAAATATATTATGTTGGAGAGAGCAATCGGCCGAAAGTCCTCCACTATCTTGGAACCTCCTTCTTTAGGAGAAAAATAAGTGCCATGTTTAATTTCTTGTTACCATGATTTCCAGCTGCAAACTCCTAAATTATGTCCATAACATTACTATCAAGCATAGACCAGAATCCCTTGGAGAAAAATACTAAAAATCTATCTGGTCTCGCTGCCCCATCCGCATTGAGCTTCCAAATCGTTGTGCGAAACACATCGATGTTGTACTCCTTGATGAGGTCGTTCCCCTGCTCCCTCGTCAGCAACGAACCCATGATTTCCTGCCGCAAACTCCTAAATTACGTCCATAACAGTACTATCAAGCAAAGACCAAAATCCCTTGAAGAAAAAGGCGGGAAATCTATCCGGTCTCGCTACCCCATCCGCATTGAGCTTCCAAACCGTTGTACGAACCTCATCGATGTTAAACTCCTTGATGAGGTCATTCCCATGTTCCCTCGTCAGCAACGAGGCCCCTTGGCCCATCCATCTCCAATCACAATGTGGACTCCGACGGCTTGCTCTCTCGAAGAATTTGACCACGACATGACCCGCCTCCTTATCACCTTCAAAATGATTGCTCTCCACTAACACCGACCGGATGTAGTTTCCCCTCCTTCCATTGGTGACCGAGTTAGCATCTCCTTCCCTTATCCAGTGTTGTCTGGATCGTTGTCTCCATTCAATCTCCTGCTTTTTGTCCTCCTCGTGAATGATCTTTTGCATGCCAGTTCTCTCTTCCAGTTCAGATGGCAAGAGATCCATGTATCCTCCAACCTATCCAGAATTTCCAGTTTCAATTGTGCTCAGTGTTCACGAAAGCGATCTATGCGGCCGCATATGCGCGTGCAGCACCTTCAGCGCACCGCTTTCATGAATCAGTTAATTATGCGCTCATGGTGCTTATGTGGGCCGCATATGCGAGCTATGCGGGCGCATATGCCCTCTGTGCACCTGCTTTGGATTAAATGTGATTTTTATATATGATTTTTAATGTAATTTTTTAAGCCACTTATTTCATGTTATTGTTTTGAAATGTGTCAAATGTGGGTTATAGTATGATTTGTGCCATGTTTTTTATAGTATGATTTGTGCCACTTATCATAATTTGATCATATGACATAATTTGGATAACATTGCACCATCATTTTACCATTATTCCTTGTTTTTACATGTATGCCAACCAAGTATTCCATGACCATTTAAATTTATCGTCGAAGTAGTCGTACTGTGAGATTAGAGTTAACAAGAAGGAAGAAAAGAAATTATGTACCAATAATTTAGCAAACTAATTTAGTCAACTAATAGTTATTTTGAATGCAATATATATAGATATTATGTAGAGTTTGGTACTTTTGATGGAGAATTAGTAATTAATATAACGACGAAGATAAATGACATTATAATTCAACAATAGAGTCATTTATACAAATATATATTCACATACATTGGTATACAAGTTGCAACAAAAGTCATTCCACTTAATTTATTATTAAGAAGCACATCATATCATCGTATCATGAATTTAGTAGACATATAGTTACATGTCACCTCCACATATTGGAGTTAACCAGTTAGAATATTGTCGCTTGAACATTTTTGTTTTCTTATGCCATTTTAATTAGTGCATTACTAATGTTATTTGTGTTAAATTTCAATTTTCTTTCGAATATTTACATATTTTGGTGATTGTTGTCAATTATTAATTGTGCTAACTTTTCTATTGAAGTACTATTATTTTATTGATAAAGATTGTTTTAAGCTCTATATGAAAGTATTTTTCTTAGATCTTCTGTTGGAGCACAATTATACATAAATTTAGTTCAGTTGTAGTCATTTTTGTTTATATTTATTTATTTTTAAATAAAAAATTAAGAAACCGCGTAGAACTGCATATGCCCCGCATATGTCCCCGCATACCGCTTAACCGCTATTCAGTGACCAATCCGAACGCATATGCATACCGCTTTCCTGAACCTTGATTGTGCTTCTACAAGGTATTTGGCATATGGTATTTGTATTCTTCCTAAGCATTTGCTTTTAAATGGGACATATGAGGCAATATAAGAATAGAAATTTAGATAAAAGGTATAATACGTGTGTAACCCACGAATATCATAAATTACACATACGTCCCATGTTAAGTTTTTTTTTGTTTTGAGTATTACTTCTTTAAAAAATTTGGAAGTTCGCTTTCCTATTGTAAATTTGGGATATCTAAATCAAGTTTCAGTACATCTTGTTCTCATCACGCACCCTCCTACTTGGTGCATCATTCCTCTCAGATATCCCCCTTCCTCCAATCACCCACTCCTCTCCATCCTACTTCCCTTTCCTTCAATGACCAAACCACCGTAAAAGGCTTCCATCTGCAGAGCTCCAGTGAACAGGCTTCAGTGTTAAAGCTCTGGGATTGGGATACAGAGAAGCACCACTTTGAAATTCCAAGGTCGGGGCGAACAATGGAGCTTGAGTTATCAAGCTTTTGCAGAAAACCCCCAGTGCAGCTGCTCCTTCTGCGGAACCCCGAGATGGGAATCATAGTGAAGTTCTAACAAATTGAGGTACATTCGATAATCAGAAGGTTTCAGGATTGATGTTAGAGAATAAGATTGAAGGATGAATGAGGGAAGATGTCATATTGCAAGAACACGACAGTTCTTTTTAATCCAAGAACATGACAAAGTTTAGTTTGATTTGTTGGCTTCCACGTGCTTTTTGAGATTTGCAGGGCATACACTGAATATACAAAGGTTTTATCATTTCAACAAATTTTCGACTCTTTGGTGCCTGTTATTGGGGGTGTAGAGAAAGCTGGCATTGATGTCGGCACTTAAAGCCTTGTTTTTAACAAGATGATGATACACTTCCAATAGGTCTATATCATTTCCTTATTAGTGTAATATTCAAATATAAAAGCAAACAATTCTGCATCATACCTCTTGTTTATTGTACAGTAATGAAACTTCATAGTCCCTGATCTGACATCTTCAATATACTGCAATAAAAGAACAAGGTGTAAAGAGGTCAGGGAGGGGTCAACCATTCTTGGAACTAGAAGAACAAATGATTGAAGGACCCAAAAAACGAAATATGTTCCAATGGGTACTAGCTCCTACCAGTCGCAAGGTAACAGAAATCGATGAGAATGCCAACGAATCAAATGGTATCTCATCCAAAGAAAAAAAGTGCACATTCTAATGACTCGGGTCCAGGAGAGAACTTGGGCTTTTTCAATCTTGCTCGAAAAATGATGTAACTCTGTACTGCATATGACAAGAAGATATCATGAAGAATCTTTATTATATGAGGTCCAATTCATTGCCAATAAGCAAGGTACTTTTACACACTTGGCCAACACGAGGGATGTCTAAATGTGCAAATGGTGAAACTACTTCCACATCAGCACAAGCTTCTTCCAAGGTTTCTCTGATTGCGCCCTCAGAAGCCGATTCTCCTATTTCTAAGTAACCAGCAGGAAGAGTCCTAGGAAAATAACCAGTAGAAATTGGATTTAACCCAAATGAATGTAGGAAAGACCTCGAAAACAATTAGAGGGGAAAATCTAGAGAAAAGGTTCGCTTAGAGCTTCGCCATTAGTATTTCAAAATAGGGTTTTTATCACTTGTGCCCCTTCAAGATATCGCAATATCATTTATGCTCCTATCTTTTTGGTAATATCAGTTGTGCTCCTCACTTCTTGTCGTTTTATCAGTTGTGCCCCTTGGGTTAGTTGCCGTCCATCCACAGTGCAAACGGACGTTAACTTTGAGGACATAAGCTGAATTAATTTTAAAAAAAAGGTTCAGTGGTCATTTTGACACCCTCTTCCTCATCCTCTTCTTCTTCCTCCTCTCCTCCCATCCTCCTCCTCCAACCTCCTCCTCCTCCCTCGCCGCCCGGAACTCCTCCTCGCCGCCCGGAACTCCTCCCCCACCCCCGGCCTGCCCTCTTCCTCCGCCCCAGCCGCTCCTAATGCGTAGGCGTAGGTCGTGCTTCTTCCCACAGACGACCGAGGCCTGCACGTGGGACTAGTGCGTCGGTGAAACAATGAGGACCGGTTGCGCCCAGGTCGCCACCCGCCCGGTGCTCCGTGCCCAGGTCGCCCCCCTCCCCCCTGCCCCGCACCGCGTCGCCCCCTGCTCCCCCTCCCCGCTGCCCCGCACCGCCCCCTCCCCCTGCCCCGCACGCACCGCACCCTGCTCCCCCTCCCCCTGTCGCGCACCGCGCCACCCCCTGCCCCGCACCGCCCCCTCCCCCTGCCCCACACCGTGCCGCCCCCTGCTCCCCCTCCGCCTGCCCCGCACCGCCCCCTGCCCCGCACCGCCCCCGGCTCCCCCTCCGCCTGCCCCGCACCGCCCCTCCCCCTGCCCCGCACCGCGCCGCCCCCTACTCCCCCTCCGCCTGCCCCGCACCGCCCCCTCCCCCTGCTCCGCACCGCGCCGCCCCCTGCTCCCCCTTGATAACGTCGTGAAGCCGACCTCCTCCCGCAGCCACGCACCTCCCCCAGCCCCCTCCGCTCGCGCTCCAGCCCGCACCTCCTCCCAGCCTCGCACCTCCTCCCCAACCCTCCTCATTTGATTTTATTCTGACCATAATACCCCTCTTAACCACACCATGGTTTAAGTAAACTATGGTTATTTTAATTTTTTGACGGTCAATCTGACGGAAGGGAACAAGTGATAACGGAGAAAGAAGTGAGGGGCACAACTGATATTACCAAAAAGATAGAGGCGTAATTAAAATTGTGATATCTCAGAGGGGCACAAATGATAAAAACCCTTCAAAATAAAATAGAGCTTTCAAATCAAACCAATCACCATGCACCACCTGTGTCAAATGAACATTAATCATTATACATTTTTGACTTATGGATATTGTGAATGAACTTGTTGGCACAAATGCGGCACAAGCTCTACGTTTTCCAATTCCCAGTACCCCCAAAAATGGCATACAGAAACTGATAACATCTCAGATGAATTACATGGTTCTGTCTAATCAATTAGAAACCTGCATTCAAGAATTCAGAATTGTCGAATATTGTTCAGAATTAGAAAAACTACAAGAAACCAATGTAGCCAGACTGCATCACCATCGCCACAAATTACATGAAAAAAACACCTGACAAAACAATCTCTTTGTGAAGTTAAGTATGCGACAAAACCCATAATACTATTTTAACATGAGCATAGCTGTCTGCTAGCATGAACCCATGTATGCATTCCTCAAACCTCAGACTAACAACTGAGTATTTCCATGCTTAATAAAAAAGAAACCACCAAAGAGAAGGGGTGTCTGAACTCTTCTTGTGTTAAATAATGGAATTTGGTAATGAGCTTCATTCATAGTTATTCAAGCCTTTCAACAAATGAAGAATAGAGACCATTATGAACTAGCAGCATAATGGCAAATAAAAAAGCGGGACAAGAATATGTACCAAAGCCCGTAAGATGGTTCAATATTCCGTCTGCATAGTAAGACTTTTCCATCTTGCTCTACCAAGCAGCCAACAACCTGTAGAGAATAATGGGAACCGGGAAATAAGATGATTTTGACGAGAATTCTCTGGCGAACAAATCACATGTCGACATTCAGTAATATTTAAGTAAATTTGAAGCAGTCTAAACAATGGGCTCAAAGAACTGTGGTAGTAGGGTTTGAGATGGCATAAAGGAAAGCTAAAGAATGCATTTGCATCACACTAAAACCAAATGTACGACAAAAAAGCCTTTTTCCAAATTAAGTAGGGACAGTTACATGGATTTTTTACCTCCATTCAGATCTATCTTGGGTCATTCTCGGACTTAGATCCAAAAAATTAAGATTCTTTCGTATAGTCTCATTCCAACACTTCTTGGGCCTTCCTCGCCCTCTCTTAGCCGGCTCAACATCACAAAACATCACAAAACTCGCATCTCCTCATCGGTGCATCAACTGGCCTCCTTTGCAAATGACCAAACCACCTTAAGCGATTTTCTCGCATCTTATCCTTGATCGGAGCTGCACCAGCTTTCCTTCTGATAATATCATTCCGAATCCGATCTTTACGTGTGTATGTCCATACATCCACCTTAGCATTTTCATTTCAGCTACTGTCATTCTCTGCACATGTCTATGATTCACAGGCCAACATTCAGATCCATAGAGCATAGCAGGTCTCAAAGTTGCTTTGTAAACTTTCCTTTAATTTTCGAATGAATTTTCTTATCACAAAGAACAGTAGAGGCTCATCTCTACTTTAGCCAACCTGTATTTTATTCTATTTGTAACATCTCCATCAATTTCCCCATCATATTGCAAAATAGATCCCAAGTATCAAAAAGAATCTCTCTTCTGAATGTTATCGTCACCAATTTTCACCTTGATTCTTTCATCATTGCTTACATCAAAAGTGTACTCCATATATTCAGTCTTAGCCCAACTTTTACGAAATCCATTAGTCTCCAATGCATGTCTCCAGACCTCAAGCTTACTCCATCTCTAGTCTCATTAATCAACACAATATCATTAGCGAATAAATACGCCAGGGTGTCTTATCCTGAATGTGACTCGGCAAGTTGTCCATAATCAAAGTAAAAAGGAAGGGATTCAAAGTTGAACCTTAATGCAGACTAATGTTAATGTCAAAATAGTCAGTCTTCCCAGACTGTATCCTTGCACAAAATGAAGTCCTATCATACATATCTTTTATGAGGTTAATATATAGGATATGTATTTGTTTCTTCTCCAAAACTCTCCACAATATCTCCCGTGACACAATCATAAGCATTCTCCAAATCAATAAAAATCATATGGATTTTCCTTCTTTTAGCTCTATAAACCTTCATTGTTCTCCTCAGCAAGAGGATGATTTCAATAGTTGAGCGACCTGACATGAATCCCAAATAGTTTTCTTTCACTTTGGAAACTTGCCTCAGCCTTCTTTCGATCACACGTTCTCAAATTTTCATAGTGTGACTCATCAGCTTGATACCTATGTAATATGAACAATTTTGAATGTCTCCATCTTATAAAGAGGTACCACGATGCTTCTCCTCCAATCTCCGAGCATTTTCTTGCTTCGTCAAATAACATTGAATAAATTTGTAAGCCAAGTCAAACCACGCTCACCTAAAATGTAGAGATAATTATGTAGTCGGTGTATCATTTATGCTACTTTTATTTTCTTGGTAACCTCTTATGTAATTTACCCATGGGTTCTCTCTCTATATAAGAGAGCCTAGGGTTCTATGGAATATATAGATAACTCTTTTCCACCAACATGGTATCAGAGCCAAAATCCAAAACCCTAACCCTTCCCACCGCCACCCTCCTCAGCGTCGCCGCCTCCTTCCACCCCTCCTCGGCGCCACCACTCCTCCTCCCATCGCCTCCTCCTCCTCCCACCGTGCCGCAGGCCCCTTCACCATCGAACCCCCTTCACCGTCGAGCCCTCTCCACCGTCAGGCCCCCTCTACTGCGGCATCTCTCCACCGCCGGGCCCTTCCACCGCAGGCCCCCCTGTCAGCGCCTCCTCTCCCCTCGGGCTCTCCCTCCATGGATTTGAGTGCGTAAAGTCTACATATGCACTTAAATCCTATGCAGTTTATGTAGACACTTGTCTTTTGATCATGAATCCTAGTTCTCCGTCTCCGGCGACATGTTAGAAAACAAAGTCGATATGCCCTACATAGGCGCGTTCAAAGGTCCTGCGCCAATAGTCAAGATGGATGAGACAAACTATGAGCTCTGGGCGATGCAGTTCATGAGCCTCATGAACTACATCGCCCAGAGCTCATAGTTCGTCCCATCCATCTTGACTATTGGCATTAAGTCAAACGGTAAGAAGCACATTCTTACCGAGGAAGAATCAACAGAGAAGACTGAGATCTATGCCTCCTGAGAGGCTGATGATTCATATGCCAAGGTCTGGCTCTCAAGCACGTTGTCGATGGAGATTGCTAATGATGTTCTCCATCAGCTCGCTGCTAAGGCGATGTGGGACATACTGGCAGCGACCTATTCGCAAGTGTGTAATGAGACAAAGATGTTACAGCTCCAGCATGACATATTCACCATGAAGCAGAATGGATGGCCAATACATTCCTTGTATGCATCCCTACGGGGGATGTTTGAGAAACTCTACAGTACTATACCTCTCACGGTCACCCCCGAGCAGCAGAAGACTTTTAGGAAAGATACCACGGTGGGGGTACTGCTTGCGGCTCTTGATCATGAATATGATGATGCCTGATCACAGGTACTTGCCGATGCTATCATTCCTCCTATGGAGGTCGTCTACCGAAGGCTTAGTCGCATCTCTGTCTCTTCTAGTACTTCTACTCCACCACCTTCGGCGATGGCTACGTCCCGAAGGAGAGGTGGTCAGTCTTCATTTCATGGTCGTGGACCTCGTGGTTGAGGCGGTCGTTTTCGCCAGCCATGCACTTTTTGCCATCGCACAGGTCACTCTTAAGATACATGCTATTATAAGCATGGGTTTCCAGCATCGGCGCGAGTAGCCGAGCATGTTGCATCCCTGTCGGCATCCACTTCAGATCACATGTTCGAGGAGCTTGTGGTGAGATTGCGTGATATTATGCCTCCCGCATCTACAGATTCTCCAGGCGGTTCTTCAGATATTGCTGCTTCATCATCTGCCAGTACTTCTGCCTCTGCTAGCACCTCAGGCAGTGCTTCTGCTTTTACATCATGCCATTATTCAGATGTCTCAGATTGGATTATGGACTCTGGCGCAACACATCGTTTTTGTCACGACAGAGATAGACTCGCATCATACAGAGAGATTCAACTAGGACGGTCAGTGGTAATAGCCGATGGGACTCATTCCCCCATTATTGGACAGAGGGAGGTTACCTTGTCACCTTCCATGCATTTATAGAATGTTCTACATGCCCCTGATTTTTTGATGAACCTACTGTCTATTAGTCAGATTACAAAGGATTTGCACTATCGCGCTATATTTGAACTATCTTCTATTATATTTCAGGACATACTAACGGGCAGGGTGATTGGTTGTGGCTCTGAGCATGATGGTCTCTATCGTATGGTCCGGAATTCCTACGCCGGTGTCTCCTCTTATTCAGCCGGATCAGTCTCTCCGTATACTTGGCATCTACGCTTTGGTCACCTCTCACTTCAGAAGATGCGTCATCTCTTGCCTCAGATTCCTCCAAGTTCTTTCTTTCGGTGTGAAGCATGTCAGTTGGGAAAACACCATCGAGCTAGTTTCCCTAGTCGTCAATATCGGAGCAGTAGCTCCCCGTTTGAATTATTTCATGTCGATATTTGGGGTCCGAGTCGTGTTCCTGATCACCAGTGACACAGGTTTTATCTTGTAGTAGTTGATGATTTCTCTCGTTTGTCGTGGGTATTTCTATTAAAGAACAAATCTGAAGCAGGGGAAGTTATTAGAAATCTTATAATTGAAGTGCAAAATGTTTTTTCCTCTCATGTCAAATATGTTCGTACGAACAATGCATTGGAATTTTGCACTCGTTCTCTCTCACATATCTTTTCGTCAAAAGATATTATTCATCAAACCACATGTGCTTACACATCTCAACAAAATGGAGTTACAGAGAGAAAACATCGTCATCTTCTTGATATTACTCGAACCCTACTTATCCAGAGTTGTGCACCTATTTCTTTTTGGGGAGATGCAGTTCCTACAGCCTGTTACCTTGTGAATCGTATGTCGTCCTCGGTACTTGGTGAGAAAATTCCTCTTTCTGTTATTTTTCCAGACAAGGAATTATTCTCTATTACCCCTCGTATCTTTGGTGTTGTTGCTTTTGTTCACCGGTTGTCTCCTGGACTTGACAAACTCTCACATAGAGTTGTCAAGTGTGTCTTTGTGGGTTACTCTCGGACTCAGAAAGGATACCGTTGTTATGATCCCGTAAACAGGAAATACTTTGGCAGTGCAGATGTTATATTTTTTGAGATGTACTTCTCACTTGCAGGTGACAGGTTGGCCTCATCCACATCTAATGACGAAGTCTATGTTCCTCCTCCTATTCTGAGTCCACCACCGTCCATTCCTGTCTCGGTTGTCATGTCAACATCATCCCCATCACCACCACCACCCCCGCCACCACCACCACTAAAATCACATGTCTTGCCTTACATAAATATTATAAACGTCGGTCAGGTCATGCTCATGCTGCACCTCAATCATCCAACACGCTTATGTTCAGATGTTATTACTAATGATGGGTCGGATAGAGTGCATGTGCAGGATTCATCTTTGCAGGAGGAATGTGAACCGGCGAGTACATTGGATGATGATCTGGATGTCCCTATTGCTATACGGAAGCAGAAACGTACTTGTGCATCATATACCCTTGCGTCCCAGGTTTACTTTCATCGTCTCATAGGGGACTTTCATAGGTTTGTTGTGGCTGTCTTCTGTGGAGATATCACGGAATTATCAGGGTGCCTTGAAGATTAACTGTCGGTGTTCTGCTATGAAGGAGGAAATGGGCTGCCCTAAAGTCATGGGTACATGGATCTTGGTTCCCGCTCCCTCAGGCGCATCTGTTGTTAGCTGCAAATGGGTATTCACAGTAAAGTACCACGCAGATGGTACTCTTGACCATTACAAGGCAAGGGTAGTGGCGAGAGGCTTCACTCAGACATATGGCGTGGATTATATGGATATCTTCTCTCAAGTTGCTCGTCATTCCACTCTTCGTATTCTTTTGTATGTTGTTGTGGTACGTGATTGGCCCCTATTACAACTTGATGTTAAGAATGCATTCTTGTATGGCGATCTGCAGGAAGAAGTCTACATGCAGCAGCCCCCGAGGTTTGCTGCTGAGGGGGAGAATCATATGGTGTGTAGACTTCACAAGGCGATATATGGCCTTAAACAGAGCCCAAGGGAGTGGTTTTAGAAGCTTTCCCATCTAATTGAACAACAAGGATTCAAGAGATCAAATGCGGATCACTCGTTGTTCATCCAGAAGGCTCCTAGAGGTACGGTTGTCATCATGCTATATGTTGATGATATTCTGGTTAAAGGAGATGATGCTCAAGGGATAGAGATGGCAAAAGCATTTTGGGCCGTCAGTTTGTTACGAAGGATCTTGGTACTCTACGATACTTTCTGGGGCTGGAATTTGCCAGGAATGCATAGGGTCTTGTGATGACCCAAAAGAAATATATTACAAATTTGCTTGTTGAAACGGTCATGGTTGGATGTAGACCCTCGAGTACTCCTGTAGATCCAAACATGAAATTATATGATAATGATTCTGAGGAGGTTGACAGGAGAAGGTACAGAGAAATGGTGGGTTAGCTTCTTTACATCACTATAACTCAACCTGATATTGCCTTTGCAGTTAGTCGAGTGAGTCAGTTCATGGAACAACCAAGACAGGTACATATGGATGACATATATGTGATACTAAGGTATCTAAAGTCGTCTCCAGGCACCAGATTGTTGTTTAGAAAGGACACAGATTTATCTATTTCGGCATGTGCGGATGCGGATTATGCAGGATGCCCTAAGGATCAAAAGTCTACTTCGAGCTTTGCAGTTTTTGTGGGCAGCTCTCTGGTTTCTTGGAAAAGCAAGAAACAAACTATTGTGGCTAGATCTAGTGCTGAATCTGAATATAGGGCCATGGCACAAGCAAGTACAGAGATGATATGGATTCGAGCCGTACTAGAAGTCTTGCATATAGATATACCTTTACCCATGCAGCTAAAGTGTGATAATCAAGTTGCTTTGTTCATTTCCAATAATCCTGCCTTTCATGAAAGAACAAAATATATTGAGGTAGATTGCCACTACACTAGAGATATGATCCAGAAGGGCCTGATTTCTACTTCACATGTTAGTTCAAGGGAGCAGACTGCCGACATCTTCACCAAGCCCTTGCTCAGAGGACCGTTCTAGAAATGTTCTTCCAAGCTGAGCATGATTGATATCTATGCTCCATCTTGAGGGGGAGTGTAGAGATAATTATGTAGTCGGTGTATCGTTTATGCTATTTTATTTTCTTGATAACCGGTTATGTAATTTACCCATGGGTTCTCTCTCTCTATATAAGAGAGCCTAGGGTTCTATGGAATATATAGATAACTCTTTTCCACCAACATAAAACTCTCCAAACTTCTATAGGAATATCATCAGGACCTACACCTTTCACAGGTCTCATAACCTTCAAAGCCTCCTCTGCTTCTTTTCTTTGTATTCGTCTATAGCTTGCACAATAAAAGTAACTTTCACTGCTAGCAAGATCTCCCAAAGTGATTTCCCTATTTCCTTCCACACCTTCCTAATCCTTAATGCATCTCACTTGCGAAAGGTCTTTGATCTTTCTTTCTCTTGCTTTAGCCAACCTGAATATATGCTTCTGGCTCTCCTTAGAGTCGAGATTTTTGTACATAACTTCATAAGCTTTTAACTTAGCTTTGCTTACAGCCTTCTTTGATTCCTTCTTCGCTATTTTGTAGTTTATGACAGTTTCATTTGTTCTATCTTTGGACAAAGCTTTAAAGCATGATCTTTTAATTTTGAGCTTCTCTTGTACCCCTCCACTCCACCACCAAGCCTCCTTTTGGCATGTAGCTCCTCCCTTTGACTCGCCTTGCATCTCTTTGGCTACCCTTCAGATACAAGATGCTGTCACCTCCCACATCTCGTTTGCACTTCCATTACAAACCCAAGATAAAGTCTTCTAAAACCTTCTCCCTGAAGCTTGATTGCTTCAACTGAAAATTCACCATCTAATTCTAGTGAACTTGGAAATCCTCATTTTTTTTACCAGCCCTTTTATTTCCACATCCATGACTAATAAGCGATGTTGGGTGGTCAAACTCTCCCCTGGGATTATTTTGCAGTCTTTGCAGCACAGCCGATTTCTTCTCCTCGACGCAAAGTAATATATATATATATATATATATATATGTATGTATGTATGTATGTATGTATTCTAGTCGAGCCACTCTTATAAGTAATTAAATGCCCCTACATCTTCTTGAAGAGAGTGTTTGCTATGAAAACATTGAAAAGATTATAAACCGTTACAAAATCCAGATTGACTTTTCCTTCTTCATTTCTATCCCCGAAGCCATGACATCCATGAACACTAGCATGCCTTGAAGAATTCTTTCACATATGTCCATTAAGATCTCCATCTAGGCAAATCACCTTCTTTGAAGGATACCCTGAAGCATCCTTTCTCACATGTCCACTAAAACCAAATGTACTAAACAAAGATATTTGCCAACACGTGCCTTTTGGCTACATAGAAGGATTTGAAAAATAAAAAAGGAAGAGGACAGATAATACTGATGGAGTAAAAACATAATAGTAGGGTTAAAATTGTCTATTGATATATATATATGTACACCTATGGGGATAGACTGGGGCCAGAATAACATAAAAACAACGAAGCAAACTTTAAATTCCAACATGGTGTGGTAAGAATGTGAGATTGGATGCAACGTAAAAAGGTGGTATTGATTGCATATACTAGTACAATATTTAAACTACAGGACCAAGTCAAACATGAATATAGAGCACGTCAAAAAATATCAACAATGTGTAAAAGCACAGCTGCACAAGAAAATGAGTATGGATATTGTTGGGAAACGTGAATGAGTTGTTTATTCCATAGCCCTAGGCTCTCTTATATAGGAGAGTAGCCTATGGGTAAATTACATAAAGGGAATAACAAGAAAATAAAATAGCAAAGAGATACAATACTAAATATGCGTCAACACTCCCCCTCAAGATGGAGCATAGATGTCAATCATGCTCAGCTTGGAAGCACACTTCTGAAATGGGCCACGTAACAATGCCTTGGTGAATATATCTGCAGTCTGGTTCTCTGAAGTAACATGGGATGTGATAATGAATCCTTTCTGAATCATATCACGTATAAAGTGGCAATCCACCTCAATATGCTTGGTCCGTTCATGGAATGCAGGATTGTTTGCAATGAACAAAGCAGCCTGATTATCACACTCCAAGTTCATAGGAAGTGGTATATCTAAGCATAAATCTGTCAGCACCGCTTTCACCCACATCATCTCTGTAGTAACCTGGGCCATAGCCCTATATTCGGATTCAGCACTGGATCTAGCTACCACAGTTTGCTTCTTGCTCCTCCATGAGACTAGAGCATCTCCAACATAGACAGCATACCCTGAGGTGGACTTCCTATCCTTAGGACATCCTGCATAGTCTGCATCTGCGCATGCTGAGACAGAAATCCCCTTTCCTTTCTTGAATAGCAGACCTTTACCTGGAGAAGATTTGAGATATCTAAGTATCATGTGTATTGCATCCATATGCACCTGACGTGGTTGCTCCATGAACTGGCTCACACGGCTCACTGCAAATAATATATCTGGCCTAGTGATCATGGCATATAACAATTTGCCTACCAGCTCTCTGTATCTTCTCCTGTCAACCTCCTCTGTGTCATCATCATACAGCTTCATGCTAGGGTCCATTGGTGTTGTGGCAGGACGACACCCTAGCATACCTGTCTCACTCAGTAGATCTGTGACATACTTTCTCTGTGACATGACTAATCCATACGGATTTCTGGCAAACTCCAGCCCCAGAAAATATCTAAGGACTCCCAAGTCCTTGGTTACAAACTCGGTCCCCAGCCTTTCCTTTGCCTGCTTAATGCCCTGGTCATCATCACCTGTAATCAAGATATCGTCAACATAAACCATGATTACAACAATACCTCTTGCCGTCTTCTGTACAAACAAGGAATGATCAGCATTGGAGCGTTTATATCCTTGTTTCTCAAAGAGGTCTGACAGCTTCTGGAACCATGCTCTGGGGCTCTGCTTAAGGCCATAGATAGCCTTATGTAATCTGCAAACCTTGGAACACTCCCCCTCAACAGCAAAACCTGGTGGCTGTTGCATGTAGACTTCCTCCTGCAGGTCGCCATACAGAAAAGCATTCTTCACATCCAGTTGATAGAGTGGCCAGTCCCTAGTAACTGCAACTGATAAGAGGATCCGCAGAGTGGAATGACGAGCCACCGGGGAGAACGTGTCAAGGTAATCTACTCCATATGTCTGTGTGAATCCCCTTGCAACCAGGCGTGCCTTGTACCTGTCAATGGAGCCATCTGCATTATGTTTCACTGTAAATACCCACTTGCAACTTACTGGGTTGACATCCGGTGGTATAGTAACCAAGCTCCATGTTCCTCTAGACTGAAGTGCCGCCATCTCTTCCTCCATGGCTAGCCGCCATCGAGAATCCTGCAAAGCCTCATGGTGGTTCCGTGGAATGTCTGTAGCTGAAAGTGCCAATGCAAATGTCCTAAATGGTCCAGATAGCCTCTCAAACGAAACTGCTGCTGATACTGGATACTTGGCACAGCTTCTCTTCGGCTTGCGTAGAGCGATTGGAACATCCAGATCCTCTGTGGTATCACCATGCTCCTGTAATGCATCCTGCTGAAAAAGTGTCGTCAGATCCATCAACATTAATATTTTCATTACATACCATAGGCGAGCTAGTTGACTGGTCAGGACCATGAGCTTGATTCGGCCGCCGGGTGTAATGGAATGGTAACGGAGAAATTATTGGTGGCGGTGGTGGTGGTGGTGGTGATGGTAATGGTGGTGACGGCTGTGATGTTGGTGGTGACGGCTGTGATGTTGGTGGTGCCATGAATACGGTATCAGGAGATAATGGTGGCGGCTGCATGTTCCCGGGTTCTGAAAAATACATAATGGATTCAAAGAATGTAACATCCGCACTGATCATATACCGCCGACGCACTGGATCAAAACACTTGTACCCCTTTTGGGTTCTGGGGTACCCCACAAAGACACACTTGACAGCCCTAGGAGAGAGCTTGTCAGAACCGGGTGACAACTGATGGACAAATGCGACAGACCCAAAGACACGAGGGGTAAGAGTGAACAGCTCCTTGTCAGGATATATAATTGAGAAAGGAACCTGTTCATTCAAGACAGACGAGGGCATACGATTTATAAGATAACATGCAGTAAGGACTGCATCACCCCAGTATGTATACGGGACATGACTCTGAATGAGAAGGGACCTTGTAACGTCAAGAAGATGACGGTGTTTTCTTTCTGCAACCCCATTTTGTTGAGACGTATGAGCACAGGATGTTTGGTGAACAATCCCTTTTGAGGAGTAGTATTTGGCTAGATTGTTGGTGCACAACTCTAAGGCATTGTCAGTTCTCATAATTTTGACCGTTGTGGAAAAGACATTCTGAATCTCATTTAGAAAGTGAATAATAATATCTCCAGCTTCAGACTTATTTTTCATTAGAAATACCCAAGATGCTCTAGAAAAATCATCGACAAATACAATATAAAACCTGTGCCCCTGATGATCGGGAACACGACTCGGACCCCAGACGTCGACATGAAACAACTCAAACTTGGAGTTACTACTCCGACCTTGACTACTGGGAAAAGACGACCTGTGATGTTTTCCCAACTGACATGCCTCACACTGGACAGTTGTGTGAGACAGACTATAGGGTAGGACAAGACGTAACTTCTGAAGCGGTAAATGACCGAAGCGCAGATGCCACAGGAGAGGAGATACTTGTTCTGCGGGAGAGGCTATGATTCCGGCAAACGGGTTCTGGTTCAGGCGATAAAGGCCTCCTTGCTCATAGCCATGACCAATCACGTTGCCCGTACGGATGTCCTGAAAAATCAACGAAGATGAATCAAAAATAGCTCGACAATGGAGATCCTTCGTAATCTGACTAATCGACAACAGATTCATGGAAAAGTGCGGTGCCTGTAAAACATTCTTGAGCTGCATCGAGGATGTCAATCTAATCTCCCCCTGACCCGTGATAGGGGAGTGTGTGCCATTGGCAATCACTACTGTCCGTCCTGGAGGGATCTGAGTATATCCTATAAGTAGACTCTGGTCGCCACATAGGTGATGTGTAGCGCCGGAGTCCATGATCCACGGCAACGTATCTGATCTACTACTATGAAGAGCAAGTGTACTACCTGAAGTACTCGTAGAGGCAGAAGCAGAAGCAGCGGCATCAGTTTGATTCTCTGTCGACGGTGCTTGGCCAGATGGTGGTATAATGCCCCTGAGACGGGCAACCAGATCATCAAATCGTTGATCCAGTGTGGTAGCGGATGGTGGCTCTATCTGCTCAGCAGCTCGCGCAGATGCAGGAAATCCATGCTTGGAGTAGCATGTGTCTTCAGTATGGCCGACTCTGTGACTATGAGCATGTTGGTCTAGTGCGACCACCCCTTCCACGGGGAACACGTCCACGGCCCTGGTATTGAGAACCACGGCCTCTGTTGGCTGCCATGGCTGATGGATTCTGACTAGTGGCTGCTGAAGGTACAGTAATCCTGCTCAATCTGTGAAAGGCTTCCTCCATGGGAGGAATAGTCGAGTCCGCCAAAATCTGTGAACGTGCTGCCTCATACTCTGGATCGAGAGCAGCGAGAAACACACCCACCATCGTCGCATTCCTGTATGTCTTCTGCTGCTCTGGTGTGGCAGTAAGAGGCATGAAGCTATGTAGCTTCTCAAACATTCCCCTCAAAGATGTGTAGAGAGAATGTAATGGGCGGCCATTCTGCTTAATTGTGAATATATCATGTTGAAGTTGCAGAATCTTGGTCTCATTCTTCGCCTGGGAATATGTTGCTGCTAGGATATCCCACATGTCTTTGGCTGTGGGTTGATGTAGAATGTCATTGGCGATCTCAATAGCCAATGTGCCAGATAGCCACACCTTCGCATATGCGTCGTCAGCCTCCCATGAGGCATGAACTCCAGTCTTCTCTGCAGGCTCGGGCTCTGTGAGAATATGCTTCTTGCCCGTGGACTTCATCATACTCATGAACTGCATTGCCCACAGTTCATAGTTCGTACCATCCATCTTGACGATTGGCGTTGGACCACGAAACGCGCCCATAGATGGAATATCAGCCTTGCTTTCTGACATACTGGAAGACTGGATTGACCAAGAGACAGTAATCTTTGTCTACAATGACATAAACGGGATTGGTTGCATGTGTAGACGTCAAGCAACCAACCCCATATGTATCACGATCTGAGCCCTAGAGTTTAGGGCGTGGATGCTGCACGTTGCGCGGAGGCTGCGCGCAAAGTGCGTGATCAGGGCTGCGCGAAAAGTGTTCGTTCAGGGCTGAGATCCAGAGTATGCGCGCGAGAGAGTCTCCTTCTGGGGCTTAGAAATGCGCGCAACTTGTTCTGATCAGCGCTGGAGGATCGGCGCGGAGAAGGTGCGCTATGCGCGCATGCGCTGGCGATCGGAGCGCTGGAGATCGGAGTGCTGGAGACCGATCAGCGCGAGATGCAGATCAGCGCGAGATCGATCAGCGCTGGATCGATCAGCGCTGGAGCGATCAGCGCTGGAGGAGCGCCGCAGTGAGGTAGATCAGGCGCCGCAGATCAAGCGCAGGAGGATGCGCGATGGAGATCGGTGATGCGCGCTTGGAGATGCGCGCTGGAGATCGGAGGGCGGCGCCGAGAGAAGAGAGAGAGAGAAGAAAGGGCCGGCGGGTGGGGCAGGTTAGGGTTAGGGTTTCGAGAACTCCGGTCTAGGACCGTCGCTCTGATACCATGTTGGGAAACGTGAATGAGTTGTTTATTCCATAGCCCTAGGCTCTCTTATATAGGAGAGTAGCCTATGGGTAAATTACATAAAGGGAATAACAAGAAAATAAAATAGCAAAGAGATACAATACTAAATATGCGTCAACAGATATAAATCATACCATAGCATTTAGAAACTCATAATTTGCATCACAAACAAAACAAACAATTTCTATTGGTGGAGACTAGCTTGACATAACGGAAACTTTGAACTTTATCATATAGTCGGTCCTGAAGGGATAAATAACTTGATGAGCTATTAGTCTTACCATCTTCGGATTCTCATAGTGGATCTTTCCACATATAGTGCATACTGCTCTCAGTTTCTCTTCTCCATTAGGGATAATCTGGTTGGTTGGCCCCCCACAAGATTGGCAATATCTAACCTTAGGTTTGTATGCCTGTTAAAGGTCCAAAATCAATAAAAACGTATTCAATATAGATCGAGTATGCAAATCAATGCTAGATACTTTTTTATTAAAAAAACTGTTGCGCAATTGATTGATAGTAACTCTAAAACCATACATAATAAATTCTGTATAAAGTAAAAAAGCTATGGTGAAAGTAGATCTCGAGTAACCAACTTTACTTTTTCCGAAAAAAAGAGAGAGAAAGCAAGCAACTTGGAATCCAATCAGATGATTCATTAACAAGTCCAATATTCTTTTTTTTCGCAGGAAGAGGCCATACAAACTCAGAAAACAAAAAAAAGGATCCGGATAACCTGGACGACCAATGCGAATATCTTATTTCAACAATCGACATCAATCTTGCTCAGCTTCGAACTGCAGTAGTGGAATAACTTTCTGATTTGTGCTTTAGTGAAGATATCAACCACTTGATCTTCTTAGATGACACTAACGATATCGTTGAACCATTTCTAAAGCATGTCCATAATGGCAATCAACCTTCCCATGCTTGGTTCTCTCGTGGAAGCTCCCGATTGTTTGCAATGAATTGGACATTTTTGTTATGCCCAAAGGTCTATCAGTGGCTATGCGAAGATCAGGACGAATATACTGATTTATGAGTTGGCCAAGATCAGGACGAATATACTGATTTATATGAGTTGGGCCGATTCAATGGAGAAGCATTCAACATGCTTCTTATCTATCCAAGTAGCAAGGTCACCCACCCATAATAGGTGCAGAATGTTAGTTGTTTTCATGTCCTTGGAATAATTGACACAATATGCATATGTAAAAGCCAAAGCTCGGCATATTTGGTAAACACCGCTACTTTTGTCCGGATAGAAATTAGGATATTATCTCAAATCATCATGGTTGTTGTTACAGGGTCAAAATCCTGCTATCGATTTCGACCTAACCTGTACAGCGTTAGTTAACCCGTAACTAACCATCCTTCCTAAGTAGAACGGTCACGGACGCACTCCAACTCTCCTCGATACTCCTGCTTGCTCACGCACCGACGCTCAAGCACAAGCACAAGCACGACTCTATGGATCGCTCAAGAACACTCTCAAGAACTCGCTCAAGAACGCTCAAGAACACCACCAAACAATCACACAAGGTACGGGTACAAAGCTTCTTCTCTTATTAGAAGGGGAACTTGCTCTGGAGTGGGGTGACACTACACTTTCTCTCGTGTACTCTATGTAACTCAATGTTTACAAATGAGCCACCACCCCTCCTTATATACAAGACTCAAGGCAACTCAAGGGACACTCATTATTACATCTACAATAATGATACATAAAGATACAAGAGACCCTTCGAGTTCTTCGGCAACCCTTCGCGTTCCGCAGCAACTCTTTGTCTTCCTGTCTCTTCGACTCCCTTGTTGTCCTTTCGTCTTCCCGCGTGGTTGACGCAACATCAACCGCCCAGCCATCAACACCCTTGCGCTCCAACGCTTGCTGATGCAGCTTTGCCGTAATTCACCGAGTGCCACCGAACACTCGATCTTGTGCCAAAGGGAACCGCGGCCTCCAAACCCTCGTGCGGTAAACCCTTCCTTAGTATTCTGCATGCTAAGGGGGAGTCCTCCAGAACTTCGCTATCGTGGCCTCCAAACCACTCTCGTACGTGTACTACCGAGCATGCTCGACAATGCTCATACTCAACACCTGTAACGCTCCATGCCTCCTTGGATAGGCATGCATCAATACCGATATCGTGCGCCTTCATGCGTACGCATATGTGCCATACCGCATTGCTCCTCGATTCGTACTGCTTCACTACATACCGCCCTTCTACACTCGCGTACGTATCTGTTGCGTGCATCCACTGTCATGTCTTGCACTGCTGTCTGTACTTGCTCTGCTCGCACTTCTACAAGCTCCACGACACTCTGTTTCCGAGCCAGCGTCCTGTGTGATGCTTCTCCATTGTCACGTACGGTAGAGTCTCCATACTCTCGTGGATAACCTCCAAAATACCTATATATTCAAGACTCCTCCTGAAGTCAGCTCCATCGATCATTCTCGAGCATCCGCTACCGTGTCTGCACGATCATTCTCGATCACGAAATTTTGGGCTGTGACAGTTGCCTCCCAATGGTTTTGCAGAAGTCTTTCCATGAACTGATTGGTCCTACTCACAACAAGCGAAGTATGTGGATGTATGACCATACCATATAACAACTTTCCAAAAAAATAAACATGTGATTGATTTCCCCGTCGCATAGCAAAGCATGTGGATGTATGACCATACCATATAACTTTCCCTTCGCATAGACAAACCCGTCACAAGGTCAAAATTCCACTATTGATTTCGACCTATGCGGCGTTAGCTAACCTGTAGCTAACCAGCCTTCCTAAGTAGAACGGTCACGGACACGCTCCAACACTTCTCGTACTTGCACTTGTTCACGCGTCGACGCTCCAACACAAGCATAAGCACGAATCTCGGATCGCTCAAGATCGCTCTCAAGAAATCGCTCAAGAATGCGCAAGAACACTATCACACAATCACACAAAGACGGGCACAAAGCTTCTTCTCTTATTAGAAGGGGAGACTCGCTCTGGAGTGGGGTGTGTCACTCTACACTGTGTGTTTACAAATGAGCCACCACCCCTCCTTATATACAAGACTAAAGGCAACCTAAAGGACACTCATTATTACATTTATAATAATGACAATAAAGACTCAGATTTCTTCAAGTTCTATGGTAACCATTCACGTTCCACAGCAACCCTTCGTCTTCTCATCTCTTTGACTCCCTTGTTAACTTTTCGTCTTCTCGTACTGTTGATGCCACACCAACTGTCCAGTCATCAGCACACTCACGCTTCAACGCCCATGCTGATACAACTTTGTCGTATTTCACCGAGTGCCACCGAACACTCGATCTTGCGTCAAAAGGAACCCGCGGCTACCAGACTCTCGTGCGGTAAACCCTTCCTTGAAGTTCCACATGCTACGAGGAAGCCCGCCAGAACTTCGCTATCATGGCCTCCAGACCACTCTCGTACGCGTACTACCGAGCATGCTCGACAATGCTCGTACTCAGCACATGCAATACTACATGCCTCCTTGTATCGCCATACATCACTACCGATTCCGTGCGCCTTTGTGCGTACACATGGGTGATCATACCATGTTTTTTTGAAGTCTAAAAGATAGGGGGAAACACTCGCTGGTGTCTGCCCCAAATTTATTTAATCAAAAACAAAAGGTAAAAAGACCAGTAGGGAAAACAAAAGCACGCTACAAACATAACGCTACAAGACCCACTCGTCAACCATGCGTTTAGCGAACATCCCCACATTTTCCTTGTAAAAATGCTGACCCGAGAACAGCAAGCCGTTTCTCCCCCGCCATACCGCCCATAGAATGGCCATGGGGTACAGGCGCTCTCCCCTTGATCTGTTTGGATTATCGTGGATCGAGTCCCAGAAAGCTTGAAAGTCGTCGTTGCGGCACCAATCTAAGCCCATCTCCTGCCATATTTGAGATACCAGGGGGCATGAGAAAAAAAGATGTTCCACCGATTCGATCGCAAATCATGCACCTGTCCGAAAGGACCCCAAGCAGCCTGACGAACCGATCTCGCGTCATCAATCTCTTTCTCCTGAGCAACCAGAGGAAGATACCAATTCTCTCAGGAAGCTTGAGAGCCCAAATATTTGCACAGTCTCTAAAAAGCAGGTCGGAGTTGGCCGGCGGCGGCCTGGAGATGGCACCATAGGCCCCCCTGACCGAGAAAGTCCCCTCCTTCCAACACCAGTGATCCCGTCCCCCATAAGGCGACCCCACCTCCCCTCGGCCTCCAGCAAAGCCAAGAACTCCTCGAACCTCCGGTCAGAGAGGTTAGCGGAAAAAGTTGGGCACCAGAGACCATCAGCCCAACATTCCGCAACCGAGCAGAGCTTCTCCCCCGCCATCATACCATGTTGTAACAATTCACTGCATACCGCTTTGTTGCACTCGTGTACATATCGTTGCGTGCATCCCCATCATGTCTTGCATTATTGTCTGTACTCGTGCTCGCACTGCTACAAGTTCCATGACACTTTGCTACCAAGCAAGTATCATATGTGATGCTTTGTTACGTACGGTTGAGCCTCCAGACTCCCGTGGATAACCT